>CM023621.1:13523158-14223158 GCA_013358685.1 Antennarius maculatus | reverse complement strand
TCTGGCTTCGAGGAAATTTGAAGCCCCTTTTAAACAACACTGTTTAAACCACACCGAGCTTGCCATATGCCCCATCAAGGGCAAATTCATTAGGGACATTAGCATGTCTTGGCTAGCCCAGTCTAGTCCCCTCTACCCCCTCTGTCTGCCTCTATGGACCATGCTTTTTTTTGTCTTGTTTTTTTCTCACTGCTGTTGCTCTTTGTTATAATGAAGGTATCTGAGTGAAGCCAAGGAACATCCCACTGCTCCTATCCTGCTGGACTTGGCTCTTGAGGTAATGGTAGTACCTTTAATTTGTCTTAAACAAAATAAATTCTTGTTTGCTGATGCATACTCTTTTTTTTTTTTTTCCAGAAATGGATTGTAGACATCGCCCGCAGTTTTTAATTTTTTTTTCCTCCTTGTCTGTTAGTCATTATCAAGATTGGTAAAATGGTCTGCACCATTATCAATTATTTAATATAATTAGCTCTTGCCTCTATTAAGCAGATGTGAAAATACTTTTTATGTTTTATTATGTCATTTTCCAAATTGCACTTCACGCCGGGTTGCCACAAACTGTAGACAGGTGAGGGTTAGGGTCAGTGGATAATTCTACTCTTCATCACATCATCAAGTTGTTTTCTTTAGGAGGTCAGTGGAGGGGTTTGTTCTCTGTTTGATGAAGCAAATTCATGTAATTATCATGTATGTGAGTCATTCAGGTGGTGCCAACGTAGCTTAAAATGTTCACATGACTGAATTTCTGCCAAAGCAACCAGTGTGGCTGAATTAGTATAGAATTTATGCAACACATTAAATTATTGAGACGGTTTACGCAGAGCATTTGCATGTCTGCAACAAGGTTCTGTTATTTCTACTTATTTAAGAATTGTTTGGTGCCATTTGAACACATTGTTAATCTTGCAGTTTCTTTTTAATTCAATTGCTGGTATAAATTGTGTAACCTTTTAAAATGTAGTACGTACTTATTTGAGGGATTCTTGATCTAAAATCAGAGCAGTTCACATGCATCAGTGACACCTCAAAGCTAACTGCCATTATTCATTCTCCATTTAATTGACACATGATTTTTTTTTCTCGAAAGGATTCAATTCTGCTCAGAGATAACTGTCTATGAACCATTTAACTGTCATTTTAATATGCTACTTAACATTTAAACCAAGCACTCATGGTCTCCCAGACCGCTAATTGATGCAGTTACATCCCTTTATGAGACAATATATCTTCAACAGAGGGAAATTATTAACAATGAACTTTTTTTTTTTGGGCTCCAGACGTCTTCCATGAATGAAGGTTTTAAGCTCAAGATTTTTAAATCTTTTGCAAGCTTCATATGAAACGTTCTGTAAAGGTTGCTCCAACATACAGGGTTGAAATGATGTACAATTACACAGTAATGCATGTGACACCCATTAGCTTTGGAGGCTAATAAAAAAAGAGCAGTTACTGTTTTCTACGTGAATTCAAGGTTCTGTGAATCTTAGTCACATGTGCATCTCATGAAGTACTCCTGTCTGACTTGAGCGTGGAGATGGACTCATGATTAATATGAAAATTAGGGAGACGCAAGTACCTGAACTAATCAGGTGGCCTTTATTCGGGCTGGGCCAACGTTGGTAATGTTGCCATTTTTCATGTGTCAGCTCCGATGCAGGTTACCGGGAATCTGATGCGCTCTCATTATCCAAAGGTGTGAATAGAGAGCATGCCAATGAGCTAAGGATTGTGTCTGGATTGAGAAAGGAGAGCGAGACAAGAGGAGGGTTAAGAAAAGCAAGAGGGAGCTATAAACCACTAATTCTGTGAAGATATACAGTAGACTTGATCTTCACCTTCACCTTCACTTGTATTAGAAATACTATATATATATTTTTTTATTTTTTTTATTTTTTTTAAATATAAAATATTAGTATTTTATAGAAAATGTTAGTATTTTTTACTCTGTTCACATGGTTCATATGGTTATCTATTGAGCTAAATAACTTTCATATTGTGCTACCCATAAAAAAAACTCATGATTTTTCATTGCATATCATGGTGACAATATCATCTTCATATAATGTTTAAAAAATTCTTATGCTGATAAGAATGTGGTCAAAAAGACACTTAGCACTCTCTTATTAGCGTCCACCTGCCCTCAAACCAAAAACATAGCACACCTCTCAAGGTGTCTTTGTAGGCTTACAAAGTGCCGCCTCCATAGGTTCTGTCTTTTCTATTAATGACTGTATTCCCATAGCTCCTCTGATGTGTCCTGCTGGTATCTGCAGCTTTGCCTTGGTGATCATCTTATGATTAACGCTCTCCGTCGCCGTCATCCTAGGCGTAGCATGTGCCACTTGTTCATGTGAGATGACAGACCACGGTTGTCTGTTCAGACAGAGGATGAAGCCTGACTGTGTAATGGGCACTTCCTCGTCCTGTGGGGAAAGGTTATATTGCTAAGCAAGGCTTTCAACGACATTTTTGAGAGTTGGGTCAAGGTTTGGAAATACAGTAATATCATTTTCAGCCATTGCAGTCATGATCTGTGCACCAGCTCAAGGGAGGATGGCTGTGTAATTTCGAGGCAGAAATTCTTAGGTTCTTTGTAATGTTTTTGTACTTCCAACTGGACAAGTGAGATATAATAATTCCACGATACCTATGTTTTGAAGTCGGCTGGTGAGTGACTTCAGTGCCTGTTTTCAATAAGATCATCTATTGTCATTTGTTTTTTCAATGTACTTTAAAGGTGGATCTGTCTCCTGCGCTGATGGCTCGTCTCATCCTGGACAGGTACCTTCAAGACTTGGAGGGTGGAATGCGTGAGTAACCCTGTTCCATCACCACTTCTACTCTTTTCATCATTCCACCCATCAATCTCATTTGTAGTACTTTGTCTGTTAAACCCTTTCAGTCTGAGTCCCAGTTCCAGCTCTGGCTGCTGCTTTTTTTCAGCCTGTCCAAGCCCATTGAGAGACAGACCACTTTTAGTAGAAGCTGCATCCCGGGGCACATGACTAGCAATTAAGCACTGGGATGGCCGCCCACCTCTCAACTGCACAGTGGATCAATGCTAGCTCACCTCATCAGTGTTATTTATAACACCCCTGATTTCTTTCTTCACCCTCCCTCATCTCCCAGTGCATCCATCTATCCCCCTACCTTGTCTTCTTTCACAATCTCTTTTCACCATCCCTACTGGGGTCCTGTGAAGGAAAAGAGTTAAGGAAAATTGTGGCAGAAAAAGCAAACTATCTTAAAGAAACGGTGGTGGGGATGACACAACTGTGAATAAATGTCCATTGATGTTTTTTTTTTTTCCATCCTCTCCACAATTTTATTTATTCTGAATTCCTTCACAATTTTCAGTTGAACCTTTTCACACGGGCCATTTCTTAATTCACATGAAAACATTTCACCATTTTTTTCTCACTTGGGAACTCCCATCATCCCATGTACACCAGTCCTGAGGATAGGGTGTGTGTTTATGTAGTAGTCAATGCTTTGAGTGTGAATAGCATGATGTCAAAAAGACGTGCTTCCAATTTAATCAAGAAAGATATTAAAGTGGATGTGTGTTATTTTCAAATTCGCCACAGCACAGCCATTTATCAAAGTCAAAGATGTGATTGCATTGGACCCACTGTTATCCACTGCCTGTCAAAATACGAGTCTGATCAGCTTGTAGAACAGAGCATTCATCCAGGCGAAGCATTCCGTCTCAGATAATAGCACACTGCATCCCTCTGTCTCCATACAGTGAAAACATGCTTTATTATTGCACAGAATATATTGGTAGTGGATGAAACTTCCTGAATGATTGTTGCTTAATTTTAAAACAGTGATATAAAAACACCCTATCACCATGTCATACCAGATAATTGTTTTTTGAGTTACATGTCACGTTACGGTCACAGTTTTTCAGGCAGACAGTGAGTACATCAGGGGTGAAACAATTCCTCTAATATTTTCATACTGGATTACTAAAATTTCAAAATGCAATTTTATATATATATGTATATATATATATATATATATATATATATATATATATATATATATAATATTTTATTTATTTATTTTTTTATATGAATGTGAGGAGCGAACTACAAATTGCAAGAAAATAGGAAGGTGCACAGAGCAAATGACAGAAAGTTTCCAAAGGGTGGACTCACTATATGCTGGGAAAAAAAATTAAAGCAATGTACATATGTATATAGGTATTGTAAAGCAAATTTAGCTTATCACATTAGCTCATCTTCAGTTCAGCAACACCTCAGCCAAAACCAACAAGGGGACGTTAACAATAGGCCAGCAACAGTATTTAACATCTCAAATTGAGATTAAAGATAGTAAATAATGCAAGTTAAGTGTGGTATATGTATATATAATGGCTGCTTGAAAACGTAAATCAGTGCGGTGGATGCCTAGCAGGTAGTGGGTGTCCCAAAATTTTCCAAGAAAATAACCCACAGAAAATTAAGTGCTCGGATCACTTTATTAAAGCTGTATTCATGATATTATTATTAGTTTATTACACACACACACACACACACACACACACACTCACAGAGTAAAAAAACTATGCACATCTTATTCTTACTGACTTTGTTCTGGCAATTATTTAAATTAAATATACAGTACTTGACCTACAAACACAATAGGTTCTGAGAGGCTGTTCGTTATCTGAATTGTTTTTAAGTCGTTTATATGAGAAGTTCCCCTTTCTGTCACAACCCCTACAAAGCAGCACCACCCTGTACGTGCATACTTAAAAATCAGCTGTAAAGTTTTTCTGGGGAGGATGTCTGTTCTGCACTCCTGACATATTTGGCTTTTGCAGATGAAATGTTCTGCACAGTCAAACGCTCCAATCTCCCACTGTATAAATCAGACTTTCGTAATATCCTGCATTATGAAACAATGCTAGGGTAATTGTCTTTGCCAGCAATTAGCTAACAGGTTGGTGCAGCCGTTTTGTCAGGCATATCCGTCATGCCCCCCCACCCCCACCCCCTCCCCTCCAGCGGCGCTCCAGTGGGTATGCGTGTGTATTGTGTGTGTATTGTGTGTGTTTGTCAGACTCCTGGGGGATGGTGGGCAGGCGTATTGCAAAGATCAATAGACTTCTATATAAGGGACATTACCCCCAACTGGGTGAGTGGCTTGCCTTTGCTTAGTACCATCGTTTTTTTTATTTCCCTCCTCTTTCCCTTTGCATTTAAGAGACACAGGAATGGGGCCTTTGGGACTGTGGAATATATGTACAATCAGTAGTGCTGGATCAATACGGAGTTTTAAATTGTTTTCTGTCCCTTCCTTGTTTTCTTTTGCTTCGTTGTTGTAACACCTAAACACACACACACACACACGCAATAGCTCCACAATCAACCGCACCTTAGCAGGACAACACCATCAACACGCTGCCTCCTTCCTCTCCTTGCAGCATAAGTATTGGAGGGAGCATCAGTCAAGCAGAATGGAAGACTATCTGGTGGCTCTTGTAAATAAATCAATACATTCAAAAGAGCTTCATCACATATTGAATATAATATCAGCATCCGTAATGATCCTTGTCTCCTGAAAACACACCATGGCAGGAGGGGGGTTATCACACTTTTGAACTGTTTGTATTACATTTGTTTTTTTGTGGATCAAGATTTTTTTTTTTGTTTCCCTGCCCCCCCCCCCAAAAAAAAAAACAAACAAACAAACAATAAAATAAAAAAATTGAGTGATTCATTTTTGAAGTCGGCAGCCTGACAGAAAATGAATAGCAAATATCTGGTATTTTTCTGACTGATTATCAAAATGAATTAATCTTGTTTATTGAAAACTGAACTCATTTTACTGAAACAAAATAAACTCTATTATTAATATAATGGTGGAATTTAATGTCTTAGCTGTGCTATGAGAAATATAAAATAAACTTTATTTTGACAGCGATGATACCGGACATGCACAGATATAAAGTGAATTAAATCCACAACATTTGTGCAAACTGAGAGTTCCACTGTTACATTGCATACAGCAGTATTGTCATTCCAGCTCTGTATCAGTAAATACTACCTTTTACATGCCACTAGCAGGCAAATTGGGGGGAGCTTCAGCTCCTCCTTTCCACCTCTGCCATCTTTTCATCTTCTTATCTATTCCTTCTTTGACAGAAGTTGATGCCGTTCTAGATTTAGACATACTTTTTTTGAGGAGGCAATTTTGCTAGCTATTTGACCTTTTCCATTTCCCAAGGCCCAGCTCCAGATTAGATTGCTGCTCCGTGTTTTGTAACTATGTGATTCAACCCGCCTTTAAGATTTATTGTCACATTCCTTTACAGAAGCCTTGTACGCGAGGTTATAAATGTCCTGTATTTGATGTTAACACTGTAAGAATGTTAGCGTCTCCTCTGATCCTTTGGTTCCTTGACAGAATTCATAATAGCACCGACGGTTTGCAGATCAAATGTGTTGATAACTGAATATTCTATTATGATCCATCTAGTAAAAAATCTCAAGTTCCTCCTCTATGGTTCCTCCTCTCTTGCCTTTAAGTACTCTCCTCTTTTCTCTCTTTGTCTTCTTCACCTCTCCACTATGGTGTTTTATTTATTTATTTTTTCAAATAATGAGAACAAGGCTACTTCATTAGCAAGAATGGAGGAGGTAAAAAAAAAGGCAACGGCAGAATGACCACGTGTGTGCGTGTTCATGTGCGTGTGTGTGTGTGTCTGCATGCAAGCAAGCAAGGGAGGTAAGCAGCATCATGGCACTTCACTTGACAAGTATACTAATTACTCCTTTTCAGCAGAGAAGCTCCAGTCATCATGTGCCACAGTCTAAAGGCCTGACGTAGGTAGCAGAGCCGATAGCAGAGCCTCCCCAGATCTACTATTACTACTGCTAGACACACACACACACACACACACACGCACATAGTCTCATCTCACTGCTATCAGGGAGAATCAGGTGGAAGCAGATCAGTTCTGCCCCAGTAACCTCTTCAGGGACCTGGCTCCTCCTGTACGGGAGATACCACCTCGTATCAACTAGCACCTACACACCACCACATATATTTAAAGAAAAACCCACATTTTTTTTCCTCTGCTGTCTCTCTCCTCTCTCTCTTTCTGTCTCTCTCTCTCTCTCTCTCCCACATTTTTTTCAATACAGGAGGATAAATTTAAAAGGAGTAAATTGGAAAATCAAATGAGGGCTTTAGGCAGCCGCAGAGATTTGCAGAGCTGTCGGCCAGCGTCACAGAGCCTCATCAATCATGTCCCACAAGTAGTCAATTCCTCTAGTATCTGTAAATGTTTTCAGATATTAGCCAATTTATATGCTCCGAGATTCATCATGGAAAATCAGCTTTAGCGGCGCACATTATCAGGACCTGTCTCTCCCTTGCTCGATGAAGTTTGATGAACGAGCGCCCCTCCACAGCTCAATGACTTGTGCATGGGGGAGTTTGAAGGGGGTGTGGGTATGGAGAGGAAATATGTAAGCCCCCCCATCCATGGACAAAAGTAGGTTTTTTTAATTAATAAACAAACTTGCAGAGGAGCTCATCAAAGTCACGGCCGGTAACAATTGTCATCCGTTATTGTTTAATACGGTTCTCCCTCAACAAATGTTGCTATCTAATGAGGTATACCGACATTTTTTTGTATTAGAGATAATGACTTTTTCACCCCAGTGCAGAAAGGAAGAGATTTACAAATGACAAAGTAAGCAATGAAAAATAAAGCCAGGCGACATTGTCCCTACCTTGCCTTCTATAGTTTATCTTGTTTTTGAGTTCCGTATGAAAACAGGTTTGTGATTTGTTTACACTGCTTGTTTTCTTTCTATCGAATCCCAACGGAGGTATAGCGTTTCCTATCTATTATTCTCTTCTCTCTTCTTTCTCTTCAGATGTTGACTGTGTGATACGGTGCCTTAGTCAGAATTTATACCAACATGGGACAATTACTGTAAATTTGGTGAATGTTTACAAGGTGCAAAGTCGAGCTGCAGGGCTTTGTTCTCTGTGTCTGTTGTTCTTCGGATTATGGTTTTTATTTTCCTGCACATGTTTTATGTGTGCATCTTTGTGTGCCTTGAGATTGTGTGTTTAAAGAGCATTTTGTATGTGAGTGTGTGTGCGTGCAGAGTGGCGCTCAGGGTGTCAGAGGAGCGCTGCCGCGCAAGGCGGGGGCGTCTTTAATAAATGTATGCTGATGTTGGAGACTGCAATGATGCGAGGGATGCAAGGGCCCTGTTGTTATTTACTGCTGTGTTTGTGCACAGCAGCGAATCCGGGCCCTGCAAATGGCATTACAGCCTGTGATGAATGAGCATTAGGGTAAACTCATTTTAAAAGCATCCTGATTTATTAGCGGCCTGGCCTTCCATTTTCATCAGGTCAATGCTTGGCTGAAATTCCACAATGTCAGCCAAGGTCACCTCTTTATGGCTATTTTTAACCCCACGGCTCAAAAAAGAGCAGGAGAAAAGGGATGCTGTCACTTAGCATCGCCATTTACCAAAAATATCAAAGGTTGGGAGAGACAGACAGAGGGAGACGGAGAGAGAGAGAAACCTAGTCCTGGAAGTGTGTGTTTGTGTATGTTATAAGACCAAAATGTGGTGGTGGTCAACCTCCAATTATGAGTGCTGGTAAGACAAGAGCTTTAATGGCTACCGTTTGCCTTCAGGGAGGTTTATTACACACTACTGTTTTGCAGAAGCAGCGTCAAATCTATAAAACGACCATTAGGAAGAGGGGAAAAAATCAATCAAAATGCCATTAAAGTGGAATAAGTTGCCAATATTGCTGATGTGGTTGTGGGTCCTTTGATTTTCCTTCAGATTATTAGGCACAGTCGAGTAGTGACTTTGTTAAGGGAAACCAGTGTTGTTGGGGAGTAATATGTCTCCTGGCTTCATAAAGTTTGCTGCCTCATATTTCCCGCTTTATTGATTATCCATTATCATTTGTCATGAGGTGTCCTAACTCAAGGGGAAAATATAACCCTCTTTCTTCAACACGGCTCGCACTGCACAGGAGCACGGTATGGATCTGCGTGTGAAGGTACCAATCTCTGAGAAAAATGAGCAAAGAAATAAAGCACAGCTCTGTGCCTTGCAGCTCTAAAGAAGGGAATGTGGGCTTATGGGCTGGGATGGGCTGGGGGGTGTACAGAGGCTGGGAGAGAGGGGGGGGGACTGAGAGAAAAAATAAAATAAAGAGGTGGCAGAGGAAGATTGAGACAAAGAAAAAGAAACAGAAAGAGGGAAGGGAGTCCTGAATGGGCTTTGTTCCTCTCCACCCTCTATCCCACCATAAGGTACATGAGGGATCACAGTGCTGTTTGTCCCCTGTGATCATTTCCTCAAGGAAGAATGCCTGTTAAATAAATGCAAAGACGACTATCGGAGAAAACAAAACAAACCAAAAAAATTTTAAAATATTCCTCTCAAAGTCTTTCTATTAAAGAAATACATTCTTACTTAAGTGCTCATTTTGCTTTTGCTTATTTTTAAGCCTTCTCTCCTGTTTTATCATCACTTTTATAAATCTTCAAATAATTCATCTTGTCTTTATTTTATTTATTTGTTCTTTTAAACTTTTTTTTTTACATACTTTACACAGCGCCATAGATATTTTGCTCCGCGTTGGTGCAAGCATCACCCATGGTTGGTATATGAATAGAAACATCCCTTGTTATCGGTAATGTTGCAAGTCTGTCAGGACTATGTATCACTAAAATGGCGTGCCTCAACCATTTCGTCACACAATGATACAATCCATTTAATCCGAATCTTTTTTAAGAAATGATTTAAGGAATTTTTGCTTTTTCAGTGCTGGCGATTCAATCCAGCAGGCTTTCCTTTCTGATTTATAATGTTAGTAGAGCAAGAATGGGGATGAGAGATGCAGAATAGTCAGCATTCATAACATAGATAAACTACATGGGGCTCCTGTGCTCTGGACTGAAACATTTATCTATAGGAAATCTGTACAGACACCAAGCAGCCATCTAATAGACTGGTGTGGAAATACTGCACTAACAGTAGCATGGTGAATTACAGCATGTCAAACCGGTCCTTTGTCTGTATTTTTTCAGTGTTTGCTCTCCATTCGATGAAGCAATTAGAATATAGATTTTTTTTTTTAACATTTATAGATCAGACTAGCTATTGTGCTTGATGCAAATGGTAAACTAATATTAATGCTATTTTGTGCTTCTGTTTGTTCATCAGCCTCTAAAACGACTCTCAGCAGCATGCTTAAGGAACCATCTTTAATACCGGACCAGATTTTGGCAAACAACATCTACCAAGTAAGTGCTCTAAATTTTTAATTTGAACTTCAATATAATAGGAATTGTCTGACTGCATGTACTGTATAATGACTTTTTAAGCAATGCTGCACCCGCTGACTGACAGACGGACTGAAGAAGTCTCTCAGATGAGAGACGAAACGTCTTCAAGAACTTTCTTAACATCCAGTGGATTGACTTAAACAGCTTTTGGATACTCATCCCCTCAGGTTTGATGATGAAGTCACGTGAGAGCTGGCGGTCATGCCTGCCAATCAACGAGCATCTCTTGTGTTTTCAGCACACGGGTTTCCTTCCCATGCCTCCCCTTCCACCTATCCAGCATTCTCGCATGCCATAATATTTCTTCCCCCTCTTTTCAGTGCACAATAAATGACTGCTGTTATGGACCGATGGTAGACTGCATCAAACAGTATCCTATCCCATAAAATTTTAAGCCCGAAATTGACGAGGAGCTATTGAAGGGGATGAGATGTGTCTGGCTTCACCTTACATAAAAGTTCTGCTTCACAGAGGAAGTGTTTCATCCTGCCTGCCACCCAACTACCAGTGATACACAGGGGCTGGGAGGTGATGGAGGGAAAAAGAGGAGGAGAGGCTAGGCTGATCTAAATGCATCTCCATGTGCACGCAGTGAATCAGACCCAATGGACTGTGATACAAGATAAAAATCATTCATAGGCCTTATGGTGGTTGATGTGGTTTTGTCTCTGATATCTAATCTAGCTGTTTCATATTTTACATTGATTACAAAAACAAATATATTAGAATGTAGAGTATTTAAAAATTTTTTAAGTTGATTTATTCCGTACAGATCTTCCTCGAGGGTTCTGGGTACTTCAGAACACCTTGTACTCTTAATACTGTTTGCATAAGTTGTATTTATGTATTTTATTATTCATTTTATTTTTCTCAATTCAATTGTACTCCTTATATTGTGTTTCTTTCCCCATTTACCCAACAAATCCCTCCCCCTCCTTGTCTAGCTTTGGGCTTGGCCTTAACTATATCTAGGGGCAAGCAGCTGGGTAGCAGACCAACCATTTCCTGGGGGAGGAGAATTATTTGAAAGGGTGTACATGTGTGTGTCTGTATGTTATTGTCCCTGCCCAAGCTTTCATGTATGTGGTAGGGCTGTGCTGGCCTCTTCATAACCAGTCAACCCTGTCCCATCCTGCCCCCGCTTCCACTTCTCCCCCTTTTTACTTTTCTTCGGCTGTCCCCTCATCATTGTCAACTTAGAGTCAGCCACTCCACAACAGAGAGTTCATAACAACCGCCCACCACTAAGTGTTCCATTCTCACTTGAGAGCAAGATCAAAATGTGTTAATCAAAGTCCATCGTGAGTTTCAAGTATAAATGTAATCACAGAAAGAACTCTTGTCTCTGTAACAACTTTGGCATATATAACACCCAGCAAAGATTGCACAATTATATCAACACATCATTGTTATCTGCCTATAAAGACTTAAAAATTTGATGCTCCCTGTAATTTGGTGGAAAACAAATTATTTCAACTGACTTTGCCAGTCTGTAAAAGATTGGCAAAAATCCATCGTCCTGCTGTCCTACATCCAGCCTCTAGAAATGTAGGGGTTTTTTTTCTGTGGCATCAAGTGCAGACGACATCCTGATGCAGAATGACACTTATTCTAAAAGCATTTTTTTCCTTCAAGGATTTTAGAGGAATGAGTTCTGCATTTTGCCAAATTGGCATTTGTTTCATCTTCTCCATTAAGATAATGCACTTGGGAGATTTGTTGTGAAAGCAGATTATGCCCGACCTGAAAACTCTTGATTGTGCTCTCGCTGTGCATTGGCAAAAAGAGAAGCAGCTTTCATTTTGCATAGTAATCTAATAATGGAGAACAGCAGATTGTTAACTTTAACATATATGCACATATTGACTTATATTATAGCACAACTGCATGTTTATGTTGTTATCACACATTTTTATATATTGCTTCTATATGCATCTATATTGCATCTATATGTTGGAATCCTTGACTCTCTATTCTCAGCGCTATTGGACAAGAGCATGAGGTCTTGCTCCGTGACAAGTTGAAAGAGAAGAACCTTTCCTTTCTAGGTAAGTGAACATAGAGGTGTGGCATCTTTTAAATTTGTAATGGAAGGCCTGAACAGCACTAATGCAGTGGATTTTCAATAAATATATGAACGAGGGAGGCCGTATTTCAATGCATGTCATGTTGGTATCTTTAATGGGATGTTTGGCCCTCACAGACTTCACATATGTGGTTTTAATTTCAGATTTTAACTGGTTACTTGCTGTAAACATTGACCCTTTATTATCTTCCACTTTCCTCTCACAATGTTAAATCCAGATAGGATGTCCAGGTGTCAAATGGAAAAACAATTTTTAACCCTTCCTTCCTGACATTACCACCATCCCATCACCATATCCCAGGTCAAATGAGTGATGAAGGGTAAAAGTCATTCCCTCTGCCATTAAGGCCACATCATTTATTTGAACCTGGAGTGCTGACCTTTCCTCAGAGCTGTACAGAGTACTGTTCTAAAACTGTCAGAGTTCTGGGGACATTAGGGCCACTGATGCAGCCTCAGCCCATCTGATAAATGAATTGGAAATAAACTACCCAACAGCAGGAATGGCCCATTAATTTTAATCAAAGGTGATGTTAAAAGGCGATCGGGGCCACATGACAAAGTCAACAGCCTAGTGGACGTGAATAGAAGAGTCTCCCACCATAGCATGTGCACATCAACACCCGCATTACCACACCCATGATGCCCCTCTGTACCACAGGCCTGTGGCAGCCTCACTGACCTCACTCAACTCTCTTTCTCCCCCTTTGGCGGATGCTACCTCCTCAACACTACTGACATTGCCACCCTCAATCTCTCTTCAATTCCCTTCCATGCCCCATTAGTTGAGCTTGGCTGGAGACAAAGAGGCAGGCCCTTGGAACTGAATGACCTGGTCAGCCTGAGATTTAATGGAGAAATCAGGTGTTGTAGGGATAATGGCCGAAGCGCACCAGAAGTCAAGGACAATGGCTTTGGCCTGTGCAAGCAGAGTCTATAACGCCAACCCTGTCCTCCTGCAGTATATTTTGTAATGCTCAGCAATCTGTAGTGCTGCTCTGTAACTGAGCTTTAGAGAATTTTGTGCAGATAGGTAAATACTTGGCACATAGTAAATGACTGTAGTGTGCATACTATCCTCTGTAGTTATTTCTTCTTTATTAATGCCAAAGGGTTTTGGTATCAGCACCTTGGAGAAGGCTGTTGGATTTGGTGCCTGTACTTCCTTATTGCGCAACTTTTTTAAATGATAAGTAAAAAATTAGAAAATGTTAAAACTCAAATATTAAATTTCTGAATTTATGTCCTGTAGATGAAAACCAACTGCGAGCTATGGGCTATGACAAAACGCCTGATATCATCCTGGAGGTTCCCATTGGTTAGTATTTACATTACAAATGTCATTTTTGTTTTTAACTGCCTGTCAACCTTCACTATTGTTTCAAAGACAATTACACATCTGTCAGGTCGCTGTCATGTTAATGTCATGATCTCAAGAAAAGAAAAAGAAAAGGCAAATGTCACTTGTCCCCTCTGGATCTTGCTTGCAAGGCTCTCTTATCACTGTTTTTGCTGTTTTGGGGGAAGCTGTGGAAGGACACATTGTGCATTGGATTGAGAGCAAAGCCTCGTTTGGAGATGATCACAGCCATCGCACTTACCTCAACGAGCAGTTCTGGAGTTACTGGAATAGGTGAGTTCTCTTTACGGACCATATGCCAAAACTCTCAAGCAGTTGTCGATCAGCGTTGCACCACTATCATATACAGATTTCTATTTACATGCACACATTTAACATTTGAAAAAGCGTCTATTTCCTGTAAACTGTAGTTATAACATGCCATTCCACTTAGCTACTGTTGATACAGGTAGCAGTGCATTTGTGAGATGTTAATGCAAAAATGCCCTGTCCTGTGACTTTAATGAGTAAAGACATGACGCATAACCTGCATCCATGCCCTGATCTGCCTTAAAATTAAAAAGAAAAAAAGCTTCATTCCTACACATTTTGCAAAATCCATTGGCAACTGTTTTGAAAGATCTTGCCGACAAACAAACGTGGGTGATCGCATAACCTTTTCCAACTCTCATTGGCAGAGGTAATGACCCATATAATGTTGTAATTCCTATTCTCTCAATTTGTGTAACTTCTCCTTTTTGACCACTAACCACAATCAGCCTTTCTCGGAATTACAAAGGCAACTCATAACTGTCTAACAACACTAACCACTTCCTCTCAAGCATACACCACAGTAGCCACACACTTCCAAATGGTACATCTGTACATCACACTGCTTCCACATTCACTTTTGTCAGTGAGTCGGATTGTTGTTTTTTTTTACAGTATATTGTTTTTGGAGGGTAAGCTGGGAAACAGGTGATTAATCCATTGCATTTGTTGTCATGAGAACATTTAGACAGAAATGACCCCTTGTTGTCTGACCTTTAGAGGTCTGTTGTAATTAGACAGAGTGATTCTTAGTTGATCTTTGTTTCTGAGGTACACATTGAAAGACGAGTAGGGGTCACCCACACTTTAGGCTCACATCCCTGCCTCCCCTGGCATGAGTTTCCAGTCACCAAGTTCAAAACATGCCAAGACTGCCTCAGTTGGCCTCACTCCGGCTCAGCCCCCCTCAGCCGTAACAGCCAGCTGACATGTTGTGACATGGTATGGACGGCCAGGAGGTCCTAGACTTGAGGGCACAGCGGGGCGGGGGCCACTGTAAGCTTTTGGGTTTCCTGATATATGTACAGTACCAAATCAGAATGAGATTTATCAGCCCACAAGACCACAAAACAAACACAGTTTTTCTGGTATGAATGTTGATGTACTGTATTTAATTAAAACAATCCTGCATATCATTTTCAATTTTCTAACATGATGTTCTATAATTCTTTTAAAAAAAACCACAATTTCTACAGAGCTTTCATTATTCTACATTTTACATTTTTGTCAGAACAAAGCATCGGAATCTTGCCTTCAAAATGACATCTGATTTTACTCAGATGCTGCCCGTAGTTTGATTTTCAAGGTTGATGACTTGTCCGGTACCACTGAGCTTTTAAAATACAGGAGATTATGTCAAAGTCATAATAAGCGGTGTGCTTAATTTTCTCAGTGTAGTATAGTTTTAGTTGGGAATGTTTCCTACAGATGAGAAAGCTATCATTTTCCCCTTTTTCATTCTTGACATCAGAAACTAAAAGTCACTGAGGTATAAATAAAATAAGAACCAATATAGGATGGTGTCTTTTTCAAGCTTCATTAAATGTTGCAAAGACAGTTGGTGACAAGATAAGATTTTGCTCCAGATCATTCCTAAACCATGTTTGTTAGGAAATGATTGCTGTCGTAGTCACTCAAACTTCTAATAATGTGACAGTAGCCAATTTGATGAGCACCACAGACAACATGACATGAAGATCGGATGTCTCCATAAATATTTTATTGTTCAAGTCATTGTGTTTTCTTTGATTGGGTTCACTAAAGTGGCATTAATCTGTCTTTGGTCTTCTTTTTTAGTATTTGTGACACAATAGGTCAAAATATTGGAAGAGTAACAGTCTGACTGGACAGTTAGGGTGAGTCTGAACCTCACTTATTTGCCCATGGGTATCTTTCATTGATATTCACTGGGGCGACCATGTCCGAGTGTATTAAGGAAATGACAAAGTGGACCCCATCATGTCAACTGGCAGCCCAGTCAGATAAACACTGTTGTGTCAAAAAGGAAAACATGTCAGTGTGTTCAGACCCTACCTTTCACAGCACCCTCGTTATTTTTAATTGACATTTACTGCTGACATTTGAAAATGTGCCTCATCTTTCTCTTATCGTTAGTCCTCGTGCGTGGCACACGTGCACTCGTTCCTCAGACAATAAGGCGTGTTTGTGTCTTCTGCAAAAGGGAAGGCATCGAATTTGGGGTCAGCACTTTTATAATGACAAAAACATAAAACGACAAAGAAATGGGGGACGAAAGAGTGATGGGGTGACATCATGCCCCTTTCACTTCTCGTTAGCAGAATTCTGTCTGTGGGACGAGTCCCAGAGGGCTGGTGTTTGGGATGTTTGTCCATTCCTTCATTCATCAAACTTCAGTGATTGACTCACAACCTTTTGGTTTTCTTTTTGACTGCCCTTGGAATCACCACAGCAGAGTTTGCAATTTCTTCATTGCCCCTGATTGACTTTTCGAGTGATTTGCTTATTTTTCATAAATTCCCTCTTTGCTGTAACTGAGCTGCCTCATCCATTGCTTTTGTTAATTGCTCTTGGTTTGCCCTCAAGCATCGTAAACTGAGCTATAGGGACATTTTTTTTTATGATAAAAACACAACTAACTTTCGCTCCAAAGCCCCCACCAACTGCATTTATCATCCAAACAATAGTCTTGCCAATACACTAACCCCATAATGAACCCCCTCTTCAGTGGAGTGAGGGGTAATGACGCTTCACCTACAATGCTCCCAAGAAAAAAAAAAAAGATAAGGGGGGGGGGGGGTATTGAGAGAAAAACGGTCTTCTGCAGAATCAGACAGCACGTTCAGGCACGATGCCTGGATGAGATGGCAAAGCAGCAGCTATTGGTGTCTTCCAGCCATCAATCTTAGCTGGTGGTGTTCCAGAGCCAGCGAGCCCTCTGCTCTGACTGATGTTCAGATAATTGAGTTATCCATCTCGCCCAACTATCAGAGTTGCATAAAAATTATTCACCTGCTGCTGAATATTAAACACATAATGAGCCTCTTGTGTGTTTTAGAAGAAATGGGTAAGGTTAAACAGAGCATGTAATGAAATATGGAACCTTTTGCGGTGCCATCTTAACTGCCCTTCCTTGATTATGGTTTACTTAAATCAATTAGGGTTGACAAAGTTCCTTCCATAACCCGCCAAGTGGCAACTAAAGTTCTTCCTTTGCTCTTGTCTGAGGTTTATTGTATCAATATTTAATGCAAATAAATGGATTCAGAGCTCAGTGATTGGCCCTCTTTTGCAGAGGTGTGTATGGCAGCTTGTGCAACCATTATTAAAAAGTACCTGCCAAAACATGAAGACAAAGAAAACAAAAATGGGCTTAGTGTTTCCACTTAAATTGGTGTAATGTTTGTTTTTTGTGCTTTTTGTTTTGCTTCCCATTGTATTTCTTCAGTGAGATTCTCATTAATTTGTCAGATGATGAGAGATCTTTGTGGTGCCTAATAAGCCTCGTGCAGCAGAATCGATAGTTTAAATCAGAATATACTGCTTACCGTTAACCAATTTTCACCCACAAAACTACTATATACTGTGGAATTACGCTCTAAATGGAAACTTGCAGAGTAAAAATAAACACATTCAGACTTTAAGATTTTTGTTTCCTGCTTTCCCTCCCCCATTCCACCCAACCCAGCACAATAGACAGCCTGTGTCGAAATGACCACGAATGGCAACATGCCCCCTTCCAAAGTAAATCAGCTGTGAGATTCGTAAACTGCGAAATGTGTCAGAGTTGAAAATGTTAGCTTTCTTAATGGAGACTTGAAAAGGTTAGATCTGATAAAAAGCTGTCAGCCTTCCACAAAAAAATGATTTATGGCAATATAATGGGAGAGTATGCCTCATTTCTCCCCCGTATGAGATGGGGGTTAAGACTTTTTGGTTTGCCATTATACATCATCTGCTTTGACCACTCGGAAATTTGTTGAGACTCGACTGCGCACACAAGCATAGTATTTCATCAGATTCTTTTCTTGTAATTTTGAAAGTCACGGCCTGTTTTTATTATGAATAATTTATGTTTTCCCATAATTACCAGCAGAAAATTCTCATGCTCCAAAAGATCATCGATCTCCATTCAGATTAGGTTTTGTTTTTTGTAGTTTTTGATACATGTGATGGAAGCAGAACTAAAATTAATGAGGAAGTCGTAACTGAAAATTCTCAGCTGGCTGTTCCTATGACACACTGGATGTCGAAAAGACAAAAGTCTGATTTATGTGATGCTTCATAGCAGTCGACACAGTTGTAATTAGACATCTTGAGGTCTTTGTGAACTTTTTAACAGTCGGTAACTGCATCCCCTAGATTTCACAGATGGCATTGCATGGTAACCGTTATGTTCTTAATCAATTTTCAGCATGAAATGTATTTTTTGCCTCAGAATATTTTACTTGGCTTTTTTCATTCATTCATTCATATATTTATCTGCTTTTTCCACTTTTGCGGTTCACGGGGGTCACTGGAGCCTATCCCAGCGGACTTATGGACGAGAGGTGGTGGACACGCCAGGCACAACGCCGGTGCACCGTGGAACACTGGCCTTTTTTTTTGCCTTCCAAATAAATCTGTCATTTTTCATTGAAATTTTTCAAAGCTGCAGCAGCATGCTTAATAAGTGTAAAGACAATAAGTGTTATAGGTAACACTTAGAATCCTGGTGTTTCAAATATAAATGTACAGTGCGCCCTTATGCATTTGCGCATCAACGCTCGCGACTTCACCTCATCGCGGATTTTTGTTAGTCACGTGATACCGTATGCACATTCTATTGGCTGATAGCATCTGGAAGTGCGCTATGTTTCGTGAGTCTCGGACTTACGTGAGACACAAAAGTACTTTAAATAATCGATAAGAGTGTGGGAAAAGGTAAAACAGATCGAAGGTGGTTTAATATCAGTATACAGAGGGTTCATAGATTTAAATTTAAACATTTAAATTACCGTAAATAATAAGATAAATAGTTCATCGTTCTATCGCCGAGTTAATCGCATGTGGTTCCTGGAATGCATTAACCGCGTGGAAGAGGGTGCACTGTATGCCTAAATCCTAAGATGTGCAGAAAAAGTTTATTTAAATGACATGTTTAAATAAGAATCAAACAATTTGGTCATATCTACCTGTACTCATATGTGCCTTAAGATTGTACATATTTGTACAGTAAGTGTTTTCTTGCAGACAGACAGGTTATGGGATACTGTTTAATGTGATGGCAGCAGAAGAGTAATATAAGACTCGGCAGCAGGGCCATCATAGAGCCAGGGCAGATAGGGGATGTCACCTGGGAGAAGGTGCCCACAGGTCATGGCAGCTGCTGATCCAATGAGGCTGGACATTACAAGGCCATCCCTGAGGACAGGTACCGGTGCTGCTGGGGTGACAATGCGACACCTCCAAGACCTATGCCCTGGCATGCTTTGCCCACCTTCTATCAGAGATGTCTGCAACAAACAAAGATGGAAATGGGAAAAAGTGTTGGGATTAGTGTTTTTTTTTTAATAATTTTTGATCCAACATGGAAATAGCTGTCAGGATCAGTTACTTTTTAGAGTGTGATGTTGATTAGGTGGCTTTCCGGGGTGTTAAGATTGAGTTGTTGTTTATTTAACATGTGTGGGACACTCTATTCTGACCTTAATTTTCTGCTTTTTAAAAGCACAAATGTCTATTTTCCCAGTAAGCTTTAAGTGCCTCTTACATCGCCTTCCTCCTATTTATGGTTGTGGATACCCCATGCGATGCACGAACGTGGCCCCTTTTATTGTTTCTTTTGTTATGACATCCTCTCGTAGAATATTCCACAGCTAGAGAAATCCAGGATGGGGATTCCTTTAGGGCTTTGCAAGTGTTTGTTTTAGGGCACATCAACATGCAGAAGTGTAATGCTGGCCCCCAAAGCACAAGCAACTTGGAATATTAATGGCAAATGACAAGTCGACTGATGCTTGGAGAAAGAATTTCATGCTTTTAAGGATGCACATTTGGGTGCATTGTTTAAGGCGTCTGGGGTGTAATCCACAATCTCGGGTCTCCAGCAGCATTGGGATTTAGCTCTGGTTAAGCCTCCATGTCTCATATTTATTTTTGTGGGGTTGTATGCGTGCATTATCTAAATTTGTCATTTACCATTGAGTGTGAGAGCAGCTTTGACATGGGCGCTGTGTGTATAAACGAGGATCGGGACAGAAAGCGGTGCCCCGGCAATACATATACCTCCTCCTGTCTCTCTCTGCTTGCCTGTGACACCGTGAGATGGAGGGGAAAGCCTCGAGTGAAATGAGGTGCAAGCACGTCTACTCAAAGAATTCCTGTTTCGCTATGGAACTTTTTAAAAAGATTAATGGACATTTTTTGTCAGCTTTCACTATGTATGTCATCAAACTTGCATATGCCCCCCCCCCCTCCTCATTTTCTCATCCTCCTTTCCTCTTCCCCCCATTTATTTTTTCCTCTACTGTGACATTCTGGGTTTCATCCCAGGAGGACATCAGCAATTTTCAAAAGCACAGGGAGAAGAGGGCAAGTACTTTTTAAAAACTCAGTCTTACAGGAGAATTTCAGTGGTTATCTGACCCCCTAAAAGACATTCAGATCCACATCAGACCCTCATGAAAAAAAGCAGAGAGATATCTTATAATTTTTATTTCTCTGAATCTAAAATTCCGTTGTTGTTTTTTTTCTTAATGCATTCTTGCCGCATGTATGCACTCATTTGAGCTCAGCAGACACAATGCTACAAGACACATTTAATGCTGTCGAGGAACTTTGATTCATGAGGCCTTTTAAGTATTTTATTTCATGCACCTCCACAGCTGATTCAAAAGCATCATATCACTGGCCAGCTCAAGGGCTTAATTGTGCCTTAACCTCTCTGGTGAGGATGATGAGGGGAGGTCAGGCATCACCAGAAGATTCTACTGGTGTCCTCCCAAAGCCTAGCCAGAGCACTGGACCATGACTTCTGTGGGTTGCAGCCAAGAAAAGCACTGCAAAAATAATACTTGTTTCCAAATAGAATGGGAGAAATCTGGTGTTTTGTTTTATCAACCAATATGGTCCTGACGTTTTGTTTTAACAAATTCCATTTGGTGTCAGGGAGGAGGGCTTTTATCTAACCATGCTTCACATGATTTTTTTTCTTCTCCCAATTACATAATAGGGAAAGTATTTAACAACTTTGTGGCCACTTTTTTTTTTTTTTTTTCATTTTTTCTTATTTATATTGGTGGTTTGTCTTATTGTGAGTAGCATAACTCTATGTTTATTATACTAATATGATCCTTTAAACTATCAAAAAACTGAATCTTTTACATT
Organism: Antennarius maculatus; assembly: GCA_013358685.1. NCBI lineage: Eukaryota > Metazoa > Chordata > Actinopteri > Lophiiformes > Antennariidae > Antennarius > Antennarius maculatus. The sequence goes on along the minus strand of CM023621.1, from coordinate 14,201,702 downwards.
CCAGATATAAATGGCTGGGGTCAGCTGGTCTTTAATTCATATGTTTGATTGCAGCGTGTGAGTACCAAAACACTCTATTTTAGACTGTGAATAAACAGAATATTTTTTACAAATGACAGCTGAGGAAACAATGCTTCATATTTCTGCCTTTGTGTTTAAAGAGCAGCTCTGTGTGTACCAGATAATGTGGTGGTACTCATGGTCTATGGAGGCCCATCAGTCACTGTGGAGCTGGTTGCTTGTGATAAGTGGTTCCTTATAGATAATCTAGACTTCTTTTTATAGGTTCGCTGTCCCTCATGTAACCCCTTTTTTTTTTTTGACCACCCATGCTTTATTCCTTTTCTGTGATTTCACCTTCTTTTTTATCCTGTCTGACATTAGAAAATTTTACTTGTCTTGCAATTCCCAACACGTGCCGAATTACTTTCTGTGGAAGTTAAGAACAAAAATAATCCTGGTTGAAATGCAATCCCATGTGCATTACTTATGTAGTCGCAGAGGGTTTTAGCATTGAGCACTATCCTCACTCACTTCAACCTCTTAAAAATAAAAATATATGTATTTAATCAATTTAAGGAATTACAAGCCCTGTGATATTCTAAAGAAGGTGATAGTTGAGCTTTTTCCCACTGGACAGAGTGGTAAATAATAATATTTTAGAACACCCAACAAAGGGATTGAACAATTATGCATCACCAATCACCTGCGCCTGGTCCATTCAATGATTGATGATGTCAGAGACTGCAATACTGTTTTGAATTTCCATCAATCATTCGATATTTATTTGAGGAAATTTCAATCTTTTCCATTCTTTTCCGTCTTACCTAATTTATCTCCCAGAGCAACACTGGTTAATCTTGTTTAGCTTGTTTCAATACGTAAGGTCTTTATCTGATTTTACCTCTAGGTGGTCATTTTAAATGATATGACATAAATAAATGAAATACCAGATGAGAATGAGTTTAATTTGTTACTTTGCTTTGTGTGGAATTATTAATTGACTTTCACTACATGACAAACTCTGAAAGAGGTACGAGCGTCTGAACCTTTCCTTACCGGCCTGGCATTTGTTAAAGGCCTTCATCGGGACCCTGCAACCCCCACACACACACACACACACCCCAATCTTTGTTCCCAGGCAGCCCTCACCCACTCCTGTCTCTGGTTTGAGTTTCACATCCCGTGGCGGTCTGATTGCCTGATAGCTTAAACATCTCTGTCTGCCTATCCCTTAGTGGGAGTGTGTAATCAAAGACACATGAGGAGCCTGTGTCCAAATGGTGACCTTCTGATTTTGCTCATCAATTCTGGGGGTTAATGTACGGGGATCTATCGGGCCAACAGATTTGTCTCTGCGAGCTCTTTCAGGTCTGTAAATGATTAAGAAAAAAATGCATTCGGCTGCTGAACCCTATTAAAACTTCTTAGGATAAATGTGCTCTCAATATGACTGCTAAGATATTCTTTCCACTCTGTGTGCTAATAATGCTAATACATTTTTCCCCCCACATTATGTATTTTAAATGAGCACCATAAACCAAATCTTTGTGACAAGGACTTAAGGAGTTAACAGGGTAATGACATGATCCAAATTCCAGCTCTGTCCACTGTCGATGTACTGTTTCATCATGGCGGAAAGTTGAAACAGGCGATACCCAATCCTGTTCTTTGGACTGATCCAAGATAACAGAGGAGTACATTTCTGAACAAGTGAAAGAAAAACTCAGTGTAGAGTTTTTTAGGCTTTGTGCCGCCTCCTTTGTACAGCCGCTGTAGAGATGTCAGAAGTCTATTCCTCATTTTGAGTGATATATATATCAGCTGGCACATTTGCACTATGAATCTTCACCCCCCCCGTGTTAAACCTGGAATCTGTCTCTTCAATGACGACTGTGTGTTTTTAAATGACCTCTCTTATTTTCTGTAATAGGCGTCTGCGTGTCACGAAGGTTACAAGTGAAAGGGCAGGATAGAGCTGTCTGGAGAACGACTTCTGATAGAAAGTGCCACTTCAATTTGAGCACAGCTGCTGCTAAGCCCGGGCTGGCTCAGGGTCCGGTCCAACATGTCACATTCTCTTCTGTTGCGAGTGGAGTAGATGTGAAAACTATTAATTTTAGACAGAGTTTTGGCCTGACCAGTTCTGATACTTTCTTTTTATTCATTGCTTATCTTCAGCTAGTTTTGTCAAGAAATCCCACGTACAAAAATTGCCTCTGACACCATTTACATTGCTCATTTAAGTTTGCGGAGTCTTTTCGTAGACTTACAATGACATGTTCTAAAGAAAGTGGTGACGATTATAAACACCTGCAAAAATATCACTGCATATTTATATTTTCATGCACCATTAAATTACATATTTACATTTTATATGACTTTTCCACGGAGGGCTACTCTCCTAATTTGGTGATGAGGGTTTAACAGCTTGAAGAACTCCCCAGAGCTGCTGACAATCTTTAGCCCCCAAAGAATGGAGCTGGCGGTTACAGAGAAGACTACTGGCTCTGTTTTAAATATTCATTCTGGTTTGAATTAGAAAGGAGAGAAATTCTCTGAATAATGATCGCAAAACATTTAGCTTCGGCTGCCCGGGTGAAACAAAACACACTTGAGTGAAACTTTGAACTACCCTCCTTTTTTTTTCCTCCCAGCCATTTTGTTTTTAAATTGTAGCACTGAGTTCATGGGAAACTCTCTCAGAGGTAACCTGCGCCCCTGCAAAGTGATGGAAAGAAAGGATTAAGGCCGCAAGAATGTTTTTGCAGTTGGTTGAAATATTACTAACCTTGTCAAATGTCATTTTGAATGAGAAAATAAACATATTTTAATCAAGGTTTGTAAAGGCAGAGCTCTTCAAAATGTGACTTGAGGAGAAAGGGGTCAGCTAATTGCAACGTTTGATGTCATGTTTGGTCTCTCTCTCCATTTTGATGAGACTGCCTGGAAGCGTGCTCGCTCGCTCACCCTGCTCTCGGTCTAACAAACACTCTCTCACATGCACGCTAACAGAATGTAAAAATTCTGGAGGGCCTTCTACTTCTCAGTGCTGTAATCTTCGTAAAGTCATCGCTCCTACTTCCTGTCAGTCCTCCTCTCAATTTCAACCTCTCAGACTTAGCGATGGTGAAAATCAAAGGCTCGTATTCATAATTCTTTAACGAATATGTATGAGAATGTCGGTGTGAAAAGATCTTTCAGGTTCTTTGTTGTACTTTGACCAAATATATTTACAAAGCTCTCCCACCATCCTTCAATAGATTAATCTTCCAAACACACAGACCGAAATCTCTTTGGTTCTCATAATTACTGTTTTAGCAACAGCAGAGGGGGAGGAGGGGTACAGGGATATACATTGTAAATTATGTTTGACAAGGTGGGGTTAGTGGTTTTGCCGGGGCTTGTCTTTGGTTATTACTCACACTTCCTCCTGCCATAGATAAGGTCTGTTGGTGAACATACCAAGGTGAGCGCTGGCGCAGGGCCCTTATCGCCTGCATTGATTTAGGGCAAGAGCCCAGTGACAGAGGTCATTGTGCAGTAAAACTATCCATCATTATGGTTTGATTTCTGCTCAGACCTGTCTCCAAGTTGTCTACACATAGGTACAAGGAGTAGAGGCCACAGTGGGGTTGGACCGCTAAAACGTGTGATGCTGACGGCGTATTCGGAAGCTTTGGGTAATTCCAACAGTTTTACGAAATGACAAAAATGAAGCAGTTTATGACTGTGATTATGATTATGAAAATAATGTTTAGATATGGAGTAATTTAGAGTTACGGTAACGGCATAAACTTAATTTGATCCTCTAATTATTGTGTGGAATCCACAAACTATTTGTCTAACATTTAAAGTTCTGACATGCTTCGAAAAAAAGATTTGCCTCAATATTTTTCCACCAGTAGCTGATTGCCTGTCTTTCCACAGTTTGCTTTGCAACTCGTAGTAATCTTCTGTGTGTGTGTGTGTGTGTGTGTGTGTGTGTGTGTGTGCGTGCGTGCGTGCGTGCGTGCGTGCGTGTGCGAGAGAGAGAGAGACGCTCACATTTTCCCCGATTTAAAATTCAAGGCAGTTCTCAGCCTGCGGTAAATAAATTTACTATCATAAACACAGTTTTCTCCTATTTGCAGAGGTTTTTTTCTTTTTTTTCAGATGTCTCAAGATGGGTATTTATTGCTGTTAATGTTGTTCATTGGTTTCTTGGCTGGACTTGTAACTTTAAACTAAAATGCTGTATTTATTCTGGCATCACATTGTGGGGCTCATACTTCCAAATATGTTATGAGTCATATTATTGATTTTTCATGAGGATTATTTTTTAAACTTTCTTCCCACTAACTTTTGCAAAACTTGGAAGCTGTCTCAGGTTCTCCTGAGTGATTACATGTAAATCTATGTTAACTGGCTGTGCTGAATCTTGACGGTAAAGATATTACTATAGCCTCTAAAGGTCTGCTGGAATAGCTAGCTCTGGTGGTAGTTCTGCTCACTTCAAGCTACCATAAGATAACTTAAGGAGCTAATTACACTTCAGTCTGTAATCAAACCCATGTCAGGTTGTCTGAGAACCTGGATTTGTGTGGTGGATTCCACTTAAATACAGGGAAAGCTTCAACATTTTATGGTTCTTTCTGGGAAGTTTTTCCACTGCAATCCCCTCTAAAATATGTCATATCCCATTACACAAATTTGGATATGGTAAATTAGTAAGACGAGTGCTTACGGTATGAATATGTTGACTCTTTTTGTGCTGTGTGCAGAGGGTTAGCTTGCTGGGGGTTGGGGGTGTCTTTAACTCTAAAAAGTTGTCTTGAATTTTCTCCCCTTACAAGATGATGTGTTTTTGCAATTCAAATATTTGCTCATTTTCCTCTCCATTGCAAAGCTCCCTTTGAAGCGGAAGAGTTCTATCAGGACCAATGACAGTGTGAGTGTGCAGCGTGACAGCGCAAGAGGCAGTGTTGGACTATTTCTAACTGCATATTTAAATAGCCAGGAAATCCAAAATCAAAAATGTATGCAAATGATGCCATGTTTTGCATGCTGATATTTTTATGATTTGGGGATTGCATATTCAGGTAGTGTTCAGTATGTGCATAGCTTTAGCAATATTAATCAGAATTACTTCATGTCTTCACCGCATCCTTGATCTCCTTCTAAACAACCGTCTCTGGGTGTGGAAGGCCTGCAATTTGGCAGATTTATTTTTAAGCTATGCTTAAAATGTTTTGGTTGGCTGTTTTAAGTGAAAGGATATACCTAATGCCTAAGGCTTCATCAGAACACATATCACACAGACTTCGTATTTACTTCTTTGTTGTGCATTATGAAATGTGCATGTGTATATATACACACATATATAACATTTACATACAGTACTCATATCTAAATACAGTGTATATCTGTGTATGTGTATAAACAATATACAGTTGGCTGCGTACAGGTCATATAGACTTTGCCAGTACTGAAAGTGTAGACAATGGCGACTATAGTGTCGGAGCTGGGCCACAGAGATATGAAAAAAAGTGACCTGGTGTAATAAATCAAGTTTTCTTTCACGCTTAACCATGAAAGAGATGGCACCAAGATGCGCTAGGGGGACGGAGGCGAGGCGATGATGGCAGTGTGACGCTTTAGACAATGCAGTGCTGGTAAACCTTGGGTCCTACCATTCATTTGGATTTTATGTTGACATTCCATGACGGCAGTGGTCTCTTTCAGCAAAATAATGCACCTTGTAGAATCACATCAATGTTTCAGGAATGATTTGTTCAAAATGTTGGTCTCCAAAATCTCAAAATCACATGGCTGCCCGTATGTTTGTGCTTACGTATTTGTATATATTAATGAATATATTTTGCTTCTACTTTTTTTTACTTTTTGTTTATTGAGTACGTTATATGAATCTTCTCTAGTGTTGCCATTTTTGCTGCGCTCTTCATTGCCCTCTTGTGGACACATTGGTGTCCACATAAAGATTGCGTGGAAGTTTGCGGTCGTTGACGAATATGCCGTTAGAATTGAACGTATCTTAAAAACCCAGCTGGGTATCTGATGACTGGGAGTGGTGCTAATGTTGATGGCTAGGATCTTATTTCTACCACTGAATTTTAAATTCCACCAACAGACAGACACATGGAAACACAAGCAAAATCATTACATCCTCAGTGAAGGTAACAAAATCCTTGGAATGGGCCCAAGGCCTGTCTGTGCTTCTTAAGGTATAGAAAATATTGGATAAAATAATTAATTGAATTGTCATTTGTATGAACAGTCATTGCTCTCTGCACCCTATAATTCCAGCCTCTTTCTCCTTCTTCCCCTCACCACATTTTTTTCCTTCTTTTTTTTTCTAAACAGCAATTAATCTCATTTTTAGTCCAATTTCCAACCCGCTGCTGGAGTCAGAGCGAGTCCCCTGTTTTGTTCCTATTTGGCTTGGTTCCTCTGCATAGTCATTACGGGCCCAATTAATGTCACCCTTTAGCTGAAGAGTGCTCATTTTTATTGGGGAGCTGACAGTCACCGCCATGAGTGCCGCAGTGTAATATGCATTAATTGCCCCGTAACACTGGTAATTACCAGTTCTTCAAGCCTCTCAGTAAACTGTCATGCTCAGACACGACTGCTTTGAAATAGATTACTCATTAGGGGAACCTGCCCTGTTTTCCAATGGGGGTTCGCTGGGTTGGCATAAAGATGAAAAAAATCTGGTGCTTGAACAAATTGTTGCCAAGAGCAATTTCCTATTACAACTTCCAAGTGACGGCTTTTCTCTTTCTTTAATTCTTTCTTTTTTTTTCTTGTCAGATGGCATTCCATTGGTCAGTTGAGGTAAAGACCAGAAGTAGAGCTAGATGTCCATCACAGATGTTGCTGATAGTTTGTGTGGTTCCCTCACCTGACCTTAGTTTTAAGTAAATTTTTATGTGTTGTTTTTTGCTCATTTTTTCTTTCCTTTGTACAACACTGACCTGAATGCCCACAGACCGGCGCACAAGCGCTGAATTGAGAGTGTCAGCAATGTTGCTTAATGTTGGGTATTTCAAGGCCTCTGTGCATAAGATCAAGCAGTGTTGATGTAAAGTTCTTGTTTAAATATTGATGCTAACTTTGCTTGGGTCTTGTGTTTGCAAACTGTGGAATCTGGGTTTCAAACATTAGCTTGTGCTCCACATTTGCTGAAACGTGCCCTGCGTACCTCGTGAAAAAGAAATTGATAGGGAATGTAAATAAATGGATTTAAAGAAACGGTTAGAGGACAAAAGCAAGGGATGTAGTGTGGGTGTCACCGCTGTGCTGCGATAAGATATTATAAAGGAGAGACCAAATCAAACAATTTTAGCTATCACATATCCTCTGCACAGAAAGGTGTTGGCCTGTTTAGTCATGCTAGAAACAATATTTAGTTTTCACCACAGCTTTGTAAATGCTGCTAGTGTGCACTGGACTGATTACTGTGTGGTCCCTGTTCTTTTTTTTTCTTTTTTTTTCACAAAAACACTTTTGTGTTATCACCCATTTACCATAACAGAGAAAAAAAAACAGAATGTGAATGCCAGGAAAACCCTTCACACGCTGAGAGAGAGATAGAAAACACACAATCTCATGTGCGCACAGAGCTTCTCCAAGGTGCTGCTTTTGTTTTATCTCCCTTAAAGCACCTGCTTCAGGCAATCTGCTCCCGCTCATCTCAAATGAATTTTGTCACGGCCTTTCAGATTCTCAGCCGCTGATGCGCTAATGAAAGGAGATAGTACAATTTGAACTGACCAGGTAGCAGCCAGCAGTGCACAGCTGAGAGCAAAGGATGGGACGCACACCCCCTTGAAACAAAAGACAAGTCAACCATCCGCTGATATACCCATTAGCTTTCTCATTAATACCCTGCAGACCACAGTGTGTACGTCTGCGTGTGTTTGTGCATGCATTTATCTGTTTGTGTTGGTCGAGCACTTATCGAATTGTTTATGACAGACCTAATTGGGCTAATTGAAGACATTAAGATTACCTGTCAGCTGTGGGTATCCAGACTCCCTATCAGTCTGACAACTCCTGACAAGTGAGGGACCCCGTAACATCCGTCATGATGGAGCATTCCCAGGCCATAATAGGGACAATAGGGGCCACTCTAATTTGATGTGGACAGTCTTAACGCTGCGTATCAGCCTCCCTGTGTGTGTGTGTGTGTGTGTGTGTGTGTGTGTGTGTGTGTGTGTGTGTCTGTGTGTGTGTGTTTTAAGTATAAGTGAGAGTTGGGCGGGAGGGAAGGGGGGCATCTATGCATGGCCAGGCTAATGGAGTACCCTTTGGCAATGTGACAAAGCAATGAGGCGGTCAGAGGGGAAAAGTGGAAAGGGTCTTCAAGTGTTTAAGGACATGAGAGGGAAGGTGCTCCGGGTGACGGTCTTCACGGCCTGAGTGACATGTGGAAGTGCCGACGTCTGAGCACATCCGCGATGCTGTGGACGGTCAGCCATGCTGCTTCATCAGGCACATCCCTGCTTTTTGATGCTCAAATCTAACCGATAAGCCCACTTAGATTGACCCTCTCTTGATTACATGTGCACTCTGTCGTTCACAACAGGTACAGAATACTCTCTCATATGAAATGTCTCAGATTGAACAATCTCTTCGAAAGTTGTCTGATTTTTTTTTTTCTTAGCCTTCCAGATCTTTAGGAGTCCTATCTTCTTAGGTTTAAGGAATGTGCCTCAGGACATCTGTATCAAGCCACACTCCCTCCTTTTCCTCCTCCATGTGGGCATTGTGTGGGGCTTTCCGGTGGCATCGCTATGACAGATCAACCCTGTCAACCCAGGAGATCCCTCTATTTGTTTGTTCTCCTCCGAAAGGGGTTAAACTGTCAAGTTGACAACTCACAAGACCCTTAGACTGCACTAGTGCCTTCTACCCTCCCTCTTTCTCTTTCTCTCTCTCTCTCTCCCTCTCCCCCATCCACCTTCATTCCCAAACGAGTGAAAATCAATACCAGATTGCCCAAGGACCACTGTTTGGTGTGAGCCTGACCCCTAGATGTCCCCCACTCTGCTTCTTTTATTACATGTAGCCCAGTATTTAACTTCCATTCTGATCCCTCGCCTAATTAGTTTCGATAAGCTCTGAGTCTCCGTCTCTCTCTCCCCCTTTCTCTACCCCCCGTCTTACACATGCACAAGAACTGACAACACACATGGACATTTTCCTCTCTTGCCCTTTGAAGAGACACTCTGGGCTGGAAGTAATAAAAAGACAAATCCCAACATGTGCACAGAAGCCCTCAGCGATTCTTGAACCAGGATTATTGTTTTGTTTGCTTAGCAAATTTTTAAAAACTACAATGAAATTAGATTTGTGCCCCCAGATCATCTGTGAAAACACTGGGGATATCCCGTGTGTCCAAAGCTAATGGCGCTCTGTGGTAGGCCTGTTAGCAAGATTACACCCTGATCTTCAAGTAGCCCTCTTTGTTTTGCTAGTGTCTCCGTATAGTTGTCCCTTCACAGAGTAGCTATTCATCTAATCTTGACTATCGTTGTTGGATCTTCTTTAAGGAGCTATTATTAAATCATTAAATGATTTGTTTTCATAGTTACTGTGATTTGTCCGCTGGAGGTCTGTGTGTGTGTGTGTGATTTTATGTACCACCCACATGTCCAGGTGCCACCATCGCGCTCGTTGACCACTGACAAGATCCTCTGACATGTCGGCCCCCATGCTCTGACCACCCCCCCTTCCAAAGGCTAAAATTACCCTCAGGAATGTAAACAGTGTGCAGAGTAAGCACATGGCTTTCTGTGGCCCGTCGCCCTCTGTCTCTAAATTCGCCCCCCAAAATTGGGACAGTTCCATTTTTGATTCAGAGGCCAAGGTTGATGGCAAGGATACCTTAACCTGGCTTTGGCTCCTTTTGTAGCAACTGTTCTCTATTCAAGCAACAAAAGCTAACGTAAGGTTTTTACATCATTAACATTAAAATAAATGAAATTTTTTTTTTTTTTTTTTTTTTCTTTTTCAGACAGATTGATATTCACACCAATTCATTAGGTGTGCAGGGTAGCAGAGTCTGGCTGAAGAAGTTCACTGAGCTGGGCGATGACATGTTGATTTAGTGGTGGTAACACGACTGCACTTCCAAAGGTGCTGACTTGGATGAAAGCCAGGCCTCTCTTTCTCCCAGGGAAACATTAGAGACCACACTCTAATTTTTGGGCAGGGTTCTTCTCATGGATCCAGAGGCAAGGAAGCCCTACAATCCAAACATTCACACCTGCCTTTTTTTTTATGCCTACATTTTGATAACATCCCCCTCTTGGGATATTAATGACTCATGGTTAATCACTTAATTACCGCTAACAATTTAATAGGTTTAAAATGTCTTAATCACAGCCCTGTTTTGTGTACCACCAGACGGTGTGCTTTTATATTTGTAGATCAGAAAAAAAAAACTTCTGATGTGGCAAAATCATCGGAAAAAAATGTAAACACCGGAGTATTTCACTGGAAAAGAGGACAAAGCTCAATGTAAATGTTGCGACGCTGCCTCAAAATGCACAACGTCAGTGTTTTATCACCTGCAGTGTGAGTCCTCCCACACTGTCCTCCCCACAAACTATCACGTTGGTGTGAACTACAGGAGGCTGTGGTGATGTGTGAGCAGAAGCAATAACTCAGACACTTTGCTTTATGGTGAAAAAGGACATGTTGTCTATAAACACGAACTGTGGGGTTTCACGGGCCGCTGAACTGCATAGCAGACAATTTGTTAAAATATAACCTCAAATTATACCTAGCTATAATAAACTTATGTTTTCAATTTTTTTTTTCTCTGCCTGCATTAATTTTAGTTGTCCTTAAAATTATGTTTGTTTAAAAATGTAGTCCTGATTTTCATTGATTATGCTCACATAAAATGCATTTGTTCATTTTTTCCAGTGCCACATGCCAGTGTGTGAGTCTGTACATGTTTATTTGTTTTTGTTTGTTTTCTTTACAACGTAATAAGAGGAGGAAGACAAACCAAGTACCGAACACACATCCTATGACCTCGCATATAAACATTCTGTCATCCATATATACAAACACGTAACACTGTTCCTTTGCTGGACAGGTTTGCAGGCGCCCGGTCAGGCTAACACCACCTTCGCAGGGGCAGATAGGGTTACAGTGCAAACTGTTGTTGATTAGGGCCGTGCATGTCGTGGGGTTGGGGAGAAGGTGGGGGGGTCATCTTAAATAGAAAACACATTAGCTGTGAGGGTTAAGGGCAGGGCTAGGACTGGGGCTTGCACGGGGTGAGGAGCAGAGGGAGACACAAAATGGCTGTCGCTCTGCCTACCTTTGACTACGTTTCCCCAGAGATAGGTGGCAATTATCGGCTGGGGCTGCTGGGAGTTCACAATAACAGGTTAAAGGAGCATGTATCCCCCTGACGCCGTGGTCTTCTCAGTGTGCAAAGAGCTCCCCCTTCCCACCCACCCCCCAGCCTGCATGCTGCACCGTGGGGGAGCTTCTTGTCTCCAAGCAGGAGTTGGGTACACATCAAAGCCCAGAGGGACCCTCTGGACGGATCTCCAAATTAACACTCCAGCCAGTAGGTTTGGAAGTTAATAAGCATCATCTGGAAACAGTGAAAACCTCAGAGACTTTTTTTTTTTCCTGTTATTTTTAATTCCCATATCGGATACAAGAAGGTCATCTTAATCTCGTGCAGGTATCCACATTTCGAATGTATTCACACACTCGCAGGCTCAATTATTGCCAGCTCGTGATTTCAATACGTCGCTTGCATGGAGGGGCCCATTTGAAGCCATTGCCATAATAGAATTTAATAATATCAGCATTGAGTGTTAATGAATACCCACTCAGTGTGTCATAACTGAAGAGATCAAGCCATTTCAATGATCTACAGGGACATTAAGGAGGATGGGGAGTCGATATCTGAAAAAAAAAAGATCAGGTGAGCCCTGACCATCTGAAGGTTAACCGTTACACTGCCAGAGCATAAGATAAAGACAGATTATTCTTATTCAGTTCATATTGCAAAGGCCGGATGATGGAGTGCTAAAACATACAGAGAGTTTTAGCTGAAGTTGTTTCCCCAGCTCTGACCAGAAGACCAGAAAGTTTTGAGCTGTGACCCTGATGCTGTTTGGACTAACTCCTGAATGTTAATAGGGCAAAGCCAGACCACACCTTGTTTAGTTTTGTTCCACATCCAAAGCAGACCACAATGTGTCAACGCCGTTGGACCGTAACACAGTAGATCTTAGATGGGACAGACACACTATAGGCACAAGGTCCACACTGGTCCCTCTGATTTGTGTTGCTAATATGTTACGCGACATGCTCGGTTAAGGGACTTAATGAGTTCAAAACATTGATTGAGACCCCATACCCCCCCTCCACCCCTCACCCCCTTGGCTGAGGGTCATTTGAGAAGTTTGATATCGTACAAACTGCATGGTAACAAGGAACAAATGGTCTTGTGAAGGTGTCGCTCCCCACGTCCTTCTCTTGCACTGCCTAAATATATTTAAGACCGACACTGATTAGCTCACGCGCTCATTCACAAAATCACTTGTTAGCCGAGTTATCAGTCAGTTGATTGATGTGAGCTCTGTCAGATTTTGTGTGTGCAAGGTGATAAGATTTAGGGTAATGTGAGACAGGGGCTGGGGTGACAGGAGGTTGTGAGGGAGGCTGAGGTCAGAGAAAGTGATAATTTGTTAGGAGGAGATACAGACTCCCATAGTACAGTCATGTCGGGGGCGCGTGAGGGTGTTAGGAGTTAAAGGTTGTTAAAATAATACACACTGCCGGCCCCCCAGCTCCGTCTGAAAATCTTTATCAGCATGCAATGTAGTCTACTTAAACAGTATGTAGGATTTTAATGTAACCAACAGTATACGTCTGGTTTATCTGGTGTATTTACTACGATAAGGAAGAATTGTGGTTGTGACAACACCAACGATGCAACAGATCATTAAATCCTAAATCTCTTTTTCTTACCATGTAAGAATAAAGAAGATGCTGTCATTCCACATTGCTGTGTCTTCCTTTAATGGTCTTTTTGTCACTTATTTACATTTTTTTAAGTTTAATGTTGCATTCATTTCCACTTATTTCTTAATTATGATCCAGTTATTATGTCAAGTAAAGAAGATGTAGTTAAAGAAGTTTCTCCAGCTGATCTCCCCTCCTTGAATGGTTATGCTGGTGTTATAACATACTTGGTGACAGTTTTTCAGCTGAAACGAATTTGATACTTTTGTGTTGAAATGCCAAAGAAATTCAAATTTCATGTTCTAAGAATATCTTTCCACTATATAGATTGTTGATTTTACATTTCCCAAATCGTTATATTAATAAGAGAATTGATACGTTTTACGATAAAACATGTCTTATCATTCCTGAAGTTAAAGTTATGTTACACTGAGTGTTGAATAATTTTTTAGATAAAGTACTGGAATCCTCCAATTCCACTTCAGCGAGCAAAATTAACTCCTAGCGCAACACACAACTCACATATTACACTTCCACGCCTCTGTTTTTAGCTCAAAATTACACCACCTCCATTTCTTTATCTTGTTGACTGAAGACATAAAATTATTGAGGAGAATTTTATGTGGTGAATGTTCCTCATATTTGTTCTTGTTTTGTTTTGTTTGTTTTTTTTACTTATCATGTTCATTCCGATGCACATACTTGTGTTTTTTAAACATTATACAGCCGTCTGGTATTCGTATTTCATCTACCTGAGCAGAATTGAACGCTTCTTCATTACAAAAGCAAAAAATGAGGTGGAGGGAGACGAAAGCAGATGTTCTATTTTTAGCGTTCGTCTTTTTAATAACTCGTCTGTGGGAGGTTGCCTCTCCTGTTGAATGGAATGGGACAGGGGAATCTATAGTTTATAGCAAGGATTATTTACCGCCCTGTTTGCGGACATCCCTCCAGGCACTGTCAGCCTTTAAATATGCTATTTGTGTGCATGGAAGCATGTGTTATCGGGGCGTCTTCATCATCAGCCTGTCTGACTTGCCGCAAACGGCTACTGCGAGGCCATTAAAATACACTGGATGTACAATGATCGGCTCCAGGGAGATACCACCTGACGGGAAAGCTCTGAGTGACTTTACCTCGCTGAAATTCCACACATTCAAACACATCATGCGGCCAATATCTGACCTTGTAAATACAATAGGCAGCTGCCTATAGCTTGGACTGACCATGAAAGAACAGGCCATTTGTCTCTAATGCACACATTTTATCTCTGCCACTTGCTATGTACACAGTTCTGCCCCGAACACAGGGACTTTTATTCCTCTGTGCCTCTCATCCCAATCGTTCTAAATGCTCTCAGTCTTAAAAGATGTTGAGCAGGTTCCGTACCTGCTCAACACAGAGCAAAGACTGCTTAAAGCTAATGTTTTGCAGCGCTTTCCTGGGCCTTCCTTGTGACCTGATGTATGGATGCCGCAGACAAAGAGGTCTTTGTGGGGAGACCTCAGAGACATAAGTTCACCCTCAGGTAGAGGCTTACGCTGTCTAAATCATTGCTGGGGCATTCGTTTAAAATAGGCCTGTGCGGTGTGTAAAATGAAGTGACGGCGTTTTAAAGTCGAACATAAATTCGTCTTGATTTTATTGATAATTCATCATGTTGTGTAATGTGTTTTGGCAGAACTGCTCGGCCCCCAGTTTTAGCAAAGCTTTTTCTCACCAAATGTGACGGATCAAATTAGACTTGATGTGCGAGTTTGGTATAAATGTGAAACGGAAAGTTTTTTTGCGTGTGTGTGTGTGTGTGTATGTGTGTGTGTGTGTGTGTGTGTGTGTGTGTGTGTGTGTGGTGTGTGTGTGTCGTTTGACCTTCATCAACCTCAGACTTTCCCGGAAAATGAGAAGGGCATAAATAAAATTAAGAAAACAACTTTCCACAAAAGTGCAGGTTTTATTGTATTTTTCAGCTTTTGTAAGTCTTTCTTTTTTTTTTTTTACTTGTGTTCTGTGTGGGTTGTGCATTTAAAATACAGAGATTTAATTAAATGCTCAACTCTGTGTCAGGCTTGACTGCACTGACTTGTGGTGTGTGTGTGTGTGTGTGTGTGTGTGTGTGTGTGTCTGCATCATGCATGTATGCTGTGCAGGCAGACACTAATAACATTTCTCCATTTGAGGTTTTTTTTTTTTTTTTTTTTTTTTGTTCCTTTGCTGCCGTAGTAAGCTGCTTGGCACCTGCTTTAAATGAGACCACCACCCGCTCATTAACACTAACAAAAGCATGGCTGCCAGCTGCAATCCCCACTCAGACTCGTCAAGCGGTCCCCTTGTTGAAATTAGCTGCATTTCACAAACAATTTCACCAACTCGTTACACAGTTAGGTGTTTATTGGAAGATGGCTGACTTCGACTTGGAGGTGGTGTGTGTGTGTGTGTGTGTGTGTGTGTGTGTGTGTGTGTGTGTGTGTGTGTGTGTGTGTGTGTGTGTGTGTGTGTGTGTGTGTGTGTGTGTGTGTGTGTGTGTAATAGGCACATGCCAGGTTAAGATGAGCCAGCCCACATAATAAACCATAATTTACCTACAAATACAAGGTGTAGTCCCATTCACTTTCTCAGACGTTACAACAAACAAACTTCAGAGGGAGTGTGTGGTGCTATAAGGCATTGCGCGCTGTATTTATAATTGCTCTTTAGCATCTAAATGCTGCAGAGAACTTTGTCTTAAGAGCTGTACTGCAGCCATCAGACCCAGCCCAGGCCTGACAGCCCCCCCCCCCCCCCCCCCCCCCACACACACACACACACACACAATTGTATTGCTGATATTTCCAGTTTCGGGTTTTTACCTCAAGGTCCCCATAGTATTAAGTTGTTTTAATTCTGAGTAGGATTCAAAGTCGATTTATTTTCTTTACGGTATGGAAAGGCCTTGGTGACATGGCTCCCCTGTGTTTATAATTTTGTGTGTTTCAATTTGTGCTCGGCCTCCCCTGACAGACCTGGGACATGATGTATCGTACACCGCTGCCTTATCTGTTGATGTACAGTTTTAACCTTTTCAGAAGGTTGCTTCTATCCACTCTGTGCAGACCGGTCTCCCTTTTTTTTTTTCCCTCCTCTTTTCAGCCTCTCCTCCCCGTCCAGAGCACAGGAAATACATGCAGCACGCGGTCGAATAAAAAGAGGAGCATAACCCCTTTTCTGAAGTCGCCTAATGTAAATGTTTAGGTTTAGTTTCCATAACATTTCCATATTAAGAGTTGGCGACCATGTGCGGTGGTGGACTGCAGAAATGATGAGAGTTCGGGAGCTTGGGCTTTGTGCAGCGCTGAGAGGCTGAGCTATGTGTGTGACATTGTGGTGAACTTTCAGTGTGCATCTGTGGGCTTTCTCCAGGGCTGTTAGCTTTGGCCTGTTTGCTCATAGATACAGCACCGTAAATCACACACTGTAAAATGTAGAATGCGGGGATGGGGTGCAGGGGCATGCACCAGGGCCTCTCGGAGGAGGAGGAGGAGGAGGGGGGAGTTTGTATAGTCGCGTATTATTTCATGCATGTGTCTGTCTCCACACAGGTACTGTATGTAGAACATGTGGCGCCTCAAGGCCGAGTCAATACACAACAGTGTGCATATAGCTGTGAAGCTTTATTTAGAATTTATGCGTTTAAAATACCCCGTCGAAGATGTAAGGTCGGCTATTTTGGTGACAAAAACACAAGAATCTCAGGTTTGCTGCTAAAATAACACCATAGGGTGTTTGAGTGTGTGTTTTAATATGAAATGATTGATCACTGGTTCAAGGTTTTATGCACTTTACCTTGGAGCTGAACTCCCGCTGCTCTCCGCAGCTTTTTGGCTTGCTTCCTGTCTGCCTCTCCAGAGGCCCCACAACATTGTTAACTGTCTGAGGATAGCGTCTGCGACCCAAGTCCGGTCAGCCCCCTTGAATCTGGTCTGCACAAGTAAGGGGCCGAGGTGCTCTTCATTCCGATTTCAACTGTGACATGTCTTTATGCATGGCAGCTAATGTTCAAAGAACAGGTATGAGCTACATGAGCCAGAGAGGGGCCATTGATGGCTCTTTGGGGCATAATAAATAGCTTGAATGATGATTTATCCCTTTTGTGGGGAGAGTAGTGAAATAACTTTGCACATTCCCAACAAAGATTTCCTCCATTTGAATTGTTTCTTCACCTTCTGCAAACCTTCAAGTACACAGAAGCTGGAGAAGATAGGCAGCGGTAACACCATAATGAAAGGGAATAGAAGAAAGGACAGGAGGAAGGGAATTAAAAATAAAAGGTTTAAACAGCTTGAACGTCACAGTTGCTGGGCGGTCATTATTTATAGCTTTTAGTCAAATCAGTGCTTGCCAACAGGAGAAGTTACTTGGGCTTTCAAAGTGAGTGAAACAGCTGGACCCTGTTGGACGAGCTAATGTTAACCGCCAGATGCAACATGTAGAAAGTCTCTGACATTGTGTTGAACCCTTTGTGCTCTGCTATGTGCCAAAGGCCTCTGATGACAGGATGCAGAGGCTGAGGTGTACAGCTTTGTTATTTAACAGATTATTGTTATTTCGCTGCTATTGTAATGTGATCAAGTGTGTATCACAGAGTCAAAGAGATCTCAATCTTTTGGCGGCTTTTTTCTTTTTTTTAGTACTCTCCAACACAAGTTTCCTGGCTGGTGATCAAAGGAAAACACCTTATCTCTCTTAAATCTGTCTCGCTTATGCCCCATCCTTCTGCGTCTTTCCTTTCTTACTCTTGGTTTTTAGCCTGCGTATTCCAAATCTAAAGTTGACGGTTGTAAACCTTTTTGCAAATGTGAATATGAAGCAGTGGTAGAACTGATTGGGATCATCTGAAATGACAGCTTTGATCTGACAAAAGATGTTTTTTTTGTTTCCCCCAGGTTTGGTCCAGGCCTTGTGATCTACTGGTATGGTTTCATAGGGGAGCTGGACTCCCAGAGGGACAGAGGCATACTGCTAAAAGACTGTTTCCCTACAGACATCGTCACCTTGTGCCACATAACCAAACAGGACTGACAAAAGAAGAGCCAGAAAAAGACAGAGAAAGGGGGAAAAGACGAGTGCCTCCACCCCCCTCTTTAAAAGAAACTAAAGATGAACGGATGAATTGAAGGAAAGAGAGCGGAACCCAAAGAGGCGGGAAGAGGAAAGAACAGGGGTGGATGCCTAGATCCGGAAGCAATTTGGCTTTCCTGCAGTGTGAGACTCCTGGCAAGGATCTGCCCTGAACTCCACCTGACCCTCCTCCTCTGTCTGCTCTCTTTCGTCCTCCCTCTCCTTCGCCTTCCTAAAGCTACCTCATGTAAATACACCCCAGCATTCTGTACATCCTACAAGGCAGTCAGAGTCATACCTGAGCATGAAAGCACCGTCTTGCAAGATTTCCTGCTTGCATCCAGCCCCCGGCCCCTGGTTGACCTCTTGCAACGGATAGCCAGGGTGTGAGCCAGGGCCAAAGTGGGACACATGGTCCTTCCTTATCACACCCAAAGGCCTGGCCTTTGTCACTCCTTCCTCCTCTGCTCCATTGGCAGATAAGCGAGGTGGGGTCTGGGGTCTGGGTGGATGCCTGAATCTTACCTGCGTCACTCGGTGCCCTCTCAGTCATTCTCTGGGGGAAGTGGGGGGGGGGGTCATTTCAACTTGGAAGGGATCTGACTGGGACCTTAACTCTGTTTACACTTTAAGATCTATTGAGGATTTAGGATGAATGAACTACGAAAGTGTGCAAAAGAATTTCTCACTTTGTATCTGCTTCTTTAGCAGGAATTATCTTTATTAAGTCAATAACAATAAATCCTCACAGTTTTACAAACAATTGCTATTTATTTTCCCCAAGCACCATGCCATTTCACTGCATTGGTAGTAAGTGAAATATTCTGTGAATAAATCTATACGTTTATTCTATTACTAAATTCTTTGAAGCAGTGTAATATTTTAGTGCCAAGGTGTATGTGTGTTTGTGTGAGTTTTAATGAGAAATAAACAGTTCTGATATATTGAATAATAATGCTTAAGTATTTCTTTTTAACTTGTCTCAGCATCTACAGGTAGGTAATAACACCTGGTTTTAAGGCGTGTGACTATCCAACAGTTGTCTGTTGCACATCTTTACAACCGTAGTTCCTTTTATGAGCAGACACCAGTGGAGGAAACACAGCCTGGCTCGGAGAACCAGAGGTGGACATAAAGTTGAGTGATGCTTTTAGAGACAGATAGTCACTGTCTATAGGAGGTCCCCGTCGTGTTCTTTTCTTTATAGCACAGAAATTATAGGAGGAAAGAAAGTGAAAAGGTGAAGAACCCACCACCACCACAGAAAACGCCTCTTGTAGTAACATTTTATGTGTCATGCCCCCAACTGTTCCATTTAAGCATTCAGTTGGTTCTTTATTCATTTACATGTGAACATATATGTTCGTTCTTATAAATTATGCAACATCCTGCAGCATTTAAGCACGGGGAAGAATAGAATGCTCAGAACTCAACAAGCAAATCCAGACAGAACTACACAGAACACAGACATAAAATCCAGAAGCACTCGATCATTCGTAGCGGGTCCCTTTTCAGAATCTGATTTTGAGTTGAAGACCATTCCAGTCAAGATCCAGATTAAACTACTCATCTGTTACCACGGAGGCATCACAGCTGACCAGCAGCACATGCCTTTTCCCCTCCAGAGAGGTGAGTCAAAGCAGGCTGCAGGTGAGAGGTTCAGTAAGAAATTCCTGAAGTTAACGTCTTTTCTTTGTAGTTCTTCACTATTCTCCTAAACTCGACCCTCCACAGCTATTAATGAAGAGAATTCCTTATAAATAATGCTCCTGCTCTGCTCACACTGAGAAAGATGGTATGCTTGGGGTTAACTACCATTAAAGTGTTGCTTGATTTGTTACCCTTAAACCTCTAACCCTCAGCCGGCTCCCATTTAGGCCTTGATCCCTCCATGAGGAGGCCAGTGGGTGACCGTGAGGTCACCAGGCGGCCATGACTTCCTCCGTCAGGCCCCCCGTTCCATGTGGTACAAAACAACTGTCCCCATGTGTCCAGTTAAACTCGGCCCTAATGCCTGGCCATGGAATGCTTAGACATCATTTTATGGCTCCTGTTGGACACAAAAACAGAGCTATTTTACTCAGGGAGGGAAAATTTTCTCTGTTCAATAAGAACAGAAAACATGGAAAACAGCAGATTCAGTTCCTCTCAAGTTTCAAGCCTTCCTGCCATTGTTTTCCAAGATGGCTGTCGCACAAAAGAGGAGCCAGGGTCACCTCCTATAAATTAGGTTCTGCACACAATGCAAACTAAATACAACTTTTTTAAGTCAACATCAAAGGCAGGGGTTGACATCAGCGTCAGCTGACAATATTTCCATGATGCGAGTGCAAATATAGAATTAAAAAAAACAAAGAAAACTTCCATCCAACCATTTAGGAGCCAGACATCTTTATTTTGTGTTTTGCTTGCCCTTGTCTCTCACCTCTTTTTAGAGTCATTGTTCTTGTCACAACAATGGGGCACTCGAGTGCTCTCCAAATAAGGCTAGTTTGGAGAGGTCGTTTCCCGGGGCCAGGAACAACAGTGTTCTGGTGAAATCCGATCTTTAAGAGGCATTCAGCAAACACATTTTTCAACATGCATTATTTTTTTTCATCAAAGAAATTTTTGAGATGCATTCGCAATCTTGATTATTAATAATCAGTGATTGCTTAAAGAGGAAAAAATTGGAGGCATTTTATCGTCATCTTTCTCGTCTCGCAGAGCTGCCAAGAAACTGCACGCAAAACAATTTAGCCACACTTTTTATTCAATATTCCAATAGAGGTTAGTTGCAAAATCTGTGAGTCCCATGTGTCAGATTAGTTTGATAAGGTTCACATCATCTTCTGTCTGGCCTGCAACCGCGGGGGCCGCTGGGAGTCCCCCACGCACTCAGAAGAACATCTTGACTCTATCCCTTCTACATCCTGCTGTTTTATGCCTCTTTCATACAGGCTGCTAGATTGACCACTGAGACACAGAGAATGTAAAAAAAACTAGGACAGAACCAAAGACAGACTGATAGGTAGGTTCTTGTTCTCCAGCAGACCACCAAACGGGTTCCCTCCACACTCCTGTGTTATTTATGTGAAGTGAGCTCCGGTCCGTTTCTACCCTCAGAAGCATTTCGTTTTTAGCGCTGATCTTCGCGGCCCCACCCGCGAGCCAGCAGCACATCACCGAATGGAAATAAATAAAAGGTCTCCTGGAAGAGTGAGAGCAACTAGTTTAAAATTTAAAAAAAAAAAAAAAGAAAAGATTTTTAGAGGATGAGCTGAAGCAGAAACTGAGAAGTTGCCTTTTTATTTTTAGGACATTCTGTCTGCTAATCAGCAACTGTTATTTAAAGACAACAATGGACCATAAGAAATAGAGTCGGGGGGGGATTTTTAATGGTGAAGCAGTGGATATTTGATTGACAATTTGGAGGTCAGATGGTATTTTGAGGGAAACTGAGGGACTATGACACATTATTCCACTCAGAGAGATGGGGGCGGGGGCTAGTTTAATTTAGTGATGTATGAGTCACTGGAAATGTGAGATGAGCAGAGACTCGGATGTGCAATTCAAAAGACAGGGGGGGAAATTAGTCCCGACGCTGCAGAAATCAGTCCCGACGCTGATGTGACACATTAAAAGTTCCAGCCTGGCAGTGGGATCCCAAATATCTCAGATGGTACGCCGCGATAAAAAGAAGGTTGTTGACTAGGCTACTTGCTAATTGGGGTATTTTGTTTGCAGCCAAGCTCCTGTTTGTTGGTCGCATTGGCCGTGTAACTCACGCCTTCAAAAGACATCCAAGCGGCATATTTGGAGTTCCTTCCAGTGTGACCCGATACACCGTGTATCTGTGACCAACACTGAGACCCGTCTGACAGGCCTGAGTTTAGCCAAGATGTCATACATTAGCCATTTTACAGTGGCACTTATTTCAGCTTCAGTGCTTCCCCATTGTTTCAGCATGCTTTGTATCATATCGAGGATAAAACAGAGGAGACCACATCAGAGGGGGGGCTGGGGGGGAGAGCTGAAAAGTCCATCAGCGCATTTGTGGTTGTAACCACAGGGGTGACAGACGTGAACGGAGGCTGCCTGCTCCAGCATCAACCACCAGAAAAGGTCAGAACCCCCTCCACCCCTCCAGTCCCCCCACCTCAAAAGTGGCATTTGGAACCACGACAGAAGTGACCCAGGAACCGTGTTGCCTCCTGTTCCCAGCAAGGGTCCAGATGAAGGCCAGGAACATCCGGCAGTACAGGTAACAGGGCCGGCGTGGGGGCCGGCGGGGGCGAGAAGATGAGGGGAGGAGAGGAAGGGACAGCAAGAGTAACAATGACACTCTCTAATATTGTAGCTGCGTGGTAGGAAAATATGACAGAGGAAGTCGTTCAAGGGGGGGAAAAAAGGTTAACTGAAGGAGGCAGGAGACAAAATCGGATTCAGCCAAAACGAACCCTGGCTCGCTGTTTATGAGCCTGATTGCCTGATGCGAGCTGTCACGAGCTTGTTATTTCGCAATAAGTGCGCTGGTGAGCTTGCCTTGCATGGATGGCGGGGGCCATGGAAACATACGTAGATATTATGGGATGCTTCAACCACAGGTTTTGATCGGTGATGAGAGCAAAGCTCAGATCCAGGACATAATCAGAGCCACTAATCCGGTTGATAGCGGCAGATCCGGCCTCGCACTCCTTCCTTATTCAGAGGTATGCTTGCACCCCCCCCCCCCAAAAAAAAAAAAACATACAGAAGTTATGATTATTCCTCACACCACAATAAACCCTGGCATTACGTCCCACTACGCAGATGAGACAACTCCTTCATTTTGTGCAGACTCAGCTTTAATTTTGGATCTATTTGATCGGGCAGATGTGATTGGTTATTTTATTGAACTGTTGCCATTGGCTACATAATACAGGATTTTCGAGCTGGGGAATTTTGGAAGGCAGACATGGGAGCAGATGCCAGAGTGGGAAAGGAGAGGCTGACCGGACGGAACTTTTTTTTCTTCTTTTTTCTTTTTTTTTGTGATGTCTTAGGAGTATTTTGTCAGGCGGTCACTGCGCTGAGCAATTAAGTGTTTGGCTGAAAGCACATTGCCAGCTCAGGCGCTTCACGGCTAGAAATATGTGTGCCATTTATCACTTTTACAACTCATTTTCACTGCCAAACAGTCCACTCTTGGGCTGGATACAACCTCTGTGCCGCCATGTCCTTGAGTACCTGGTGACAGGTAAATATACACTTCCATCCAAACAGATGTCCCACATCATCTATATTTGACTTATGGGAGGTCAGCCTGCGAGGGATCGATGTCGCTGTTCATTCTTAGAGGCTTGATGATGTCAGGTTGCTGTGCAGTGTAGGTTCAGGGTGTGCAAACCTGTTGCTGCACGAAAGCAACAGCTGCCACGACTGTCTTGAGCAGATGAGGCAAAATAAAACTTGAATGAGCCGGAACCCTCAGTTGCTAACGCTGTCGGTGTACCTGCAGCGCATCAGTCGTCTGACAACATCCCAGTCCCTCAGGGATCATCGTCGGGTCACACACAAGTAAGGATTGAATAGAGCAATGCGATGTTGTCATTCAAAATGCAATGGATCACTTGAACTCCATCGCCCTGTTGTAATGACCCTGTGTAAGCACCTGTAATGTGGTTTTCCCATTGGGTTTGAGAGAAACTCTATGCCAGGCCATTCAGGTGCGCAATAAAGTGCTTTTTACTTTCTGAGGACTTCCTGTCTCCAGTGGCATTCTCCATTAACTCCTCACAGACAGACAAGAGCCTTTCTATTGGCCCAGCCTCTCTTTATCGCAGCAGTTATTCCCCCCAGGTACGGCGCTACCTGGCCCACAGATAAGATATGGAGCCAGCTGCCTGTCAGTATTGGCAGATGAAGGCTATCTGAATATTGACAACAGTTTAAACTCCTCGTTGAGAAATAAAGTTGGACTTGTGAGACAGTCACACACACACACACACACACACACACACACACACACACACACACACACACACACACACACACACACACACACACACAGGCCTTTCTTTTATTGTGTGGAGGCGATATGAAAAGCCAGGCTCCCTGTGGTCACACACCCAAATAGCTTCATGTCACCCCCTCCTCCTCCTCTTCCTCCTCCTCCTCCTCCTCCTCTGCTGCTCTTCACTTGGATACTATTTATTCCCACCAGCTGTAGTGATGTGCTAAAAAAGTTCTTGACAAGAGCTATTGCTTTTCATCGCTGCAGCTTCCGCCTGCTAACAGGGGCCATGCTGGCTGCTCCTCTGCCTGTGTCTGCGGACAGGAGCAAATATCAATATAGTAAATATACATTATGAATATACTGTAGTAAATATGCATTTTGAGCGTAAAATATTCGAAATCGAGACGGAGATAACGACCAAATTAAAATGCGCGTTGATGCAGCGTGGACGCGTCCCCTCCACGTGTTCACCAAAATTGGGCAATTTTTAAAACACTGAATAGAAATTAATATCAGATTACGCACAGTTCGAACGTTACATCCGACTTCATTTCGCGCCTTAGAGATCGTGCTCGTCAACAAACCACCATTTAAAATATTGTTGCATTTTTTTAAAAACTTTTTTCTTTTCTGCCAATAAATTTAAGGTGATAATCCACCACCTAAATATGTCGAAATATAAACGAATCGACGCAATTTAATCGATTTTAATCGATAGGCGTTTTCTTTGTACTTCAACGGAAATGAAAATCCCCTTTTTATTTCATTTTTTTAAACTGAATTATTGCGTGCTGTTGAGGTTTTTTTTTTTTAAACTTATAAAATATGGTATAAAACTATAATCGAAAAAAAATACAGTTACAACTCAGATATGCGCGTAGGAGTGATATTTTAGATTTGTTATTGTACTTTGGGAGTCAGACTTCTTTATATAAAAAAAAGCAGCTACCTATGGCCCATCCTCTACCTCTGTGTCTCCTTGATGTTTCCTCCAGAGGAAACGTTATTCTGTAACTCCATCCCAGTGACACCAGTCTCCTCCTGGTTCTCCCTCCTCCGTCTTTGGCCTCTTTTTTTTTTCTTCTTCTTCTTCTCCTTCTTCATTTTCCATACACGTCTATTCCATTACACTGTTTTGAAAAATAAGGAGAGGTTTTAACTGCCATCCGAGACGATAATGGTTACCGATTCTTATACTTTGGGCCATGATCTTCAAGTGGGTCGTGATTAATGATGTCAGCGTTCGCGGGGGCCCATCAGGCCCCTGGCTGGATGACTTCAGCCCTTCTGTCCCCGCACTTCAAGCTCTCCTCTCTTTCCTGTTATCACGCACATACACTCGGCTCTTGCATAAATGTTGCGGTTGCGCGTTATGAATTGCTTTCTATCCGCGTCCCACACTCAACTCACGAAGGGGAGCCCGGCAACAATTCCCCAGGTGGGAAGAATAATATTGACCCTACAATCCATCTTTATTGACTTTACCATCAACGTGCCCGCCTAATACATGCATAAGGAGAGCTTTATACCTGCGAGTAAATATGACATGGGAACCTTTGGAGGTCACGTTTACTGCAGAAGGTCGAAGACATTTCTGGGATCATAAGAGTCTGGATGAAAGATTAAAAAGATGATGTAGGGAAATTTATTCTGCCTGATTTTAGAAGTGGGGAACTCTAAACAAACAGATTGTGAGATGATGAATTTTTGATATTGAAAGCTTCTCGCGAGGTTGTGTCACTCCTCTCTTCTCCTCCTGGTTCCTCTTCTAATAACACATTTACTTTGGCCACCAGGAGGGGTCGCCATCATGTAATAACAGTGAGCCCAAGGGTGAGGCGGGGAGGGGGTTTCCACCCCCCCCCTTCAAAAAAACTCCCACAAATAAACAAACAAACAAAACAGTAGGCCTACAATAGAGTTAAAAATGAATTAATATGAAACGCATTTTACTTTTTAAATCAATATCAAGCGAAATTTCATGGGTTACAAAATATTCGGTGCGTATTTTTCAGTCCCTTTCTCTCTCTCTCTGCCCCCCATCTCTCTCTCTCTCTCTCTCTCTCTGCCCCCCCATCTCTCTCTCTCTCTCTGCCCTGCCCCCCCATCTCTCTCTCTCTCTCTCTCTCTCTCTGCCCCCCCCATCTCTCTCTCTCTCTCTCTCTCTCTCTGTCAACCCTCTTCTGTTATTTGCAGTTCTTGTGAAATGTCTCACGTTCCTGTCCTCGGCTACCCGCAAGATATTTCTAACATTTTTTTAAGCTCTCAAAATAACCAAAGGAAATTAAGAGTAAAAAAAAAAAAAAAAACACAACACAACAGCTTCCCATGATTTAAATCAAATCAATATCTCGTGACTCACCGTTAAGACTTTTTGCCTCAGAATGGAATAATGCCAGATTTATTTGCAAATCTCGTTCCATGAACTTGTGCTCATTTCACTGGAAAAACCGGTCAAACGTTGACAACCTTGGGGCGATTGTAACACAGCCCTGAAGAAGGGAAACATAATGAGGAAAAAAAAAGAGACGGTCGAGCCTGAGGCTTTCCTAATTAAATCTTAACTGATTGAAATAAAGGTTTGAGTACCTCAAGGCTTGACTTAACTCTGGCTATTTTCCTTTTTATTGCGCTTTATTTATTCTGCACTCACCCTCCTTGTCTGCCTCTTAACAACTGCCCATTGCAATGTCGGCTCATTCTGAAGCCCTATAGCCATATTATTTAGCTAATTATAACATTTTCACGTCATTAAGAGTTATTTTGGCGGGTTGAACGCGTGTGGGGAGAGGAGGGTGTTTGCGGGCAACTGTCAGTCATGGTAGAAGATGAGCAATAAAAAAAAAGATCAACCGGAATTCAATCGCAGTAAGTCCTGAATGTCACCCATTCAGTTTCGTTGGATTACAATATATTTCTAATAACAGTCTTAAATATTCTACAATCCGATTGAAATGTAAAATATTAATGAACACAATGCAATTTTGATTATTTTTTCCACAATCTATATCCCTGTGATTTAATGTTTGCCAAAAAACAAATCAGTATCTCTAGACTTTATTCTTCCAGAAAAATGAATATTTTCTATTTATCAATTAAAAAAAAAAAAAAAAAAAAAAAAAAAGAAGTGCGCGTTTATTAACGGGCAGTGAAGTGGGTCTATATCTATCTGAAGGCACGATTCTTCCTCCATTGTCTGAGAAAATACTATCATAAATGAAAAATAGATAATGGAGCTGTCTCCTGCAGACACGTTCATCAGCGGTAAACGGGAGCTGGCGCGGAGCACCACGGAGAATTAAGGCGAAAGAGTTCACAACATTCCTGCAGGGGATCAGTTGTTGACAATTAAAGAGCACAGGACAGAGAGAGAGAGGGTGGGGGGTGGGGGGGGGTCTGCTTGGTTAAATCCATCTATCCAGAATTTTTATTCTCCATCCGACAAAAATGGAGGAAAAAAGGAGAAAAAAACAAAGACAACACAATATTTGTATGCAAAATCACACCATGACCATCTGAAGCTTCGGGTGTGGGGAGGGGGGGAGAGGGGCATTAGGGTGATGTGACACTTCCTGTTTGACTAGAAAAATAATGATATATACTGTCTGTATGACTCTTTTTCCCGCGAGAAGACACAAGACAAAATGTGATTTACTTCAAGCCATGTACAAGACCAAATTTAAAAAAAAAATGAAACAACAAAAAAACATTATGAGAGGAACAAACAACAACATGACACAATTAAATCTGTGTCCCGATGAAGTGTTGTCTTCAGAGGAAGAAGAAGAAGAAGAAGAAGAAGAAGAAGAAAGTCAGCCTCTTAAAGAAAGCCTTTTCGGTGGTGCTATAATAAACCATTTTCCCTGGGCTTTATTGATCAGTCACTCTGAGCTAATGTAATTATCCTCATCAATAGGGGGACTGCAGGGAGAATCATTATGCGGTTGACATTGATAAATGATCAGCCAAATGCGGCCCTTTTCTCCCAGGGACCCCCGCCCCTGACCCGCTCACACAGGCCTACATAACGTAGTCATAGAAACACCTTATGGCAAGAGGAGAGAAAACTGCTGAAATGTTTTTTTAAGGAGGGCAGAACACACAGTCACAGGCCTACACACACACACACACACACACACACACACACACACACACACACACACACACACACACACACACACACACACACAAACCTAAAACCTGTCCCCCTGAGCGAGCCATTTTGGGGAAAGCCAGCTGCAAAGCGAAGGACAGTCAGCCCCTGCACACGCGTCCATGACCACTACCAAAATCAGCATTATGAAAGGAAAACAAAGCAGAAACTAAACTTTTTTTTTAATCCCCTTGCTTCCAGCAGATGCACATCTAAAAATACACTTTTGCGGCTTTTTCTCCCTCCTCATACATTTTTACCAGATGCTCTCCGGAGAACTGAACAGAGCCAATAACATAAGCATTATTAACATGTTGCCTGTGTAGTGCATGCACGCACACAAGCCCAATGTTTCCAGTGTGTGTGTGTGTGTGTGTGTGTGTGTGTGTGTGTGAGTGCACGTATATGTAGTTTTAATATTGTTGCTCGGGCAAAGTGAGCGTCTTCCAGAGGGGCAGGAAGCATTGTGCAGCAATGCAGAGGGAATATATTCCTTATTTTATTCCTGCAGCAGCAGCAGCCCGGACTGGCTTTGACAGGGAGGAGATGAAGGGGAGGAGTTGTTTAGCTCGGCTGGATCATCCATCATCCCTGTCACACCGAATCGGCAAAAGAAAAGCGGCAGAGGCAATCTACCTTCTGTCTCATCGGGGGAAGAAGGGGTGGGCGGCGGCGGGAAGGAGGGGGTGGGGGTGGGGGTGGGGGGTAGAAAAAAACTATTAATATTAAAATCCTCTCCTTCCACAGTAATCCTAGCGTTTTCTCTTTTTCATCTGATAATCTCCGCACAAAACGAAGGGTTTCTTCCTTCCGTTTTATCCAGAGAATAATAGAGCACCGGCAAAACAAAAAGGGCCTTTAGGTTTTTTGAATAGTAGAGAGAAAAAGATGCATCAGTAACGAGACTCTTATGTAAAACCAATAAATATCTACATTTCACCCACCCTGGTTGACGACAAACACCTCAGTATGTCTGAAATGAAATGGAATGTGAACATTTTATGGCTGGAATTTCAATTAAAAAAAAATCTAAGTAACATTCAAAATAAATGCTAAAACAATGATAGGCTGATATATCCCTACTGGCTGAACAGACACGACATAAATAAGCATTTGACATTAGTTATACGATTTTGAAATAGGTTGTATATATACATGAAACATCCACTAAAGAAAATATATTTTAAAGTGCAAATACTTGTGATTTTTTTTACCCTCATTTTAATTAATTTATTTATTGCATTTTATTGGTTGTTGAAATTTTCTAATCAGGAACCCACTGAAAATGACAACTAAATAAATACGTCCATGGCCTGAAACTGCTGGATAAACGATTTGTATTCTCAGACATTTTCAGAATTATGAGCTTTTTACGACATTTCAGATTAACTGCAAAAAAAGAAAAATAATCATTTAATTTTAACACAATCGCTGAAAAAAAGTGCGGCAGTCCAACGTTGCAAAAAAATAATAAAACAGATGCCTTTACGAACAAAATCCTAATAGGCCGAATTATTTTAGTGGAATAAATAAAAATAATCAAACATAAATACACTATATTACAATTAGGATTTGTGTCACTTTTTATTATTATTATTATTATGGGTTCTGTCATGTCTTATATCCGTCGATCTAAGCGTGAGAGGCAGCGTTTGTAGCAAAAAATTAAAAAGAGCAAATACATCCGAGGCCTAGAATCGAACGCAGCGTAACTTCCATGTGAAACACATAAAATATTTCTGCCAAAGTGATGTTGTCATTTCTGTTTTAAGGCTATGACGACGATGGCCGCGGGCAAGCACGGCCAAAAAAGACAGAGAAGGGAGAGGAGATAGGCCATCAGAACTCATCTGTGTGTCCTGGACGGCGATGACAGATTCGGCCGACAGGCGGCGCTGCAAAACGGTAGAAATAAGCAAAGCACATCTACGGAGGGCCATGTTTCTCACTACAGGAGCAATTACACCGGGGACAGCTCCTTGTTCTATTGTCTGAACGAAAGGAAGAGAGAACCTGTGTCAACTGTTTTTTATTATTTAAAAAAAAAAAATTGAATCTATATTTCAAAAATTGTCAATAGGATTCCTGTAAAGTGTAATGAGGACTATTTCTGAGAAAAAAAATAAGATTAACTAAAATGTTGTAAAAAAATAGAACTTATTTTTGTTTTATTGGCTAGTTTTGTCCACTATGATAAAAAGTATTTATTTACCACAACATCAATCCTAATAGTTTATCAGTTTGTCTAAAACTATGGCAGGGCTCAAAGTGAATTTGGTGTGTAATTTACGTACTTGGCAGTTATTTACAATTACAGTTATTTATTTGTGTGTCTTAGTAAATTGCCAAAGTAAGACACATTTCAAAGATTTTGTGTGATCGTGTCATGGAAAGAGGAAATGCAATAAACAAAACAGTGGTCCAGCTAAAAACAACGCATTGCTGACAGTGTTGGAAAACATGTGAACATGTTAGTAAGTTGTGTTATTATTATTATTATTATTATTATTGTTGTTGTTGTTGTTGTTGTTGTTGTTGTTGTTGTTGGTTGCAAATTGCAAAAAAACAGAATAAGCCCTTGTTAATAGGCCACACTGTAAATTTTTAAAAAATAATAATAATTTCTCCCTCAAATGTGGATAATGATTCTGTTGATAACACAGTTAATCACACATAAATCTAACAAAAATCAAAAATGAAATATTTATTACAGCATTTGTGACTGAACACCTTTTAAACATTACGTCACAGTCCTCATACAAGTATTTAATGTATTTTTGACAAAGCTTAAGGGAGACGGCATCTTATCATCTAGTGAGGAACACGTGCTGAAAAAGGAAGGAATTCATGGACATACAATATCAATGCCACAGCAGATCTGAAACTAGCAAAAACATTCTTTTTCAATTGAGGTAAACACATAGAATATCTAACATGAAACAATTAATAGACTGAACTCTGTACGAAGTTTGTTACAATATTCTCTCAGCTTTTCCCCTCCAAAAGCATTGAGTTCATAATTTAATTTTTTTTTCTTTTTTTCGTTAGAAGTTTTTTGGTGCATCAACCATCAAATGCTTCTCCAGGGCCACAGAATCAACGTTTGTGTCAGTATCGTCCTTATGGCAAAGAGTGTTGATCTGTAGATAAAGAAGCGCCGTAGGATGTTGCTTTTCCACTATTAAGCTTCCTTCAATAGGCTCTTACCAATGAGAGTCCAGGGTACAAAAAAAATAAAATAATATTAAAATAAAAATGTATAAAACCAACACAATCCAGTGCTTGGGCAATTCAAACAAAGAACTTTTTTTTCTTTAAAACCTACAGGGCAACATTCATTCATGAACCAAAAAAGGGGGCATGACAAATGTTCAAACTGAATCTTCTGGAGAGATCCGGTGTCACTTAGCAGCCTTTTCCCATCATGCCCTGTTCTTGCGGGGGACAGGACCTGATTACCCTCTGTGGTTTAGAGCCTTTTTGAGATGTTCCATCTTCTTATTGTTTTTTTTTTCTTTTCTTTTATAGTGCTGTGCTGCGAGACAGTTTCTCCTCCAGGAAGGAGCACACACAGTGTGAGAGAGAAAAGGTTAACCTTTAATTCTAAAACTAGCTCAGGAAACATAAACCATGTGATCAACGAAAAATGCACAAGTTTTAACTTATTCATCTATACTTTTTATACTACAGTAGTTATAACTCTTGGAGTCTTTCTGTTGTTTCTTTTTTTTTTTTCAATCTTCCAGAGTGAATTTGTTTTAGAAGCGATTTCGCGTGTCACGTATAAGTGAACTGAACATATTTATGATGGTGTGTGAGTGTGCCGAAAGTGTGTGTTTTTAAAGTGTGTGCGTCTTGTCCATTCTTTGCACACGTGTATGTCGAAACGTCCTCTGTTGATCTGTATACCAAAAGCCCAAGACTTTACAAAATGTTCTTGTCAGCTTGGTCCTCCGTTTGGATGAAAGTAACAAAATTGACAAGCCTAAAAAAAAATATCACAGCTCATCTGGAATTCTGTTTCTTTAGTGTCAAATTCTGGTCAAAAATGTTCATTTTTTTTATTTTTAAAAATAGCCTCAAAATAGGATTTATTGTGGGCTGCTGCTTTCTTTCTTTTTTTTTTTTTTTTTTAATTCTTTTGCTTGGAGCAGCTGCTGTTGTCGTAGTAGTTCCCTTAAACTATTGGGCATGGATGTCCAGGCTTTGTCCTCCAGTACTGGGGTCAATGGGAGTGAGCAAATGGGGTCTCTGTGTAGACATGGTCATTCCTGGGTGTGATGAGGGTCCTCCATGCATCAGCATGGCATGGTGGTGGTGGTGGTGGTGGTGGTGGTGAGGGTGGTGGGCGTGAGGGTGGGGGTGGTCAGGCAGGTACGCATGGAGAGGGGGTCCGTGTCGGTTCTGGGAAGGGTGAGAGGTCATCTGGTGAGGGTTGGTGTAAGTGTGAGGAGCCATGCTCATGCCCATAGGACCGCTCTGAGGTACGTACTCCCCTGGCATGCCTGGCAAACCTGAAAGAAAGACAAGAAAGAGGGAAATGCATTCAAACCGTCGACAAAACCGTCTTCCCCTCAGCAGCTCTGACAGGTTCTTCCAACCATTAACAAGCTTTAATGCAATTTAAAAACAACCCCAACGACAAAAGAGCTGATCAGATTTTATGACACAGTGACTGTCGTGCTTTTTAGCTTCGATGAAGAAAGAGAGACTTTGCTGTGCTAGGCTATTTTAGGCTATGGTGAGTGGTCTGCAATGCCCAATGGCGTTGTGGTCAGGTCTCAGGTTGGTAAATGATCCTCAGTCATCCACAGACACTGAAGTCCTGGAGGATGTGAGGGAAAACCAACCGGCCGTATTGATGTGGAGAAGCGCTAATACTTTTACAAGTGGAACAGTCAATTCCCCAGCTGACTTAAGTGACAAAACCAAACAGGTACTCTCGTGGGGATGTGCCTTTGTGAGCGCATTTGATTTGGAATTGCTTAAAGAAGATATTAAATAATTTAGGACTAGGTGATTTGGGTTAGCTAAATCACCGAGACGAGTGAGCATTAACGGCTCGGTTCCACCCCCACCCCCCCTCTGAATGAAAGCGATTTATGCTAAACAAAGTGCTGCTCTTAGAAGCACGCAAAAAGGGTTTTGGCAGCAAAGAAGGAGAGCAGAGAACCTAAATGTAAGTCTACAGGGAGATAAAAGAGAGAAAGAGCAACTGAGGTCTGTTGATGCTCCTTGAGGTGAACCCTCTACTTCATATGTGGGGACCTCAGCATGCTGGCGTCTCATACTGTGACAGGACCCGGCACACAGAGCTGGCTCAGCAGTGCCACTGTTTGGCTTTTCACATCGCTGATTGTTGTAATCAGAAAGAAAAAAAAGTAAGATGTGGGGGGTTCTTCCTGGAGCCAGGGACTGGAGTATGGGAACATAGCTGGTCTAGAGGGCTGGACCTTGGGGAGAGACAAGTGAGAGAGCAGGGGGTCCCGCTGGAGCCAGGGGGCCAAGATCTGGGATTGGGTCTGGGCCGACCTGCTTTGTAATGTGAACCCCTGGGGGATTAGAATCTGTAATAGGAGGGGAGAGGTCGCTGCAAGGTCACTAGGCATGCTCACTCTCTGCATTCCTCCACCTTAGTACACTGCAATTAAGAAATTACACTGGAGGGCCCCGGCGAGGGGAAGAGGAGGAGGAGCAGGACAGAAAGGAGAGGGGAAAAAAGAGACAGCAAAGGCCAAGATTAATGGCCAATCTCATTGGTTGAAAGCTGGAAATTTCTGTAATACTCCCCTTCCATGTCAGTTCATTTGAAATGCACATGTTTGTTGGAGCAGGTCTCTTAAAACCTCACTACTGGGGTCATAAAGAAAATTAATCATCCAGGGTGTTGGGATATGATGGGGGCCCTCACCTCCATATAACCTAGAGCAGCTCCTGTTAAAAGAGCCAGCAGATGTTTTTGACACTGTAAGCTGGTAATCTCCACTGTTGTAAGCTGCAGTCATTCCGTTAAGTAGATCTGAGACCCCCCTCCTTTATTAACAAGAGTGGTAAAACCATCTGAAGACAATAACTGAGGACGAACTGGGCCTCTCTCTCCACCTCTCCGTGCTCACCTCCCTTCCAGGCTGTGCTATGGAGCAGCAGTCCTGCTCAATGGCTGACCATAATTAAGTACCAAATACACCATATTGTGTGGCTGTGTAATCAAATCAAGAGAGGATAATATTCCTCTGTATTAAGCTATTAATGTAATTGGTCATGAAGCATAAAGTATGTTATGTAATTAAATAGTCTCAAAATTATATAGCCCTATATTAAGAATTAGCCAACCTGAGCAAATGTTGTCTCTGTGTGGCTGTTTTAGGGAACATTGCTTCCTGATTTTTTTTTTTCCCTGCTGCCATTAGCAAAGACAGGAGGGGACGAGAGAGAATGAGTGAGAGACAGACAGACACACACACATACACACACACACACACACACACACACACACACACACACCCACACACACAGGGAGAGAGGGAGACAGAGCGGGAGAGAGAGAGGAAGCAAAGACTAGAGAGGTGAAATGATCTCTGTCGGTAGAATTGCTGCTGTGACCCTTTGGAAAATCCAGTCTCCATTTACATATAAAGGGTTCTTTTAATCAAGGTAAGTGTTATTATATTGTGCCTCATTGGGCAAGGGAGTTTAGGTGTTAAAATAAAATCTCTGCTGCCCTGCTGCCTTTGGGATGTGATACATCTTGATTTTTCAAATGTCAGCACTGTGGCACTAGCAGGAGGTGGAATGGCCAGCTTAATCAGACTGTCGCCATTTAGCCGTATAAGGGTTGTGTGTGTGTGCATGTGTGTGTGCGTGTGTGTGTGTGTGTGACTGTATCTGTACATGTGAAAGAGATTCCCTCCTTTTAGGTGCAGTCATGCTTGTGTCTACAACCTTATAAATTTATCTCAATGTCTCCACACTCTTGTCTGTGAGTCTCAGGTCAAGGTAGTCACAGGCCCCAGCCTCTCCCCCCGCCTCCCCAAATCATCTCCCTCCAGTAAAAAATAATCAAAACAACCAGCAACACCCCCGCCCCCACCCAGACACACACACATATACAGTACATACACACACATTCCTCCCTTTACACAGCTCAAACCAAACCCCCAGTGAAGGATCGGACGTGTCACCCACGGCCCGTATATCTCATCCAGGGACCGTAATGTACTGCGGTGTTCCCGTCTTTGCATATAAGATAATTTGGGCATCAATCCTTCCCAAGACAGATTTATGTCACTCGGAGGACAGTTTCACTTCTCCTTCTTTATCGCTTCACTGGAGCCTGCTTAATTTCTCCCCGTCAGCCCCTTCCCCTGGAGATGTTATTTTTTCCCTAAATGTCTAACATTTGCATTGGCTGTCCAGGATGGGGAGAGCGATGGCGCTGTTGTGATAAATAAATTTCTGCACGCCATGCCAGGTTGTTACTTCCCCTCCTTCTTCTGTTGTTGTTCATGTTGTCTGGCCCCCACAAGTCTCGTCCTCTCTCTCTCCTAGGAATGCACCCTCCCCACCAAGTCTTTCAGGTTCATCCTTGGCTACCGTTCCCCCTTCTACACCATAAAGTATCCTGCTAAAATACCATGCAAGCTCATAGTTGTTGGTGCTAGGGAACACAGGGTTGAAGCTTGCTGCATTTTTATGGAAAGGGTGGGATAGTTCTGGTGAAGTGAAAAAGGAATTGTGGGTGAAAAAATAAAACAAAACCAAAGCCCCAAAGTGTAAAAGACAAAGAACAGGTCCCAGTACTTACTTCCCCATTTTCTTTGCGTTTTGCTTTACAAGATGGAGGTTACATGTAGTGCCATTGCCCATCCATGCCCATATTCATCCCCATTCCACTCATAGGCCCTGGAAGGAAGAGATAAATGCCAGAAAAGGGTCAGCAAGAGTTTGAATCACAGAGAGGTCAGAGGAGACCCACTGATAAGAGAAGACAAGGTTGGTTAGAATTAGATTGAAAATGGTGAGGGAGAGGTGGTGGGGGGAGTGGGGGTTAAGAAGTGTGTTTATTTTGCATAGCATCCCACAGATCCCATTGTTGTGATCATTTGTCAAAGATGCGCCCAGGTGTGTGTTAGAGAAACAAACAGGAAAAACAAACTCGACAGGCAACAGAGTTATGGTTGTTCTTAGCAGTAGGTTTACGTGGCCGACTTGGGGGCCTGATTAAATACTGAGGGGACTGAATCTCATGCAACATACAAGCATCGACGGCTCAGAGGATCAGTGTCGATCAGCCCAGTGATAACCGAGGGCAGAACTGGTTTAGAGCGGTGGAAGGACTTACCGGCCGGTCGGATCCCCATGTGCTGCTGACCGTCCAGCACGAAGCTGCCCATTGGCTGGCCCTCTGGACTGTATGCTGCTCCTTGGCTCACTGAAGGATCAAGAAGAAAACCTGATTGTAGTCAAAACGTGGACATAAAAATGGGAGGGGGAAGAAGAAGAGAGAACACACCAGACAATCAGCAATTGTCCCAGCTTCAGCCCAAACATTCTGTAAGACATTGTGCTCATGTTTGTGGACTGCACTGACTGACGCGTGGCATGCAAACATGCATACAGAAGGACCCAGAGCTCATGGAAGCACACACACACATACACACACACACACACACACACACACACACACATACTCACACACACACTTGTGCAAACACTTGCACTAGCAGACGTGCATTCAGTGTCACTCGAAACCACAAATACAGGAGATACATTGTTCTTCAACAGAGAGAAGAAAACAAGCAGTTTGACAGGATGGGAAGGATTTCTGCCACGCAGGCAATTCACCCTGTCAGCACTCAAATCAGTCATCTTGTTCACTTCCCCGTGTGTAGATAATCCAAAAGTTGTGCAATTGTTCAATATTATGAATGATTTATTTGATTTTCTGTTGTGCAGGGGATGCAGTAGCAATCAATTTGTTTAGTTATATCTTGTTATGTCTGTTATTATCCCTAATGAACTAATGCTCTTTGAAGATTGTGTATTCCAGGACTGTAACAGCATTATCTTAGATAATCTGTAATTTGTAGTGATTAGGGGACCTGTTAGTCATGCTGCTTTCAAAGAGATTGTTGATTGGGACACATTTGGTACAAATACTCCACATAAGAGTGCAGTAATTTTAGGAAGAGTCACCCATATTTGTAATTACATCTCATGTTTGGTTGAACAAGCTCTGCCCCAGTGTGACGGGGCCTTTTTATGAAAGGGAGTTTGCCGTTAAACAAAAAATTATATGGTTTCTTTTTGGTGATGCTATAGTCAATAAAGATTAGAGTGACTGAATCCTTCTACAGAATTGCATGGCAGTGCATAAACTTCTCAGTTTGTGCTTTCTGTAATCTGACCACGATAGATATGGAAAATACATGTGTTATCAATGAACAATATGGAGCTTTGTATGATTAAATAAATGGAAATCCCTCCCTGCATCGGCGTGAAAGCAAATAATCAGATTAGATTTAATCAAAGCATCGTGATTAATTCAGCTTTCATGATTGAAAATGCATTAAACAATACCGTTAAACTGAAAAGAAGCTGTGTGGCAGTTTTGATAGTTGGAATGTGCTCATGGATTACTTAACAACAAAATTTGTTGCAGCGATAAATTGAAAAGAATAAATAAAAAAAAGTCAATTAGAGATGGAAAATGAAAAAAAAAAAAAAAAACAAAAAAAGAAGATAAGTCAAAAATGCTGCTAGCATTTCTGGCACTCCTCTTGTGTCCAATTAGTAATTCTCAGAGAGAGTGCTAATATACCTCTCTCCCCACTTAGACGAGGAAATCTCCAATTAGAATCAATCAGCAAACAGCCCACACCACTGCATGAACACATCTCATCGAGAAAATGGGAAAAGGGATGACGGGAGCGTGAGGAAGGGAAGGGGGCGGCGGGGGGAGTAGATGTAGGGTGCCACTTAAAAAAAAACATAACTGGGCTTCAGGCATGACATGTATGCCAGTAAAGGTTTTTTGGAATGGTGTTTTCATGCTGCATAGGAAAGAAAAGGAGGGAAGAAGCACCCTCTGCACGTCGGCTGAGTCGCTCTTTTTCTTTTTTTACCTGCTCGATTTGACTGGTCAATCATTGGCTGAACTATTCTTCTCCTGGCATTAATGAACCTGGGAGAGAGGAGACAGAAAAAAAAAAAAAAAAACAGAGAGGAGAAAAACAAACGTTAAATCAACCTCTCATTCACACAAACGGAGATTCATCACAAGCCACCACAAAGACAAAACAGTTTTGCATGACTTGATGGCAACATTAGCTACAGAGTCCATGAGAGAGGCGCTCGCAACAAAACAGCAACAAACAAAAGGGCAATTGTGTGCTGACTTGGGAACCCAGTGAGGGATACTTTTAATGTTCCTTATGATCTATTCCCCCCTCTTTTAATAAAGCTTTTGATTACGTTTGGTTGCTATAGGCACCAGGGAGACATTCCTCAAGTATTAAGTGCAGCTTGGGCACAGAAGAACCCTCATCGTGGCACATCCCTCACTCCCCGTGTCCTTCTTGGACACTCCTGCAGCCAGTTTCACGCAAACTTTATAAACACAGCACAAACTCCTGTCGATAGCTCTTTCTTGAAAACAAAGTTATTTCTGAAGTGTTATCACCCGCTAGAATTTCGAAGTAAGCTTGAAGTTAGCAAAGTTGCAGGATACAAATGGTTCCTTTCATTGCTCCCCACCATTCCACCCCTACCCTACCTCCACCTTCCCCTCTGTGAGACCCCACTCTGGCTGCATTGTAGGGGGTTCTGCTCCCCTTCCAGCTGTCTAGAAATGAGGACCAGGCATGGGCCACTCCGTGCTTTCACAAGGTATTGTTATGTCAGCGAGCCCATCAATTAGGCTGTCTGAAGTTTTATCACCACCACAGCAGCGAATAAGTGCAGCTCCACAAAGCCTACCCAGCCGGCCTTGCTCCTGTGGCTTTTCCAGTGTGGAGCCTGAGGTCATCTGGAGGTGACTGCCAGCCAGGGGCAACCTTTTTAACTCGAAATGGGACGCCTAGGGCGTAAGTTACCCATTCAGGTTGTGCAAGCACTCCACCTTTCTCCTTTTCTTCGTCTTTTACCCTGTTTTGTCTTTTTGTCTTTCTGTTGTTCGCTTTAACCTAGCTTAAAAAAAAGGAGCACAGGCGAAGCACTACAGGTACCACCATGTGGTTGATATTAAGGAGGGGTTTCAAATCACGTTGGAGCTGTCCAGCATGGAGTCCTTTACTGGTTCCAAAAAAGCAGAGGAGAGGGGAAAAAAAGGCTCCACCGCCCTTTTCTAACGCAAGGGCCATGGCACCATCAGTCCGACCAAGGAACTGGTCATTAGAAGGAAGTGAGAGCTGGAACCAATTTGGGCTCCTAATCCCCCATGAAGCCCTGATACCTGCCCTTACCTTCTCCAATGAACTTAACCGCCTGTAATCTGCCTGGCTCAAAGTGACATGGTTAAACGTACAAAATGCACGATTGGGAAAAGAAAGACGTGGTGCTCATTTGCCAGGGGGCATCCAGAGTGCAGGTACATGCAGGGGTGCTGCGGGCCCCCAAAGAGAAAAAGATAAAATACATCCATATGAGAAGAAGAGAAAACCCAAAGAGGGGGGAGTTGGTAGGTGGATTTAAAATTCTGTGATTGCGATGCGTAATTTGCAGTTGAAGCGTGGAAAGAGGGTTAACCTCTGTTAACAGTTGAGATTCCTTTAATTAAAGAAGGTAACAAAACATTCTTAGACGGCTCTACTGTCAGAAAATGCTTGTGATGTGTAGAAAGTTGCTTCCAGCATTGAAACAAGCTGAGCAGGTAAACAGTGAGACATTCCTGGTATCGCACTCCTTCTGTGTGGAAGGCCTGCTGTACTATATGTGCCATGTTCTTCTACTCTAGGCACACTGAGGGGCTCAAAATCACAACCATGTGCTTTCTTACCTATTCTGGGACATAACCATAAACACATAATATTAGGAATGTTCTTCCCAGGTGCTAAGTTTGCCCACA
The DNA here is from genome assembly GCA_013358685.1 of Antennarius maculatus. Taxonomy (NCBI): domain Eukaryota; kingdom Metazoa; phylum Chordata; class Actinopteri; order Lophiiformes; family Antennariidae; genus Antennarius; species Antennarius maculatus. The sequence continues at coordinate 14,161,406 of CM023621.1, read as the reverse complement.
TGGTCCCCGCGAACTGTAGATTAAATGGTCCAAACTGGTGGGTATGCGGCATGATCAAAGTTTCTGTCTTATTTTGTTTTATCCACTTCTTTTAATATGAGATGTAAAAAAATCTGTACTTATCAAAATGCTTTCTGGCATGGTTGATAAGTACAGACTTAACCTGATGCTTGTCAACATTCCCTTTAAGCTAACTATGATCATGTCACAAACACACAAAGGTTCTGGTTTTTATGCCACATAAGTTGCCATAGTAACTAGGAAGCGATGTGGTGCCCTGGAGGGAGTGCAGGGTGACCAATGAGCCCCTCTCGTGGCCTTAGAGCACCTTTTATCAGTCTGAGTAAAGCCAATTGAGATTATCAGACCCAGGACTGATAGCACTGTTTTCCCTCGACCCGTGAGCTGCTAATGGTGTGTGTTTAGAACAACACAACCAGGAATCCTCAAGAGATGAAGGCCAGTCAACTGGGATGGATGGATAGATGGATAGATCTGAGGACCTAAGGCCCTGAGTGAGACACAGAGGTTGACCACAGGGACTGAGAATTCCCAACCACTCGCTAAAACATGCGTGCACGCTGTAAATCCAAACATTGACACCATGGACATAACCACAACCACCGCCAGTGTGTCTGTAGGCTAACCAGAAGACAGGAGGCTCACAGGGGACACTAGCTAAAAACCTCCAACCCAAAGCCCATGTTTTATTATCTACATCTGGTGGTCTAGCTTATTATGGCCTGCCTCTGCTCAGTGTTAGCGCACAGAAACGCCAACACGCACACGGGAACACACAGTACACAGAGTACCGCTCAGCATGGGAACTCCAAGCTGTCTTCAAACAAATAATTAAAGGCAAGGTTAGGGGGTCACGTGGAGGTCATCCCTGAGGATACAGTTCAGAATTTGTACATTATCCCAGGGGGATGGGGGACCAGTGGGGGCAGCAGTCCACTGCTGTTTAGAGTGGCCAACTAGCTCCTACTAGCTAATGAGCCTGAGACCCATTTTCTAGTTGTATTTCAAGGACTACTTTTGCAGTGCTGAGAACATTTTTGAAGCATGCATGTGAATATGTATACCATTCTCACACATTGTATTCATATGTGCACATTCTTCACATGTTTCTGCCAGTTAGCTTGGAGCGCTTCATAATGGTATACCCTGAACTGGCTTGAGTGACACACATCTACAAGCATGTATAGATGATATAGGGTTTCGATGTATGTGAGTAGTCTGCCATGGTACCAGTTTATTTAACTAATATATACTGGCACATGAGGTTCATGGCAGGTTGACAAGTGTTTGGGTGTTAAACGCCCTGGGTTTTTTTTTCAATGATTTGCTACACCTAGTGTGTGTAAGTGTTGAGGGTGAGAAGTAATTGGAGACTGAAAAATAGATTCGAGTACTAATCCTAAAACATACAATGTGGTTAGAATTCTATGTAGTCCTCAAAATTTAACACAACACACCGACTCCCTAATCCTTATCATAAAATAATGCGTCTCATAAACTGACAGACACCTTGGAAGGCTATTCAGCAAGTATGAGGATTAACAAACGATCTTCAAAACAGCAACACGACAGAACCAGTCTGTCAAACTCAGTGTTTGCATTCAATCTTTTCTTTTTTACTTCCTCATCTCAATCTGTCAGAAAGGCCTTGTTTCAGGTTAACTGACTTGCAGCCACACCTGGTAACTCGCTCCTGTTGTCATCATTCCTTCCTCAAGAAATCGACATGCCAAACCACCCTCGCCTCGAGCGCCGCCAAAGATGTGGAGAGACAGAGAAGAGAGAGAGAGAGAGAGAAGGGGGGGGGCGCAGAAGGAGAGAGGGACAGAAAAATACGCAAGTACAAGAGAGAGTTGCTGCCTGACTGGTCAATTGATGTGGAGATTGGGGAGAATGCAGCCAATCAGAAGTAGGGTCATTCATTTGATGAGTTTGTGATGAAAGAAAGAAATTGAAAAAGAGCCAGAAGAGAGAAACAGAGAAATCCTAAACATGTCCTTTCCAAGAAATGAGTGGCGAACAGCTCCAAATGAAGTTATGTAGTATGTGCAAACAGAGGAACCGGCTTTCAAATTGTGACACAGAAATGTTAACAGTCTGTTGCCTTCATGGTTGACTTGCAGATGCCCGTTTTCAGGATTCATATACCAGGGAGAACGGAGGCAAGTTGCCATTTGTCAGTCAGATCGCCAGGCCTCTGTCTGTCTTTACAGGAAGATTAGAGGCAACACAATCTGAATAAGAACGTGCTGAACTGAATCCCTGATCATTGCTTGCAAACATGACTGTTCTCTGGTTCTTATTAAAGATCATTGCTTCCATACCTCTGTTGCAGACAGAAATAAAGATTCCGAACCTCCAGCATTTGAGTCACATCTCACTGGAATCAAAGGAGGAAGGCTTTAGTTTGATTCCTCCCTCGTCAAAAAAAAAAAGACAGTCAAGCGAGAACACTCTGTGGCCTTTGACCAGGAAATGCATGCAAATTAACCACATGAGGTGGGTGTATTTAGTATAAGCAAACACTAATTATGGTCCAGTCAGACCATGGGGCAGTCTGGGGCTACTGAACCTCCAACACTGATCTACTGTAGTGTCAACAACACTGATTGAATCAGTTCACATGGTCCTAACAGGCCCCCTGTATCCGTTTATACATAGCTTACCACCACACTGAACTGAGAGTATCTGTGGATTTATCATAAACTATCACAAAGGAGCTTTTCACAAGCTTCACTCCTGGAGGATGGAGGTGAAGGACAAAGGGATGGGTCAGGGCTGAGAAAGCTTCCCAAAGCACATCCTATCAGATATGGAGTTTCCTTCTATTTTAAATCCCTTCTTCCCTTCTTTAAGTTAAAACAGGAGTCAACCGACATTGGCCGGCCGAACATTACCTCACCCTCGTGTTTGATTTAGTGCAGATGTGAAGCAGAGCGAGGCAGGATCATTTTTTTCAGGAACGTCAGAGAGGGCCCACGTTTAGGGCAACCACTGTGTTTACATAGTTTTACCTCTGTCTCCCTCTCCCACTCCCTCTCTCTCTCCTTCTCTCTCATCCACAGTGCCTGCACCATACCCCCCATCCCTCCTCACTCTTTTGTCTGCCTCTCAAAGGGGGACTGTTTCACCTCTCCACCATGGACTTTCACTGACCTGTTTTTCTTTCCCATTTTATTACTCCACTCAGTGCCCTTTTGTGGCATCGCCCCCCACCTCCCCCAAAGCCCTATATGAGTAACATTTGCACTGCTCTGTCATTTTAAATGCAGAAGTCATTCCTCTCTGAAACCCGGGGAGTGCGACTCATTAAGACTGGAATGTAATATCAGACAAAGAATCATATATTTGTGTTGCAAACTGACATGATTTAACCAGCAGCTAATTAAAATAAATCAATAGCACTGCAGTGCGCTCATTCTCTGTCTGTCTCTCTTGTCTTGCTCTGATTTCCTGTCATCACCAAAGAGATGGAGTGCAGTGTGGAGTGCAACGCTATTCCAGAGATAAGAGACTTTAAATACCACCTATGCATTACGACGAGTAAGCGAGAGCTCGCTGTGACATGATGAAAGAGAAGATATCATACAGTGTGGCAATTTGAGTGATGGAAAAGTACAATGATAAACCCAGAGGTAACTCCACAAACAACAACAGTGAGAAAAACTACAAAGAAAGCAAACATGGACGTCCTTCTTTATTTGCCCACCAATCTAACTTTGTCTCCCCTCTTTCTCCTGTCCAGCAAAGGCATGTCACCCCTAGGCCTGCAGTCCAGCAGCCTGACCCCTACATGGCGGGCTGTGCGGCTCAGCTGCTGACTGTCCGTCAAACACCTCCAGAGCATCGTTGGGCCAGGAAAACTACGCTTGTTGCCCCTTTGATCCAGCAAGCTGCAGCTGCTGCTCCACACAGCAGCACTTTGTTCCTCTGTCTCCGCACCGCACTCTGTCCTACGGCACAAAAACACTGAATCCAGTGCAGAAGTGAAGGGAGGGAATAGAGAAGAAGAAAAAAATGTAGTAGAGGTTATGGGGGGGGTGTTAAAAAAAAACTTGCCCGTTTTTTCCTCCACTACAACAAGCTCTGACAACGGCGGTGTTTTTTTTTTTTTTTTCCTTTCTTGGCCCTGACACAGCTCTCAGGCATCTCCATCTTGACGCTTCACCCTCCCTTCTCTTTTAAGAGATATGATAGTTATTGTTCAAATCAGCCCGGGTGAATGGAATGGACCGGGGCCAAGCTTGCCCCAGGCGTCAACACACCTGTATGAAAGAAACCTTATTGCGGCAACCCAGAATTGCTAACCTACCCTAGCTCTACCAGTTTTCTGATGTTAGGAGGGAGGGTGGAATCATCTCTCTCATTCTTCCTCTTTCCCAGTCCCCTAATAGTTCCAGTCATTAACCTCCCTGTCCTCAGAGGCTGGCACCTCTGCCCTGCAATGTTTTACTAACTCTGTTATTTTTGAATATCACCACCAGACATGAAGATTAACAAAAGCTGATCCATATTTCACTTCTTCTTTCCCTGCTCCCTCCCCCCCTCCCTTAAGACAACGCCTTATTAAAGTGCATAGGTGCACAAATAGTACAGTCTCCCTGCCCGGAAGCTGAGGGACCAACAGTTGTGTTTCCTGCTTCTTTGAAGAGCGTCTGAAAAGACACAGAGCAGCACCCCCGTCAAAGGGATCCCGCGCATGGCGTGTGACGGGGGTCGTCAGCGCTGGAAGGGAGCGCTCGTTCCTGGTAGGCCAGCTTCTCACCTTTCTGTGGCGGCTTCCTGCTTTCATGCAGGGCCAGGAAGCAATACAGCAGAGGCATGCTGCTGGCATGTTGTTGGCATTGCAGACTGGCACACACACACACACACACATATTAAGACACACACAGAGGAGAAAGAAGGAGAATAGATGGAAGAATTGAATCCAGCACAACCAGACCTTCCCATCAGTCCTCCTGAGATGAGTGGTTGCACATCCAAGATCGCCCCATTTTCTCAGCTGCACACACTGCCATGCTTATTACACAGTCTTCTCTTTCTCCCACAATTCCAGTGCCGTCGGGCTCCTTTGTATGTATCAGTGGGGAGGGCAGGTATAATCTCCATTTCCATCTCCTTCTCACTGCTATCATACAAATGTGTGACTTTTTTAGCCTCTCTGTCTCTTCCCATATCTATTTCTTTCACCGTCTTTGTCTCTTGCTCTATCGTCTTCTGCTCGTTTTCACTCTCAAACCTTTTTTCCCTCCCCGCCTGGTAATCGAGTGAGAGATTGTGCGACTCTGTGACTCCCCCTTATTGTCAGATATCAAACAGGGCGGCTTTGTGGATTACCAGGGGAAGCTGATAATGACATGATTGAGGCGTAATATTTCAAACAAAATTGAGTGCCAATTGCCTGAATCGTCTACGCAACATAAGTGTCTGCATTGCAGCAGCCAAGAAGGAAATAAGGCCAGTCTATTTCCTTTGCTTCATATCAAATGCCTCTTCTTTCCCCTCTTTAAGATTATAATGGGTTCAGCTCAAAGAGAAGAAAAGGGGGACCTGCCAAGAGGGGCTTTGACAGTTACGTTCTCACACAACTCACATACGGCACATGCTTGAGTACACTTGTGAGCATGCGTGTACAGACACACACGTACAGGCATCAACTGATGAACATATTCCAGAATCGCAAATTTATTTGCAGAAATCGGTGCTGAAGGGAGGCAGTCTGGGGAAAGTGTCCCCGTTTTACCACCACGCCCTCCAACTCGCCTTGTCCTCACCATTACACCATGAACCCTAAATTTAGGGCAATGAAAACACACATGAGTTTGAGCAAATTAAAAAGGGACGCCTATATCTGGAGGATAGGCTGCTTTTCAAACGTTGAGGTTTGGGTAGTCTATAAGAGCCTGCCTGCTTGTCTATGCAGGACTCATTGTGTACGTATGTTTAGAAAGGGATTCTCCCTCTCTCTCTCTCTGGGACATCATCATGTTCTCATTATTGTGTTACTGGCGTGTGAGCGAGTGTTTCCACCGAGCACGTTTCCATGACGTGTTTGAGGAAGTGTGTTTGCATCTAGCGCATATTACTGACCACGAGAGTCATTGGTCAAATGTTGTCGGCTTGCCTCTGACTTTCCTATTGAATAATTAATCTGAGTTTCAATTGCACGTAATCGCTTTGACATACATGAGGCAAACAAACACACATGTGCAGGCATGACGACTTTAGGGCTAAAAATCCCAGAAGCAGGCCAGTGATATAAATAGTAGTTGTTTGTGTAGGGGACTGCTGGCAAAAGCAGTCCTGCCACAGCAGAGAGGACCACAGGGACTCGGATGGCCTGAAGCGAGCCCTCCGCCTCTCAGATCAGCTCCACCACTGACTGTGTACAGCTTTGACTGGTCTTTTTCATATGTTATAGACTCAAAACAATCCCTATCTCACTAAAGCTACATCCACTTTACCCCTGCACTGCAGAAAATGATCCTTGAGCATAAGTCTGTGAACTGTCATGAGTGATAATGCTCCTCTTAACAGTCCTAAAATACAGATAAACCCTTTCTCTAAATGTTTTATTCTGTAGGTTGAAATATCTATAATCAGAAATGAGTTTTACCGATTTAAAAAAAGAAAGCTGAACCTCACAACAGACAGATATTTTTAACAATTCCTATTTACTTAGCTCATGTCTGGGAAAAAGTTTAATGATAAAGTAGTTATTCTTAATTATCTCAGGGGGCAGGGGGTTAGAGCAGATGACCTCCACTGCCACTCAGGAAAACATATTCCACATTGCCCTCCCTTCTCGCTGCACATGCTCCCAATTGAAACATTTCTGTCAGAAATGGGAGGAATAAATATTCATAAGGCCGGGGTGAGAGAAACCTGAGACTTGGGGGTTTTGGGGGTTTCTCTGCATCTTGTTATGTATTTAATAGCATTGGCTAATTGTGGCTATCTCACCAACGAATTTTGAGCATCTATATATGCAGTCCATATAGACATGGATGCATGCATATACCATGGTTGTTTTTCTGAGCCATGCCAAATTGCAAATTACCAGGTTTGATATCGCCAACATTTAGGCTGCATTCCAATAAAGATTGAATTGTTTTTGCGGCGAGGCCATGCGACTCCTTCCCTCCCTTTCCGCCTCTCCCTCTCCTTTTCTGCTTGGCACTGACTCCACTGATATCTCATCCATAACAGGTTTGAACTGGGGCAGAGTGTGGCTTAAACAAACAAAAGGCCATATTGATTTATAGGGTCTTCCATGATGGGCTTATTGGCCTGCACCTCAAAGCCACAGAGGGCACCAGGCCATGAATCACTGCTTCAGGAAACAGACACAAATACACACACAACAGGTAAGAATAACACACGGGGGGGTATTGTTAAGGATGTGATTACAACTCCTTTTTTTCCCTTAAAAACGCCAATGTCTGTTGTGTCACAAAAGAAACAGAGGAAAGTCCAGGGAAGTTATTTTGAATATGACGCCACACATACAAACATTGAATTTATTTGCCTGCCCTTACCGTATATTCAAACAGGGATAGAGGGAAGGAAAAGTGTGAAAGACAGAGGTAAAGAGAAACAGAGAAAGAGTGAGAGAACGAACGTGCCTGGACAGAGAGAAAATACCTTGAAGAGGTTCACGGAGTTTAAAAAGCTCAGCCAAAGAAGGAGCTCCTGTCCTCTCTGACTCTGTCAGACACACACACACACACACACACACACACACACACACACACACACACACACACACACACACACACACACACACGTACACACACACACACACACACACACACACACACACACACACACACACACACACACACACACACACACACACACACACACACACACCCTCAAGGCCATTCTGTTACACCTGGTCACCTTTATCCTTTTTAGCCCCATACACCCTCACCCTTCATTCCACACACATACACCATCCATTTAAACACATTCACAACATTCAGCTGTTCAAGACTCACCACAACTGAGATACACACCCTAGCACCCTGTGGCTAACACACAACTCGTTTTGCTATCTCCCTCAGTGATAAAACTAATTATTCCAAATCTACTCTGTCAGGTTGTCTGATCCTCTGGGGCCTCAGTTTAAATCTCTCTCTCTCTCTGTCTGTCTCGCTACCTCTCTCTCTCTATCATAAGCTGCACAAAGACCAACAATCTCTGCCAACTGACCTCTAGAGTAAAAACACAAACAGAGCGACTAGCCATAAAGACACATATAGCACCCTAGCAGCTGAAGCAAATGGTTTTCTCTGTGAAAACAAGCCATTCCAGGCCTGGGGTCCAGGCTGGAGTTGGAGTTTCCTTTAAACGTACAACCACAGCGCTGGTCAGACTGACTATGCATAACAGTGATGGAGCGACTGATAAATCACAGAAATGCATGACATCATCCAGCATACAAGCCAAAGGACTTACGGACCTATTCACTCCTAGTCCGTCTGTTGGCGCATGTCGTTGGCACACATGTTGGGCTTTGGAGCTAAATAACGGGCCAACATCCCAGGCTTTCCAGCTGCACATCCTGAAAGCGTTCATTCCGATGAGCTCTAAAGTCAAATTGAATCTCATAAACACAGACTTGACTGTATAGACTTTGCATTTTATCTCTTGGCGGTTTCACCTTTTATGAGCCTGGGACCCTTATAGTGGGGGGGGTGAGGATGAGCATGACAGGAAGGCGGCAGGGAGAGAGTCGGGATGATGGTAAGGATGCTGAAGAAGATGATTGCCGAAAGAGCGGGGGAATAAGAATGAGATACAGGTTGTCAGGATGACACAGAGGAGAGCCGGGGTCACAAATCTTGCTGCTATTCTAGTACGTGACATCTCCACTCGTTTGCGGCTGCTCATTAACAAACAATACTGCTGTGAAATTGGTTTAATGACAAAGTAATAAAATTGCTATTCTGCTCACAGATGGCCTCAGGCGCAGAGAGATTCTGGCAGGCTTACTGTGGCTGCCCGTGTGCATTAAGCTGTGTTCATGAAAACAGCATCCTACACTTTCTTTCTCACTATCACCAACCTTTTTTTTCTTTTTAAGTTCTTTCTCTTCCTGCAAATGAAATAAATTAACCTACTTTCCTCCCTTGTATTCTCCTTGAATTCTCCCTCTCCCACACTCTCACCACCATGCTCTCTCTCCCTTCTCCCTCTCTCTCTGCCTCGCTCTCTCTTGTGTATTGTCTTGTTCTCTCTCTCTGTCTCTCTCTCTCTCTCTCCCTCACCCCCCCCCACCCTGCTCTATCAGCCTCTCACAGTTCTCACCCCAGTGCAGAAATTACCATCTTAAAATAAAAAAAGAAGGCTCACCCACGCAAACGCAGCTCGACTTCATTTCAAACGTGGAGTTCTTGTTATTAAACGACCCACCAATAAAACCAAGCCGTTGAGGAATAAAAGAGCCAAAAGGAGCAGAGGAGCACAAAGACCTCCCATTCCTCTCCTTCTCCCCCTCTCTCTCTCTGTAAGGCATCTTTCAACTCATTGCCTCTCTATCTTGCCTTGTCTGACTCTTTGCTGGGAGAATTTCATAGCCATGGAGAGTCTTGAGCTTGTAATGGGAAAACAAGTAAAAAAGCAATAATTTTTGAACATGATTGCCCAATGCTGCCAATCTCATTAAAGCACCACCTGTTTTTCATAACTCTAGACCTACACAGAAGTGGGCACTGGGCTGCTCCTGGCCTCCGATCACGTCCATGCCATGCCGTGACCCACTGCGCCGCTTGAGTACCTTATGAACTGGGAGTGGGTCCTTTTAATAACACTGAGCCTGCAATCAGCACTTACACAGAGCGAGCGCTTTTATAAATACAGAGGCCGACACTAGCATCTGTTATTCAAGACTCTCATGCCTGATCCTGTGAGTGCACCATGTGTCCGTGATTGCACCCATTTGTTGAAAGCAATGAACAACAAAATGAAACTGGCCACAACAGGGAATCTGTTCTATTTTGGTCTGCCAATGGTGAAAATATGTTTTTCCAAATGTGTTCCTCCCCCAAAAAGAGATTAAACGGGATTATTATTACAGCACCAAGAAAGCAGCCAGATCAAATGAACTTAGCGGGTAGGGGGTGTTGGTAGGGGGCTGGCACTTGGGATCCGACAACAGAGTCAATTCTGCTAATTAACTGCCAATTAGTGGTCCCTAAATGACAGGGATCATGATGCTTGTGTTGGCAGCGCCACGATAGTCTCTTTCTCTCTTTCGCAGTCACACTCACATATAGACTCTCGCTCGCACACAGACACACAAGAGATATACACACACACACAAACATGCACACAGCTGCAACCTCTCCACACTCCAGCTGTATATTTAGAAAGCCAAGGGCATAAGATGGCCATTGCCAGGAGTCCCTGGTTGCAGCCAAAAAAAGGCCTGACATTTCCATCTGGGTCAAAGTTAGATAGATAACCAGCAACTTCAGTCAATTGACCACCAATGTGGCAGACACAGAGAGAGAAAGTAAGGAATAGGTGACAAAGGAGCCAGGAGAGGGAAAAAAAAAGAGACTCAGATTTATAAAACTTATAATAAATGTGGAAAAAAATCAGAGGTGGTTGAGCCAGTTTCATAACTGTATGTTGCATTTGGAAAATATTAGTTATTTTTTGCTGTGCATAATGGGCTTGCCCACCAAACCAGGATCATAAAAAAATCATAAAAGCCAGTGTTCCTGAATGTTTCATTGGCCTGAGGAAGGGAGAGTGGAAAATGTTTTGCTAAATGAGGGAACAAATTTGGCTTTGGTAGCTCTCTTTCTTGGTCTCAGACGTTGCCAGTAATTTTGCTGAGAGTGCTCATAACATATTGCATGTGAACCTGATTTCAGGTGAGTTTAGCACTGGTGAAGTCCGGAGGAATTTACAAAGGAGCGCAAGAGAAAAAAAAATGAAGGTTTGAGTGAGAATAGGGCACCTGCTGTGAGGAGAGCTACAAAGCAGTTGGTTTAGAGCTGGCTAAACTCCGCTTCTGTACATGCTCTGAAGACAGAAGCAATCTGAGACTCTATATAGATAGGGAAAAGTTACAAAGGTATATGAGTGTAACGACTTCTGAAAAGTACTTTTGAAAGTATTCTTTTAACCTGCCATTGTTTTCTTTTCTTTTTCTTTATTTTATTTAGCTCTTATTAGTTTTGTGTGACTGTTCATTATTAATTGCATATTCTATATGGTCATCATATGAATATATTCAGCTGATGCTCAGTTCAAATTCTATTCGACAAAAATAAAATGTAAATCTCAATTAAAGCGCTGATTAAATTTGAACTAAGTGATACGGTGGTGATTGTTGCTAAAGATGGAATTTGTCCCCCTGAGAAGAGAGATTGTCGAGAGAAAAAAAAAATTATAATCATGCTCCATGCCCTGCCCTGAATGGTCAGACAGAGATTGAGTCTATTTTGTCTACTCAGTGGGCACAGGCTGCTTGGCGCCGTCATCTGGCGGATATCCTTCTCTTATCATGTGACCTGTGCTCCGACAGGGGGCAAAGGTTGACTGTGATACGCCCCTGTGTCTTAATAACTCACTCATTGTATTCCTTTCTGCCTCTAATTAGAGGCTCTACCGTGTGTGTGCTAGTGTATGTGTGTGTGCGTGCGTGCGTGCGCGCGTGTGTGTCTCTATGCATGTATTTACCCCTGGGCTATAGAGAGGAGACAGAGATGTAAAAATAGAGTGTGACTTGGTGCCCTCTTTATTGTTAACAGTGCTCCAGTAGTCATTCATAGATGCCACGAACTGACATATTTGCTGTCTGTGTGGTTTGGCCCTCTCTCTCTCTCTCTCTCTCTCTCTCTCTCTCTCTCACCACCATGGAAATCTGCCTGCGAGATGAGGGAATAATGAGGGGACGATTTCCTTCCTTTTTTTTTTTTTAGATGCCATTTCTCTCCGTCATCTGTCATCAGCCTCATCTCTCGGTCACATGTAATAACACTGTGCGTGGTGTGCGTCGCATGTGCGTGTGCGTGGATACAGCGGTAAATAACGGCAGGATAGCCGCATGTGTTTATGGCATTGAGTGAGAGCGTATCGTGCTGGGTCTGACGCTGAGACATGAAAGGATTTGGTCAGGCCCCATTTAGCCCAGACTGATAGCAGGACACCAGGAGCTGCTGAGGCAGGCAAATATACCGCCAGATACTGTAAACTCTAAACACTTCTCCATCTAACACCTGAGTCTGCTGTTTTTCCTCTGTCATTATCACAGAATACCAAGTGTGACATGACCCTCACCTTTTCCCACAATCTTAAACAAATGCAATCGAGTATGAGACCACTCCCCTTTTCTGTTAGCGTGACGCCAGCTGTCTCAAATGTCAGCAGAGCAAACACACTGACCAGTAAACTAATGGTGTTATGACACACTGTACACACATGCCATCTCACACACATAGCTGACCTGACCATTTGTAATAATGTGCATAACACACACGCACACGCGAACACACACACACACACTCACACAGACACACACACTATTGTGTACTCAAAGGACACTATTAGCTGGATAATCAGCCCTTCTCATCTGCTCAACATCAGCACAGTGAGGTTGTGGACTTTAACTTTTCCTTTGTTCCCTATTAACATGACACAACTAATGGGGGTGTGAGCTACACACAGGTGAGGCTGCCAGCTAATGATCTAGACTAGATACAGAACTTGGTGGTGTGTCTCCCCAGGTACACACACAAAAGTTTAACAGTTAGACGTGATCTACTGTCTGTGTTTCTTTTGTGTGTGTGTGTGTGTGTGTGTGTGTGTGTGTGTGTGTGTGTGTGTGTGTGTGTGTGTGTGTGTGTGTGTGTATGTGTGTGTGTGTGTGTGTGTATGTGTATGTGTGTATGTGTGTGTGTACAGGTAAGCTGCAGGTAAAGGCAAAGGGAGGCGTCAGTCAGACGTATGGTTTGGGAAGGTTCAATGGGAGTTGGGAGAGATCGAGATGCGCCGTCTATTGACTATCACACAGAGCACCCTTGTGCCCTCGCTGGGTTGCGATTGTGCTGGCGGACAAAGCCCTGATTCAGCACATCCTTTCCCCAAGGGAGAACTCTGGAAACCAAAGACGGTGGCCATCCCCTCCCTCCCTCCCCCAATCCTCTTCTCCTGTCTGTCTCTACCTCCCTCTCCTCCTCTTTGGCCAGTAACATGACAGTGAACATGCATCAAAGGGAACGACAGAACAATGCAAAGGGCCAGCCAGGAATTTGAAGAGCTTTTTTTTTGTTTCGAAGGAATTTCACATGGTAGAATTCTGTCATGTCTTCGGTGGACAAGATCAACAGCCAATACAAGCCAACCCAAGTGATATTCACTGTAACCTACTGTTCAACCACGTTACCCACCATGAGTGTTTAGTCAACCTTAGCCTTCTGTCTCATTTCCACCTGGCAGCATCGGCCTGGTGAATACACAGCACCAAGAAAGTACCAGAGATTCAGGAGCAGGGTCTGAGACGCTTCTCTAATTACTTCAGTTGTGGAAATTGATTCTTGGAGTGTTTTGGATAACACAACTGTTGGATGAGCTCCACGACCACCTATGGATATGCGTGTGTATTTGTGTTTATGTGTGGAAATAGCTTTCATGAGGATGTTTCTTTCAGACCTCTTTATAAATGGATCTGAGGCATTTCAGCGCCAGGCTTGGATTTCATGTCCTCTGAGAAGGCAGGGACTCTTTCTATATCTATGCCCCCCCCCCCCCCCATCCCACTACCCTGTCTCTCTCTCTGCCTCTCCCTCCCTCTCTTTCTCTCTTCACAGGTTTGCAGACTATTTCTGCATTAATCACCATGACACAGGCAAGGCAACTCAATTTTCTGCTCCTGTAGGTAAGGTGTGTGGCGTCCCGAAACGGTGGCATGAGGCATGAAACAGGCAAGCGGGGGGCTAATCTTTGGTTACTGGTGTAATTGAAATGCTATCCACACTGTAGGGTGCATTAAAGTCTGATAACAGCGGTTCCTGTGGCCAATTTAAGTAGCTTGACTTCCTTTGGCTAGAAGGGAATAAAGAAAAGGGTGAGAGAGAGAGAGAGAGAGAGAGAGAGAGAGAGAGAGAGGAGAGAGAGAGAGAGAGAGAGGAGAGAGAGAGAGAGAGAGAGAGAGAGAGAGAGAGAGAGAGAGAGAGAGAGAGAGAGAGAGAGAGAGTATGTCAGCATAGGAAGGGAGAGGACGAAGGAGGGGGGGCTGATAGATAAGGCTGACAAACCAGGCTAATTCTCCAGGCATGTTTCTCATTGTGATCCAGAAAAAATGGGAAAAAAATGCATCACAGAACCAAAAAATCAATTGACCCTCGGGTGGCTTGTCAGCCTGTGAGTCTGATAAACCTAAAAGCTTCGTTAATGTCGGCCTGCCTGTACCCAACAGATAGAGCACTTTGTAAATGAACCCGCTTTGATAAATATATTAAGGAAAGCTGTGAATAAAAGGCACAGACTTGTCATTTGTAAATAGAACCCCCGCTACATGGAATTAGAATGATAAAATGGGGTTCCATATAATTAAGTTTGTGTAAGACCTGAAATCCGTGCAAATACCTTGCCGGAAATTTGAAAGGAAGCTGTCAGTTCAATTAATCTGAACATCACCCTGAGAATGTACTGAACAAAATTAAGCTGCAGATAAAACCTGGGCTAGTATTTTGATAAGTAATTCCTGTATCATTTCTTTGCTTCTGTGATCATTTTATTTAATCCACCACCCCCAGTTATGTGCTAAGCCATCTACAAAGGCCCTGCTGGCCAGGCCACCAAAACCTTAATCCACCATATAGCTTGTGTAAAACAGGGAGGGGGTGGAAGGCAGGTTTGCCTTTTGTGGGGGCACCAGTGCCGATGCTAGGTATGGTTTTGGATGGAGGGATGGGGTGGGTCTGGGGGCTGTAGGAGTAGCTTATGATCTCTCCCTTTCTTCCTTAAATATATCCCACTGAATACATGTACACCAACCATAAAGATCGCAGACTTAGCCGCGGAACACTTTGCAGATAACACCAGAACATCCTGGTAGCTTACATACAATAATGCTACAAAGGTTGTCAGTGTGTATGTCTGCACGCGTGCATCCGTGTGTGCAAGCGTGTGTCTATGCAGGATGGCGAGAACTGTACATAAACGGTTTTTCACACTTGAAGGGGAGAGGGAGGCGAAGGCTTTTGAGCTGGAAAGGCAGTGTGATGCTGGTGGTGGAGATAGGGCAAGCACAAATCTTGACTCACCAGTTATTTACTTGTAAGATGGTGAGACCTGTGTCTTGGGCTAACTGCTTCTTCTGTTCTTCAGATGGGTAGGGGTGCTGCAGGAGAAAACAAACAAAAGCACAGATACGTGAACCTTTTGGTCATACAAATATTCACACGTGTATGGACTCATGAAGAGAAGCGCTGGAAGGGAAGGCACTCATGTATTATCATAACCGTATGTATTCAATATGTCTCCAGGTTTGTTGTATTGTGAAACCCTAGTCTACACCTCCTTATGACCTCCACCCAACCCTGCCCCTCCCTTGCCCAGTATAGGCATTCAGAGTATACAGGTATCCACCCACCAACACGCACACTCACACACAAACAGACATTCACACACAGAGAGAGAGAGAGAGAGAGAGAGAAGCAACCCAGTCCTAAACCTGTCAGAGCTGGACAAACAAGTTTGACAAAACTGTCAACGGTGATTACTCCTTTAACTATCCCCGCCACACCTACGCACCAACACATAATGTACAAATCAAACTATATGCACCACGAGCAAAACAAACAAAAAAAAAACATACAGGCTTTCACACATCACACGCATAAACAAGACTTTCAAGCAGGCCGAACACAAATACTGAGGAGTCTGTGAATCCTGTTATGAAACTAACCAAAAGAATGAGTGGATGAAGATTTTCATTGAATGCATTTATCTTTCCTTGAATGTCTGACATGTATCCTGGTGGTGGCTCCCTTACAGAAAGCTGCTGAATACAGGCTAATGCTAAAAGAACAGAATGCTGTGAAATCTCTACCGTAGCTCTGCCAAGATTTTTACCTGAAAATGTAATTCTGCTACCAGAGCTGCAATGACACTATTTGTGTCAAGTCCAATCAAGAAAACACGGGCTGATATAAATGGCAGACCTTGGGCTGCCTTGCTCCCCCTGGGCCTGCTATGAAGCATGACAAAACAACAGTGATCACTGGTGACAGATGTCTTTAAGGGCCAGATTAGGACTCGAGGCGCACGCAAAAGAAACAAATGAGACACTATGCATTTCATTCAGCTACAGTAGACCGGCAGCACGCATGCACACATTTACATGCATGCAAACACGTGCAAACAGACACTAACAAATATTCATAGACATGACACCTGTAAATCATAGCACAAAGAAGAAAAAGTCTGTTCTTAACCCTTAAAAAAAAATGCATTCAGCTTCATGACTTACTCTCATTTTTCTGCTCCCTTCCTCCTCCGCACTCGCCGAAACGACAAATTTCATAAAGCTGGTAATGTTTGCTTGGCTCGTGTTAATTGAATTCAATTCTAACATGAAATGATAACAGTTGCTCAAGAGCTATTTTCTCATTTACTGCTGAAATAATTGGTGACAAGTGAGGCTTCATATCAGCAGACAGGAGGTTGTGCCGCCTATCTAAATGTGGTCTATTTTAATTACAGGTGAAATGAAAATACGGTTTAAGGAATGTGCTCAATTAATGACAAACAAGACTGAGATTGGACAAATAATGAGTCTAGGCTGCAGTGAGAGATTAATTTGATTTGTACTTCTGTACGCAATTTTAATATGCTAAAATCATTAACAAAGGAAAGATGATAATGCTTGACTTGAAATACATTTTTTGATTGCCAAGTGCTGACATTTCCTTGGCTTGGGAGGATAGACTGGTTTCTGAGTGTGTGTACGTACGAGCATGTGTCTGTACACAAAGAACACACACACACACACACACACACACACACACACACACACACACACACACACACACACACACACACACACATCTACATTAGCATGTGTGTATATGTGTCCGCTCTGGACAACAACATGTCGTTATAGTACAGCCTCCCTTTCCCTCCCCCCATGAACTCCTGTGCTTTTTGGTGTTTTCACATTTGCTATGACCTCAGTCACCATCAAAACAGGCTTGCAAATAAAACAGACAACACACTCCTTCGCACTGTTTTCTACACAGACACACACATGCACACAAAAACATATACACATCCGTGCACATATACACAGATTGAAATGTAGCGGCATGATGCAGTTGGAGGTGCTGGGAGAAGAGCAGTCTAAATTGGAAATGGGAGTGGGTCATCTACATTGTATTAAGGCTTCCTCAGCCTCTAAGGCCCAGACGCAGTCATCAATCGCCTACTGTCAGCCAGAGCGTGCTTTAGCGCGGTGATAAATACGCCAGGCCAACGGCGTAGCTCGTCCAGCATCCACAACATAATGAATGGTTTGAACAAACAAGAAAGATGTCTCATCAAGGAGAGTGAGGACATTAAAGCCCACCCCTCACATACAAAACCCCTGAGTAAGGAGATTTACTCCGACCACATAGACACGACACAAAAAAGAAAACCTATTTCGTTGAGCTCACGCCCCTCCCGGCCGTTGCTCATTCCCCTTCTCCTTCGCTTCTAGTGTCAGACTAGATCACCTCCTTTTGGACCCCAGTTCTCGCATGCATTTGCAAATATGTGGTGCCAAGCAAACACACACTTATACAGACCCTTTCTTCATCCTTTCTCCATCTGTCCTCAGCTCTTTTCTTGCTGACAACCCCAACACGCGGGCGCGCGCACACACACACCTACACACACACACACGTACACATACCCACACACACACACACACACACACACACACACACACACACACACACACACACACACTCACACACACACACACACACACACACACACCTATATTTTATGTCTTCTGCAACTGCTGGCCACCCACATTTTACGTTTTGGCAGCTTAACTTGAAACATGGCACACTCACATCTCATCATCAGAAAATGATGTGAGGTGGCAACGGCACACACACACACACACACACACACACACACACACACACACACACACACACACACACACACACACACACACACACACACATACACACACAAACATGAGATGTAAGCCAGTACGGTGGGTCTAGTGGTTACAAGGCGGCAGCAGCCGTGAAATTGAAGAACGGCTATTTAGACCTCTGAGTAACCTTTTAATGTTAACTGCCTCAGTTAAAAAAAAATTATGTTAGTAAAACACCCAACGAGGACAAAAAATACGAGACAAAATCATAGAATAATTGTTTGTCAAAACACATAAAGCCGGAGCACTGAATCTGTTGTGATGTGTTTGCTCCTTGAGACATCCTTCTTTAACACCCAGGAGACCGTGTGACATTGTAATTTAATGGATGAAACGTGAATACAGAGCAAGATCAGAGATGGTATTGATAATCTCCTCACTAGCTTTGCACCGCTCAATATGTTGAGTCACAAATGCCAAAACCAATACCCTTAAAAAAGAATTGACTGTAAAATGTAAAACAGTCAGTCTATAAATAAGCCAGAAATGAGCTGCTTCACTTTATTGTCCCGGCAGTGCTGGACTCCAATCGAAGCAGTTCTGTTAATTGTGCTATAGCCTGTTAATGTGCATCAGTGTGCACTATCCTGATGAGATGCGTGTGTTTCAAAATTTGACCTTAAAATTTAAAAATACGTGTGTGTGTGTGTGTGTGTGTGTGTGTGTGTGTGTGTGTGTGTGTGTTTCTGCGACCAACTGCTGGCTAAATTACGGGGTGTGATGTGCTCTGTGTTCTCTGATAGCGTTGAATGTAATGGCCCCCACGGTGTCTGAACATTACAAGCAGAGGTGGCTCCATCATCTATTGTGTCCAACCCTTAAACCCCCACAAAGAGTCCAGCTTGGCATTTCACCACATACAATACAATAACCACAGCTACTGCTGGACCACTCTTAACTCAAAGCTTTCACACATGCTGACTCCTATCTGCTCCTTTGGATTACTATATATCAGATTTATCCTCTCCTGACACCCATGTGCTGCCACTGTCAAATCCCACGGCCTAATCATTACCCTGACTGTTCCATTCAACCCCCATTGCTTTCCCCCGCACAGCCCCACCCTTCCCCTCTGCTCACTGAACGTGCAACCCCTACCCTGAGAAGCTGGTGGACCCCATTGATGGATGACATCATCAGTTTGTGACATGAGTTATAGAGCCAGGTCACAAGGTTGCAGAGGCTTGCAAACCCATTCCATGCTAATGACTCCCAGGAAATCACAGGCCATTGGCTGTTTACCCAGAACCATGGAAACACAAAGGATTTGCTGATGATGATTGGTGTGCTAGTTTGTCTCTTGGATAGAATTATGTCGTCATTTGCATATATTACTTCATTTCAAGTGTTTGTTTAAAATATTGGACTTAATCATATTATAACTTTTCAAATAGTGATGCATTCTTTAATGCGCTTCATGAGATTTATTGTGATCTGGTATCTATCTTTATAACACAAATGCATCCAAGAATTTCCTTTCATAAATTCCTTTTCTGCATTGATTGGAATCTTATTTTAGGTTTAATCAAAGTGGCTTGACGGCGATAAAGTATTCACTGTCATAAATGAATACAATCAAATATGGGAACGACGTTTCAATATGAATTCTTCATTGAGCTGGAATAAGATTGGCATATTTTAAATATCACGCTGCCGTTAATAACGTTGCATTTCGCTCCTTTGACAAATGACAATGGGATTGAATGCATATCAGCATTACTGGAAGATCAAACAGATAAGAAAAATAAATCCAGTTGGTGTCTTTCAATCCATCACAAGTGTTTACTATGCACAGAGAAATCCCCGCCGTTTTAGCCGCAGCTTCAGATTTTGTGCTCTATACTGAAGGATACGGTTAATTACTTCCATCTGTTCAGTAAACATCAAATAGATTGACGAGTGACAATTAACAAATAAAGGATTTGCGGGCCAATGACCTGAAAAAATTTGATTTTTAAAAAATAAATCAATATAACCAACAAGAGGTTATTTGAATCAAATGTTTATGTTTAGAAACAATGCAGCTTTATGATTTCGCGTTGATTTACTTCATTGGTTGTGAAGTCATATTGGGTTTAATCTCATACTTGGTGAAGCCAAAATGGTGGTTGCTAATGGAGGAGGATGATGAATTAATCAGTATTACTAAAAAGATTGAGTCAAAGTTCATTTAAACAGACTGTTTAAACTGATATAAAATTTTTAAAAGCCTCTTCCCATCTCTATCCTCACATCTATCTCCACTTGTCTCTCTTCTTCTTTCCTCTGTGTGTTTTGGAGGTGGGAGGGAGTCTTGTGTGCTTTTATTTGACTGGGAACTACACTACTTCCTGACAACAGTTTGAAAAGAGTCAAGAATGCCACATGACACAATTCAACCCTACTGCTCTTCCTTTTTCCTTCTCTCTCTCTCTCTTGATTGCACACTAACGCACACATAAACACATGCAGATAGAACCAACATACAAACAGAACTCACATGTTGCCAGCCTACAAACTGCATGCACTGCATGCCAACCTCCGATAACAACAAATACAAGTACACCCATATCTAAACCTCACACGTTATGCATTCAGAACATACCTCTCCACTTCTGTTTCCCTCACTCCAGACTCCAGAGCTTCCACAATAAGTATAAGGGCTCTCAACGGACTGCACTCTGACAGTAAAAAGGTGATGATTGCAAATACAAGGCACACTGGCAAGGCCCGCGGCAGCTATTATGGGGCAAAAGGGCCCCGAGTCTGTCTGTCTGCCTCTCTGACTGGCCGGGTAGCTGGTTGGTTGGCAGTGCATCAGTACTACTGCTGCTATTGCTGCCATGGCCCGCCACAACAATTGCTGGCTGGGCTCCTGAAGCCAACTCCTGGCCCTCAGCCAGCAGCCTGTTTGCTCTACACTATTAATTTATGTTCACTGGAGATGGTGCAAGGTTGTAGAGAAGCTCTACGGCATAACTGCTCTGCTCGTCTGCCAAGCTACAGCAACAGCAAAGCGGGTAAGAGGAGTCGGAAGGATTGAGGAATGAATGGAGAGAGAGAGGGTAAGGAAGGAATCCTGGAGGATATGTGAGATACAGGCATCTAATTGTACCAAGCTCCATGAGGCTAAATAGCAATCACTCCCACACAATCCCAATGCACCTCCAGATTTAGCGGATTGACTAAAGAAAAGAGAGATGTTTTTCTAAATGCAATCATGCAAAATGATAATAGGGTGCTCCTTTTATCCAATAAAGAAAATAAAGTTGAGCAAAATGCATTCTCTATCCATCCAGAAATTTGCAGAATACTCCCAGAAGAGGATCAATTGAACTCAAGGCATAGATCTATTGGAGCAAATTGCCAACAATTTTACACACAAACTGTGAGCACAGTGTTGCAGACCTGGTTTCATTTGTGGCCTGCAGCCATAGAGATGTGCCTATTTAATCGACAGATCAAGTTCACGGCTGGCCCTCCGCTTTCAAGAAGAGGAATACGATCCCTCCATCCGTACAGTGGAGGCCTGGTCCCCTCAGTCTCTCACTTGTTTCCTTCAATCTCTCCTTCTCTTGCTGTACTCCACAGACCCCAGCAGCTATCTCTTTCTCACTACGTGCTAACCATTCTGGCCTCATCTCAAATCGTCCTTACTGTACGTTTTCTCTCTTCTACCACTCACATCTTGTGTTTAGTTTACTCTGATACTTCCAGCCAAGTTCTTTTGTTACATCCCACGAAGGGGATGTATTGTAATTGTCAGTATTTGTGCATTCGTTTGTCCGTTCACCAAATATCTTCGCAATCGTTGCAGATAGAATGATGAAACAAAAAACACATTACTTGGGCGGCAAAGGCAAGGAAAATGAGAAGATGACCTTGACCTGAAGAAAACTAGGTCAAGGTGAATTTTCAATTTTTGTGCACTCAGGAACCAGATAAGATAGACAGACGAGAGAGAAGGCCAGTGTTATACCATAGATCAAAGCTAGTGCTTTGATCAAAGCTAGTGCTTTGATCCATGAAAGTAGGTCAGAGCACAGCTCTGATCTTTGACCTGTGCAAGTAGATCAGGGTTAAATTTTGAATTCAGGGATGTCGCGGGATGTTGCAGTCTCTGACTGTCTTGGTTTTAGATTCTCTTAAATTTACATTCATTTCTTCAATCCTTCTGTCCTTGTGGGGACTGTGAGGTAACGGGTCTCTTTGCATTAGTAATGAACTTTTGGGATCATTAGAGGTCTGGTGGGCCCATCAAAGGCCACTACTTGTCACTGTTGCAGTCATAAAGTCATCACGAGAACATGCCTAAGTAAAGTGTACTGAACAAACTATGCCTCTGACTAAACATCAGCACTGGTTTAATGATGTGTGCACACATTATAAAAGCAGAAATAATTTCCTAAAGTGACTTGTCCTAAGAAAACCATTCACATTGGATTTGACGTTGGGACATTTTACCCCAAACAATGTTGTATATCTTCAGCACCTACCATTTCAGACTGTGGTAGGGGGGATTTACGCTACATAGTACTTAAATAATTATAAAGTGTCTTCAAACCGATTAGCAGACATCATTACAAAAATAGCACAGATGGCAAATCACAAAACGGTAAAACTCTTACGGACTCAAGTTTCTTGATAAAGTTTGTTAGGAAAGGGACTTAATATTAACATACAAGGTCTCTTTAAGTTTATCCTCTTTCTCTATTGTGTTCTTTGTTTAACTTCCTATGTCAGAGTAAAGTGGGGCTGATCCTCAATTGAGGCAGATTAATTTGTGGAGCGATGGACAGATTGGGGAAGAGAGAAGTGGGTGTGCTGCTCTTCAAGATGGAAGCCTCTGAGAGTTTCCACTTGACGGTTCTCCCTTTCATTGTGCATTAAGTTAATGACCGTAAGTATTCAAAATTGTAGCGAGGACCTCTTTTAGCTCTGTCTCGCTCTCTTTCTAGTCGCTCATTAGACTCCAAGTTCTTCAAAAAAAAGACAGTACATTCTCATGTCAAGCCTGAGGACAAACCAAAGCTTAAGATATGGAATGTCAAAAGCTAGTCTGAAAGTCGCAACATAAAATTTTGGTTTCAGGTCAAAAAGAAAGGCTAACATGTTACGTTATGTTTGTGCATTGCAGAGCAGGCAGGAACACCTCCTGTCCTGCTAAAAAACAGCTGCAGGGGACACTTCCTGTTTGCTAATGATGCTAAATGTGTTCAAGTCAACCATGTCAAATTTTCTCTCCCTCTGAATGGACTGCTGGGAAAGAAGAAAGATTTTCTTTCCTCACCTCCACTGACTCTTTTCCACTATCCTCTGCCAGTGAGAGAAGCTCTTCAGCCACTGACAGACATACACTTCAGATCACATCGCTGTCTGTGAGACAGAGAAGCAAAGGTACTACCATGGAACAAAGCCAGCCAAAACCTGATCAGTCACCACCCTGTCACATCCTGTTGTGTCTACTCTGTTTTACCTAATAACATTTTTGCCATTCAGAAATGCATGTCTCCTGAGCTCTCCTTTCATCGGGGGGTGTATGAGTCAAGAAGAGAAGGGATAGAGAAGAGAAGAGAAGAGAAGAGAAGAGAAGAGAAGAGAAGAGAAGAGAAGAGAAGAGAAGAGAAGAGAAGAGAAGAGAAGAGAAGAGAAGAGAAGAGAAGAGAAGAGAAGAGAAGAGAAGAGAAGAGAAGAGAAGAGAAGAGAAGAGAAGAGTGTTAATACGAGAATATAGCTTTTAGGCCTGGTTAATAGCAGCCAATCTTTAAGTGCAGTCTTCCATCCTCTCCCTCTCTCTCCTTGTAGTGCTCTTAGGCTCGATCTTGCCCGGAGGCCGAGGTGACCTTTGACCTTGCTGGCCTGCCTATCTACAGCTCTCTCGTTTGTTAGGGGCTTTATCCACTGACAAAGCAGGCAGGAAGTTGGCAGCCACCCAGTATCCCCATGGGAGGATGACCATCAGCTAGCTCAGCTTACCGCTTATTACAGGATGGTGTGGAGCATGTGTGTGTGTGTGTGTATGTGTGTGTGTGTGTGTGTGTCATTGTGCTTGCATGCAGGCTTGCATATGCTGCATACATACATGCATGCTTGTTTGCAAACTTAGTGTGCACGTGCTTCTGCAGCCACGCTCGATTGTCGCATCAAACTTGTGTTTGAAACCACACATGAGGAAGAGCAACAGAATCAGAAATGCAGCTGACCTTTTCTATCTCAGCAACTTTTACTATGATAGCTAATGACACGCAAAGAATAAGCCTGGAAGCTACAAATGTCCCTGTCTCTAAGCTTACCCGATCAGCTACGCATGTTAGCAAAAATCAGGCAACCTTCCAGCCACTGGACTCAAGGGACCCCAGCACACTTCTCTCTATCTCTCTCACTCTCTCTCTATTTCTTGCGCTCTCTCTCTCCGTCGTTCTCTCTCTTTACTCTTTCTCTCCTCCTCCTCCTTACAGCCTGTTCATCAGAGCGCTCAGAGCAGCTCACTAAAACATTATATCATTAGACACTCCAGTTTCACTCTCGCCACTCCATAAAAGTCAGGTAATTCATACTTCATTTATATACCTTCCCATTAATAAAGCTGATGAACTTTTACTCCTTTAATCTAATGGGCCATTTTGCCATGACTGCAAGCGCTTGCCGTGTTCTCCCTCTGTCCCTACCTGTCATTCCTCTTTCTTCTACTCTACCAGTTCTTTGGAGGAAGCTAATCCACAGTCACGCAGACACTGTTCAGCTTTTTATAGCTGAAGAAAGAAAGAAGGATTTTAGAGATTTTTGAGGCTTTTATGTGATCTCTGCCACAGACAAGCAGTGACATGTACCATATGGTGATTTGTTATAGCTTTTGGTGGTTGTTTCTCTTCCCTGTCTCTGTTTCCCTCTACCTCTCTCTACTTGGGTGCAACAGAGGGTCATTGACCTCAGGGCCTAGAGCGAGGCATGATGGCTCCCCAGCTTGGAGACTGTTGACAAGCGTCTGTGTTCTTTTCAACAACTCGTTGAACCACCCCCCCTCCACCCCTTCCCTTCTCAGGAATGTAACACAACCGCTCACTGAGGTAACCCAAGCTCCTCCCCTCTCCCATCCTTCATTTACAGAAAGAGAAAGAGACAGAAAGAGAGCGAAAGCAAGACCAACTGTGGGCGTTAAGACAGCTGTCCCACATCTCTCTGTCTAACTGTTGCTCACTCTATTTCTTTTTCTCTTTAGATTTGCCTCTAGCCCACTGCCTGTGGAATAATTAATGATGCAATTGAGCCGTGGAGAGGACTCTGACCAGCAGGGGCCGTTCCCGAATGCCTGGATAGCCGTTTTATGGAAGACCGGAAAATACAGAGCGAGACAGATGCAGGGAGACAGATAGATAGAGGAAGAGAAAGACATAAAACAGTCAGACGGTGAAAAAAAGAGATTGTTAATAGTCTGTTCCCCAACACGCCTTAACTCAGTCTTCCTCCCTGTTTTCATCCCCTCTCGTCTAATCCTCCAGCCCCATCCCCCTCTCCTCTCCATCCTGATGGTGGGATTGGGGGGCCTGACCTGTCTGGTGATTGATGGTAATGTCTCAGGAAGTCATTTTCCCCGACAGCACCCCGCCGCCTTTCACCAGGCCTGGTGCAGAGGTGAGCCTATCACATGGACGCTTTTAACTCTTTGCTCACTCCCTGCCCAGGTTGTTCTGACCCATATATTTTACACTCACCATCTTCTTCCTGCAAGCTGCACCCAATGCCAACCACTGCCTCTGGGTTCCTTGCTTCTAACTCCCATGATGGGAAGAGAAAGTCGGCAATATTAAACAACAATTTAAAAATACAAAAAAAATTTTAAAAAAGAATGTCTGGACAAAAAAACACAGGCCATCTTGGAGTGGAACTACTGAGTGCCCCCTAATTCAGGTTGCTGGGGGTGGATCCCTCCACTGACTCCATTACTGTCAGTGCTTACCACCTCCATTATAGCAATTAGGACGCGGTTCCAATACTAGGAATGCTTTGCTATGCTGTAGAATTGCTAACATCTGCCATGTCTGCTCCATGTGTCAGAACAGAGTTGTCTTTTCTTAAACACACATCTTTTTACAGTCACACTCTCTACAGTCATATTTCCTCCTGTTTCTTCAACACTGCTCTCCACATTTATTTTCTTAATTCAACTCAAACTGTGCCTTAAAGAGATCCCTCACTGTTTGAGTCCAAATAACCTAAAATGATCCGTGAAGAGTCTCGCGGTTCGCGTTTTCAATAGGCTTCATTAGTTTTTAATATCTAGCCAAGGAAAGGAGGGGAAAATGGCATGGAGATAATCAATGGAAAGGGGCTGGTAGACTATTAATCTCCCCCAAAGGATTGTGGGTTAATACACGCTCTTGCATAGGCAAACATGACTGTGTGGGGAACACATCTGTCTGCCTGGATGGGCTACTTAATGAAACAGCCAGCGTTTGGCTGCTGAGATGGATGTCGTTCCACCAGTGAAAAATGAGTTCTCTCTCCCACTATGCTGAGCCACACATGATAGGGCTCCATTCAATTCACTGGAGACCTGACTGTGTCTCTCTGTAAGAACAGCTTAAACAATGAGGGTGCCGGGCAGGACAGGCAACGCATGGCCACTGGAGCAAGTCTTCATGGAGATGATATCAGGGTATCCTAATTTGAACAAGAGTCAGTCTGATATGGGAATGAAAGAAGACAGAGAAAGACTAGAAAAGAAGTAGTACAGTAGACAGATAAAGAAGAACAAGGGAGGAGAGGGAGATGAAGTCTGAGTCTCCTGGGATAGATAAGCAGGCTCAGTGTATTTCAGTGTCAGTGCCTGTGTGCGAAAACAGTGTGCAAGTGTTCTGCAGGGACATGCTGTGTGTGTGCGCGTGGGTGTATATGTGTGTGTCTGTGTGTGTTCTGACAGTGTCAGAGGTGACCCCTGGTCAGGGAGTCCTGTAACTAGAGCTCACCTATGGTTCTGCAAGCTCTGCTCTCAGTGTGCTAAACAGCTACCTGAAGACAGGATTAGCCATTGTGACCCGGCCCCTGAGGTAACCAAGACGCACCTCCGGGAACACACATGAAACACACACTATCACATGTTTGCAGAGACATGGCCGGATGGGAAGAAAAGTTAAGTTACTCACTGCTTTCCAGACGTAAGTCGTGATATTAATATATCCATAAGGTTTTTATGGGTTAGTGTTGAAATTCACAAACTAAATAAATGACTGTTTGCATCATGTTTACCAGATGCAACAAAAAAGCTATGTATAGATGTTGCCCTGATAATCTTAATCCAATAATATACAGTGTACAATACAATATGTGCTAAACGAGTACTTAACATATATATTTTTATGCGAATACTTTTGAACTATCACCCAATTTTAAATAAAGGATCTTGATAAAGGCATCCTGTAGACTAATTAAATGATCTGTGTTTTAATTCCACCCCTTCAGACAGGTCTCAAAAGAAAAAGCTGTAAAGCAGAGATGGGATAGGACAGGTGGTGGCAGGGATTATAACAGCAAACAGGACACCTATAAGAGGATGAATGCAAGCAGGATACAGTATAGTGTCAAGCAAGCTAAGTCGAAGGTGTCAGTGGTGTTTGCTGTTGTCTCGCAAAAACAAAGCATCAGAGCGTAAGAGGATTGGGCGACCTAACCCAGTGCCTTGGGGGTAGCTGAGATTTGTGCCTGCATGGAAATTGATGCCTGTCAGCCTGTCTATGACTCAACTTTGACAGTATGCATGCATGTGTGTGTTTTTGTGGGCACATACAAGCGAGCGTGCTGTGCTGTGACAAATGAGCTGTGCTTAATTTGAGACTGATTATGCAGGTTGCTGGTGCCCTAAACCCCTTTGAACTTGTAATTGCCCCTGGTTTAAGTAATGAACATTAAGGAGGATTCAGAAATGTGTGGCTAATTACACATTTGCCCCTTTTTAATTTCTTCATCTTCATGTGGATGAGACAGAGGAAAAGGAGGAGCAGGAATAGTAGTAGGAGGATGAGAGCCAAGGAGGAGGTGTTTGACTGGGAGGCATACATAGCGACGTAACCCTCTTTATCTAAATAATTGTACAAGCTGGTTTATGGGCTTTAGACAGGTGCTTTGTGTGCCATTCGCTTCAGCGCTGGGAATATGCGGGACTAGCTTTCCCCATGATCAATATTCAGAGAGATTCCCATCTAGAGCCACGGCTTGCTCTACTTGGATTTGGATTTCTATATTTATATAGATATATTCTTTTAATTTGATTTTTTTTTAAATCATTTACTCTCTTCTTTTCTTTTCATATTTCTTTTCAACAGCAAATGATTCCCCATATTTTTTGAAACAGAGACTGCCATGCTGCCATCTGTCACACAGACTCCTCTGTGGAGCCTTACATGATCTTAGAGAGTTGTGGTTGCGGAGAAATCCAGACGCCGAGATCTGTTCTTCACCGAGTCAACAACACACAGCTCAATATATATGCTAGGCAGACGTGTTTGAGAATTGGGGCATGCTGGGTAAATTGGCTGCGGTGCAGGGAGGGTTCCTTGAGTCTAGCGCAGGAGGACGATTCAAGGACAGGAACAACAAATTGACCGCTCTGCCTCAGCCTTTGAACTGGGCTGGGCTCTCTTTTAAAAAACTGTCTGTATGTTCAGAGGGGGATATCAACAACAAGGATATCAATGGGGAAAATGAAAAGGGGAGGAAGTTGGGGGAAGAGGTGAGAATAAGAGACATGGCTTCCAGTTATAAGGACCCCACTGTGCTGAAATCCCACTGCCTGCCTGTGGACTGGGCAAAACAAAGGCATGGATTTCAGAGGAGTAAGGAAGAAGGTGAGATTTGGGATGTGATGAATCCAGGGTCCCATGACAAACCAAACAGTGAAAGACAAGATCTGTTTTTGATTTCTACTCAACGCCGCCATCCCTGAACCTTTCCTCACTTCTTGTCTCCCTCCCTTCTTAGCCTGGTTTGCCATTTCCATGCATGTCCTGCTCCTTTTCCCTTTTGCATTTTCTTCCTTTGGTGTGAGATGAATATCAAAGCACTGCTGGGGCAGCTTGGAGGCCTGCAGCAGAATATCATTGGCCTGCATCGTACCCAGCATGCAGCAGCCACCGTTCTAGCAACTCTCACCACAACCCCGCAATCAACCAAGGGGGGATGCGGCTAGCCTGCAGGGCGGTAACCCTGGTAGGGTAATTTAAGGAAACTAGCTCTAAGATATGAAACCTAAATCCTCTTATATATTTTGTTATGAGTAAGATAACCCCAAAAGTATAGAAAAGGGAAAACGGCACAAAATCATCAATCGCCATCTTAATAGCCTGCTTTTCTACCAGGGCATGTATATCACAGACTAGCTTGTGGGGTCCCTTGTTACGTATGACGTCATTCAGCCTATTTCTTACAGCCAGTGCAGGTCCTGGCCAACGGATCAGTGTTTTGACTACAGCAGTAGTGGATTCCACTGCCATGCTAAAAGCAAGGAAACGTTCCTCAGCTGGGGCCTATTCTCAGTGGAGCACAGGGCCTTAAAGTTGTCTCCTCGGCTTTGTGCAACAGCAAACATGCCTGCATGTGTTCTTGCAAGAGTCTCTCACTGTTCAGAGCTGCGAGTTGGTAAATCTCACTTCCCTCTACAGGCCTAGCCCTGTCTGTATTCTGCTGTGGTCAGGGAATATGCAATCACCTCTGCTGGGGCCAGTCACGCTCATGCTGTGCTCCTGGCCTTCTATGAGGACACCCCTGATGTAAAGTGTAATTTAAAAAAGTGTACATTTAGGGGGGGGTTCTTTTTTTCTTTCTCTCTCTCTCTCTTTGGCAAACACTGTGGAGTTTCACACAGCTTAATCACCTCCATGCAGTGGGAACGTGTCATAAACAGTCCCTTAGCGAAAGCACTCATTTCTGCTACTTAGTTAAACAACCTGTATTAAGATGCAAACAGCAGGAATGAAAATTAACCGGGATGGGGGGTGGGTAGGAGGAAACATGTGGGTGGAGGGAGGAGAAATGGGATTACACAGGGATTGCTGCATTTACACAGACGCAATAACACGAACCTCAGTAATAAATCAGCCAACAGAAACAAAAAGTTCAAATGAAAATGCAAACCTGTTCTTCTACTGTATGCAATGTTAAAGTGTTTTATACGTCCGTGGATTCTGAGTAGGGTTATTTAGCTCTGTAGTGGAAGTGTGACAGGTGTGGAATAGTGGGTAAAGTGTAGAGGCGTAATGTCAGAGCTTCACATGAATTAGGACTTATTACATTCTAATGCAGCACTAAATCTCTGGAACAGCTACGAACTTTGCTAAAGCACACTGTAAACAGATATGTGACACACACACACACACACATACATACACACGCACACACACACACACACACTGGGAAGTTACCACAAAGCTGCTCTGCAGTGAAATGGCAAAGTTGATGCGGCCTGTCATATAATTATACAGTCTGTGAAAATGGGAAGTAACTGGATCATCTTTCCAAACTTTCTCCTGTTTTCTGTTCTTTTCTTCTCCAAAAAAAAAAAAAGCATCATGACGACATGTAGGGGTTAATTTATTGAGTTCTGATGTGAAAGGTGAGATCACTGTGTGAAATGTTTCGTGTGAGGTCTGCTCCTGCTGTGGCAACCCCTTTGTGGTCAAGAGCGGCTTGTTTCCACCAAGAATCATAGCCGACTTTAGAAACCAGTGATTGGACAATAGTTTGACACCAAACGTCCATGCCTGAACCAAAGATCCCCTCCGCAGTATCATCAATGAAGCCCATGCTAAACAACACCAAAAGATGCTATTACTTTGTCACTAATGTGTGTTTTGTAAGCAAACAAAGCAAACAACATTGTCACACGAGTACTGTGATGTCTCTTTTCGGCTTGTCTGACGCTGATAGTCACACATTCAGGCGGTGGCAGTGAACCAAACTGTCGCCTGTGTTTCTACGGGTGACTGGAGAGCTGACTTTTGGGCTCCGAGGCAAACGAGCACATGACAGATTAGTGTGTGGGCCTCCTCCAGGCGTCCACCTCTGTGACCCTCAGGAGCTGCCTCTTTACCCCCCACCCCCACCCAGTCCTAAAGCCCCCTCCCTCTTCATCCTTTGTTTCTACCCACATTACATCTGAACTCATACACAAGACAAAGTGCATCATTGGCACAAGGGCTAAATTGTAATAAAATTGTCTATTTGTATCGTCCTCAAAGGTACAGCCAAACACATATACGCATGAAACGCAAGCAAATCAACAATGTTATTGCAATGATGAGTAAGTGAACACTCGCACCACATATGAATTAAAACTATGCATTGTGCCCTGTACAGTGGAAAGATAAAATGGGCACCAGCAAATACAGAATAAACAGCTTTCAGCAGTTTAATGTAAAAGGAGAAAGGCTCGAGCCTTTCAAACTGTTTGCAGATGTGTGTCCCCACCAGTTAAACGCTGCTTGTACTGGAACAACACACAAGGATTAGAAGGACTATAGCTTAAACAAAAGTGGGTATAGTACAGAACTGTCTGTTTAGTCTACTCAAACAGCTTGCCTTCTCTTTTGAAGGATGAACTTGGACACTTGTTTATCGTACGGGACAAACATCCGTTACCAAGGTTTGGTCGTGTCCGTGCCCATGTCTTGTGAATGACCCTTGCCGGCTCTTTTATGTGCATCTATAAAGGGCAGTCGAGAGAGCAGCTACGAGGGCTCGACCTGGCGATGACACCCTGTTGTCATGGAGACTACTGCTATGTTGGACTGGGGCTGGGACTGGAGGGGTAGCTAGCATCTAATGATGTTTGCAGCACAAGCCACTCGAAAGCGTCTGGTTAACGCCTCCATATCAACCGGGATCCCCGTCTGCACTACTGAGACTTTTCTTCCTGATACATAAGAAGGACGTGAGAATCAGATAACAGTTTTTGCGTCAGCTCGACCATCAATGGTGTATTGTATTAGTTATCATATTTAGACGGCTTCCGATCATATCTAAACTGTACACAACGTTCCACTGCTCCATTCCTCCAAGGACTTTGCAAATGACCAAGGGATATATCACTTCCCTTTCAAGGCGCCCAGGGGACCAATATACCTGGCTTAGCAGCTTAACAGAATTTCCCTCAAACACCCAGGCCAAAGGGTGGCCATGCACAAAACCTGAGACGCTTGATGCCTGAGAGAGTTACCTACTTACTCATCTGACTGACCACTCTCACTCCCACCCTCTAACACACACACGCACGCACACACACACACACACACAGACACACACTCACACACACACACACACACACACATGCTAAATCTCAACTGGCCCAGTTTGCTTCTGAGGTTCCTTACTTATTTTCATAGCTGTTTGAGGGTTTGCACTAGTCAGAAGACAAGGCCAGAGTCCCAAAGTGGTATCTTTGGATTTGAATGCTTCCTGTTTTCATTGCGAGGGCAACCTTTGTCTTTACAGGGGTGAGAAGGGGCTAACAGGCAGCTAGTAGGGGGTGAGAGGGAAGGAAGGCTGGGGCACCAAGGAGCTAATTGAAGATTTTAGCGTTTACTTTTTTCCAAAACAACAGGGCATCACCTTATGCAACAACAAGAAAAACAATCAAAGCATAGCCTCTATTTCTGACCTCTACTTTAATTGTTTAAATCTCCCAAACCTACTTGTGCTTCTGTGTCGCTCCAGCTTCCTCAAGTGGATTCTGTCATCTATTATTTTGTAGCACTGCTGAACATTTTACCTCCAACAGTGAAGTTTATCTTTCTGATAACAAAATCTTGCTGTAGTACTGAAAAAGCTTATACCAACAGCTTGGGATTTCCCTTCCACTAATATAGTTGGTAGACATCCAGAAAGTTATTGGGGGGGAGGGGTATTTCTCAAATCTCTCTCTTTTTTCTTTCAAACAAAACAAAACAAAAAAATAGAAGGCTTCCTATGTGAATGTGCTATAAAATAGGAAATTTGAGCAAACCTTGCTTCGCCTTTACATTTTTGCGGCAGAAACTGGACTGAAATAACAAAGTATTTAGTATATCATATATTGTGTTGTGTCTAAAAATCATACCCTAACACTCAGAGCTTTTTAAAACTCAAGATTTTACTAGGCCACAATCCATAACGGAGCATCTTCCCCCCAAAATAAGTCCAGCAACACCTCTGGTGGACTGAGAGTTTGACTTTCTTTTGCCAGGTAACATCACCTTATCTGTTCAGCCGTTTGCCATTTACATACAAGACATTTGAAGTTACAAGCTCACATTCTCCTGCTTATATAGAGTTGTGGAAAATTTTACAAGTAAATGCAAACCAAGTCCCAATTTTCTACTCTACTGGAATGTTGTTATTTTGGGTAAGTATGAAATGTAAATGAGGTAATTCTCTATACATGTTGAGCATCTTGTGATTTTTTTTTTTGAGAGAGATTGTGAGGTTAGAATAAAGCAAAGCAGGGCGTTAGAGAAGAGGGAAAGGGCAATTTTGTTATACTGAATCCAAAAGCCAACAGTTGTTGCTATTGGCCTGTGTTGTTTTTCTGTGTATGAAGGGGGGTCCTGTCCTTTTGAGCTTTTCAGAAGATGTGACAATGGCTGGATGTTGAGAACATATGTAGAGAGACCCCTGTGGCTCATGGATGAGGAGCTCCATGCTGGCCCCGCAGTTTGAGAAAATACAAGGCCACTCCTTTCACTCCTCAACCCTCAGTTAATGAATGCATGAATAGCAGAATGCCGCTATAGGCCATTCAGGGGCCAAAGGCCCCAAGAATTCACCCCTGCACAAACGCATCCAACACTGGCAAATACATTTGCTTAACAAATTAAAAGAAAGAATGGCTAATGTGTGTGTGCATGTGTGTGAGAGAGAGAGAGAGAGAGAGAGAGAGAGAGAGAGAGAGAGAGAGAGAGAGAGAGAGAGAGAGAGAGAGAGAGAGAGAGAGAGAGAGAGAGAGAGAGAGAGAGAGAGAGAGAGAGAGAGAGAGAGAGAGGGAGGGAGAGAGTTTATGGGTGGGAGAACTTGATGGTGAGAAGAGAAGGGGGATAATTCAATTAGCCCTATTCCTCAGTGGAAAAATGAAGGCAGGTTAAAAGGAAGGGATTATTATTTGTACAAGACTGGCCAGGTCCTTACACAAAAGAAACAAATAAGATTGGAGAGACCATCTACAAGCAGGGGATGTGATAAATGAAAGAGGGACAGAGAAAAAGAGGGCCTTGAAAGCTCTGCTCTGTCTGAATTACCCACCTCCCTGAAAAATGCACCCATTTCTTTAAATTGTTGGCGACTCTCCCAAAAGGTTTGTGTCATTCTGTCTTTCTCTCTGCATCTTTTGCAGAAAGAATTGCTGAAGTTGTGTGAGAAAAGATGTCAAATAATGAAGACATTTTGGGACCAGTTTACATGATAAGGGCTGCCCTGAAAATGGAAAGGTTTTCCCTTTGGGTTTTAAGAAAAGTTCTACATTCATATCTTCAATCAGCACCGCGAATAAGATCAGCATAGTTGCGTAGCGAATCTAAATTGAAGGAGCGTTAATAAACTTAGAAGTTGGGCTGTGTCATGATCATTTCCAGAGTTTTTGCCCGTTTTAGCGCCAATAGTCATGGCAACGTTTTCAATGTTTACTGGAAGTAATTTCCAAAAATTTGCATTTTTTTTTGTCACAAATTGATGTTGTGTTGACATCCAAACAGCACAAAACATTTACCAATTTAAGATAGAACCTCAGGCAGAACTCAATTAAGTTGGGTTCTTGTATTTTGTTCATAACTGTTTTAATATAAAGTCAGTTTCAATAAATCCTTCTGTATGAGCTCTTCATACACAAAAATGGCATTCTACATCAAGTTCAACACAGGAAAAATACCTAAAGAAGGAAAAGAATCCCACTCTTGTGATAAAAAAAAAGAAAAAAAAAAGTTTATCCTCCCTCCTACCCTCATCCCCTGAATGGTCTGTATGGTTTGGTGAGAGGTCTCCAGTCAGGGAGCGATGGAGCTGTGAACAGCTGTGAAGTCATTTTGATAATGATGAGAATAATAAGCAAGCAGACTGGCATGGTGGAGCCGCTAAGGCCTGCAAGGCTCAGGGCTTTGCTGTTGCAGCTTCACTGCTCCTGAATAGATAAAAGTGATTAAAGCACTCCTCATTATCCCTGACCAATATGTAATGGATTTACAGCCCTTTCAATTAGGCCATATTTGCTGGCCACACATTACTTGGGCTTTTGGTTGGGTAATCAGGGTACTGGGCTTTGGGTAGGGAGAGGGCATGGGGGGTGAGGTGGGGGGGGGGTGTTGCTGACTACACGCGGGGCACCTGACCCTCTTAAATGTGTAGATGATCCAGGCTGAAGCGCTGAACTAAGTCTCTACTACTTTCTCTGTCTTCTCTTACATGCCCCCTTCCCCCTGTTTTGTCCCCCAGATCTCTGGGATAGAGCCACATGCTCAGAGAGCAGCTTATGTGTCCTGGCTTGGCCACCTCCGACTGAAATCTGACCTGTATTGAAAAATCAATACAGCCTGATGTTCTGATAATGTCCTGACATTAGTGAGGGTGAGAGGACATGCAGTCCAACCCCTCGTATTCGACTCAGAGGGATAGATGGACAGACTCGTGAGCAAAGAGTATTTAATCATTTTATCAAGCATGTTTGAATTACTGCAGTGTCTAAACATTAAATCCAAGCTGTGTAGCATTGCTGGGCTCAGTGAAGTGAAAGAGTTATCTGGCTGAACTGCTTAACAAGCAAACAATTCTCTCTCATCTGTGGGGGAAAATACATTTCCATGGGCTATTCTGAAAATTATCCATTCATACACTTCACACAAGATCACCAAGTCAATCATATATAAAAAAGGCTTGCTTATTCTAATGAAAGTACAGCGTGTTTAAATAAACTACAGTATGCATACATGCACAACCAATATATAACTTAATGTTTCAGTATGCTCCAAATCTTAACATACATTTACACCCACAATCCATCTCCAGCAACTACCACTCCCTACTTGATCTGTCCGGGGAAACATCCCAAACAAACAATGCATCTCATATTGGAGTAAGTGTCAGGGATTGTTGGGCCGTCTCCTTTTACTTGGAGTGTGCTGAGCAGAGTCAACAGTCCAAACTGATTAGATTGACCTGGTCACTGTGTCCGTCTGACAGGTGGCTGACAGGTGAGCATCACAGCTCTCGCTCCCTCAGTAATGACTGTGTGACAGGTGCGAGTATGCCCGAGTATGCTTTTTTGAGCGTGTGCATGTGTTTGTGTGTGTGTGTGTGGTTCTACCTGGGTTGTTTTTACACATGCGCATCTCTAACAAGTAATGGTTGTGCTTACCGTGAGATGCTGGAATAGCCACGCCCGCATGATGTTGGTGGCCACCTTGGGGAAAATGCCACGCTTTTTCTGCCTTTTCTTATCCTTATCCGGATCATCATCATCCCCCGTGCCAGGCGATGCAACGCTGTTGTCTAAGCCATCTCCTGGACGGAAACCAAACCCAGGGTTAAATAACATCCCAGACCACACCACTGACTCAAAAGACAATAAAAGAAAAGGACTGATCTAAAAATTCTCAAAGCTGAAACAAAAGTAAGAGCTGAGTTTAAGGCTCAACCAAGATGGATAAATGGACAAATACCACAGATACCTATGAAGAAATTCAAAAGCACTGAGACCTAGAGAATAGCTGCAGCAAAGCCAGTGTTTTATAATGATGATATGGTAGGGGGATTTAGATGGCCTTAGACGAGGGCCTGCAAAGAGAGAGGGGGGTTTACACAGAGACATAGCGGAGTTTTCTATATACCCCAGAGCACAGAAGAGGGGAACAGGGGTCAGTGACTCCAATGTAATGGTTGGACTCTGAAACTCCAGGTTCCTGATTCCAGTTGAACAATTGGAGGAGAAAGTAATACGTGGAGTGAGATGAAAAATAAAGGACAGGGAGCCTTAACATACAGTAGAGACTTGAACTAATGTAATTAATTCAGTTAAATTTGCATGCTTGACCGAATCTGGACCATTTTTTTCTTCCTTGTTTTTTTTTTTATTTTTTTAACACAGCCAAAGGGGACGGGACGTACAGACATATATGCAGTAATACACAGACATTCATTTGTACATTCGTGTTGTGTTCAAAGCCACGTGTTCACAAGCAAACAGAAATCAAAAGTGCTGCTGATTACCAGCGTCAAGTTGAGACACATTTACGCTCAGATGTGATTCGGGGTTGTTCGTTGTTGCACTTTGATGCACATAATGGACTTGTTTGCCGACCCCAAGCCCCCAAACCCCCCACCCAAACCCTGACTTTCTCATTCCTCTTCTCCCACTCCCTCGCTTCGCAGTAACCCCTCCCCATTCCACCACAAGATTAACATGACAGGCCAGAGGCGGCTTTGCCTGCATTAATGTCCATCAGTGTTTGATTCCGAGATGAAAACACATACCCAGACACGATATCTATTTTGAATTGAACTTTCCGTCTTTGTCCCTTGCCTTTTTCTTGTTCCTCTTCCTTCAGCATTAATTGTGCATTAGCAAAAATGATTTACTTTTAACAGTCATAGTTATTTTTTCTTGCCCCCGGGCATGAATGCCTTGAAAGCCTTCCTTGAGGGCTTCTAAATTATGTATCTGAAAAACTCCTCCACTAAGACAGAGAAGGACCCTGACGCTCTCAAAATTCAGACTCACTTGTCCTCCTGTTTTTAGGGAAGCATCAATCACAAGCACCTATACAAGCCTTAATCTCGCATAAATATTTGAAGTAATAACATTAAAAAGGGGGAATGAAAAAGGATCCGACTGGTGGCGTAATCAAATGCAAAATAAATGAAGACTACAAGG
This sequence comes from Antennarius maculatus, assembly GCA_013358685.1. Lineage (NCBI taxonomy): Eukaryota > Metazoa > Chordata > Actinopteri > Lophiiformes > Antennariidae > Antennarius > Antennarius maculatus. The sequence continues at coordinate 14,123,355 of CM023621.1, read as the reverse complement.
ACAGTAGGGGCCCTCACTTCTAGCTACTTTCTCTACTTTCTTTTTCTTTATCCTCCCCCTTGTTTTTCCCTCTCTTTTTTGTTCTCTCTCTGTTTTCCTTCCACATCATTAGTGCAGAGCCACACGAAAGAGGAAAACAGAGAAGTGCCGACTTTGCACTCCCTGTGTGAAGTTAGAGAAGCAACGGCCCCTCTGAAGGACATATGGGAATAGGGACAAAGACTGTGGGTGTTGTAATTGTAGAATAGCCGTTCATTAGTGGCAAATGCCGTAAATCCCAGGATAAGTACGAATCCTTGTTCAGGAAAGCTTAAAACAATAAACTTTGGCCTGGCCGTAGATTTACCCTTACTGTGAGGGCTTTCCTGAGAAAAGTGCCCCAAACGGAAGTCAAGTCTAACTCCCTCAGTTTGCCTCCAAACTTCAGTAACAACAATCCAATGAGCTGTGAATTTTAACCACCGTCCTTTTGCTTCGCAGCTTTTGAGCTTTGCTGAATAATGTTGATACACAGTCCGGTTGTTTGTTTGTGTGCCGCTAGGTTTTGTGTTGATTTTCTAGCTTGTCTCGAAATCCCTTTCCTGCTGTGAGCAGTCAGGCTCATCCAATGGAACCACACAGTGGCCAAAAGGCTGGCAGATTAATTTTATTGACGTTTCCATTTTCACTGCAATGCGATAGCCATGTCCCCCCCACCACCACCTACCCCCAAGCCCGGGCCAGAGTGACCCATGCGTATTTACAGACTGACCTGTCACTTCATTACCCAGCATGCTTGCTGTCTCCTGCCTTACCAACAAGGGTGAAACCAGACTCCTAAGCTTTCGGCTCCTCTGTCTTTTGGCCTTGCTCTCACATTCACATAGATGCTGTCATGTTTACACAGATTCGACGTGAAACCCTCAAGAATTAAAGGTCGTATTTGACTTAGTAATCACATAAGAACAGACACTTGTTTTAAACAGCCAACGAAGGCAAACTATAGACAGAAGGAGAAAAAAACAAAGAAAGAAGAGGAACAAGAAAGCCGAAGGAAGAAACGAAGGAGTAGAAAAAGAATAAAGATCCAACTTGCACAACCTCATTACATCTAAAGGAGAACTGGTGCTTTGCATCCACCCCCACTCCTTTCTTATGAGCGAGACAAGGAACGCTGGAGGGCAAATTGTCCCAAACGCTAATGGCTTCTGACTGTTCCCTGGCAACTCTGCCATTCTAACCTGTGTGGATGTGCACTCCGAAAAAAACAGGGGAGAGGAAAAAAAGTGCAGGGCATAGCAGGGGGAAGCGCCCCATCATCTGGCCATGTGACACAGATGGGGGTTGGCTATTAGGAGGCAGCCGAAAGGCCTAGGGGAGCCGAAGTGCTGGAGTGTAGCCCCAGGCACTTTTGGAAAAGCAGTGCCCTTGGAGACGGAAAAAAGACAGCCACCCCCCCACCCAGCCCCCATCCCACTCTCCCCAATATCTTTCTGTCTTCTCTTAGTCTTTGCTTCTCTCTCCCTCACACACTTGATCAATTTCTTGACTTACAGTGCACGTAGGGAAATTTTACACATATTTTCATATGCGCAGAAACAGAGATGGTGTAATCAGGCAAGATGGAAGACAATGACCCAACGCTAGCAAACAAACAAGCACACAAGTCCATGAACACATTACACTCACATGCATTCCCTTTCTCATCACCAGTGGGTGGTTATTAAAAATGCATTCAGATACATCTCCCTGCAAGTAAATTGGTCTCAGGGCTGATCTCATTAACGGGTTGGATAGGGACTGTAAACACACCGCATCTCTGCTTATCTAACGTTGGCACATTCAGGGTCGCTTCAGGATTTTGTGCACAAAGAATTGGTTTAGCACAAAGTGTCCTACAGTCTGCTGAGAGTAAGAGAGAATTCAGGGGAGTCCTAATGATTCTAGAGATTATGCTTCGTGTCTAGGAGGTACCCTGGCCCTCAGGGAGCCACTAAAATCTAGTCAGACCTGGAAGCATTATGGATATGACCACGAGTAACACATATCGCAGCTCTGTCTGTACAACAAGAATGCCTTGCCTTTGTTGCTCTATATAAATCTGATATACCCATGCATGAATGAATAATGACATGTCAATAGTTGGAAAACATTCAAACCCAGTCATGGTGAGTTATCAAATAACACTCCAGACTTATTTGTCCCTACACTGTTAATACATCTACTGAAAAGCCTCTAGACAAGCTTTGGATGTAGTCTGTGTATTATTCTAAAGGCTGTGCTGTCGTTTTGCACCAGGAGGCCCTGGCATTTGTTTCAGAGTAATGAAGCAAGAGTGTTGAGGCAGTGGCTTATGGAGGCTGCGGTTAAAGTGACTAATTACAACAGACCCCCCCCAACCCCCAAAGTACCCTGTCAGCCCAAACTAGTCAGGCATGTTCACCCATGCTTACTCAAATGAGGAGCAGGGAGAAATCCAAGAGGTTAGGGGGAAAGAGAGGCAGACGGAGAACAGAAGCCGAAAAGTTTGTTGTACCAGAAGATCCTTTGGCCTACCTCACCATGCTATAGCGACCCAACCCTCCAGCCCTCCCTAAAACACCCTCCTATTACCCCACCTCTAGCCCTGCAGGCTTGGCCGCAGAGAATGAAGAGAAAAGAAGAAGGGGATTTAGAGCCTTCCTTTCCCCTCTTTTTCTCCTCAACTTTTCAGCCGGTATAAACGGCGTTTAGCACATTCAGTCTCCCAAATGGCAGCAAATAAGAGAAGCAGTGGGGGCTACTCTTTTGTCCGTCTGGTTACCCCTTTTATTTACTCTGGATTTACGAAGGGGTCTTTGCCGGCTCTGAGACCACATGCTCTTGACACACATGCAATCTCTCTCCAATACACACATGCACAAACATGTTATGGCCCTATTCACACCAACGGAATGGTACTCGGTTGATCTGCGCCGACTGGGGATTACAGGTCTTCTGGCTACCACCACATGCTAGCAATATGTTTCACCCTCACATAACATACAACACAGACAAGTGCTAACGAGTGGAACATAATCCCCTTAATGATAAAAATCCAACCGAGTGTCCAATTTCTAACAGCAAGTAAACTATGGGTGTGTTTATGTGTCGCCATGTGACCACACCATATGGTTTACTGCACTCATTCAGATCCATACTGTAGATGAGGGCTCTAAACAGAACTGTTTAAGTGTGGCTGCACCAGTGCAGCCAGTGTTTTACGCTGATTATTTCCTGATCTGTGCTTAAACAAGCAGCAGCCCCTTGCACTAGACCATAAAACAACAGCTTAGTAAACAGCAAGTATGCTGACAAATTGGTAGCGTTCTGGCTGGAGTCATTAACAGCCCTAAAACCTGTCAGAGCAATTACAACAAACTCTGTCCTTCAGCAAGTCTCTCAACTCAGACGTTACTACCTACCTCTTCTTTATTGCCCCTCTTGGCACAAGGACACGGGCTAAAAGGTGAAGGAGAGAAGACTACTGTACTTCTCTCTCTCCCTCAATAGCCGTGACACCACAGAGAAATGAGGACAAACCATTTCAAACACAGCTGTATGTGCATCCTGAACGCTACGACTGAGTGGTTCCCTTTCCACGAGAAGTAATGTGTAGTTGTCTCCCCCCAAAAACACATCATTAAGTGTTCCCTTAAATGAAGTGGAATAAGAGCTTCTAATTAGATGTTTTTTTCTACGTATGGGAAAGCGAGGTAGTCAGGCAGCAAGAAAGACAGGGAGGGAAGGAAGGAGGGTCGTGGGGGGGTAGTTGCTCAACAGCTCCTGTACCTCCTGTCCCCCTCTCTCTTCTCCGCCCCTCTCTAGGCCCCCAAACCCCGCCATCAGGCAGATATCTCTCTGTCATCCCTGGAATGCTGAAGATAGCTATCGCCTCTCCACTGATACAAGGCTTCTCTCTTTCGTGTTGACCCCGCTGTGCACATCCCTATCATCGAGGGTAAGACTGAAGTGGATAGAGCAGAGAGAAAGAGGAAAGGTGAGGGTGGAGGGCTAGAGGTAAAACTGGTTTTTAACAGCCAGTTAGGCTACTTTATTTTAGAAACCAAAATAAGGGTTAGCTAACCTCCCCTTACAACTCCTCTTTGCGCCAAAGAAGTGCTTTTGAGCCAGAGATGAGAGGGAAACAGCACAAGCTACCTGGTTACTGTCTTCATTCCAGACTTATTGCTTGAAAAATCGCTTGATTTATTTCCTAAGATTACTATCTTCCATTGCATATTTTTTGGCAACGGATGCACATAATATGTATGTTTTCTAGGGCTTTCGACTGAACTAGTTATCGGTGCAATTAGCCTTTTCCTGCAATATTTTTCTAATTACAACATCAATTAAGATTTTCAGGGTTACCAAATGTTCATGTTGTCCTGAGATCTTTGATTTTCTCCTTCCTGTAGTTCTCTAAAAGTGTATATGAACACACAGAAAAGTGCTACGCTCACACAGATGTTTTGTATTCATAAAAATGTATGTCAGCTGAGACAAGACTCTACCATCTAAAGGGGGGTTTATTTGAGGAGGAAAAGAGCCTCAAAAAAAGGAGATGGAATAAAGATGTATAAGAGAAAGGAGGCAGGCTGCTGCAGATGTCAGGATCCAATTTGCATGAATGGCAAAGGGCTAAATTGCAGGGGATGGGGGAGCTACCCTCCACCCCCTCAACCCACTCTTTTTGGGGGAACTAAAGGGGAGCTGTGATGCCCATGACTGCTCCTCACTCAGCAGACAGGGATCAGTGGCTAATGAAGGGCTTTGGGTCTCCACCAGACATTTCACACTCTCTGCCTCCCTGACAACTCCACCCTGCTCCCCCTGCACTCGAACACTGCTGCTCCTCTTCCCTTAGATTCCAAATCGAACAGGGTTAATTGGTCTCACAGGTAATCTCGGTTAACCCTTTATTTCTCAATAAACAAATTTACAAGCCTACCAATACACCTGTTTCGACCCTGCTTCCATCTATCATCCATAATCTTTCATCCCTTACTAACTGTGGTACAAAGGATCTTTTCTTGATCTCAGAGGTCATTAGGTTATAATTATTCCATTTGTGATATTGTTCTGGGTGTCTTAAGAGAGACATACCTGAAACCTAAGGTTTGATGCTGCATTAAATATTAAAGAAAATGTATTTCCCAAAAGCAGTCTGGGCTGTATTAAATTGAAACAAACATGATCATTAGTAAAACAAGCTGCTTCCACGATTTCTGCTCTATAAAAATGACAATGCTGTTCTACTTGAGAAATGAGGAAAAAGCAGGGAATGAAGAGACAAGACAGAAAGAAAACAAAGAGATAGAGAGTATGGAAATGCATCAGATTGGTTCATCTTCTATTGAAGTGAAATGGCTTGAGAATCCCCGCTAGGAACTATTGTATATCAAAGTCCTCTACCTCGAAAACCAAAAAGAACAGCTGCATGCACTTTGCTAGTTTTTACAGAGTGTGGGTTTTGTAATTCAGAACAGCTTACAGTGTTTGAGGCAATGTCTGATAAAAGCATCAGCAGTGATTCTCTACACTCAATTACAATTTAAAACCAAACAAACAGTGCTTTAATAATGCGATAGGAGGACATCTTGGATTTACTGCGGACATCTTTGCCACACCTGACGGACGGTGGCATCAAAGCAGGAGTTTTCTAGATTCTATGTAGAGCAGGATAGTTGGGGGGTGGTAGAGTAAATGGATTAAAAGGTTTATAAATCAACAAGTCAACCATCAGATTGTAGCCTCTGCTCAGCAGCCTTCTCATCAGCCAAATGCCATGAAGTTTTTTTCCTTCCTCGTTCTCTTTTTTTTTTTTCACACAAATGTCCTGGAGGCAGGGAACAAAGCGAGCAGAACTGATTACTGCGCTGCTGCCCCGCTCCGCCAGTCTAAACTCTGTTTGGCTTCCTAATGAGCTCACTAAAAACCCAATTCATCACCCATAACCCCTTCTCAACCTGCCTTGAAATCCCCTATTATGGGGAGTCAAGGACAGACAGTTTACAGGCTTCGGGCTGGGGTCAAGGGGTGGATGGCAGCAGACGTGGCAACAACACAACCAAAGTTATTTTGACACAAAATACATTTTCTGTGTGGCTCATCATTCCATCACTATCCAAGCATGTTCACCATATGCCATGCCTTCCAACCAATTTTATTCTTTCACTGTCACACTCCACTGACCTAAAAAAAAGCTCTATTTCAGCAGGGTGGAGTTTTTTAATGCTCTTAATCATCCTCCCTTCATCTCTTATACTCTCCTTGTTTGCTACATCAGTAGCAACTCCATCCCAGTCCGGGTAGAGGAATGTCCCACTCAATAGCTTCAACAGTGGGAATGTAGTGGGCTTTTTTTCTTTTCTTTTTTTGTTTGTTCTTTTCAGGAGTCAGTCACAAGGGACAAGGAAATAAAGGGAAACATGTAAAAATGAGATTGCGCGTAAACAACAATCATTTGATAAGGTAGGAAATGGGGTGAAAGAGAAAGTTTTGGGAAGGATAGGAACTTGGTGTTTGTTGGAAGGGAGGGTCAGAAACAGAAGAGTGGAGGAGGAGGACAGCAGAGGGTTCGGGTAAACTCCCTCAGTTCCTCATTACATGGAGTTGAAATGATCCTCCTGACACCTGAGCTGTAACCAAGAGATTACAGAATTGATGAATCCTTGGTTTAAAATGCAGCTGTTTTATTCTGCTTTAGTAATTAATTCTTTTTCCGATAGTGTATTGATTAAGCGTAGCCCCTGATAAAGTTCAAACTAAGAGAGATCTCTCAAGGGCTTTGGCTTGGCCTGCTCCGGAGAGTCAATGAAAACTTCCTCCCTCCACCTGCATCTCTCTCTCGCTTTCTGTCAGTACAGTTTACCCTCATAAATTAGTCAGATCAGTGAGGAGTGAGGCTCTCTCTCAGTTCACAGTATATATTTCTTGTTTTTTTTTTGGTTTTTTTGCACATACAAAAATGCAAATGCCTTTATTTAAGAGTCAACGTTACACAACCAAACAAAAACGCCAATTTGAAGAATCTTTCTTCTGGAATACTGAGAATTCATTCTCCCTCCTTCCTCATTCTCTTCCACGTCTTAACAGAAAATCGTGGAGCGGAGTACAAGGGCGTCTTCCTTCACAAAAGTATTCTTTTTATCGCTGTGATTTTCTATACAGCCGTGAGTAACAGTCTGATCAACAGAGGCTAGAGCGGGTCCCTCAAGGGAAGCAACTAGCAGAGAAATCAGATACAGCTTTACAAGCGAGTCAGCCGTTCATGTCTTGTCAAGACCCCTCACCTACCAGCTCCTTTACAAGTCAATAACCAAGGCCTGGTGTCCTCCACTGGGCCCTGGCACACATTCACCTCTTTCGATGGGGAGCAGAGGTCGAGGTTGCCCGCAGTTCCGTGGCGTAACCCTTGATGCTACATTATACTGTTTAATATTGTAGAGATGCTGTATTTCTGCCATACATCCACAGTGTGGACGTTTACTGTGGTGGGACACTATATATGTCCCCCATACACATCATGAAGTTGTCTGACATTCCTGTTAATATGGAGTGACAAATAATTGGTGACCCCACGAAGCCTAAAGAGCCAGTTAAAAGCCTTTTTCAATATTAAGAACTAATGAAAGAGTGAATGAATTATGAGGGGGTATGGGAAAATATAATTAGAAGGTGGAAGTAGTACTTAATACATTTACTTGGGACTATTTCCTTTCGTTAATGGAACTGCACCAGGCAGAGAGAGGGTTTTGACGTGGCCAGTATTGACTGTCCACCCTGCTCCTTAAGGTAAATCCAGCAGGTCATTTCATTAAGGCCCAATTCCATGGCACTAATTTTGATTTTAGGGCCTTGACAGCTGTTGGCAGTGGAAATTGCTATGGCAAGAACAGTGAGAGAGGAGCCTATTACTGCTGTGAAAAATACAAATTAGAAAACCTTGGTTGAAACTGCTGTCACTTTGACACACTGACCCATCAAAATTTGCATTTTGTCATATTCCTGTTTGATTGGCTGCATGCTCACTATATTTTTTTTTTTTTGGTGAACTAGGAGTAGACTGCATGATATTAGAAGGTTGTTATTAAAACTTTTCTTCTCTGGATTTGGCCCATTCTTAAGAAGCAGTAGGCAGCCCTCTTAGAGCACCCTGGGAGAAAATTGGGGTTCAGCATCTTACTCAAGAATACATACAACATGGCCACCATGGGTGAGTCTGGTGGTGAGATGGACCTGACTTGCGATGCAAGCTGTTAATCGCCTCACAAGTTAATATGCAGCAGTAAAGTTCCAGAAGGAAAAAAAAAGGTCTTCCTCTGATGCTATTAATTAGCAATGTTCTATTACTCTCTGCTTTTTGAAGTTCTCCATCTCCTTTTGTTTCACCCTTTCTTTTCTTTTTTCCGTGCGGCCTTCATTATTGACTTTTCAATTTTCCCCTCACATCCACCCCCTGCACCAGCAGTAGCACCAGTGTTTCTGCAGCGGTGCCCAGCCCAACAATACCCCCAAGCCCACTCTCCGAGACGCTGGCTGGGGAGCCCTGAGAGCTGGGCCAGCCCTACAGCTCCCATCAGCCCAGCACTCGCTCCCCACGAGACCAAAATCAAAGAAAGACACCCTTAAAATATAACCATGGGTATAATGAGGGTGCTCCGAAGAACAATAAGCATATACACCAAAGAAGAAAGGGGAGTAGGAGTACAAAAGAAATGGAGAAAACTATAGGAATGCTGGCCTGAAAGTATTCCTGAAAAGTGAACAACAGAGAGTGGATGTGAAAAAACAGAATGATACTGTGCTTTGGGAAAAAGGGCAAAGGGGCCACAGCCAGTGGTGATGGTAGCCAGGGTCATGCATCTAACCAACCACGTATCTTAACCCAAAACAACAAGGGGGTCTTCTGCATGCCTCCGGAGCCAAAGGCAGCAAAAGGGAGCACGACTAATTTCTGCACAACAATAGGCCTGGATGGGCGCCCACACAATAGCAGGTGCTTTGAATAGCAGCAGGGCCCTTGCAGCAGGGATCTTCTCTCTCACTTTGAGGGCTCAGGCTCTGGCTTGCGTAACCTTTCATTTTCAACCGGGTGTCCTTTTGACTCATAAAGGATGAAAATGATCTCATGGGGAGAGTAAGAGGAGTAAGAGATGGCCACGTCTGTGGGGCACAATTCACGTCTGTGGGGCACAATTCCGATCAAGTCAGCCTATGTCTATTCTGTACACGTTCTCTCTCCTTTTTTTTTTCATTTACTCCACCTCATTCTTGTATTTTTTATTTTTATTTTTTATTTGTTTATTTTTTTGCATTGACTATTGGCCTGTAGTCTTGCTAGTATCTGTAGTGATTTTATTTATTGTGTGGCTGCTGGGCTATCCTGTAGGCCATGATGCAGTGGCGAAGGCGGTCTTCCCCCCACCTTAAGAGCATTCTTTCCTGGGTCACAAGGTCAGCCTCCACAGATGTCTCCTGCAGACACTCAGTTGTCTAAGGACTCCATCCCTGGGAGTAAGCATTCATACTAAACAATTCAGCTTTTCCCCTGACTTAGGAAAATGTAGAATGTTTTTCTTTTTTGTCTCTCCATTTCATTGTTTTACTTTTAATGAGGCTATACAGTGAGTTCGTTTTTTCCGAGGTGGACATTTTTATGTTTAGATAATGAAAGAGAGCACTGGTTATCACAAGATAGAGGTGTTTTCTGGCTGCTTTCATTCTTTAAACGCTCCCCTTCTCCTCAAGTTTCCTCCAATTGTTCTAATGGGGCCTTAGTCATCCTTGCCTGATGGCAAAGGGAAAGATGCTTTTAAAGGTCTTTTTCTTCTCTCAGTATGTGTTGCCAGAAGAGAAAAATGAAAACATGTAACTATCCTGAAATCCACGCTAGGAGACACGAGAAACCTTTGAGAATGCAGGGCAGATGCCCTCTTTTCTCAAGGTGACTCCAAATGAACAGAAAGACAATATTTGAAGTAAAACATCCCCATCTCAACAAAAGAAAAAAAATTGTGGAGAAGAGAATTCCCAGCCCAAATGGCTTTCATTAAAGGGAAATCGGCATCTGCTTTTTTTAGGGGGTGGAGCATGACAGTGGTAACGGTGAAGAGATTGTGAATTTGACATGCAAGGTCTGGCCCAGAACACGGAAAAGTGTGTAATCGCGACAACATTTTAAAAATCCAGACACTAAGCTATCCTTGAATATCTTCCTCCTTTTCATCTCGTTTTCCCTTGTTCCTTTTTCTCTCCCTGCGTTTGATATGGCACTCTTGCTTCCCCCTCCAAACATTCCCTCTGTATTCTGCAAATTGATAACCCTCTAAATGAATTATGGTGAATGCATAATGAAGGTTTTCTCAGCCCTGCAGCCAGCCAGGATGGAGCATCTCGGTTTGGCATGTTTGATTCGTTTTGTTGCGCATTTAGCCCCGGTGTTCTTTCAGAGTGTTCACTGCTTGGGGCATGTAAATAAGAAATTATCCTTGCTGACTAACATGGCTAATACCTCCTCTGGGGTAATCAAAAATTATTAGACGCATGCTTCCAATAAACATTAGGGCTCATGGCACTAACCACTTTCAAATTGCTCACCTCCTCCTGCTCCCCAATAGCCATAAAATGGGTGAACAAAAGTGATCAGGTGTGGAAAAAGCACTCTGGCTACGAGGAAACCGAGAGACCGCAGGACTGCTATTATGCCTAAAAAAAGCAGCCCTTGGCTTTAAGAGTCATTAAAGCATGTACTAGAGTCGGAATCAGACTAGAAAATGAGCTTATCTTGCATAATGCCCTCAAAAGCTTTGCATAAACGTTAAAGATGTGCGTGTGAAAATCAGCAGCGGAGAGGAAGAACTTGGATTGTAACACACATCCTTTATCATCCTCCCACTCACTTGGATGATGGCAGCATGGTTAAAGCACTACCTGTAGGGTATAGCTTCCCTGCTCAGTTCCAAATATGCTTCAGTTTATAAACCGTGGTTTACACAAGAAAAAACCACACAACAAGTGAACAAGCTATAGCTGGCCTCGCTAAGCCACTCTACTCAACGGCTCGCTGTCTGTTGGGAGGGACAGTTGTTACGATGTGAGGTTCAGATATAAGGGGGAGGAGAATTGGGAGGGTGGGGGTGGTGGAAGAGATTAAAGAGCCAAGGGAGGCCGAAGAAAGGAAAGAAAGTAAAAGAGCGTAAGGCCCATTGGTCAAACACAAAGGGGGAGAGAGGGAAAGGACATTTGAAGGCAGGGTTAAACTCCAAATAAGCACACCTTAAATGGGCCTGTGTAAGCTGGCAGTCAGGGGTTTTGGAGTTTCCCTGCAGGTGTGCCTTTGACAGGCTTGGCCTCCGTAACCTCTCTCTGATCTGAAAACAGGGGCCAGGGACAGACTGGGAAGAAATCAGTGGCATCTCGCAGCCTCTGCCTCCCATTCTCTGTCTATTACTCTCACACACGCATGCTTAGACTCTTTATAAACACACACACAAACACACACACACGCACACACACACACACACGCGCACACACACACACACACACACACACACACACACACACACACACACACACACACACACACACACACACACACACACACCACACACACACACACACACACAAATGCAATCGAAAACAAATCTGGTGAGGACTAGAGCAATTGGATTATCACCTCTTAAGGGTGACTTCTCGTCTGACCCCCTTCAGGCTAGCCTGCTGGAACATGACAGAAAATTTCCTGGGAAAACATTCTCTCTCTTTAAAGGATCGAAGCGCTGCCATTCTAGTGAAAACACGGCGGCAGCAGCGTTAATGGACGTGGAAATGCCCTTTGGGGCATGCGCTCAAATCCCTTTTAGCCATATTACATCAGACCCCTGTGCACTTCTCATCATCAAGACACGCTCTGGAGTAATCAGCCACGGACATGGGTGTGTAAACACAGTGTATAATGAACCGACACAACAGGGCCGCTCTCTGGCTTTGTTTTTGGCTTGGAAAAAGAGTCACAATATTCCTTTCACTGCAGTTCAACCATGATTACTTCCCTGAAACACCTTTCCCTTTTTGCTTCTTAATTGTGCTCAAGTCGCTGTCAGATAAGCTGGTCTTCATCTACTTCTGAGACAAAAGCAAAACAGAGGAGAAGCAAGAAAGGAAAAAACATTTCCACCAAGCTTGAAATTCTCCTCAGCTGCTGTCAGAATAATCTGGGTAATGTTTTCCCTATGTTCTCCAAACATTAGTTTGCACATTAGGGTGACCCAGTTAATGCGCCTTTCCTGATGTGTAGGACCCAGTTCCTGGCCGAGCTAGCCCCGGACGGGACTGGTCCGGGTCATGCTGGGGGCCTGCTCATGATTATGGACCAGAGGGACATGGCCCCAACCAGAGGAGCGGCAGAGAGGGGAGAGGGAGAAACAGATGATTGGAAATAAGGAGATGAGAGCAGGAAAGCTGTGTGGATGGATGGATGTAGAGAAGTAGTGATGTTGTGGGTACAGATGACTGTTACTGGAAGTGGAGCAGACTCTACTGGCAGTCCTCATCCTTTTACAGTTCCTTCGCTTTAGCTGTTTTCATGTGTATTTTTTTTTTCCTCCCGTGATCTATAGACTCCGAGAAGAACATAACACAGGGTCAGACGAAAGACAGAGAGACATAAAAAAGGAAGACAGAGAGAGAGCGGAAGGGAGGAAGGAAGGAGGGAGCTGAGGGAACTGATCATTCTCTTTAATCACATTTTGGACGAGGGCCAGGTAGTCTGCGGTCCTGAAGAGCGAGACAGAGAGGGGTGAGCGAGGAAAGGAGTGTCAGGGAGACAATAAAAGAGGGGGTGGGATGAAGAGAGGTAGAGAGAGGTGGAGGAATAAATGGAAAGAGAGAGAGAATGCGAAAGGGACTTATGGAGAGAGGGGATGAGCGTGAGAGCAGAGCCCCTTGAAACAGCTTGAAGTGCAGCGGCGCTTAAGCAGGAGTGCACATATGCCAACACACTACGTATACACGTGTGTGTGTGTGCGTGCACGTGTGTTTGCATGCATGTGCGCATGCGCGTGCGAGGGGCAGAGCGACAGCCGTTCCCGTAAACGCTCGCGAATGCTGAATCCAGCAAGAATCTGGTGTTGGAGCAAAAGCAGGGAGAGATCCATTTTAAAACTATGTGCATTAACTATACTTTTCCCCATAGATTAAGCACTCCACATGAATAATTTAGCCTCTCTTATGCTAATGGGATCATGAAAGTATCCCCTCCGTACTGTGTTTTCTCCCCCTCCACAGCAACTCTTCTCAGCTTTCAACAATGGCCCTGCCCCTTCCCAACAAACCATCAGACAGACGGACAGTTTTCACAACAGACACCTGACTAACATGGGTTTGACATGTAGCGACGGGGATGTGATTGCATGTACTAGGTTATGCACAAACACAGCAGCAGTACCTTCAGCCTTTTTTCTGTTTGAGTGCAGCTCACTCACATTCGCTGTCACCGACGGTGAGATATTGGAAAGTATAGGTTGAATGCACATCATAGGTGCACTTTGTTTAATGTTTATGTGATGGCTGTTGCCATTGAACTGGTTTGTAAGTAAGTAGGTGATTACCCAGGCAGACTACTCCTCTTACACCTTCTCATTGCTTTACCATTGTGTGTTTTCTTTGGAGAAGGGAAGTAGACACATCCTGCGCATTTATGTTTCCTCTGCCTTTTATTTCGCTCAGCCTCCGCCGCCATCACGCACTAAAATCTATCCAGCGCACATTTCACGTTTACAACACGCACGCCCTTGTTGCTTCGACACTGTGTTGTGGTGAGGTGGGAGCGCTGTGTAAAAATTATCAGTGCTCCAACAGCTGGGAGTGAGAGCCATGAAACAGCAGGGCTTGGGTCTGCTTTATTGTTTATCTGTTGTTTATGGGCCAGTGTTGAGCTTTAATTACTACACTAAATTAAACTCTAATAGGCACTTAGAGGGAACTGGCTAACACACACTAATGCCCACACACACACACACAGACGCACATGCACTGTATATTTTATATACACAGACGCACGTTGCTGATCACTCCAGAGCTGGGGTACAGGCTGCTGAAACGCAACAAGGCTTCCATCTTGCGTTTAGCAAAGACTCTGCTGTTTTTTTTTTTCTCCGTCGTGGTTACATTTTGTTTTCTCTCATTCTCGTGCCTCATTTTAGCTCTTCTGGAACCTGTGGAGTGTTTCTGTGATAAGAAAGCAAAGCCAAAGGCCTAGAAACTACCACATTCAACAGGCCGTGTTTGTGCCACAGCTGTCCGGGTGGGCAAATAGAATGGTGTCCCCACCATGAATGACCCCCTCGAAGTGAGCTCAACTGCAAAGACTTTGCTGAGTGGGGTCCCTGCCCAGGGCCGTAGGAGCTCACCACACTCTCCACCACACACACATGCCCACATGCACAAATATACCACAATGCCATCAAGCGCAGCATGCTCCCTTGGAGCCAAACACTCTCCCTCTCTTCCTCCCTGTCTTTCCATCTCTGACTCTCTCTCAACCTCTCAGGGGAGTCTGTCTGTCCACAGAGCATGGAGATTGTTCAATTGCTGAGAAAATGTACAAAACGCTTTCTCCGCTCTTTTGTTGAGCCTTTCCCATCTAGCATAGAGTCAGGGAGCTGCATAGAAAGCCTCCTTGCTCACCAGTCAAGATGTCAGCATGGATTTGGTCTTCATGCATAGCTAATAATTACAAGTGTGGAGTGGAGCCCAGGCATGCACACACACACACACACACATACACGCACACACACGCACACAAACACACAGATGCACACATAGACAGAAAAAGGGCAAAAACATTACCTACCGTGCTGAATCAGTGTTGGGGATTTACAGTTCATGACTGAATGCATTTGACTCGACTGTTTGGCGTGGCAGAATATTTCATCACCTTGCTCCATCACACCTCTGGTGTTTAACAGATTATGGACAGCTGCTTAGAAATTAGTGCTATCTTAAGGCACGCACATTCATCAACTGATGTCTCTGATGTTTCCAGATAAGTTTGGAGGACTTCCAGAGGGCTGTTAATCAAAATGATGTGGAAGCAGAGCCAATGGAGTTATTGTCTGTTACCTTCTGAACTATCTCCCATTAACTGCTATTTGTTTATCCAGCCAGAATGTAAGGAGTCGCTCGCTAAGAGTCAGTCAGCGAGAGTGCAGAATTCACCCTGAGGCTGATCATTCATATTTCTTCTCTATTTTTTGGAGGGAATCGCTGAGAATAAGAGTAAAAAGTCTGTTAGGATAGAGGGGGTTGGAATAAGTTGCAGATCTGAGGATTGTACCAAAACCTTTTTTAAGATGTGTCAGAACCTTAACTGGCAATCTTTACTGACAGCTACGAGCAAGCTTCACCTTGGCTTCCTTTTGACAATAAATTATTCCGCAAGAGGAGTGATACATGTTTGTGCATTTCTTAAATTGGTTTTTGGCATGGGTTCAGTACAAATGCTCAATGCTTGAGCTATAACCCGGACATTGAGGAAGTGGATTTTGCTCACAGCGACCATCATGAGTCCTGTATGCACTGAAGAAACAGAACTTTTTTTTATAAAAAAAAAGTTTGAGTGACTTTACATTCACCAAAAGAGCAACACTTTTTACCCTTTAAAACGGCTGGTCACTGTCAGAGATGCAACACTATTTTAGTGTGAAACAGAGTCAAGTTGCATAGTCCAACCAAGGAAAACCTTTTCTTTTTGTTTATTTACACAGAACACATACTGCACATAGTCAAAATGTCACACCAACGTCCTGTCCTTCGACAAATGACCTTCTTTTGGTCTTTGAAACTTTTATACAGAACAGTGAGATGAAATGAAGACACAACACTCTTGGACAAGCTGTGTAAAAGGGGCTACTCTCACATCTATTCTGTCTTCCTCAACTGATCCACATCGTCACCCCTTTTAACAGGGGCCAAGCTGTTAAAGACCCCATTACTGAAGTGAAGCACACATTTCACATTTCCTCTATGGACTTGAAAGTGTGGACTACAAATTTTATGTGGAAATGTATTGAGATAGGAGGAGAGTTCATGCGTGGAGTGGGGTGGGGTGGAGGAGAGGAGGTAAAGGTGGAGAGGTTGGGGAGGAAAGGCTCTGTCAGAATGGAAGGGCCAGAGTCGGGAGTCAGTGAGCGCTTCAAGCGTTAACGTAATTGAAAGAATGTGAAAAATGAGGCGGCGGGGCTCCCGAGCGGAGCGAAAGGTCAGAGCATGCCTCACACAAAACAACTGGCTGGAGGACGGCCTCATTAGACCATTAAATCAGCTGCCCTCTCGCTCTTTTTTCTCTTTTTTCCTATTCTGCCTGCTTTTTTCAGTTTCTTTTCCTCTTTAGCGTTGGTACTTCAATGTTGCCTTCCTTTAATTTTCTCTCTCTGTTCTGTGTTTGTTTGCTTTGTTTTTCAGCTGGTGGATATAGTATTTCACACCCTCCAGTGCAGTTCAGGCTTGATCTAGACCGGGTTCATCTTGGCCCAGTGCACGGTGCTGTACCGTAACTGTCTTTGGCTCGTATTGATCTGCTGTTACTGGATACGGTGGGGAGAGGAGTCGATAAGTGCTCTGTGGATTACAGGTCACTTGTACTTATGTGTGTAAGATAATCAATAGGCAGTGCATTTCTTTCTCTCACCCCACTCCTCTCTGTTGTTCCTGCTGTCTCCATTTCCCATGCTTCTTGCATTGCAGATTTTACTGCAAAAACTCTTCTTTACTTTGTCTTTTCACCTGCTTCGATGCAGTATTTTTAACTAATGTTATTGCTTATAACCTTATATGGTTTGGCTTCTCGTCTTTTTTTTTAAATATTAAAAAAATAAAAGCATGTAATTTAACCGCAATATACTGATACATGATGCTTTGTGCGCTGCATGCCCACTTTTGTTTCATCATCACAAATAATTTTGGCAAAGTCATCAGCCACCACCACCACCACCAATGAATCCTCTTATTGCCCCTTCTCTTTAAGA
Source organism: Antennarius maculatus (assembly GCA_013358685.1). Lineage (NCBI taxonomy): Eukaryota > Metazoa > Chordata > Actinopteri > Lophiiformes > Antennariidae > Antennarius > Antennarius maculatus. Next base: position 14,106,328 of record CM023621.1, on the reverse strand, counting down.
TGTGCTTCAATCATAGAATCTCCCTGAAGGGTCTAAACTTAATTATCACATATTGTCTGTCATCATAACAATTATCTTTACTTAATTTGCTTGTCTCTCCTGGTAGAAATGCAGATTACATGAGGCTGGGCCTACTGTTGATGAGCATTTGCCCTGCTGGAATATGTTTCAGCATGACGCTGTTCAGTATCTATTTATTTGGTTGACTCACAATAAAAGAACAAGGGGAATTTTTCTTTTCCATGTTAGCTTCAGTCTCATATTTTTGAGCCCTGTTCCTTAATTGTGTTGAAACTGTCAAGCAGACGTATCCTGTTTCTTCACTAAGGCATAGCTATCATCAAATGAGGCAGTGATGCAACTAGTCCTGACATGGCAAGCTGCAGAGGTCAGCTGTAGCCTTCAGTCTGCGGTCAGTAATCGTCAAAGACTACAACTTCTGCCTGAAGGGGGAGAGGATGATTTAAACAGCCCTACCACACACATTCCATCGATACATTTGATCGCTTATTGGCAAAACAATAACCTTGAATGGCTTCACTCTGGAAACGAGCTTTTCTAAAGTGTGTATGTGGGGGTTTCTGTGTAAACGGTGTGATGAAATTTCATGCAAAACCATGGATACGGCCAGAGGACACACACACACACACACAGACACAGATAGAGATTCACAAACACACACACACACACACACACACACACACACACACACATACATACACACACTATGCAGCCTTTAAAAAGGGATCTTTCTATATTCAAAACAAGAGAAAGAGAAGAAAGGGAAGACCCAGATTGTGGAATCTGTGCTGTTAATATAGGCAATAGCTGAATTAAATAAACAGTTGTAACCTCAGAAGGTAATGATGCTTGGCCTCACCTTTAAATCCAACTCATAGCGTAGGCTTGTGAGAATTTGCTTGTCAAATTTGATGTGGACCGTGACAAAAATACAAGGCAGATAGCAGTGATTTGCACATGCCGTCTGTAAAAAATTTAAATGCATTTGTTTTGAAATGCATTATTACTCTTTGGCAGGTCACGTACTCAATAACACAAGGCACACTGAGATGTAATTCGGAGCTGTTGTGCTGGGCAAAGTTAATATGGTTTAAATGCAAACAAAACTGGCAGACATATACTATTAATCACCCGCTTTTGTTCAGCTCTCTAAATAGCAACATTTTTGGAAAGCTCTTCACTGGGTTGGTATATCACAAAGGCTTTCGTTTGTACGTGAGTGTATAAGAAATCTTCATTTTTAGGTGTGACTATGTATTTACATTGATGTCAGTCAAACAGCGGGATAATCCAGAGTGCAGAAGAAAGGACTGGGACATATTTGTATAGAGAGGTGTGCCATCTATTCACTGCAGATTGCATATTAGACAGGGTTAAGTGTTGGCAACTCTACCCATGCATGATGATTAATATGTCCCACATGGATCTGTGCCGGCATCTATGTATGTTTATGTGTTAGAGCTTCAATGCACAAGATAATGCTTGTATATAAGTGTGTGTGTGTGTGCGTGCGTGCGTGCGTGCGTGCGTGTGTGTGTGTGCCAATTTCAGTGCTGGCTCACTCACCTTGTTCACTGCTGTTGTCACCGCTCTGTGAAGCGTGTCCCCCGCTGGAGGGCCCCGGTGTACCGGCTGAGTGTGTGGAGGTGGCGTCATCATGGTCTCTCCAGGAAGCTGGGTTCTGAGGTTTTAAAAAGAGCGGAAGCGAGCGTGGGATCCATCCATCCATCCGTGTATCCATCCAAATTCCCCAATCGAAACCGCAAACCAGGAGCAACGGCAGCAGAAAGGTGGAGGGGGGGGGGGGTAGAAAGGAAGAGAAACAGAAAAAGAGAGACTGTATGAGCATGATGAGTGACAACTATAAGAGTCTACAAGCACTGCTAGGATCCTTAGCCTGCTTATATTGTCCTGGCAAGATGAAGAGCCTCCTACCTATATTCCGGCTAACAGACAATCAACAGCGCTGCTAAAAAATCGTAGATGAAGAGAAATAAACTAATGCACTAAAGCAGCTGGCGATATGTCAAAACAGTGTTATCAGAGTGTTTCATTAATGCATGAGAGCAAAACGGAGCACTGTAAATGCGGCATTTGATTTTGAACACTGCGAGTGGAGCACTTGTGAGTAATTGTCTAAACACACATGGCAGAGCCCTCTGGAGTTCGTTTATACCGTAACCAATTGAGACTTCCGTGTCATGTGAGAAATATAGAGGTAAAAAGTCCAAACGCACCACAGCCACCATTAATCATTACCACTGTCAGAAATGAAAATAAGATATGACAGTGATTCTCCTGCTAATCTGCCAAAAATGTGTACGCACCCACACTGGCACACACACACACACAAACACACACACACACACGCACCTTCTGAGGATCACAGACGTACACTTACACACACATGCTAATGACATAATAGAGCAAGAAGTATAAACACATATGCACACACACTCACTTTTATATATACAAACACGCGCTGAATGAAAAAAAAAGTTAAATCTCTGCTGAATAAGTTGAAAGAAATGTCAATTTAAAAAAAAAAAACAGTCCTTTTAAGATGTCTTTCTTCTAGCTTCTCCTCCCTCTACAGCTCATTTTCTATCTGTCTCCTCTTCACCTTCCTGGTCATTCCCACTGCCCTGTCAGTGCACACAGGGAAACAGGATTTTCTGCTGTACAGGAAAAGCTTTATCAGTGCCACATGAAGGCAGGCTAGAGGTGGAATTTCCTTTGCCATTCAGGCAATAGAAAGACAGACCGATCACGTCATGCGCTACGCTTGCTCCCGCAAACACGCAGGCTCAATCAAATGTATACTCCAAACATCCTCTTGAATTGATATGGCTTCATAGCCTCCAAAACCCCAACTAGTCTTTCCCAATTTAACCTTTCACCTGAACATGCTGACAAAATGTTGGCAAATCCCAATGTTGTCTGGGGCTTGAGAGAAGCAGCCCCTTGAGCTGAGCCCAAGCCAAACAAACACAGGACTGCACCAAGGCTTCCCACAAACCTCAGCCCACTTCTCAGTCCCCACTATGGGCTTTTTTTCACCCTCAAACACACATAAACACATATAAATACATGCAAAAGAAAAAGGAAAATGTACACGCCGCAGAACATTGCAAAAAATAGACCTCTTTTTTTCTTTTTCTTTTCTTTTTTTACCATTTTGTCTAACTTAAGCGGTCTTCCTGATGAACTTCTTTTCTCTCAGCTCCTGCCAGAAATGAGCCTGCCCGCCCCAGTCAAGAGTGAACCACGCCGGTGGACGACAGAAAGGATAAAGCCTGGAGAGTCGTGGAGGTTTGCAGGGAAACAGCGAGGCTATAAGACAAGCGGTTGCTGAGCTCCCCTGTGTGTACAGTCCTGATGTGCTGCTGCCTGTGCTGCCTCTATGCCTGTGAGCGAGGCCCTTTTATCTGGTAAGTTTTGGGGGAAGGAAGACTGTTTTGTCAAACAGCTCAGAGGTGAAAACAGCAGACAGAAACACACAAGGCCCTTCAGACCCTCTGCTCCACTCAAGGTCCTCTCAGCGTCAGCTGTTCGCCGGATGGCAATCAGATAAAGAGCTCTGAGAATTACCCAGAAGAGGGGTAAAAAGACGGGTGAACAATAGCACATGCGTGGGTTTTAGGATAATTGTGATGTGTTCGCTCTCTGAGCCAACACTTACGTATTCATCGTGTGCACATCATGGAAACAAGATCTGTTGTTATAGCAATTTTGTGTTATTCTCAACACAACATATGGTGAGTAAAGTCACTGATGTAGCAATCAAACATCTCAAAGCACTCTAATCTCATCTTGTCATATGGTGTGAAGAGGGGAGGAAGAAAGGGGAGGTAAAAATCCCTCACCTCCAGTGTACATAATGTATTAAAACAGAGCTGGGCTCCTTTCTCTCCGTTGTTCTCATTCCCAGAAAAGAAACCGACTCGGTTTTACTTCTATACAACAAGACAGACCTGAAAAATCCTCCTGCTGCTCTTCCACAGTCTTGCTCTCTTGTTCTCTCTCTCTCCAACACTTGCCAGCTATGGCCGAAGCATGGCTTTAATGCAACATGCTGAATCGATAGGACTTAATTTAGCTATCATTGCAGAGTAATGTGTCATTTTTAATGGTGCTGGCACTAAATTAAATTCAAAGACACCTCAGCTAATGGTGCTAAAAGGAGTTATATTTTGCTGTGATTTGCCAGCCTGTGGGTTTAATGGGCTTGTGTGCAGGGATATAGATAAAGCTTTGTTGGTTTGTTTCTTAGAGGGAAATTGCATCCCGCATCACTTTATATGACCCACTAATAACACAGAGGATACTGACTTCACGAACACGCGGTGGATATCTTTGATGATGCACTCTCTCCTCTATTAAAGCACCTGTAAGTCATCTCTCATTCATAAAGCTGTCTGCAAAATGAGACGACAAATACCACAAGAAAAGCGGTAACTTTCCAAGCACAACAAGGTGACAAAAGCAACAGCCTTTCCTCCCCTTGAATAATTTAGTGCACCTCTCTGAGCTATGGCGGGTGCATCAACAGACACACGCACCGCCCAACACAAACACATACACATACACACACACAAGTATTTTGTTAAAGCCCTCGTGGGTCTGGTAAAGTTCAAACAATTCACGGGGAAAAAAAAAATCATGTCACCCAAACATTCTTCTTCATCCTACACAAAAAAAAATAGACGAAGTAGCAAAAAAGGAAAAGAAAAAAGCTTCTAACCCATGTGACTATTCCCTAAAGCTGGGCATAATTAGGAGTCAAACATGGTTCACTCCATGCTCTTCACTAATTGTGTTAAAGAGCAGTGTAACCAAGAGGAGGAGGAGAAGGCGAACGCCAGCAAGCAAACACACACACATACACATACATGTCCTGGCGGGAACACACACGCGCACACACACACACACACACACACACACACACACACACACACACACACACACACACACACACACACACACACACACACACACACACACACACACACACACACACACACACACACACAATAGGACTAGATGGAGAATAAGATACAAAAGAAGCATGATCTCTGGGGGCAGCCTTTTCTATTTGCTAGGGTTAGCAACTGGCAGCTGATAATACAAGTTGTAATTAATATAAAAGCAGGAGACAATAAGGGGAGGAAGGCTTGTAGTGGAGCCAGGCCACAAGAGAGCAAGAGAATGCTGCCGTCTCCTCTGCTTCTGTCCCCTGTTTCTCATTTACAAACACCTGCCTGGCACAATCTCACTTCCGTCCCTGCACTCTGCCTACATCCCCAGGAATTTCAAATAAAATTGATTTAGCGGCATCATTGAATTTCCCCTCAAATTCCCCTGGAACCTGGAGGAAAGTGAAGAAATCTGTTGGTAGCGGTGTAAAGTAGGCTGAGAACGACTAGCTTTATGTGTGTGTGCGTGTGTGTGTGTGTGTGCCTGTGTGTGTGTTGCATAGCCACTGCAAAGAGCAGCTTCAGGGATCCTGTGCTGAACAAGTACAGAACTGCTGACACACCCGAAACATTCAGGATCGTAAATCATAACGCATGCAGATATTTCAAGACGCATCTTGCCATGTGGTCTAATCAGAGAAAACTCCTCAGACATTCTTGTTGGGCTGAGAGCATAATTATATGCAGCCACTTACAAAACGTGAAGGTGCATCTTTATTGAACTGAGCATTTACAACACCCTCTATTATCCAGGATAAAAAAGAGCCCTTAATTTAACATCTAATAATTCACAGGAGCGTGTTTTAACAGACACAATGGATTGACTGCATCAAAAACTTTCTCTGGGGCATAAACGCCTTTTTCACTCCCGTAAATGACAGATTACAAGTACAAGAAGTGTCTCGAGAAGAAGAGATTTAATTTTTTAAAAAAATGCTTTTGTTATTGTGATTCTTGGGTTTGGCGTACACGAAAATTAAAATGATATAGGTGCAAATCACTCAAGATGATAAAGATATAATTGATGAATCTGTTTTTTACTTATTCTTTGCAACAAACAACCCTAAAATATAAACTTTAACATAACTATATAAAAACCACTCAGTGGCCACTTTACTCATGTAAGTATGCAATGTAATGCAACCCAATAAAGTCTACTTTTATGATGTGTAATGTTCAGGTTTTACATCGTCAAGGAAGTTTTATTTAATTATGCATTTTAATATTAAGGTCATAGAAAGTGGTATTCTCCATTACACTGAGTGGTGCCTCTAATAGTCTGCTCCTGTATGCAAATATGAAGAACCAGAAATCACAAAAACCCTTAATTCAGATTTGTGTTGTAAAACAACACCTTTATCTGTGATCTCAACAACAGATATATTTCTAATTGGCATCAGCAAAAACTGTAAATCGTAAACTCCTAAAACAGCCATAAAACTAAAATTAATGGCAGAGGTTTAATAATGATTGAAAAGATTGTAAAAAGTAATTAATACTGTTCAACTGTAAGCATGTCTGCATGGACTTTAACTGAATGCATGTGTGAATGCAGGTCCATATATGTACATGCATGCATCATGACTGTGCAGCAACTGTATCTTGTAATCATTTAGAGCATACACGCACTGAAAGGAAAAAGAGCACGGGAGATGCAACAAGTGAGCCTAGCCTCTCTGCAGCCACGGTAGCAATGATTAGATATGGCTGCCAACGGGGCCCTCTGAACACTAATCAAATAGGAAACGTTAGGCCAGACATCCCACCACTGCAAAAACAAGACGGAGCAGATCAAGTCAACGACGGTTTTCATGAGTCGGGAGGGGGGGAGAGAGAAAAAAGCAGGTCCCTGAGGAGAGACCTATTTGAATCAGAACACCTCCAAAACTGAGAAATTCCATGGTTGAGCGGCTCGGCTCTGCCTGAGGCCTCGCCGCTCGTCTGCAGAGAGAGGAGGGCGCACGGGCTGCAGCGTGGATAGTGACTTACAGGGACAGGACATTGCTGAGCGACTATCTTTATACACACAGCAAATCATAACACAGACACACGATGACCTATAGCAATACTGGAGTAATCCTGTGACATCACCACCATGTCTGACCAATGGTCTACAGCGATCCTTAGCCTTTACCAGAAAATCAAATGTAAACAGAAAAGGGTTTGCTTTTTTTTTTTTTTTTTTTTTTTTTTTTACCTTTTTCCTTTTCCAGCCATGCACAGTCAAGATAAGCTACAACATAACCTCAGCAAGAACTATACTATCAGTCCCTGAGGAAGGCTCTCCAAAACAAAGTGTCGAGACTCGCAAATCCAACAGACTTTCTGAAGAACAAATGTGAAACTATGCGAAAATTCAAAGAAAGATTCAAAAGTGTGATGCATATGCATGGGGAAAGGAAAAGCCTTCCACCAATATGGAAACTCTGCTGAAAGTGGTGCACAATAGCGCAAGGAGACACAAAAGCTAATTCATTAGAACAGATAATATTCAGACAATGTTAATTCTATTTGCCTCCCTAATTGGATGTAGCACAGAGGAGACAGAAATTTTATTCATTAATTAAAAGACAAGAGAGCAAACCACTGACAGGCACGCACCCACACACACACACACACACACAACACCCACACCCACACCCACACACACACACATACACACACACACACACACACACACACACAGTACAACCCTTTTACAAATTTACTCTACTTTTTCTTTCATTCCATCACCCTTCATGTGTAATACAAGATCTTTTTTTTCCTTTTTATTGGGATGGGAATAGTTGATAGTTGATGGAGGGTGGGGGGGGGGGTGAGTTAGAAAGCACTGGGTGGGCCACATGATTGAGATAGTCACCACAAGGAAATAGGGTAAATCAACAGTGTCAGCAAGGACTCATCCCGCTTTCACTATACCATAATCCAATCATCTCTAAGACAATGCTGCATTCAAGTGTAAATAAAACCGGGCTTATTATGCTCCACTGCAGGTATGAGGGATGGAAACAGTACGGCATAGAAAACGAAGGAAATGCACACATGACGTACACACATACATAAAATAAGCTCTACGGGCTGCTGCCTTCACAGTCAAGAGCCTCATCATCTCCAGAAAAACCAACTTTCACCAAATGAGATGTAGCCCAGGGCTATATATTAAAAATGCATATCAAAGCAAAGAAAATGGACGAGAGAGACTCTAACTAAATAAATTAGCATATCTAACTATCAAAATGCCTTCCTCTGCTCAATGGGAAGCAAGGACAGAAATTAATAATAAAACAGAGCCAAATACAAATGAATAAATAACGTAAATTATTCCACACATATGGGACAGAGATTGTTTCAGAGAGCAGCTGCAAAGTTTTCCAGCCAAATTAAATTTTTTGCAAACTGTTTCCAATATTCAATGTTCTACGAATGAAAAGCTGGATGCAAACACGTGAAACTGCAAAATATTTACCACAAGACAGCCATGTTCACATTTTTAACTCAGTAGTTTCACTTTTTTTTTCCAAACATTACATCAACTGAAGCATCATGGTACAGACATGACTCAAATATTTTGTATTGTAAATTCAAATTATGAAATGATAATATTTGTCTAATTCAGCTAGAATAAAAAGTGCAGTGAGGTAAAAAGTATCCTTAAAACTTAAATAGCTGATGAAGTGGCCAGTCCAATTGACTCCAAGATAAATGGCATGTCATGCATCTCTCTTTGTTTATTGCTGCTCCTGATTTGCTTTATTGGCATATCAAATTATTCATTTATCAAAATATTTCTCACAAGCGGACTGATGACAAAGCTGGTGTCTGAGCTCTGGAGGCACCATTGGAAATTGGCTTTAGTATCAACCATCTGCCGTGAAACTAAACAGGCCAGTTTATCTAATCTCTACAATATAAACAACAGCATGCCTCATTTCTACACTTGTATTGGAGGACCACAATATTGTAGTTTACACCGCATTTCAAACCAACATCGGCATCCTCGCTTTCATTATGCTTCATGTCACCTTTTGCGGGGCTCTGCGTGGCCCTGGAAACGCGTTCAAAGGGAATCCACCACTATTAGGCCTATAGCCAGACCCAACAGATGTAGCACAGTGACTTTGCATAACACTTAAATCTGCTTTAATTCCTAATAGGCTTGGCCTTGAGCTGCACAGATATTAACTAGTCACTTTGTTACTATAACCCCGCTTGTTTTTTTTCTTTTTTCTTGTTTTTTTTCCAACAACCAAAACGTTACTTTCATCACAGCCACGCAAAGATGCAATATTTCAAAGATATCAACTCCTTAATACACTGTCAGCTCGATCCATATTGAGAGGGCTGAGAGAGTGTGGGGAGGGAGTGTGTGTGTGTGTGTGGGGGGGGTGCGTTTATTACACCGAAAATGTACGATTTAAACCAGGAAATCGATCTTCAAATTTAAAGCTACTGTACTTCAGGTGCATATAATTGAATTCAACATTATGGAGCCTCCAGCCATAAAATGGAGAGCAGAGGAGAAAGCCACTGCAGAGCAAACCACACGGCAATCAATACGAAACAATTAAACACATTAACAACAACAGCAATGGAAGGCCTCCAGTCGAACCATCATATGCCTTGTGAACTTGACATTGATGGTAAGCCTTCAGTACTTAGATCTATTTCAATAGGCTACCACTTTCTCCACCTCTGCAGCAAAAAAAAAAAAAAAATCCACAGCTCTACGCACACACGGGTTCTGCAGCTCCCATACCCCCCACCATAACCCCCCCCCCCCAAAATAAAGCTCTCTTCTTTTTAAATATTGGCCTTAAGCTACAGCTTACCGCTGATACCCTGATTTAACGTTAAATCTGCGCAACAGATAATTGCCCCGCGCTTTTTTTTTTTTTTCCACCGTGCAACTCTCCATAGTGCAACTTTGCAAGGCAACGATTTCCACGCGCGCACATTCTAGTACAACGCGCGCGCACGCCGACACACACACACACACACACACACACACACACACACACACACACACACACACACAGACACACACACACACACACAAGCTCGCACGGACGCATTACGCACACATGACTGGCCCTAATCAAAAGACTAAAACAATAACTCAGTCTATTGTATCACATCTAACTTTTGACCTTAGAACATCGATCGGCAGATTTTCCTTGCAGAACAGAGCATGCTCTATTTACTGATGGCACAGCAGGGTCACACACACACCGAGCTGAGGCTAAGCAGCAGAAAAGTTGGTATGACTATAACACAAATCTGCTTGTTTATTATTAATATGCAACGCGTTAAAAGAAAGTATCCGTAAATCTCACGAGCAGCAGAGACGCATGCACAGGAAAAAAAAAAAAAAAAAAAAAAAAAAAACAGCACACCACATCACGGATAAAGAGAATAAAGCCTCTGTTACTTACGTGATCTGCAAGGTTAGTCGACGATCCCGAGAGTTCTTCATGATCTGATTTCGAGCTGCCATCCCGTTCGTCAATAACTAGATCTATTGGCATTTTTCCTTTCAAACAACTGATGTACCGGTGGCAAAAATTGTCGCAGAGCTCGTGCACCTACAAAAAGGAGGAAAAAGATTTTTTTCAGGATGGAGAAAGGCTTCAGTCAGTCCAAGAATAACTCCAATTAAGGAGCGTCATTCGGCATCGAGGAAACAATAGCGAAATTACTGCGGTGCTTATTTTTCTCTTGAGACTCGAGCAACAAGTTGAACGACAAAAAAATAAACAGCACGGCGTAAGCCGGGGAAATAATGAGCTATTGAAACAAAACCTGAGGATCGATATCAATGTGCAACGTGCGCAAAGTGACTCAAATGTGTTTTATGGATAAACGTAAGGAGTTGACAAAATAAAATAAAGTTTTTAATAAACATTTAAACTTTTTTCTTAATCCATATTTACCATTTTTAAACATCCGATAATAACTAAAGCGGTGCGCGTTTAATAAATTCAGAAATATTAAATTGGGCCACAGGCTGTTTGTGGAGGCTCGAGGAAAGAAAGACTAGATTATAAAGATTTATTATAATATTTACCTTTTCTAATTCCAAGAGGTGAAACCGTAATACTTGTATGGCTTGTATCATCTGGAATAATAGAGCAAAATAAACATTTTACTTTACAATATGTATACAAAGTGATTTTTTTACACTTGTGTACAGTTATGTGATAATCTATTCGATTAACAGGAATAACCTAACATTATTTTCACTGTGAAAAAGAAAAACTAGATTAACCATCACACACTGGTCAGCTGAGCCAGTTGGAGGTGAAGACTGAACAATGAATATGGTCACACAGCTTCACCTCAAAACTGATCTGACATCTGTGCGGAAGTTTAAATCATATGTTCACATATGACTGTGTGATGCTGTGGACACTCCAAAGTATCCCCCAAAACTAGGTAGGGAACAACCACAGCAAAGCGGCAATTACAGACACACAGAGGTCAGAATGGGTGCTTACCAAATTGTCCAACTCTGGATTTGATGAAAATAAAGGTTTTTCTGCTCGGACCTAAAACAATAAACCAAATGTCAAAGTTAGTTTGGCACGAAATGCGCGTGGAATGCATCTTTTATAAATACAACTGCAACTTTAGTTATAACTGGAAATTATGCGCGTACTTTTTTTATATATTAAAAAAAGCATTTTAATGCAAATAAAAATATGAAGCTATATGCGCCATGACGCAGCCACAACACTCCCGATTTTATATATGTTTAATATTTCAAAATTGACCTGCTTGGCAAAGACTGCAATATCCTCATTGAAGGAGTCTGAGGAGCAGACATCGCCGCCTGCTACGCCGGGCTCCCTCGGAGTACACGTCGCCAACTCGCACTTCTCAAAAACCAGTGCGAGCAGTGGGAATAAAGGGTGACTGCAAGAGGGGAAACACAGCCTGAGTACAAGCATCACACCGGCTCCACAATGCGCACTGCAAAAAATGTCTATTCAGCCTACATATGTGTCCGCTTCCCGCATCAAAAATATTTATTTTTTAAAACAAAGGGGGAAAAAATAAAACATTAGTGTAATTTGCCGCTGTATTGTTTCAGATACTTTTTCTAAGCAGACAGCAACCAAAACAACAAAGCTGGATTTAGAATCTTTGTTTTATTAAGAGCTGGTTTGTGTTTGAAGCATTGGTAACTAACGCATCTGGAATATTTTAATCCTGGTTTGGGGATATTTTACATTCAATATGATATTGATTGACTTGTTGAGGCTGACATTTCTTGCGGTGCAAAGTAAAAAACGGCCGAGACGTCAACAAAGATACAAAAAAAGGACTGACATACACACACCAGATCGTTCACTGGGATTCTAGAGAAATTATACTGTCGGTCCAAAAAAAAAAATCACGATGAAATAATCATTGCGTTAAGATGCAGACGCACTGAGGCACCGCCAGCTATATTATTCCTTCCTTATTTTAACCCGTGTTCAAACTGAAGCAGTGCATTTAATCCTAAATTCTATTTCTGCATTATCAAACAGTGACGTAAATAATTTTCAGACACTGTTATAATTTCAGAATGAAACTCTTTCCAGAACTTGACAGAAGTGGCATTCTTTTATTAATTTGTCGTTTATTTTGCATCAGAACAAAGAAGTTAATGTTGGAAAAAAAAAAGAGAAGAAGCGGATTTATTCTGCTACACTCAAGATTATAACAACCCACTCTGGATTACAAACATCTGCGTGTTCATGAGAACATTAATAAAGTTTTGCGATCCTCCGCGAGCGCGTCTAAATCCTTTTCCTTTCATTATTTAAGAGCAACTCATTAAAGATGTAATTATAATGTTCAGACACACTGTGTGTCAGTGCAGACGTGTGTTTGAAAAGAAGTTTTGAAACTAAATTAGATCTTTAATTAAACGAGGATATTTTCGCGGTTATAAGTCAAATTAAAGTCAACATTAAACATGGAACAACTGCTGTAATGTCGAAAAGTGTTTTTATTATATCTCTATGCTGTCTGTGATAAACATTATTTCATAGCCTGTGTTGTAGACTCGAGTGTTCCTCTTACTTACTGCTGGCTGGACGATGCCTCCTACGACGTGTCTAAAATTTCAATCAACAAAACTCCCTTGACCAACAAGACAGGTCCAAAAATTGCGGTCCATCCTGCGCAAAAACCTTATTTCTAGACTAAAGGTAGCGGTGTGGGGGGATCCTCCAACAAAGCAAACTTATAGAAAAAAAAAATGAAAACTTTGGGGAGAAAAATTGTAGGCGTAGGCTCTTTGGTTCATGCAAACCTTACCCATAAATTTGATCTTTATCCCTCTTTAAAACGTCGTTGACAGCGGAGCCCATGCTGGTGGGCATTACGTTTGGATGAGGAGCGTGGGCTCCGTAATGCTGGCTGGCGTGGAGCGGCGGTCCGTGGTTCAGATGGTGGACCTGGGGAAGCGGCCGGGGAGCATGCGGGTCCCCGTACATCGACGCCGTGACTCCGTCCATCCCACCGTAATGGGCCAGTTCATCGTACTGGGAATAAAATCAGAACAAAAAAAAGTCAACGGGCAACCTGGTTACTCTTTAAACAAATGTGGAAAGTACAAAAAAAAAAGAAAGCATGTCGTCTCATGCTGAACACACGCAAAGAAGGAAAATAAGCTGTTGCTCCGAAAAAGCCAGAGCGCAAAAGTGTCACATATTACATCTGAGGAACGGTTTGCCATTACCAAAAACATTATAATTTAGATGCTCCGCGAAATAGAGTTTGGTGGGTGAGAAGAGCGAATTAGTTTGGAGTCTCCTGTGAAACTGCTCCACGACTGTCGGCAGAAGCGGAGGCTGTCACTTTGCTTGAAGAGCAGGGGCGCAGAAAAAAATGTCGAATATAGCGCCTTTGATAGGAATACTTTGTGAATTTGCCACCACCCGACAAGAGGTTATCGATACGAGGGCCTCCCTACAGTGGATTTGAGCAACTAAGTGTAGGAGATTTAAAACCTACCCTTTGCGCCATCAGGCTGCGCTCCAATAAACTCCTGAATCTGCCGTATATTTAATATCCAAGTCCCGGTTAGAAAGTGGTTTAATGGCGAGATTCCTTTTCCAACCAACTTTGCGACTTCTCCTATTAGCCAGTGTGGTTCAGTTGAAATCGTAGCATCAGGGGAGTTTTGCAATTTTTCTTGTTTTCCTTCTTTCCTCGGCAAAAAAAAAGAAAAAAATGCGCCAAAGTAAAGGTTACAATCGGCCCATCAACAACCTGCATGTAACTAAACTGTCGTGTCTCATGGCTTTTTGCCACTCCAGCTGTCAATCAAAGCCAGAGGTTGTCAAGGTAATGAATGAATGACGGTCGGTGATGATGTTCGAGAAGGACGAATCTTTTAAGTCCGTTTTTTTATCCCGCAAGTCCGCGTCTCCTTTAAAAGCCTCCAGATCGCTATCTTGTTTTATTATCGCCGAAAAAAAGAAGGAGGAAAAAAAAAAAACCCACGTAGAAATTAAGAGACTGAGACTCGAATCTTTCCTTTCCTTTTTCCCCCCGTAGGTGTTTCGTCTATCTGGCGAAACTGAGATGAGTGAGTGTCAGCGAGTGTTGGCAGGTTGGCTGCTAGCTTGCTTATAGAAACAGAGTCAGTTCGCAGCGCTGAGCGGTGGGCGAATGAAATGACGGATCCCGGAAGTAGTGGTGGCCATAGCCAGTCCTACAGCAGCTCCAGAAAAGAGAGAGGAGAGACCAAATCTTGTGATATGCAGAGCATATGCGAGGCGCAGGGACGGCTTCAACTCAGCACTGGGGGTAAAAAAGGCAAACCAACACAGCTCCAACTCCCACCCAATTCCTTTTTTTCACGGAGAAGAATCCTAAAGAAAAGAGCAGAAAACACTTGAATGAGGAAGGTTTTGCCATGCAGCGCGGACTCTCCGATTGCAGCTTCTCTACATAACGCAGGCTGCGTTAAAGGCAAATCATGTTTGCAGAGTTAAAAAAAAAAGAAAAAAAAAAGTTCACTATAATGCAAAATTACGCATTTCGTATCCGAACTTTTTACGCACAGATACAGTGAAATCGTTTGAATGATTCACACTTATAGTCATGACAGAAGTTAAAGAAACGATCCGTGCGTAATCTTAGCCACAATAAAGTTTAATATACGAGTGGGGCTCTTACTCGCTCTGTGTTGTGGTTGTAAACCAATGTGCTTAATATCTGTGTAATACCTCCTAATCTTACAGCTAATTATTGCTCTGGTCTTTTTTAGCAAATTAAAAGACAGGCAACACCTCTGTAAACCCAGAATGAACTTTTTCCAAGGGGAAGTGGGGCTTATGTGGAAAAAAGTAATCTTGTATGTTTCATTCGTCCAATCCCTGTTCTTGATAGAAATCCGTGCCTTACCTCAGAGCAGTCAATTATCAAAGCTCCCCAAGATCATCAATCATGTGAGGAGATTGAAGTTTGGAGGAGGAGCAACGCTCCGACCATCGATTGCAGTGATGCCGTTTTTAGAGTCTGGGCACTTTTACGCACAAAACAGAAGCAGGCCATTTATCCCCTTTAATATTTAGTTCCTTCAACACTAATATGGCATCATGACTGCATTGACAGTTTCTTGCATAAAGGCTTCATTTGTAGCTCCGTGACATTTTTGATGGTGGAAATTAATTATTCACAGGTTAGGATTAAGGAAGACACACGCTCAGGGAGAATGGGCTGTGGCTACCGTTGCAGGGTCAATAAACTCTCCCAACAAAACAAAATACCCAGCACAATTGCTGCAGGTCAGTTACAGAAATAGCAAGGTTTCTTTTTTTCTTTTTTTAAGGGAAAGGTTTAATAAATGAAATCGTGACAACAGTTATGTTTGTTGGCATAAAGGGGGGTGGGAAGTGTAGGACTGCAGGGTTTGACAAACGGCTGTGTGGACATTTCAACGTGCAATACCCCGGGAAGGAGCTGCAGAGCGGTGCGCAGATAGCCAAGGCATTCACCGTCTCCAAGTCTCTCTGCCACTCTGTAAACCAAGCCAGCTCGGCAGACTCTACTGTTGAAGACTGATATTTTCATAAGCTAAATATCGTTCACATTGATTTGTGCACTAACGCTTGACTTTTTTTTTTCCCTGCATCCTCCATCTCTGGACAAGACTGGTAAGTAGTATAAACCTTACAGTGTATGCACCGCTTTGTTGGGAACGCGCGTTCTTTCGCGGTGGAGCCAAGGAAAACTTTTAAGGTGGAACTATATTTAAAAAAAAAAAGCAAATTATAATTTTCTTGCAGCATTTCCCACTGTAATGCGCGCGTCATGCTTTCCAAATCTCACCGAGCTCGAGCGGTTTTTTTTTTTTAAATATTGATTTTACATCTCGCAACTTTATCGGCATTTGTTTCACATTTATTGTGGAAATATGTGATTTGCCCCCGAGGTGAGTGATGTAAACACCCGAAGAGCGTGCGAAAATAGCAGAGGCTAATTATGCGTGTCCAATGCAGACTAGGGCTCCACAGAAACAGATCCTTCCCTATAAAACTTCCAGCGACGACTCCTAACGACGTGAGATTTTTAACTCCCTCTTTGTGAACTATTTGGCTAATTAATGAAGCTATAAACACAAGACAACACCATAAACAATATTTAGGTTGTGAAATAGGTTAATTTCTCTTCGGAACGTAATCTGGTGAGACATTACGCACGTCGACGTTTCATTTTCATTTTATATTGATCATTATTCACTTGCTAGTTGACTAAAATTAATTTTTCTCATTAAAAAAAAAAAAAGAATTGAGCGAAGTTCAGCTTCACATATCGGTAATCTCTCAGATATTTCCAGAAGGATACATATCCCAGATAATTATCCATTTTTAATGGTTTTATATTTTTACATGTGATGTAAACGTTTCGAGCCTTTTCAGGTGCGCGCACAACTCTGACGAGTATGAAAAAAGAAATCAGCGGATGGAATTATCAGGCGGTAAAATTTCATCCGGTGGTGTCAAATTGAGGTCAGTTTAGGGTTAAAGCTCTCGGTGTCCGTGTGGGACATGGCCAGCTGCGTTTGGATTCATCGGGGGGGGGGGGAGAGGATCCATTTCAAGGAAAACACTACTGGGACAATCACCAGGCTAAAGATCCACTGCATGTCACATCCTAGAAGGTGCACCAGGACCGCCTGCATGCGACCGAGCACCAGCTCTGAACTCCCACTCCTCTGTTTACCCTCCGCAGGACTTGCAATCCTGTCTCCCTCTTGCCTTGCAGGGCTCGGTTGCTCACACACACACACACACACACACACACACACACACACACACACACACACACACACACACACACACACACACACACACACTCACACACGCACGCACGCACGCACGCACGCACATAAACACACACATACGCACAAGCCTGTTGCTAAATATGGAGAGAAATGCATTGTTGATTTAATTCCCTCAAAAAGATTACTGATATGAAACGGGCTTCAAATCCTCTTAGTGACCTTAAACACTCCTGGAGAAACAATTGGTGCTCAACCGCAGGAACAAATAAAATCGCCCTAATCTTGTTTGTAACTTTGTTCTTCTTTGGCCCTCTTCAGTGTTTGAGATTATGTAAATCAGCTAAGCTAATGTATAGAGGCGCCGAGATAAGACTGGATCATAGAGTGCCTATTGGAGTGGCTCAGGAAGAAAAGAACCTGCAACCTGTTCAATGAAAAATAAAGAATTGTTGCTAGTTTTAACTTATTATCAAACACACACACACACACACACACCCCACACACACACACACATACAGTATATATATTTATATATAACATTTATTTTTTGCACTAAATGAAAGTAATGCTGTTTCGCTTTGTCGCCTGCTCCTCAACTGTGAAAAGGCACCAGATAAAATTCTATTAATCATTTCCAGATTTACCCCATTTGTCGTTGAAAGAGTCTTAAAATATTTTTCTCTGTCTGATTATTTTATAATAATTCAGCCTTTCGTTTGGAAAGCCTTAATTCGCCTGCTTCAGTCATCTGAATCTGAACTCTTTTTGACCCCCTGACTGAAATGTGACTATAGGGTTTCAGAAAGTGGAGAGAGCAACTCAAATACTTGTAAAAGTTTCGCGACTAACTGTAAATTCTTCAGCTCCAAAGCCTCATTTTCCCCTCCACCGACTCTCAGAGTCTGGTGTCAGAGGGTTAGCGAAGGGAGGAGGGAGACAGAGTGAGTGGAGGCCAGCGCCGAACGCAGCCGTGGCTTTTCGCTTCATGCGCTCAGTGGGAAATATGCTGCCGTGTAGCGACACCTGGCGGCCGCAGCGGGTTCCGAGCCGCCGAGAGCTTGGCAAACAAATAAAAGAAGGCCCATAAAATTAAATAAAAGAGAAAATTAATCACTCTATTTAGGCGAAATATTTGAAAATATGTGAAAAAAATCGAGTTTTAAAAAATAGAAAATTCTAAAAAAAAATGATTAATTTCCAACAACACAACAAAGTGCATGCAAAATATGAATATATCTGATTTCGTTGAAGTGAGTTAATTCGGGTGTCCCAGTAATTTGTTGCTCATTGCTGGTGAGATTTTTGAACATGAATATATTTTGTAGAGGTATGTACATCCTCCATATCTGACGTTGTTAAAAGATTCCGACTTTAGGCACATAGAATAAAAATATTTCCTTTGTAAATCATATTTTATGTTACATTCGAAGTTTTCAAGAGTTATTTTGAGTTTGCGAATTTAAATAAAAGTTAAACTTAATTTATAAGTTGTTCTTCAAAAAAATTCCGTCATTTATATAAAATCATTTTTTTTAATCTTACCTAAAACACAGTGATACTAATTTCATTATTATTTTTTATGCTGCTTCAATTTCAAACAGATTTTATTATCGCTTTTAATTCGCGCTATTGCATCCAAAAAGCAAAAAAATATATAAAGGAAATTTTTAAATCATCATTCAAGTTTTAGAATATAATTAATAAATATATTGGGAAAATGACTGTATGAGTAAATTTTTTTACACATGGAAGAAAATGTGTGTCATTTTCACCTTCAACGAATTTTAAAGTTCCAAACATGTGCAACTGACACATTTCCTCGTTGAACTCTTAACTCTGCCGTGTCTTCAGCCTCAGCTCCGCTCGGCTGTGACACAGTTGGAGCGGGTCACCGTCCAGATTAGTGCGCGTCCTTAACGCCTGTGCGGTTACACAAATGCTGATTTAATGAGCTTGCATTGGGTGTTTGTCCCAGAATACCTGGTGTGCATGTGTCAGGCCGTAATCTATGCGTTTCCCGTTAACACGTGACTTTAGGGACAGATTTATACCTCTGGAAGACTCATCTGGAGATTTTAGTATGATTTCTTTCGTCTTTTTATTTCGCGTATTGAACGGGTCGAAGCCTATAAGGCCCGTATCCAGCCACATTACCAGATGTAATTGAGAGAAGTTTAAATGGAGGCCGGGAAACCGAGGAGTTAATAGCGGTGACCCTCTTGCTGTGCCTCTGTCGCTCATCATTTATCAGGCTTAAGGGGCTTAAACAGGCAGCACAGACCCACCTTTTATTACATATCAAACCCTCTCTCCCTTATCTACATTATAGGAAATGCATGCATCGTTGCCTGTTATGCGGATTTGGAAATAGAAACATGTCCAATAAAGTCGCCCTCCTCCGCTGATCAGAGGAAATATGGCTTTAGGCAGTGCAGACACAACCCCACCGCTTTAAGCCTTTATTAAATTGTCTTAATTCCCCTCTCCGCTTTGAAATGAATAATAATTCCACTCTTCTGTTGTTTGTCCAGCGTGGAAGCGAGGGGATGTGAGAGGGGATATTTCCACGGTTCCAATATGATTATAAAGTTAAGTACGCGGCCTCGATGCGCACTCGGACTGCGAAACTTGTCATGATCCGAAATAACTCCACGGAGCGTGGAAACGTGAGAGAATTGCGGATATTGAAGAAAGGCAGTAAAGAAAATAGATTTGAATACTGATTTTAGCTCTTAATTACCTTTATATTACGCCTATTCTGTTGAGACTATCAGTAAACCGGCGTTAATAACTTAAAAGCTTATTTTTGTCATTAAAAAATACATTTCCTTGCTAAACACCAGTTGTATTTTTAATACAGTATTTGGGACAGGAAAAAGATATGCTGGCGCGGTGTTTCAGATGAACTTGAAGGCCAAGCCTAAGTTGTGTTCCAGTTTCCTCCAAGGAGAGCTCAGTCAGTCAGCCTGAACGCAGCTGCATTCGCTTGGAGTGACGGGTTTTGATATTCTAGTCACACAACAGAGTAAACACTGCTCTCCTCTTCAATAAACATCACTGACACAGTTCCATATCCACCATTTGAAACACTGAGCGAATCCACGTCTGTAATAATATATATATATATATATATATATATATATATATATATATATATATATATTTTTTTTTTTTTTTAATTTGTGAATTAATGTTTACTTTGCTCCCTTATCCTCTGGTTTGTATGTAATGTATATATTGTTGTTTAAATTCTCTGAAAATCAACTGTAAAGTCTTAAATGGTCATTAAAACATTTTTTTGCACATGTCAATTTCTCTCTGCTTTTTTTTCTCCCCTCAAAATGTGGTGTTCTTTCTTGCTTCAACACACATGTAACACACTAAAGACACACACACGCACACACGCAAACCTATTAATTTAAATAATAACACACTTGCTGTCAGGGTTTCTTCCCTCTCCACTAAACCTCAGTGTCTGACCTCGTGCTTACTCCCATCACAGCATGGGATGGTCCCAACAGAAAAAAAAAAAAACAACAACCCACTGCTGGACGTTTAAAGAACACACACGACATGCTTAACACAACACAGCCTTACCCGTGACTCCACTTATGGTAGAAAACAATGCAGGTAAATAAATGCAGATGGTTTGTTTGTGTTTGTGGGTTTTGTTTTTGTCCCCTCGCTTTTTTTTTTTACCCCTTGTTTATGTGTTCCCATTTCTACCACTCCCTCCCCTCCCTTTCCCACCGCCACCAACCTTCTTCACTCCCTCCTTTCCCTTCCTCACTCAACTCTGGTTCTGCAGGAGTTCACATGATCAAGCGTGGTACCCAGATAATTACCTGGCATTGTCAAATAAAGCGACCACTGATTCAAATGAGGAGTGAAATATCAAAGACCGGCGTTGCTTTTGCAGCCACCATTCATCCACGCAGGAGACGGAGAGGAGATCTGAAAGCTCCGGGACCTGCAGGGAGGCAACAACAACACTCAGCCTTCCATTCCTACATAAATATCACCAATGGAAGCAACAGAACCAAACATGCCCGGGTTCACTCGTAGCAGCATTTTTATTTGTATCACATATCCTTCTTGTCCATTAATAGCTCGTGCTATCCTTTACGGTTGCAAATGCAACTTTAACAAGAGGGATTTTGTTATATTCAATGACCTTGCTGATGTGTTTTCTTTTTTTTGCTGAGTCTCTCTCTAAAGGTCAAAGGTTGGAAATTCTCGAATGTGATTGCGCCTGAAGCCATCACAAGCAGGGCGGTCACGCAGAGTTTCCGATCCCCTGTTATACAGCATTTATTTCCCTTTGTCAGATCAGATATAAGGAAAGGGAATAAAAAAGAAGCTAGTCACCGAAATTAGACCTGAATAGTGCATTAATGTACAGCAATGCAAAAGTTCATAGTAATCAGCTTTAATTTGCTCAGATAAGCACAGCAATAATTCATAATACACAGTTTGTATTTCATTTTCCTCCTGCTGAAAGTTGCAAAGGCTCAATTGAACTTTTTCCATCCACTTCAATGCACGATGCTGCTTCTGCAACATATAATCTAATATGCTGTGTAATTTCTCCTGCCACATAATGACACCTTGATTCGAGCGGGGCTGACAACAAGACCTCTGACACATTGACACAGTAAGTGGAAGGTGATCCCAATGAACGATGTCATCGTTCTGGAAACAACCCCATACGAAAACCTAATTTTTGCTCCCCTCACGTTCAAACTAGACAAGCGGCGTCCTGGGATTTCAAGCCAGTAAAGATAGAGTACCTGTAATTTGACTTGCCACATCTAAATGGGAGCTGAATAGGTTACATTGTGAAACAACAAATAAAATGCTTGCAATGCTTTAGTGGGTGTTTTTCATGGTTGGAGGCGAAATGGGGTTGGTGACGATGTTTGAGTGTTTAACTCTATAAACACACAAGCTTCCATCCCTCTGGCATATAGGAGGCTCCCAGGGACACTTTGCATGTAAATATTCACAGGCTGATGGGATAGGCTATTAATTATTAAGCACAGAGAAGAAGTGTAACACTTTAACATTTAACACATGTATGTTATTTTTTATTTACTGCACCTGAGGATGAGCATTTGTGAGGTGAGATGGGACATTTTTCAGAAAATGTTCCTCCTGTTGGGCCGTGAAAAAATAAGGATGTGTTTAATAAAGATGACTTTAAAGAAACAGAAAGCCAGAGTATACATGACTGACATTTGTCAAAAAATTTAAATCAGTTAATCTGATCACAGCAGAGTATAAAAATATATATTGCATGTTTTCTGCATCAAATGTAGAGGAAAAACCTTTGAAAATGTTACTTTCCTATGACAAAATGTGGAACTCTGAGCATTTCTTGTGTAATTTTCCAGTTGAACTACACCAGGGCTCAATCCTGCAACCCTCTCCCTCTGCACAGCCTCACAGCCTGACAGGCTGTCACCCTGTGATGGAGTTTGAGTGAGGCCACCAGTGAGAGGTGGTTAGAGGTCCATACCTGAGATTCACACTCTAGACATCTGATGTCTGAGGACAGAAGCGCTCCTAAATGACACTTATGTCAGATAAGGGAAGGAAAAGCTAGTAATGTAATATCATATGTATGGTGTAATCTAGCCACTGACAGTGTTTTGCCTCAGAGGGAAATGCATTTACTTTAATGCACACATCCAGTTCCTTCCACATTCACCGTATCTCTGCCTCTGAAATTGAAACCATTTCTGAAAGTTGCAGATACGAAACAAAACGGGTTTTTTCAATTATGAGACAAGAGAGAAACAAAATTTACCCAGATAGTATCAGGTCTTCGAGAGCTTGCATCCTATTGTCCCGGTGACAGAACTGAACTGGAGATCTCCATCATCTATGTTGGCACGAGTCAAAATCAAAAAGGACACTGCCATTCTGTAAGATCCCTGCCATCTAATTCAATTCATTTGTGGCCTGAAAAACTCAGCACCATCTGAGTGGAATTGAATTAACAATTTCCCCAGCTAATTTGGTCTTTTTAAAACCCTCATTACACAGAAGCATTGTATATATTATGGAATCCCTTAGAGGAATATGGAACGAGGAGTCTATGTTCATCCTATCATCGCCAAGTTGTAATATTATAATCAGTTAGCATGGATGAACTAATTGTCCAATCTCTCACTTCCTAATTAACCATGGAATTATAAATGGGACAAACTAATGCAACAATTTTTAAAGGAGATGCACAAATTGAGCTCGTGCTTTAGTTAACATTTTTGTTTTCGTCAGCGGGGTCGTCAATATGTATGAGCCACATCAAAGCGCGGGTATAGAAATGAGGCCTGCACAAAAGCGGAACACATCTCAGATCCACAATATGCAAATGTATTGATTTTATGTTGAACTCCAGTGTTTGCATAACTTCGGTTGACACAGTCTACGAGAGCTTTTCTGCACCACTTGCGTGCAGACTACAAAACACACCATCCTTTGGGATATTTTATTTTAAAAGGCACACTCAGAGCTCTGAATAAATAGCAGTGAATTTCAATGCATTGAAAATACAGTTATTATTTCTAAATTGATGCAGCCTAAATGTGTCTGAAATTACATAATGGACAGCAAGGTGGGTTTAATGAGGATTGATTACCATCAAGTCCCATAAATATCGTGCAAGGATCTGACACACATGTAGGGTGTCAACACCGAGCAGCAAAAGTTCACAATGACTCCAAACAACAATCAAATTCTGAATGAGATGCTCCAGGAAAATCCATGAGCTCTTTGCTTGTGCAACAACACACTTCAGTTTCCAGGGAGTCGCCCTCGACTGACTCATGGAGCAATTCAACACGACCGGAGAGACAAGGAGCCTCGTGTAAACACAGCCGGCGATTGTCTATACATTTAAAATTGAAGCTGACAAAAACGCAGGTATCTTTCATTGCAGAGACACTATTATATTATAAACATAAATGTCACACTCATACAAAACCACTTTTTTGTAAACTGAATGAGACCAAGAGAAAAGATATCAGCCAAAAATGGCAGGCAACTTTTTTACGTTGTTGCTCTCCGATCCTTTGTTCTGTGTTGTTGTCAGATTTGAAATTTAATTCTATTTTTCACCTGACTCCATCTGTAGAAAAGACATCCTGCATTCCCCTTTAATATTCACTGGTTGTTAATTATTAAAGGTATGTATTTGAATTATAAATATACTAGTTATACAGAAGTAGGCAAAGCAGGCATATAGCCCCAGGCTAAATTCCTCCATTACCCATTATTTTCCAGTCTGCCGTCTCCATATGCCTGCCTCCTATTCCTATGTCATCTCAAAAAACACCGAGGCATTCCTTTGTACTTATCTACCCCTCCCCACTTTGGCCACCCGAAAAAAAAAATCTCCCCCTCCATACACGTGTGCTGCTTCCTTGAAGTAGGATGTCACACTTGTCTTAAATATAATGAATCACTATCTTCAAGGCATCCCTGGATCCCAAACACTCCCCGCAGAAACCTGCCTCGTCCTCCCCCGTTTTGAGCCTTCCTACATGTCACAAATCATCCGATGTGGAGGGCTCTCCACTAAATCATTAACATTGTCAGAAATAACTGGGGCCAAGAATGGGAAAAGCCCAAAGATGCAGCAGAGGCATACATACATATGATGGGAATATAGAATGGTAAACAAAGAGACGCAGCCCCATGCCTGCTCTTTCCTTTTCCATCCCGGTCCCCTTTGCCTCCCTTTTGTTTGTTTTTTTACATCTTTTTTCTGTACAGTGGGATTTTCTGAACAACAAGACGGAAGTACAGTATGAGGAAAAGTAAACTGTCAAAGAAGTTTAACAACTTTACCTGTATTCTCTTAACTGCTGTGGAGTTTTTCTTTTTCCTCCGAGTTTTTCCTAAAAGCTCTTTGTTGTAAACTCTAAAGACCGGTGCTGAGCTGTATACCAGATTATGTCTGGGCCATTTTGATAACAGATAACTATGAGCCCACTGTTGAGAGGATAATCAAATATATGACTCCTTTTCCTCACTTGGTTCATCTAATAAAACTGTAGTGGCTTTGTTGTCACAGAATAATAATTCTCCTGTCATACAGCATTATAGTTTGTTCCATATATGTGCCACATCTCCAAATGCGAGCTCCTCATGTAATGCTGCTTATCAGGTGATTTCCATTTAATGCTATGGCCGCACTTATATCTTATGCACACACACCTACCGACGCCATCATCCATCAAAAGGATTGCTAATTTTCCCTTCAATTTCCACTGCTCTCCGAAGAATCTAAAGAATGATTGATAATAGATGAAGGAAAAGCAGAGCGGTACTGTTTTTAACCTTGCTCAAGTCATTAATCGGCTTTATACCCAAGAAGGTAGTAAAGGAGACAATGAATTAGTCATTAAAGCACAGGTCAGTTTATTAGAATTCCTGATTGAACAGTAAAATGACTTCTGCCGGGTTGCCCATGTAGATGGAAGAATCTGCCAAGCCAGGAAGGAAAAAGGAAAAAAAAAGAAAAAGGTGAGGTGAGGGCCGCAGAGAGATGAATCACTGGACGGGTAGATTTCCTCTTAGAGGAACTGACGGAAGAGCGCATCGGTAGCCATCATTCACCTGACAAAATAATGCCTAATTAGTGCACGCCGTGCATCTTCGCTGTACTCAAAGAGTAATCACGTGTCAGGGAGAGTTTGAAAATGATCAAAGAACAGAAAGGATGCTGGTGTGACAGATGGCGAGAACACGCACACGAATACGTAGAGTACATGTAAACACACTAAACCTAAAGTGACCATTTATTTGGTTGAACTTACTCCGATTCTTTGTTGCCCATGTTTGTCACCATTTACTAAGTCATGCAGTCATCGGCTCGCCTCCACACAAAAAGTTTAGACGTCCTCGGATATTTGACTCCTCGAAATGAAGTAATGATCTAATGTCTGGTGCGAGGGGGGCGGGGGAGGATTCAAGTGAGATGCCTTAATGGATAGGGACAAACCAGAACTTGCCAAAGAGATGGGATTGTTAAACATGGAGTGAGTTTGTCCAGAATTTTTTTTTCTACAATTTATTTTATCCCATACCACATTTCACATAAATTTTCCAAAACTACTTAGCATACTCCACACAAGTGTTGAGTTTACAGAACGCTAACGCCATCTCCCTTCCAAATAGCCGCGTATCTCAATCATGACAAACCACCCTAACAGCTGAGACATGTCACTATTAGGCACCACTGTTAAGCATGTAAACATTGTTAAACTGTGAGTTTTGTGGCCTGTGTAAACTGTTTCCATGGCAGCAAACAGTGTTGTTTATTTATGTAAACATAGATGTTTGGGGATGGTATATGGTAATCAGTGTAAGCCATCAATAAATATAACCCACAACAGGGATGGGAATATTCTCTCATCACTCCACACGTGAACGATGATTTAAAATTTTGTAAAAAAACCCAAAACATATACATATTAAATATACATACGTATATTTATGTGACCAGCAGTGTGGATTGTGAGCTGCATCTCTTGCTGTGAATCCAATCACAGTCTGAGGGCTTTCAAGATCTGATTAAGAGATGTCGTGATACCAGGAAGCCGCTTATCCCAGTGGTGGACTTCAGAGGAGCTGGTCAACCAGTGGGACTCGTGTTTTGTCTACGCCTCAAGAAGACAACTGAGTCAGTTCAGGGTAAGCTCGAAACAGTGACGCCCAGGCGCTTTTTGCATGCAGACGACCGGCCTTGACTTCCACTGTGGTGATTTCTTGTTTACAGTCACGTCTGTAGACTTGTCATCCCAGTCCGCTCTTCCTCTCCAACTAAATGGAACTTTCATTTCCTGGTTTGTAAATGAGAATCTCCCTCTGCTTTTGTTTGATATTTATTTATTCAGTTTATGTGACAGGAACAATGCACATTAATCAACATCTCAGCTTTCACGTCACTGTAAATGTGTCAGGCCCTCTCTCTCTCTCCCCCTCTTTCCTCCCTCCCCTCACTCCGGCTTTCCTCTCCTCTGTCGTAGCCTCAGTGCAACTCCAATCAGCAAATCAGCACCACAACTCTAATGAGAGAAATTGCTTATGAGGGGAATCTGTTTCCGATGGTGGGCCAGATGATTAATGCACACTGACAACATGTCTTTCCTCAAGGAGCTTTGCCGGGCCATGGCAGCTGTGTGACGCCACCTCCTCCAAGATGCCCCCTCTTCCTCTGTGAGGCTGACATCCCACAGGGAGAGGGATAAACTGGAGTTGCTGCTGAAGACAACGGCTCACCACTGGAAACTATCGGTTTGTTAGAATTTATCCTTTCTTTTAAACTCTTAAAGTTGAAATACACCCACTTTGACAATAGCAGCCTGATAGCAAAGTTTTGGGTGAAATTTAAATGCAGTCATGACTACATTTTTGTGCATTGATTACAAGAAATCACAGATTTGCTGGAGTTTGAATTTTGCTGAAGAAATCAATCACACATTAGTTTTCTGCATCATTACAAATGAGAACAACAACTCTTTGCAAAGTTGCTGAAAGAACAGCCCTTATAAAAACATTAACCATAACTGTGGCTGTAAGATAAAGACAAAAGTGTTGAGAAATCTTTTTTTTTTTTTCCTTTCAATCTTGAAGTCAAAAGCAACAACTTGTGAAAAACTGGAGGGAAATCAGATGGTTGTAGGTCACCTCTGGTCTCAGCTGTTCAACAGTATCCATTTCCTCATGGTTGTACATTTCATCAGGCTGTTAAGACAGAGACCTCTCACAACAAATGAGTATTTATGGTGGCCTTGAGCTGCCCTTGAGCAAGGCACTGTCCCCTTACAAGGTATTCATTGGGCTCTTCATAAAGGAGCTGCCTGCCGCTCTATCTCTCACTATTGCATGCTTACAGGCCCCGTGTGTGTGTGTGTCTGTGTTCAAGGGTCTGTACACACACACACACACACACACACACACACACACACACACACACACACACACACACACACACACACACACACACACACACACACACACACATAAGAATGTGAATAGAATTAAGTGTGGAAATTTCCACACTTTACCAATAGAAACCAATAGAGGTTGTTTCCTTATCTTCTTCTAAATGTTTAATTAATGCTCCATAAAACAAACTATAGTTTGGACAATTGCTTTAAATAAGTAAGTTGACATCACTAACAATCACACCTTTCGGTTAACCCAAGTCAGCCCTACAGATTACACGAGACGTTTAGTCATATATCATCTGCAATAAAAATGCCTTGGATATGTATGAATCTGTTTCTGTTGTAACCAGTGTGTCTTCACTGTGTATTACACAATGAATCTGGATTAATATGGAACTATTCATCTCCATACTTCACACCTCAGGAGAATTTCTTATCTACCATAACCATTCTGTAAATTACATTACACAGACTCTGAGACACTTAGCCTTGGTTTGTAAGGCTCTAATGTAACATGTGCCATTATTAAATAATTTCTACCTAACGACCCAACTAACCCGAACACTCTTCTCCTCATTCCAAGTAGATGAGATGAGACCCCACTGAGCCAATGATCTTCAACAAAACTGGCTTGATTGCCAGGGCTTTAGCGCAAATGATCCTGGAATAACATGGAGCATATTGTACCATCAGAACAGGATGCAGAGCCAGGCCTGTTTCAGGTTAACAGGCTCTCAGATACATGGGCTCAATGATGGAGGTAATGATCTCATAATCCTGCAATACAGGTGAATAGGTAGCCATATGGACAGAGGGAGACAGAGGAAGACAACTGTGGAGCAGAAAAAGTGGACACTATATATTTGAATAATGTGTGAAATTACTCTCATTAGAAATGATGGAGGGAAATATAAACATAAATCACAGCAAATGATGTCTGATTGTTATATAATATTCTCTAACTATTTTAAAGGTCACTGAGCAGATAACAGAATAAAGTTGCAGATAAAGTTAAACATGATACTTTAATTGTGAACAAGTAATTATGAAAGATTAATGAGCATGAAAGTGTAATGATAGTGTATTTGTGAGGCACATGTACAGCCTCAGGATACAAAAAAACCCTTATTAAGATCAAAGATGTCACGGTGCGATTAACAAAAGAAGATTTTATTTAAATATAGTCAGTTAGACGTACAGTTCAATTAGCACCTAGTTGTAGCTGGGTGTAAATGTGTACGCATGTAGGCTTCCCCTGAGTTGACAGTTATTGTGATAGTACCCAAGAAAAGTAGCATTATCATTGCTTTACATATCAGCCTGTCTCCAACCACCACTGCTAAGCTTAGTCTCTGCTGCTCACCGCCCTGGGAGTTCAGATAATATTCCTTGGCTGGCAGAAAACAGGTTGATAGCTGTCAGGACAGAAACAGAATAAATGACAGGGTTTCACTGGGGCGTCTCTAAGGCGCATTAGGGACCTCGGGATCTCAATCCCCAAACACGGGATGAAGAATCATTTTGTCACAAAGGCAAAGGGTCAGTCATCACTGTCTAATGCATGCCTCAATTAATCGTGAGGATGGATCAACATTATGTCCTATTCAGGGTGATGCCTAATTGCCTCTGCCATCCAACTCATCCATTGCCTTAATGATTGTGCGTCTGATCCCTTGGACCCTTGGTTAGTCTGGGGGACTGTAGCTTAGCAGGACCATACTCCTTTAAACATCATCACCAGCTGAGAGCTTACCCTCTCCAGACACCTTTACCTCCCCCTAACTGTGACTATGTGGATAAATGCAGCAGGCATCAGCACCCGTAGCCCCGTGTTTATATTCTCAGCAGAATGTCTGCAAGTCTTAATATATGTAGATTTCATTTCTGATGAGTGATTATTTGACTGCTCATTTTGCCTGAGATTTATGGCATGCTCTCTATCTCCTGACTGCAGTGCCACTCTTATCTTTAATAAAAGAGATGAGGACATTAATCAGGTTTTGTTGGCGGCCCTTACTAAGACATTAAATGTATTGTATGGGGTAAGTAAACACGCTTCACATCCCTCTCCCTCAGAGTCAGAGAGAGAGAGAGAGAGTGAGAGATGGAGGGCGAGGGACAGAATGAGGCGAGAGAGGAAGGGAAAAAACCCTCATTATATTTATCATAATTTCACATCTGCTGTTTTTGAAGCAATGTACCATGAGCCCATAAAGTGTATTACAACTGTGCATAAATTCAACTGATTTGTGGCTGGAGTAGCTAATTCCTTGAGTACATTTTAGAAAAACAAGCACTGAGCCCTGAAATTGCAATTCCATAAAGGCTTTAAATTACCGAATACAGAATCAAGAACTTGCCTGATGTGCCGCGCATGGCGACCACGTTATAGGGGGAAAGCAGCGCTCGCCGAGATGGAGACAATAAAACCTGAGATGAGTGAGCCATATACTCAGGCAAAATAAAGGAAGAGAGGATGAGCTGGATCCGTGATGAGGGGGAGTGACGATTGGTGCATCTCATTTTACCCTTTAAACCACAAGGAAACATTTGAGAGGATGCATTTGGGGTTTTTTTTTTCTTGCCCCCACCCCTCACTGCCACCGTTACAATATTATCTCTCTCTACTTCACATCACTGGAAGAGTTAGTGGATGGATGCCAGTATTGCACGGCTTCATCCAGCAGCAGTTAAAAAGAAATGAATCTCATCATTAGCGGAAAGAGGAGGGTGTGCACTGGGAGTTATTCCTTGACCAGTCAAGAACACAAATAAAAAAACACACACACACACACACACAAAAAAAAAAAGCAGATTCGCCTATAATCCATTTATTCATTCATTACTGAGAATCCCTACCAGAAAAAAACGTTCAAAACAATGGGAAACTCATCCTGACTCGTAAATCTTTACGATTTCTTTAGGTGTTGTATGGGCTAAGACCGAATTAATATTTCATGCCGTTCTTTCTATTCTTCCCTTGCGCACTTTCACACTATCGCCTCCTCTATCCTCCTTTACTGTCTCTCCCCTCTCTCCATTCTTCCTCTCCTATCTGGAGTCATTTGGGATCAGCATGAACATGATTTTCATATCAGGTAAATGAATATCTTTATCACAGAGGAAGGAGCCGGGATGCTCGGGGAGCTGTAGAGAATAATCACACAGAGACAACAGTCCTGGGGAAGCAGGGAGGCACTCAGTAATAACAAACTCTCTCAGTCTCACACGTTTCTCTCTGTGTTCATCTAAATAGCTCGCTTACAGATAGATGCCGTACGATCGATGGCCGAGCTGAGGCCTGGAGTTGACCTTCACCCTCTGAGCCCTTAAGCAAAACAATCAAAAGACACAAGTGGAGTATGAATGCAGATACTTCTATGTTAGAGAGTTGAGACATGTTTTTAGTCCTGTTATCAACAGATCAACTTTATAAACTTTACAATGAATTACCTCTAACAAGTAGATTAACAGTGAAATTTGTTGAGACATTCATGGTCCCCAGAGGATGACCCTGATGATCCCTTAGTGCCAACGTGAGTTGACAGCTGGGAAAGTATCGTGCTGACTCCTGAATGAATGCATTTTTCTGTCAGGATGAATAGATACAAATTCTAAAAGTTGATTTAGAAGCAACTGGACTTCTGCTTAGGGTCAAAAAATGTTTCAACTTCTCATCAAATGATTAAACTTTACTTCGATTTTGTTAAATTTAATTATACACTCCCAGCAGTATCCAAGCTTATATTCTAAATGACTTAAATATAATTACAACACCCTGCACTAAGATAGTTAACCTGTAAAACATTCTACCTGCTGACCTCAGCATGTTAATGTAGACGCTGTAGCATATGTCTGCATACCGATGCTGAAATTACATCATTCGGCATAATGGTGTGTGCTTTATCATTTATTAAAAGTTTTAAGCAGACTTTTATACAACACTGGGCGACTAAAATATCACATCATCATTGTTAATAAGCATTATGAAGGGTTTTATAAATATACCAGAGCAGTTTGTTTGTATTTCACTGGGAGAAGCTAATTCTATGCTAATGTGCCAAAGAAAAATCAACCCCTTTATTACAACTCCTAACAGTAGCTGATAGAATGGCTATAAAATTGTTCATTAGAAGATTATAGTTAAGAAATATTGAAAGTATACCTAAAAGTGTCACTTTTATAGTGAATGAACAGGATAATATAATTTAAGAAGAGCGTGATTATATTCACGTCTAGTCCTCCAGCATTATCTCTGAGCTCATAAAGAGATGAAATTTAATATGATGCTTTCAGTCAGTTTAATTGAATTTTAATTGCCACTTTGGACAGGGGGTTTAGATCTAATCAATAAAATATTAAACTTTCGGGGCTTTGATGTGGAATGGTCTCCAAGTCACCCCAAACGCAATGCATCCTGGGAACAGAGGTATAAAAGGCTTGTTTATGAGCTAAGGTAGCTTAGCCAAGACTTTGCTATTTTCCATGGTGTTTCAACAGAATGCATCGGATAAATAACATGCAGTGAACAAGCTCAGATTCCATTAATTACACTGGTGTGGAAGAGCGGTCGGTCACCTTCAAAGGAAGGCCTTAAATGTGCCAGAGCTATAAATATTTTGAAATGTCACACCTTGGGAAGACAGCATCAGGCCAGAGCCGAGGTGATAAATCAGAGCCTGGGAAGAACCAGGAAAGAAAAGATGGCTCTTTGGTATTTTAGAAATAATTACCGATACAAAGGGGGTAATGAATGAAGCTATAAATTACGTTCAAACAGACCATTAGGAGATTATTAGTTTATAAAACTCATTGCTGCTCCTTAAAATTACCCTCTCAGAATATCGCCTATTTTATTCTGTCCATAACTCATGAAAATAAAAAACATGTATGCATAATATCACATTCTGTTGATTAATGCCACATTAATTGATTTTGTTCCGCCGCTTTTAAACGTGAATATTGTTCTCTAAAGATACGAGATATGACATCATAAAAGTTCTCTCTTACTTACAATATAATAACCGGTAAAATGATGATGTCTTTAAGGGCAACTATTAAAATTTTTTAATGAATCCGAACATTCTTTGGTTCATCCAAGTTTGAGGAAGTACAAAGCTGATTATTCCCCAGGTATGACCCAGACAAGGACCCTTGTGCTTTGTCCTGTATGTGGGACACTCATCTTCTGGCATCAGCATCACCACCATCACATACAGTTATAAATCTGAGGAAGCCATGGTTAGGCTGCTGCACGGATGAAAGGAATTTATCCTCAATCCCTATAGAGAGAGCCTGAGAGAGAAAAATGACATGGCCCATCCTCTAAGGCTCATAAAAGTCTAAATTAAATATCAAATGGAACCACTGATGGATAGCGTCCCCTACATGGATCCCCAGCGCCGTCTCTGCCTCCACTCTGTGATACGACAGGTGCTGCTCACATGACTGGAGAGCCAGACAACTTTGTTAGCGGGATTGTTCTCGGTTCAGTGTAAAGCTGTGGCGTACAAAACGAGGGAGCCGAATAAGCGAACGCAACAAGGCGCCATTATTCGTTGCTGGTTCTTGCCATAGCTGGATCCTCCCTTCCTTTCAAAGGATTCTTAAATACTGTGTGTGTGTGTGTGTGTGTGTGTGTGTGTGTGTGTGTGTGTGTGTGTGTGTGTGTGTGTGTGTGTGTGTGTGTGTGTGGTGTGTGTGAATGAACGCTTCCTTAGATGACTTAAAAGAACAATTTGTCATTTATCTGAATTACAGGAAATATGATTTTCTGTATCCATATTTATAAACCCCTGATTCTCCCATCCTCAGCAGAACAGCGTTTCCAACGATTGCGGCCAAAAACCCGGAACACCTCTTTGGAAGATACCGTAATGCTAATGCCAATACCACCACAATAGCTGGCGGTATCGCCAGGCTAAAACTGTACATTATGAATCATCAATTGTCACCCTGCTTTGTATTATCCCCAGAGAAAATCCCAATCTGGGCTTGAGCCCACGGCTGATGGACACCCCATTATTCACCCGTGCTTCTTCAGCTCTGAGACAGGAGTGGGGATAGGCAGTAAAACGACGGCCTTAAGATTAATCCTCAGCTCTTTCTCCTGCTTCCCAAATCAGAATGAAATAGAACATTCCCGTCTCTTAATCAAAAAGTTTTATCATCACCCCCCCCCTCTCTTAGGAAGTAGGGATAATACTCGTTCCTTCGCTCGTCTCATGAACTGACATTGGGGAGGGCGTTGAGAGGGATCTGCTCTTGCTGCCTTTTGTGCTGTAACAAGGGAGCACAATTTAGATGAGCTGGTTTCCGATCAATACGTGTATTATCTCTATTACGATGCACAGCACGAGCCTCAATAATGGGGTTAGCAATCCCTACAAACCCCTGCATCGTCTGCGTCACTGAGTGGCCTTCGCAATTAATGCAACATGATGAATGCCAAACAGAGCAGAAGTTCACGGTGCTGTGAAATGTGGGAGAATGTAATGATGATTGACTTTAGAGAAAAATAAATCCTTTATCCTCAGGTCTGCGTCTATTATTATGTAAGATGTGCTGGAAGCGAATTATACAAACTAAATTGGACGTTAACACTTCTTTTTTTTTTTCCCTCTCACCGGTGAGGTGGAGGATGTGTAGCGCAAAGTGAGATATGATTTGGTTCGCGATGAGTTCACAAGCATCAGGTGAGCCACCAAGTTGCTGTTGTAGTCACCTGAGTCTCACCTCTCGCCGCCAAAGCCTCGATGCCGTCACGCCTTGGCCCGCATCACTTAGTGGAAGGGTGTGAATTTGTTTTCACCCAGGCGTTAATGAACTGTGGGCTTTGTGGCGTTAATGAGAATGTGCCTCTATTGAGCAAGGGTTACCTGGGAGATTAATAAGACTTAGCAATTCAGAAACGTCTTTCTTTCTACAGTTAGCGACATGTTTGATCAGAAAGGGTTGTTTATGACCGCCGCTGCACTTTATCTCTGACCTGCCAAATCAGCTGTGCGAGGAAACAAGACTCCGGGAGTATTCCGTCATCCATCAGTTTTGTTGCACAGCTCCTGGCCTCCAGCCAAATCTAAAGCAACTCATTGTACAGCAGCTAAAAGACAAAGGCAGCTCCCCCTCTCCTCGGTGAGTGGAGGTGTGGGTGGTTATGCAGATCACTAATTGTACAGGCCACTGGGAGAAGAGAGAAGGGAATGGCAGTCTCTCTGCAAGACATGCTGAGGGAGGGGATGGACCGTTGCAAGCCTCCCTCCCTTCTCTGTTTCCCTCTTTCTCCTTTTTTCGTTCTCCCTACCCTAAATTGGCAGCTGGCAGGCAAATGAATGCGGTGTGAAGTGAGCCCACTGAAGTGCAGGGTCCTGCTGTTCAAGCAACAAAGGAGCTCCATGCGAGACATCTGCTGTTCAGTTATCAGAATACACTAGTCACGTGCCTTCCTTCCCTCGCTCTTTCTGCACTCCTCTTCCACCACAAACCCGCGAAAACATCCATTTTGTCAAGTGAGAGCCAAACTCTTTCTTTCTCCTCACCTGTCCTCAACAGCATTCCTCTCAGATCACCCCTCCACCTAACATTCCCCCATCCCCGTTCTCATTCTCCTGTTTGTCACCGTAATCCCTCTCTCCACCTTTTTCTTTTGGCTGCTTTTATTTAAACAGTTTAGGTCTGGCAGATAACCCCAGAGTGCTTCCTATCTGTTCCAAAATGCGTTAACTCTGTGTGAATGATCACAAGGTGGCCTGAGGAAATGGCAGACTGAATCTTAATGAGCCACGCTCACACAAGCAAAAGTAAATTGAGCTTACCACCATGATAAATTAACCTAATGAATGCAATTGTTTTGTGGCACGCTAGCTTGGGCTGGAGCCAGATGGTCAATACTTAGTGCTGAGTTTTGTAGCTCTTTCTTTTTTTTCTTTCCGCTCAAGGATGCACAAACAAATAAATAGCAGAAAAACATCATATTTTTATTAATTTTGTTTCTTTTTTATGAGCTTCTGATTTTTTTTTTTGCTTAGCTATAAAAATGTCTTAATTCCCTCTAAAGGACAGAAATTATTTCACTATATGTATAGCCTTTGTCAGTAGGCATCCACCCGGCAACTCGGACCAGGGCCCTGCAGCTGAGCAAAATAAGCAACTGTGGTGACATGATAGGGGTCTGCACGGGAGACGGCGGTGTGTATTTCTCCCCATTTCCTGCCCCAAATCACGATATCCATGTTTACTTTAACACTTAATCCCTGTAAAGTGTGTCATTTGGTTTGCACGCTCTTCACTCTCCACTTCATCCTCCATCCTCTCCCAGCAGTGCAGGCGAAGGTGAAGGTTGCACATCCAGGAAGGGACAAACCCCCTCCTGTACGTCGTGTAAACTAGATGACTTCCTCTAGGCAGGTGGCACGTATCCAGATGTTCTCTCGATTTCCTCTGCGTGTGTGTGCGTGTGTGTGTGTGTGAGTGTGTGTGTGTGTGCTTGTCTGTATGCTTGCATATATTGCTTTGCACACCCCAAGCTGGTGACCTCTCTGCTCTCCCCAGAACATCACCACTGGAGCAGTTTACACCATAATGACTTGTATCGCCCGAGGCCCCGCCACATCTGTGACTCCCTTCCTCCATCTTTCTCAGTCTTTCCCTCTTTCTATGTCTTTGTCTTTATGCATCCCTCACACCCAACCTGTCCATATTTCACCTCCTTATCCTTTTATTCTACCCTGGTTTTTTCATTTAGCTTAATCTGTCATAGACGGTCGGTCCCCTTTTCTTTGTCTTCGAGCAAGTACTTTCCCTGCTTTGGTTACCACAGGGAGCGGGTGGGGTGGTGGGGGGTACGGCTCACTCTGCAAGGACTTATTGCATGTCTAACATGGCACCTATCAGCCACAATAAACAAACACATCATTCAGTGTCAGCAAGCTTGAGAAGGTGGCTGCATCCGCTCAGTGGAAGGAGCGAGTGTCCAAGATAAAGTTCAGGGTAGGCTCTGGTAGCAGTGAGTGAGTCGAATGTCACATGGAGTGACGTGAGCTTCACCAACAACAACTCAGCTCATTACCCACTCAGGAGGGGAGGGGAGGGAAAAATGATGCGTCTAAAATGTGACCATGTGCTGACCAGGCGTTCTGTCCTGTTACCCCCTCCACCCACCCGTCTACCCCCTCCCCTCCCCCCCTCCCCATCTGTATATGCAGAGCAATGACCTCTCACTCAGACACTGTGGCGTTCGATCGATCATATGTGACATTTGTGGCATTGCATGCATCTTAGGTATGCATCTCTGCGGTGTCAACTTATCAGCCAAAACGTCTCACGGGCAGGACACACATATCGCATGACGTGTTCGGCAGGTCTTGTGTTCCAGCGGGGAAGACGCAAATGATTTGACTCGGATTCTTGCACTTTCACACACAAGGTAAGCCGTGCCTCTGAGAATTTGGCCATTTCACCTTCACAGCTTAAGCACTCTGATGAAATCCTAAACACACATAAAAAATAAAAACTTCATATGGTGTGTGTGTGTATATATATTTTAAAAAATTATTTATATACACACACACACGCACGCACGCACATGCACACACTCACACTATCTGGTTCTGCGCACACACTGACACACACACTCCCTTCACCACACACAGTGTCTTGTTTTCAGGTTCATTAAGCCCCAGTGTTACCCAGAGTGGCTGACAGGATGAGGAACAGCGCCGAAATCTCCCCCTGCAGGTATCCATTCACATTATCATTGGGAAAAAGCCTCTCTCGTCAGTGCCCTTGTTACGGCTCGAGGGGGGACCACTAATTAGAGAGACAAGAACTGCTTGAGAATAAGTCCATTACACCCATGTGGACCCGAAAGCTTAAAATACCTGGAATATCAGCAAACTCCCAGCATCCCTTCCAATCACTTCCCTTCTGATGAGGGCTTCTTTTCAAACAGAATATAGTGAAAGAGTTGCACAGGGAGACAGAAAATGGGGGACAGAAGCTGTCAGTGATGTGAAAGACCTTATGAAAATTGTCTCCCAATTAGAAGTGACGATCAACCATGAACCTCACTCTTGATTTCATGATGATCTCGCTCTCTCTCACAAATCCTACTTTTTCATCTCACTATCTCTCACTCTGTTTGTGTGTGTGTATGTGTGTGTGTGTGTGTGTGTGTGTGTGTGTGTGTGTGTGTGTGTGTGTGTGTGTGTGTGTGTGTGTGTGTGTGTGTGTGTGTGTGTGTGTATACCAGCAGCTCGGTTGAACTCTTGAAAAGAAATTTGTTTCGTTTTCTCATCATCGGTAATTATACTAATACATCGGAAATGCCTCCTTCAAAGTCCATGATGAGCCATGTGGGGCACATCATTATAGTAATATAGTTTTGGCTGACATATAAATCAAACTAATTATCACCACTCGTCGTTATATTGTCAACCCCACAGCCACAGAATTAGCAGCAGGGACACAATAATTAAAAATGCAGTGAATACATTTTACATAGTTTTAAGCTATAGTTTGTGTAACATTTTATGGATAGCAAAAGTAACTCAGTCAATTTACTTGAGTAAATTCAGTGTAACAATTTGTTTATGTCTTTCCGTATAATGGCAACAGCTCTACTTGTCACAGATAAATGTTGTCAGTTTAACTTTACCTATGTTTAAGTGTCAGCTTCAGAATGAAGTTACTACCACATTACATCTTAAATTGCATCTGCATGTAATTCATTTTATATTCATTTTATATGGGGTAATGCAGATGCAACTTCAAGCCATGAAGCTCTATAGAGGTTTGAAAAGAACTGCACAAAGTTGTCAGTGTGTACTCTTTTTATTCTTTTACCCTTTGATTTCATCGTGTTCCAACACATGTCCCATTAGTCTGGACACAAGCTCTTAGCATGCAGGTGAATTCAGCCTGCAGCTGACAATATTTATGCAAGTTGATTTAACTGCTGGATTGGGTCCTCTTGTGAAACATGAGTCAGTTCCAGCATTTAACCTCACCATACTAATTTATGCACCATGGCATAGGGTACTTTATCATCTGCTCTTTGGGGAGAGACAGTCATCTCATTAAGCAGGATTTAATGAAATGCAAGGATAGACTTCTTAATTCCATAGATGGCTGAAACAAAAATCCGGCGTAAATCCTGCACTCCTCCGTGGCTCTATAAATTGCAGCCGCAAGAGGAGAAACAGAGAGGGAGGGAGGATGCTGGCGGAGACTTCATGAAGGAGAAAAAAAATGGAGGTTGACATGTGATCTGGAAGTCCATAAAAAAAAAATGCCTGCTTTAAAGTTGTGCTTAGCAAATCCTTGAGATTAAGATGTTATTGCTTTACATTAGAATGCATTAAAATAAATATTCACTGTTCTGTAACATCAACATTACAGTCTAGGTTATCCTGCTGTGACTTTCTCCACATGTGTTCTAGGAAAATTTCCAAATGTAGATCGGTCCTGACAGCAATCGGCCAGTACGACTCGACCATGTTCTCCACAAGGTCCAGCTCTAGCCTCAAGCCACCCGAGACATGAAAAATCTTTTTTGGAATGTGGAGACAGTGAGGAGAAAAATTAGAACAGACTGTCAAGTGATCCTGGCTAATGTAAATGTTCATTTCCAGGCGGTGCCCACAGACGAAACCACCAGAGGAGGAACACACCAGTCCATCATCAACAGCACAACGCAGAACATTAACACCATCATTTACATAAAATTACTTACATACTGGTGTGGTAATTTAATTTGTTTGACCAGTGCGGTGCAACTGGGAGGAATAGATTCACACAGGCACCAGGGAGCTCTGCTTACTCTTCCACATGGCCAATTCTTTCACACAATATTATGGAAAAAAGGAGAGAATATAGAAACCTTGATTTCATTTACAAGTCCCAATTCCTCAAACAAAACACATTACGATGAGGCGGTGCGTGCACACACGCACGTGCAAATGCATGAAAATGCATTCATACGTGAACACGCGCTAATTCAAAGATAGCTTACAATGTGTTCGTCGTATGCTAATAAGACAATGTAAATATTAAGCTGTTTCAGTACATAATAGAGAATTACAATGCATCAGGACCTCTTTCCCTTTGTTTGTCTTTCATAGTTTAGAAATACATCATTGACTGAACAGTTTCAGCTACAGCAGGAGCTTGAAAACTCAAACAAGTAAGTGGACAAATTTGTGGAGGCAAAATGTGAATTAAGTCTCGAAACAATAAGTCTAATATTGAAAATTTAGTATTGGCTCACAGGTAACACGACAGTCCATATCTAACATATGATAACATTTGTAACAAGCATGAAATACTCAGGACCCCCACCCACAGGTTATGTACGTTTTATTAGAACAGTCAGAAAGAAACCAAAGTTTTTCTGTAAATTGCAAAATTTAGTTTTACAAATGTAAAAAATAAATGTTAAAATCTCCTAAAATGTAAAAAATATTACTCCAGGACATGGGTGATGTGTAAATGATGTTTTATGAACATATCGTGATTGAACGATTCTTGTTTCATGACCCAGAAACCCTCATCACTCTGTAACCACGGAAACAACAAGAAAACACAGACACTAAACACTTAAAGTTCCTAAATACCAAAAGCACCACTTCAACATGAGATTGTTGTTCTGTGAAGTGTTAAGAAATACTGACTAGTATTTGGAGATGCTTCAGAAGCCAAACCCCCAGATTGACGAAACTCTCCTAAAAAGCAGATGTCTCCACTGTAGTACTTCTTTGGCTCCTTCATGCAGAAAGTTAAAAAAAAAAAAAAGAATGAAACAGTTTGACTTATGCTCCAGAATTGGACAAATGTGACGGACGGGACAGACGGGCACATTCCTGTATTCCCCACCTACTTGGCAGGAGATAAAGATGTGGCCCTCAATCACAAAAAGCTACCTTCACAGGTGGCGCACGTTTAGCTAAAATGACAGTTATTGATGTGTAAACTCCAGAGAACTTCTGTCAATCTATACTTTGATTTGTGAGTATCCAAAGCGGCACAAGGCTGAAAACAGCTGCTGATGTGTCACTAAAGCTGAAAAATTACACGCCTGTGACAGGAATGTCGGCAGCCTCAGAAATGATGACACTGTATGCTAAACAGAAACAAATGACAGAAACTGCAACCAGGAATATAAGGCCATTAACTGGCGAACAGCCAAAATTGACACATAAACACCTGGATGGATAGGTGAGTGAAATAAAATGGCTTTGGGATGAATCATCTTTCACACCTGTGCCGAAATTCATTTCGGTTCAGGTTCACCTCAATGTCTTCGTCTGCTAAAGGAGGTCCAGGACCGGGTTGAGGCGGTCAGCCAACTTTTTAGTCATTAGGTCTAACAGTCGCACAGTCGAGTTCCATAAAAAGGAATTTGAACCCGTTTCACAGGACTGGAGGGACCACTAAGTGCTAACACTGGTTGCTCATTGTGTTTCCAGAATTTAAAAGGCCCTCATATACACGGTAAAAGACATTCAGCAGCACTTTCATGAAGACAAGAATGGAAATCCTTTGTCAAAAATAGCATTTGTAAGCTTTATCCTGGAAAAAAAACTTTTGGAAAAGCAGATAAAAACAAAATTTAAGAGATTTAACTCTGGCTTAGTAGAACTTGAGTCTTATGTTTGTGGTTTTGGAGATCCAATTGAGACATCCTGTGTCCCAGTCTACAGCAGTTTTTGGTATAAGACAACATATAATAGTGTTACCACAGTAAAATGGTTTTCCCTTTCTCTTTGTGTGCAAAATGAAAATAATCCCGAAGAGTGACTTTGAACTTTTCAATTCAAAATTTGAGGTCCGTTTTTGGGGGCTTACTGACAAAAAAAAAACCAGTTTGATTTCCAAAAGGAGGTTTTTGTGAGTAGTTTCTTACTTACAGTCTGATTCCTAATCCAGCTAAATGTTTGAGGGAGGTCTGTATGGATGCCAGCGGTGCTCTACAAGTACATGTCAGCCTACAATCCTCATAATCATACACTGCTCATGTATTTAAATTCACCCATTAATAGAGTTCAATACAGGAATTGGCATTCAATCGTGAAGCGCTGAGGACGAATAGCCAAAGTTAATTTTAAGAGAAGATAAAGGGAGATGGTTAAATTTCTCTCTGCTCTGAACATCAGCGGTTACACACGCCGGCTCACTTTTAGTTTTACATACAAATTAAGTTTTTCATTAAATTTGCATTAATTGTAATCCTGTTTTCAACTTGTCTGATGATCCGAGCAACTCTGTTATTTAATTAATATATAACACCGCAGTTATACTTTACTTTTCTGTAGATTTTTTCTACAACAAATTCATGGGTTTATTTTTTGTGTGTGCTTATTCACTGATTCCCCATGAGTTACATCTCCTCTTTTTAACCTCTCCTTCATTATAACAAGATAAAGTAATAACGAACGTCAC
This sequence comes from Antennarius maculatus, assembly GCA_013358685.1. Lineage (NCBI taxonomy): Eukaryota > Metazoa > Chordata > Actinopteri > Lophiiformes > Antennariidae > Antennarius > Antennarius maculatus. The sequence continues at coordinate 14,063,648 of CM023621.1, read as the reverse complement.
AAAATGAATTTGCAGTCTGTTTTTGAACAGTTTCTTTGAACTTAAAAATTATAGCAGCTTTTATTCAACATTGTCCACATCTGACCTGACAGGATAGCTGTCACCTTCCCCTCTGATGTTGAATATTTTAACCTAAGACCCCTCAGCATCACAGGGAAATAAAAACACTCCTGCCACCTCTACAAGAGAAAAGAACTCAATGTCCTATTCACCCCTCTGCCTTGCCCTGCAGAAAATTGCTCAATCTTTTTTTCCCCTATTCTTGTGACATATTATTATACATTGTTTCTGAGAAAAACATTTTCCTTTATTTCCATTAAAAATATGAAAATTTAGGGAAAAAGGAGTGAGCATGAAGGATGTAAAGAACATTTTGGGGAGAGAGGTGATGGTAAAAAGCAATTGAAAGGCTGTAATTATTTGAAATAGTCTGCTAATGTGTATTATCATGTCATTAAATGTAAATGAGATAGAGCTAAAAGACCCGACGTCAAGGACTTGTGGCTTGCTGCAGAAAATGGGAAGAGGAGGAGATAAAAGAAAATCTGAAATTAAAAGAAGAGGAGTGTCGTCAAGGCTATGTTCTTTTGTGAGAGCATAAACATTTAATAAGATGACCAGGCGCTGACAACGGCCTAGAAAATCACCATATTGTGAGATACATTTTTAAAAAAGCTGCTGCAACTCCCCAAACCTTTGAGTCTGCTACTTGCCCACAGATAAAGAGAGGGCGGATGGTGGGAGCGATTTAATGGGAAGATCCTGAAGTCCCTAAGACAATTGTCTTGACTGTGAGTGGGAGTGTGTTTATGTGTATCTGCGTGCAAGCAGTATGTGTTTACTCTTGCATTTGATCCCCGACGTGAGTGAACATCATTCCACTTCAGCTGCTTAATAAGGCTGTCTGGGCCAGTGGCTCCTTATGGCCCCCAGCCCTGTTATCAGAAACATTAAGCTGAATATTAATGGCCCGGCCCGAGACGCATGCCATTAAGCTTGGTCGGCCATTTCTCTCTGTCCTTTCCCCTACCGCCAAACAGGAATAAATTAATCGCGGGTAAAACTGGGAATACAAAAGAACAAGAGCGATAGAGGAAGTGAGAGAGGAATGGTCAGATTGGTCGGTGACGATTTCTCAAAAAAGCAAAAGATAAATACGAGCAAAAATGTAGCGTGTCGTGTGTGGACAAAGGAGCGAGGAGGAAGAGTTAGGTGGCAACATATCTAAAAATAAAGTCCGGGTTGCGTTTTTCTTTCTCTCACAACATTAATACTCCAGCGACAGAGCCTTATGTCTTGCTCAAAGAAAAAGAAACAATGAAAACATTTTTGGTAATGATTTGTTCATCTCTATTTCCTCTGGCTGTGCAGTCACATTTGAAATGGAACAGAGAAAAGGAAGAGCACTTATTACTCCCCAAGTGCTGCGTTGGTGCAGCCTAAGCAAACTGAGCTGTTAACGGATATAATTTGTGTAGAATAGCCAGAGGAGGGCTTTTGATATGCAGAAGAGCTGACCTCTGGATTGCCACTTTAATTGGGTTTTTAATTTTCCAAGCCATCTGACAGTATCAAACATGATCTCTGAGCTTTGCCCCACTGATTGGAACCACCGTGACAAGAAGAGGCTGACGTTCTCTACGTTTTTCACAGGAGGGAGGTGAAATAAAAAGCCCCCCCCCCCAAAAAAAAGTCCACTAAAGGAAATAAAAGCATGCAAGGCAAAAGATTTGAAGGACTGGGATGGAAATTTGCCTTAATGGTGAGGACCTGAGTATGGTATTGTGTAGCGCTCAGGCAGAGGTTGCCATGTTGATGGAATACCACCCTCAGAGACAGGGAGGAAAAGTGCAGGCTGCTGAAATAAAGGCTGTCACCTCTGACTAGTAACGGCACCCGGAGGAATAAACCAGACTTCACCACTTGGAGAGGTGCAGCAGTTGTATACAGTACACTGAAGAGAGTCGGCCGGTTAGCGGGGATGGAATGCACCCCTGTGAGAACTCAAAGGAGTCCTGACAAATTTAACTACACAAGCGTTACATCTGTGTTGCTAAAAAAAAAAAAAATCATCAAGTGTCATGTGTATATATCTATGGAGGAGGAATCATCCTTCACTCTTCTGCATGCTACAGGAAAACTTCAATTCTCATATCAGGAAACCAAATAGCCCAGAAAGGCATTGCTTTCAAATGAGGCCATATCGTCCTGTCCTAACGTAGCCCATCAGCACGCCAACCACCACAATTATCACTAGTGATAGTCCATCAGGCTCACTATCATCCCATAGACAAGTCTGCCTTGTGTTTTCTTTTTTGGACAGGGGTTCCTACTGGTGCCTGTTTGTTCAATCTCCAAGACCACACATAGAGTTCCAGCCCTCTAATCTCCTAACTAAACAAGACAGCAATTACACAGGCTGATAACTAAGGGACGTTTTCATCCGCAGTGACAGTACTGGCACAGAAGTGTGTCTGCTGTAGACAGAAGAACAGAGGGAGACACACACAGCGTTGGAGAGGGTCTGTTGTCCTGTTTGAAGAAAGGAGAGGCTCACCTGCCAGTCAGAACACACAGAGGAGACTGTGACGCACTGTACGCATTACAAACAGACGGGGTTATCGCATAGACTGCTGGAGGAGGTTGAGCTGGCCTGACACCTGCAGGAAGCATGTGTATTTATTAACTAACATATTTAACCATTTCTAAAATGTAATGGAATTTATTTGTTGGGACCTTGAAAGTCAGGAGAGTCAGGCTTTTGAATAAGACTTGAAAAGTTTTTTTGCGTTCAAATTTGTACCATTAAATTCAAAGTGTTGGAGTTGGAAGAAAATGACTCATGTCCTTGGCAAACGTGAGAATGTGAAAGAATTCGGAGGATGGGGTCATCATTCAGAATTAAGTCAGTTATGTGACATGCATTAGACAAATGTAGCTATTTTTCACAAGTCGTGAAATATATTATGGGTGAGATTGAGAGTAATGTACCTTTCCTGGCACCACAGAGATTCTTCAACCTTTAGTCATTTAGATGTGGGAACTTTTCCACCTTTTCCTTAAAGTTCAGGTTCTTATAGAAGCTAAATTACTCTGTTTAAAAGTGCTCATAAAAAACCTTTTGATGACAAAACCCTTTTAATGTGTCACAAAATGCAGGGCGGTTATATATTTGTGAGCGTGAGGTGTACGCCCGCCAACCCAGTGCTATCCAGTCAAATCTGCATGCATAAGCACTCTCGCGCTCACACACACCAACACACTCAAACAAGACTCATCAAGTCACGCTCACGTATGCACACGCATACGCAAAAAATCTCATTAGAGCCTTTGTTAACTGCAGCAGACAAATGCTAATGATTCAGGCAACAAAGCAGCTGTGTGTATGAAAAATGAGAATCCACAAAGTAATTATTACATCCAATATTAATTTAATTATACCGTTTTGTGCAATACAGTAATTTAGGAGGGTTTTTCTAATCACACACACTCTTTAAATAAATTAGGAGTTACGGAGGCACAGGGGAGATAAGGATTTCTCCAAAGACTCACTAGGGGGGAAATAGCATCATTCTCTTTTGGAGAACTGGGATTTTCACATTTAAATTAGAACACCACTGGTGCACTCTCATCAAATGTGTAAGCAGAAGAAAAGGAGCAGCGATGTGTTGAGATTTTGAGCAAGAATATCACAGTAAGTTTATTTAGTTTTTCTCCTGGTAGTCATGATTCGCAATTTGGTTGGCCACGGAACCAGTGAGACAGTGTGGCTGTCAGTAGACTGGCTACACCTGAATAAAAATTTAATTATTAATCATCTCCCCTGGGCCTGGTTTTGCCTCTTTGCCTCTGAGCTCAGAAATGTAATTGCAGTTGTTCAGAACAGTAGCCAGAGAGTTGGCGCTATTACAGACGCCCATCGAGGGAGCTTTTGTTTTAATCTTTTGATTCTAAAGTCAGGTTCTTTTTTTATCTGCTGTGGTGTACACAAAAGCAAGTCTGATTGGCAGGGAGCTTGTATCCCCCTCTCTCTCGCTGTGTCATGTAAATTGTTATTGTCTTTTACTTCAAAATGCCTGAGAAGTTTTGTCAGATGAATGGATCCACAGCTACACCCTTTTTTCCCCCTACATAACATGCAGAAAGGACAGTGATAATTCTAACAAACACACCTCGGCCCCGGCTAGTGCAAGGCTGCATCTCTGCACTTACAAATTGGGTAGTTGTGCATTAAAAATCTGTGCCATTGTACATTTTTTGGGGTGTTTTGCACCTCACTTGCTTTCTCTCTCTGCTTTTTTTCTGCCTTTTTTTTAAAAAAATGTTCACACTTTTTAATAAAAGCAGGACATCACGCCCCTGGACGTCACATGAATGGACAGCTGTGCTGGTAGGTGAAAATCAACCCCGGGACATGTCAAACAGTGAGATTTTAAGTCCTAAAATTGGATGAGAAACCTGCGTGTCTGTGAAGGGCAGGAAGGAGAAGGAGAGATGGAGCACCAAGGGGGTGAAATACTGTGTTAGAAAAGCATGTCCACCCCTTGTTACTGTAAATCAGGTTCCTGAATGACCATGGGTTACACCTCAGGAAGTACCTTCCTGGAGTCAAAAGTGCAATGGTATTTATATAATAACACTGTTTCATTCCACCATCCCCTAGTAACAGAGTAATTGGGCCTCTGCCAGCAATGCCTTCAATGCTCTATTGGCAGAATTAAAAACAGGGGATGGCAATGAACGGATGTAAATTAACAATCACGTTGCTATTACAAATTCATTCGCGCACACACACCCACACACACAGGAAGTCAGCACACTACTAACTCCGTCAATCCAGGAGGGAATTAGAAAAACAAGAGACAAAAGTGGGCTGGTAGATCTTTAAAGTTAGTATCACTTTGGAAGAACTGCTGATGACATGCAGCCAGCTGTGGAAGGAGTCGTCTCTTGTGAAGTTTTATATTTTATGTTGGGTGTTAATATAAACCCCACATTTTGTCATTTGTATAATATCTAATTAACTTTCTTAACTGTTCTAACATAGATAATGATTAATAACACAGGTAGACTCTAGCTGATTATCTTCATCATGAAACCTTGACATGATTGCTGTGTTCTACCCCATGCTAACATTTACCTTCTTTGGTGCATCAAGATTCTTACTAAAAAAAACTAAAAAGGCCACAGTGGAGTGTATCCTTCTGAAGTGTATAATATTAAGGAGTGGAAATACTCAAGTACAGCTATCTTAATTTGTGCAGTAGATCCAAGTCAGAGTGGTTGTTTGTCTTCATGTGTTGCTTTATTGTTTGGTATTATACATATTTACTCGAGTATGTAATTTCTCCACACATTCTTAAATAGTCTGTAATGCAGTCGGGCAAATCAGGCCACTCGTGCTGTTACAGTACTTCCTACATAATAAAGTGCAAATGTTTTTGTAATTAAAGGAAGTCGACAGGAATTTTTCGCTCCTTTCACCAGCGAGCCTTGTGTTCTCGTCTGGGACCGGAAATGTTTGAGGGATCAAACTTAGTTCACATACTACAGGTGGTTAAGATATGGCTACAATTGAATTCATATTCCTCTGGGGACTCTGGGGAGGCTCGAGCCCTTGAGTATTTACGGTAACAATGGGTCTGGCATGCTGCCCGTGTTGCTGCCACATGGCCCTGTGTGAGTGTTTTGTAGGAGGGTGAAATGAGGCATCAAGAAAATAATGGACAAGTAAGGCACAGAAGAAGCTGGCAGACCATATTTTATTGCAAAGGTTCAAAAGGAAAAAAGCAAGTCCCTACCGAAACAAATGATGTCACTTTTTCATGAACTTATCTGTACTCCCCAAAGCTCCATCTGCGACTGATATAGCTCCATTATTCACCGACCTAAGTAGAATTAAATTGATGGATTATCATTTGAGTTTATTCACTAGCTCAAACCTTATGGAAGGAGAAAAGAACAGTCCTTGCCATTTAGGTTAATGGTTAAAAATGTCTTCAATGTGCCTGCGGTGTTTGCTCCGTAGGGGTCTTACAGTTGAGCGGAAGATGGCTATTCTGGGTCACTGAGGTGGGCACGGTGAGAGCTTAGACGATTAGCCAAACTCGTCTTAACCACATCAGGTCAGACTGGCAGGCAGGCTGGTAGGTTCAGGCACACTCAGGCTTTTTGTTGTCCTATTATTCCGCCTGATGATTGAGATAATAAGCAGGGCTTTCTCTTTTACCCTTTCTTCCAACCCCCAACTGTCTGTCTCGTTTCTCCTTTAAACATCCCGTTGTTCCACTCTGTCATTTCCTGTTGCTATTTGCATTTTTCCTTCTCATCTCTCTCAGACGAGGTCTTTTGTGGATTTGGAGCTGCTGCTTTTAGCTCTGAATAAAATCCTTTCAGTACATTTTTATTTATCTGCTTCTGCTGTGGTTGATGAACTTTGAAAATCAGACTTATTCTTTAAATACATTTCTTTAAACGATTAACAGTAAAATTAAAAAAAAAAAAGAAAGTCCCCAATTGACCTCAGAGGGCTTTCTCAGTAAGGAACAATCAAACATGACAACACATTTTCACAGAACCACACAAGCAGACATAGCCTCCTTCAGATAATCTGTGAGTGTTTTCTTAATATTGCTGTGACAGATGCACAATGAAATCTATATTGTAATTAAAACATGTTCTCATTTATCTGTGTTTCTCAAAGCCAATACTTCTTCAAATGCTTTGCTCAAATGATCTGACTCCTTTGGGTTCCAATAGACAGTACATACTATAGCCCTGTGGCTCACCTGGGCACCCAACCTATCATTGCACCAGTCACTGTGGTAAATGCTGAGCTAATTACATAACAAAAGAGCTTTTCCGCTAAACACGTTTAAACAAACGCTCTCAGATCTCAGGTCCAGACTACATATGTTGAGGGATTTAAATACAAGGTACTTTAAGGTTAAGTGGTGCAGGGTTTCCTCTCCCCCCCACTGGCACCCCCTGCAATGACTGATTCTTCATTTGCTTTTGTATAAACTCAAATAAGGAGATTTGAGGAGATAAAAGTAATGGGTAATTAAACTGCTGACACACTTATGGCATTGTACAGTCTGGTACAGTCAGTCGCTTTATCTCAGTAAACCACATGTTGCTTTTTTTAAAACATTAAAAAAGAGAAATTAACAAAGGGCCTGAAAACATGTTAATGGATTTTGTTGTGTTTCACCATAGGGTTTAAAGGTACAGCACATTCAGGAAATTTTACAGTTTAGACTTTTTTAGCTTACCATATACAAAATTCTGATATGATAGTTGAGTTGTTCTTATTTATGTTCATCCATTATAAAACAAGAGGATGTGAGAGAGAAAATGGAGAACTGAGAAACAATACAGCAATTTACTATTATTATTATTCAGAGGACACAAAAGTCAACTTAAACCTGAAGTGCAGGACTTAAGTATTCAAGCAAACTTCCGTAACAGTTAAGGTCATTGCCAAACATGGTCACAATGTTCATTCTGAACATTTCTTTATAAATTTTGTTTCACAGTAGGGCCTTCACTATATTCCCATATTGGTACATGTAACTTTTGACTTTTCTGACGCGGCAATTTATTCTTCTCCTTTCCGCTTGTCCCGTTAGGGGTTGCCATAGTGTGTCATCTTTTTCCATGTCAGCATATCTTCTCCAACATGTGCATTTAAATCTGCACCACCCACAAGTCTCTCTGTCTCCGGAATGCTTACACTAATTTCTTGTATCTCCAGTTCACATGCTACCTGTGGGGCATAACCACTATTCATATTACACGTAACGCCCTAAATTTCAAGTTTCACCCTTATCACTCAATCTGACACTCTTTTCACCTTCAAGACACTCTTAACTAACTCTCTTTTTAAAATGACCCCTACTCCATTTTTCTTGCCATCTACGCCATAGTAAATGAATCCTCCTTCTAAGCTTCTAGACTCCTCCCTTTCCACCTTTTCTCCTGCACACACAGTAAATCTATCTAGGCCCATCCTTCCACAATCTTCTGCATTTATCCAGGCTTAGGACCGGCCTACAGTTGACACTTGTGCCATCGTAGGGCTGCATTGACATAGAAGCTTATTCATTAGCTTAAACTTTTATTTTCTTAAATGTTCCATGAAGTAATTTCCATAACACAATCATTTATAATGACCCATACAAGGACACAAATATCAAGTATAACTAGGCACTGTAGGTGTGCTTCTTCTTCTTTGGGCAAGATACCATTTACTTCCCTTGAATTAAGCGTCAATGAAGCTTCCCTCATCATAACTAAGGAATCCTTCTGGTTGAAAAATCTAAAAATCTAAATTACTTTAAATCTAATCCCCAAACTAGTGTTTTACAATTGATACAGTTCGGGACAGGATCAGAATTTCCAGTAACTTACAGCAATGGCACCCTGTACAATCTGCCTATAAAGTTGTGAAAAGCAGTGGTGGGCGGTCAGGTCCAGAAAGGCCTTCTCTGCCGGTCTAACATAACCAGAAATCATGATAAAATTTATGATAAAAGTTAACTATATTTTAATTCATTTTCCCTAAATGAATATATGTATCTCCCCCGCTATATATTTGAAAAAGCTCTCTTGAAAGTCTCACAATGTCACACTGACACCAACCCCACCCCTGTCAATCAAGCGCCAAACCAATCACGGCACCCAACCAATCACAACGCCTCTGCCAGAAGGAATCATGTGAACAATATGGCGCAAGGCATCTGCTATGTTAGGAGAAGAAACAACTATACATGGCCTTCCTAGTTAACATAATTTTGCACATTTATTAAGTTTCCTTCCAGCCTTGTCATGTACGCAATCAATAACCAATCCATGGCCAAAACAACAAGGAAACATCATCAGACCATCCGGTTGTGTTTCTGTTCCAGACTCTGTTGAGTTTATTAATGTTCCTCCATTGAAGACGAGCTGAATCCCTACTGTGATCTCATTCTGTACGGATGATTTTGAAAAGTCTTTCCACCAGATTACAGACTCAACAGAGGTCAGGATGGCGTTGGCACCGTAATGTATGTCCTGCTGGTTTTGGTTCCTGGTGTCCAACGCTTGCAACAGGATGTTTCCAACTGTGGAAAGTTACGTCATCAAAAACTTCAACTTTTAATGTTCTAATAAACTGTAGAAGACAGTGTGAAGTAATCTAGAAGGAATATGTGCTAGCATACATGACATTACCGTGTCTCACGTTGTGTTGCAGCAAAATCTCGGCTAACATCAGTTGGCTATTGTTTAGCTGGAGCTCTGCACGCTAGTAGTGTAGCGTTAGCTCCATAGAACAAGGTAGCTATTTATTCTTTTCATATGTTTGGTATGAAGTCTGATAGTATTGTTTTATTGTGGAATTTCCAACAGTTCCCGCTAGTAAATATATAATAATACATTGGGATATAATGTGACATAGGCCAACACTGGGTCAGTGTTCTACTTTTAGGTTAGAGAGGTTTTATCCAATCAGAATTCAGCTAGGTTGAATGAAATCTGCCCAGGACCTTCAGAATCTAGAATGCAGGTCTCCCTGCACTGTGAGTGAATGGGCACAGATATTTAATAGACAGATGCGGTAGCCAATCAGATCACAAGTTGGCCTTCTAGGCCCTGCTAGCTAGCCCATGTTGTCCTGACATGTACGTGGCCTGTGATTGGATACTCACTCTGAGAAGGCGGTGCTATGCAGACGCTATGCAGACGCACATTTGCAGAGAAGCTCTAGTGAGACGAGGGTCCGATCCCTGAATGAGCTAACCTGTTCTAGCTAACCTGTTCTAGCTAACCTGTTCTAGCTAACCTGTTCTAGCTAACGGAGTGTTCTTGAGGAAAGAAAGGAAAACGGATTTTGTGTTTAAATAAGCCATTGGAACAGCTGTTTCGGTGAATATAAGCATTTCATTTATCTAAGTTTTCATATTTATTGTTCTTGTAATTCAATTGAATTTATATCAAATAAATTATCTTTTCCTTTTGGTTTTTCCCCTCAGGAGTCGCCACAGCGAATCAGTTGCCTCCATCTAACCATTTCTTCTGCATCCTCTTCTTTCACGCAAACTACCTTCACATCCTCTTTCACTACATCCATAAACCTCCTCTTTGGTCTTCCTCTAGGCCTCCTGCCTGGCAGTTCAAAACTCAGCATCGTTCTGCCAATATATTCTCAATATAATCTCTCCTCTGGACATGTCAAAACCATCTCACACACACGGTGATGCAGAATGTAGCAGTGTGTTATTGTATGTCTGTATTTCGTTTCTCTCGCTGTGGTGTCATAAATGATGGTCATTTCAGTCGGTTTTGTTCTGTGACGTAGTTGTCTGACGTCTATAAAAGGTGTGGCTGCGGGGTTCTTCTGCGCCAGTGACAATACAAGGAGTGGGGCTGACGCTGGTTTTTGCCCTATTTGAGAGAAGTTATAAACACCTCAGTCCTGAACGATACATTGGTGGCAGTGGTGGGAGTCGCTTACAGTATTATGGGATGTATTTATTTACGTTTGACTAAGGAGAACATCACTGAAGGCCTAGGTGTGAAATGCACAGCCCGCCATTGTAGAAAAGGCACATTTATCATGACATAAACAGGACATGGAACGCTAAACTGAGATTACAAGCATCTAAACCAAAAGTAGAACTAGAAAAGGCTTTTGGGAGAAGACCAGGATTACCATGACCTGAACCAAAATTTACACTTAATATGAATTTCTTGAATAAAATTTGTGTATTGGCAGTAAAGTAATGGCTTTCAACTTCTCTTCAAGGGCAAATCCTGATTCTAAATCGAATCAACAGCTTATAGTCTTTGTATTCCTTCTACACACTGATCATCTCAATAAGTGGTGGGAGTCAGGCAGGGTTGAAAGGTCAGCTGGGGACAGGTGTTATGGAGCGAGTAAACCCAGGTCTACTCAGTGCAGATATCATCATGGTTGGAGGGAACCTTCACGTGACCCCAGACTGCCATTAGGAACTACACTGATAGATGTCCTTATCTTTCCCTGCAGCTCCCCCGCAGCTAACTGACAGAGCTGGGAACTGTCAATCATCGCTGACATGTGATATCTTACTCAGCCAGGAGATGGGACAGCACCAGACAAATCACATCTAAATGACAAATCACTGTGGTGGTGGTGGTTTATCAGCGTTTTGTTTTGGTGCTGAGATATGTCTGTCGTTGATTGAGGGTAAATATGTGATTCGTTAGGAGTGATACTTGTGGTTTTTGTGTGATGGTTGGGTCTAAAACATCTTCACGAAAGGGAAGATTAGAGGAAGAGTTGGCTGACAGGAAGCACGAAAAAATAATTACGCCGTTGTGTGATGTTCAAAAAGCCGGTTTCATGAACAGGTGTCACGAATAAGATGGAAGATTCACTTTAGTTAAGTGGTGATAATTGAGTGCTGATCTTTGGTCTTCTTTCTCCTGTGAAACTGACAGCCTTGGTGACCTCCCCTTTCTTTCCTTCTCCCATCCCAGCTGCTTCCATATATGGTGAGCTATAATGATACACGCTGTAAAGTCTGTATAAGCACTACCTTCAGACACTAAAAGTGACCCTCGAGAGTGTAATGGGGCTATATTCCTCCTGGCATTGTGGGAAGGTGAAAAAAAAAACAATTTATAACTCTTTGTACTGCCGCTTCAAGAGTCACATCACCGCTTTATTTGTAGCGAATGAAGAAGCTTGTAATTTTCAATGTTTCTCAAGGAAAATAGGTATGTTTAAGAAGTTGAATAGCAGTTTAAGCAGCAGTGTTTTTTTTAGAACGGTAGCTGCAGCTGAGCAAGATAAAAAACCTGTAATGATGCCATGGATACAAATAATCAACAAAGGACAGTTAAGTTTTATCAAGTATAAATGGTGATATTCTATATTTTCCTTAACAAGTGTCACAAAAATGTATGCAAACATTGTATTTCTCGGTTAAAAAAATAAAAAGACATTAATCAGCACACTACTACATGGTCCCACAAACACGCTGTAGTTTAATAAAGCATATAAATAATCTAACAGCACCAGTTAATCCTCTCTACTGTCTAATTATTTTGCATTTTAAAAATATGAACAGGCCCTGCGATGAGCTGGTAACTCATCCAGGGTGTACCCCGCATCTTGCCTGTGGTCAACTGGGATAGGATACATGGACTTCCAACACATTTTTCAGATTAAGTGTCTGAAGACAAGATGATTATGCTCGATTAAGATTATGATGTGGTTATCTTAAAGAACATGAATGTGTGAATGAAAAATAGATAAATGGAAAAATATTGTAAGTTAATAAAATTTTGAGAACAGCCTCATCGATGTATTCTTAAAGTTCGGTGGGAAAAACCGGTACGATTATTGGATTCAGCTTGAATCGGCTGCCACTTCTGTCCGATTCCAAGGAGCTTTAAATTTCTCTACTAACTTTTAAAACCTCAAGTTGAAGTCATGTTTTACATGTGGAAGTTGGTTTTTTTTCCAGCCAAAGGCTTGTTCATCTCTAAACGTAAGTCTTGGAAAAAGCATAATTCTCTCTCACGCTTGTATTAACCACAGGGTATGAAACCCAGAAGCGGTTGGTATTAGCAGAGCTGGGAAATTACATCTCCTTTGTTCAGTAAGTGCTCACTGTTAATCGGCACAACTATAAGACTATGGACCATGAGGGAAACGAAAGCCTCGTCCACATGCACGTGAGAGGGAGAGAAAAAAGGAGAGATGTTGGACAGAGAAAAAATCCTCGCCATCACAAGGTTTCCATGTATATGAAAGATATTTATTCAATTTCTGAACTCCGGGGATGGCAGATGATAATCCGTTAAATGTCTGCGCACACCTTCCCCGCTACTGGCTCCTTATTAAAATATGCAGATTAATTTGCGACCGGTTCTGCATGTGATTAGAGTGGCTGGATTGGGTTCTCGAGACTCAGCTCATATTTGTAATCTGCTAAATTTAAAAGAGAGTGAGAGCTTGTCAATTAAATGGGATGAAATGGCGGGGAAGAGCAAGATTCATCTTCATCTTCTTGTTTTATGCTTGAGTGGCCTCAGAGTTATCATTTACAAGGCTTCAGATAATTGGCAGTAGTTTTGTGGAGCACCTCAGATTCAGGATGAATTTGTATTCTTCAGCCAGACTGAGGCTCAATACGCTTTGGCAAAGTGCAGCCAGGCTTTTGTCAATTACAGTTCGTGTCAAAGTAGAAAAATATCGTGTCACTCTAGATGAGGGGAAGGCATTAAGAACAGAGTGAGGTAAAATAAGATCTTATGGAATTTAATGGTATTTATGTCACGCTGTTTGAAGGTGATTGATTTGCGGTTTTCATTATTTACGTCAATTTTTTTTTTCCTGTTAATTTGACTTTGACAGAAACTTGATTTCAAATTAAAGGCTATTCTTTGACAAGCCAGGAATATGAGTTAGAACAGCTTAAATGCTGTGTATATTGTTCATCTTCCTTAGTACAGCATCATTAGTGAGTGGGAAGTCGTATAAAATGAGAAGCAGTACAGTCTTTTCTACTTTTCCTGTCATGATCATGTTTCCACTGACTTTGAATGAATTTTTTTTCTATTTTCTATAATTATAACTTAAAATACAGACCAAAGCTCTTCATTTGTGCCTGTGCAGGTATCTAGTACCTGCTCTCCATTAACAATAATATAACCTTCGTTTCCCTTTATGCTCCATATTGGCAGCTGGTCTTTCTTTGTCAACCTTTGACTGAGTTGAATGAGACAACGGAACAATGATCTGACAATGAGGTCCCGGCACAAAAACCTCTTTGTCATCAAACACAATAACATGATTTGGGTTAATTAAATCTAAGCTAATAGGCAGTGATTGAGCCCCACATTTGACTCAAATCAAATTAGCTGTGGCTTCAGACAATGTCGCTACTGCGTGACTGTGGTATGGAGAGGTTGGAGGTCTCCTGAACTGGTTTGGATTGATCCGTCCAGAGGAAATTATCTCCTGCTCGAGCCACAATCAATAAGGCAAAAGGTAAAACAGCTGCAACATACATGAGATTCTACTGATGGCATTCCTCTTACATCATATTCTTTGTCTCTATGAATTATTTCCCATTCTTTTCCAACTTTATCTGTGTAACACATAACTATCAAACTAAGTTTCACTGTGTTAGTTTTTCAGGGGGAGGTAAAACTGACCTGTTGTGCTCTCTGACAGATATAGCCGTGGGGCTCTTCTTCTCTTTGACCAGACCTCAGTAAAGACCCCAGGGCTCTGGAAAGACAGAGGTGAAACACGCACACACACACACACACACACACACACACACACACACACACACACACACACACACACACACACACACACACTGACAGAGAGAGTGAGAGAGAGCTGTCTTGACAGGGTCTAGTTTCACCTTCTCTCAGCACTTTTGCATCCCTCCGGCAGGATTTTGCAATTTCACTTTTCACCCACAATGAAAAGTTTAAGCCCAAGAACAAAACTATTCTGCTGCATCATTTTTTAAAAAGTCCAAGCTACAAGACCAAATATTCAGTTGCAGTAAGTACTGTAGGTGTCTTCGTGCAGGAGGGCCCACAGCAAAGCTGAGCTTGGTATGTAGGAACGTTGAAGTGGATAGAATGGTATTTTAACGCTGAGTGGACAAACCGCACGGCAAGACAGGATTAGAGGCCACTCCTGACATTTGGCACAACACCCAACTGGGGGCAGAGTTAATTTAACAGTGAGGGGTCAGAGGTCACAGGCCTGAACCACCTGCAGCTGGCAGGCTGAGAGATATATGACGTGCATGAGCGCCACTGTTCTGTTAAGAGAATCTCATAAAGACAGATGAAAAATTGCAACATTCAGGTTTACGGTTGATGTGTAAAAAATGATTAATTTATGCAAGTCTGCAGAAATGAATTTGTGAATGTGCTTGTGTGTGCGTGTGTTTGTGTACAAGTGTGTCTCACAGTTGGCCGTGTGATGAGTTCAGAGCAGGAGCAGCAGGACCCTCTTGGTCCTTCAGCCCTTCAGTCAGTCACTTCCTCTTGCTTGACTGCTCTGCTCAGTCAGGCTGAAAGCTACTTCGTTGTCAGGTTGAAGTGTGCTAATTAGGCTCCAGTTTAATTTTCCAAGATGCTCTGCTGCCCTTTAAATGGCCATTTCGAATTCAAAGTGAAGGTAATTGTACCAATAGGCTCCAGCAGCCCACATGACCCGCAAAGCAGAAGAAGCAACTGTAGACGAGACGATTACAGTCGTCTCATCGACAAGAAAATGGATGGATGAATGGATGCTAATTCAACTATGGTATGCTGATGTTGTAGTCACCCTTTTTTTTATGCTTTCCTTCATTTTAGTTCTATTTTTTCCACATCACTATAGAGGTCTTAAGTAAGATGCACAAACAGCTTTTGCCTCACCAGTTAAATTTACAAAAAATTCAGAAATTACACAAGTTGCAGAATGTATTCAGGGTGATTAACCTCACATTACATTTTTCCTTTTGGCTTACATCCCATCCCAACTTGTCCAGATTAAAATGGTTGATGAGGAAAGCAGCTGGAGTTATTAGAACACTGGAAAGGAGAGAGTAATTTTGGTAGCCTCCTGGAGAAGTAATTGGGGTTAATGAGTGGGACTGTGAGAAAGGAAATTATTACATTTGGACATAATATGAAAAATTTCAATGGAAGACATTACACGAAAGAAATTCCAAGGATGCTGTGCCTAATTGTAAAAGATTTCTGAAAAATGTCAGAACATGCATTAGCTCTTATAGAAAATGCTTTTTGTTTCAATGAGATCATTTGTCTTTGAAATGACCTCAACTCTTCCTCCCTTCTGGAGACAAACAGCAATTCCTTTGTCTTTCTACACTGATTTTAAAAAATAGACCACAAGCAACTCTACCATAATCACTCTTGCAATTTTACAAAACTTTTAAGAACATAACCAATTTAACTTCCTGGATCTTAATCGATTCCAATGAGAGCATTTCCTCTTGTTAAAAGCAGAAATACCCATGCTGTTTGATGCTATTTACTTTTGTCCTGGACTATCTTTGCTTTGTCAGGTGAGGTTTTATTTCTTCTTGAAAGGGATTCCTTGAAGTGACTCGGGTGTCAGGTTTGTGACTCTTCCTCTTTTCAATTGTCTTTGCACTCGGATGAGATGTGAGGACAGGCGGCTCCTCAGCCGTCACAATATTGATACTGTATGATGGCTGTCGAGGCACAAGCCACTATTTCTAATCTGCCCTGACAGACCATGCAGCGTGTGAATGATAGCAGGTGTGACATCACAAATAAGAGAGAAATCAAATGAAGTGAATAGAGATAAAACAGAATAAAAATTAGAAAAAAGTTTTTTGGCTTGTTTTTTGGATTAATTCTTTCACAAAAAAAGTGATGGTAGATATAAAAGAGGTGGAGGTCTATTGCCAGTTAATGTTCTTTCTTTCTCTGTACTCTCATTCAACATCCATTGTCCTTCTCTCCTGCTCCAAGCTGGAAGGGATGGCTGACAGGACGGTGGCCCGGGCCATTCATTGTGGTGGCGTCAGCAGTGGATTTATTCTCTCTTTAGTGTGCAAAGGAAGACACAGGACAGGATGCTTAAGACTGTAGAACAAAGGCATTCAATAGACTTCTCCAGACACCTTGAAGACATGGATTCATCAGTCAGACAAGGCGTCTGTTGGCAGGTGTCTGGCCACAATGGGTCAGTCACTGATGTACACACACACACACACACACACACACACATACACACACACACACACACACACACACACACACACACACACACACACACACACAAACAAACAAAAGGCACAGTAAGGAAAAACACATGCCAGCTAAATCAACCCGTAATGTTCACTGATCCTGTAAGATAAATTGGTCTTGGAATGACACCTTTGTCCCTGAATGCAAAAGGTCCAGCAATGTGAACATCTGGAATCAGAGCTATTAAGAGTTATCATTTATTATTTAGTCATTAATAGTATGGCAAGAGCTTCAGTAGAAAAGTTTACCCCGAGGAGGTCTCAAAGTTTTTGTTTTTTCAACACTATTCAATTCAAAGGAAAATAATTATTTGAATAATTGTCTGGTAATGAATATAGTACAACAACCAATTTTTGACAGTCTATTAATAAGCCAGCTATTTTGATTCCAGCTACTATAACAATGGCATTTAAGCATTTCCTCTGGAATTTTTGTCCATTCTTGCTCCAAACCTGGGGTTTCAGCTCTCCCCAGAAGACAGCGCTTCTGTGTGTTTTACTTTTACTTGCCATGCATTGTCCATGTAATAGCACCTTATATACTGTATAATCATACTGGTTCCTGACATTTATCACAACACATTTCTTTTTCATCAGAGGAAGTTGATGCTGATATGTAGAAGAAGGTATCATGCGGATGACCAGGGTGAATGTTTTTGTCAATGCGAGACACAGAAAAAAAATATTTGCAAAGCTGTCATAGTTGTGATTTTTTTTTTTTTTTTTTGAAAATGCATGGACAAAGGAACTTATAAAAAACAAAAATAAATTAATCAACACAACAAGGGTTTATTAGAGACCTAATTTCTGTCAAAGAAGTTTTCTTCTGTTATATTGAATGTGACAGTATCAATGTTTCTCATCTCCTTTCATACCTATCAACAACGCACTACATACATGTTCTGTATTTCTTTCTGCTGTGGTGTTGTTGCATCAAATTATGTTTTGTATTGGAGCCCTGTCTGAGTTTGATGTGACAATTAAAGATTTGCTTTGAGATCATGTTCATCTGGGGCTATTTGTGGGGTAAAGTACAGCCGGGTGTGATTGACAAGATGAGAATGAGGGGCAAATATCTGAAATGGGAAATACTGAATTGAGAGCATTTAACAGCAGCTGAAATTTTAGCTTTAAAGAAGAAAAAGAAGTCAGAAAATGAGAAAACAGATTTATAGGTTGAATCATGTCTCAATTTAGTCAATTATTTTTCTTATAAATTTCTTCATTGCATTACAGTTGTGTGTGTCTCTCTCTGTCTCTCTCTCTCACACACACACACACACACACACACACACACACACACACACACACACACACACACACACACACACACACACACACACACACTCTGTGTAGTTATGTATTGTAGCTTCAGCAGCAGTTTCCAAACCGTCCCCTGAGAAAATTATGTTGTTTTTCTCTTTACTTCTTTTTGTCTTGTTGCCAAAGTAATCCCTCCCACCACCACCACCCTCCTCCTACCCCAAAGAAAAGACTCTTGAAATTGTTCATTTACCGAGAAGAAGAAGTTGAAGGCCAGGACATTCTTTTTTTCTGTCAGATTTGTAAAGATTATTCCCATCATGATCCTATTATCCACATGGAGAATGTGACTACTTAAGGTGGATTTATGGAAAAATAGTTATCCCCAAAAAACATTGGTTGGACGATGGATCCAACCCTCCCTCTACAGAACATATTCCCCTTGTAAATTCAATTCAAGGGGCTAAATTTGTGTTCTCAAGGCCAGCAAAGTCTGAAAGTCATAATCCCAGACCACAAGTACCACTTCATATTCCCAGCAGGCTCTTTTCCTGGAACTTTGAGATTGCTGAGGCGAAGCTGATTTGGCAAGGGATTAATCTGGCCAAGCACCTGCAGTCACTGTAACTAGCCGTTCCCTGGCCCATGGCAATCCCACAAAACTGGAGGTAAAGTGGTAAAACTAAAATTTCCCACCATTTAATATTTTTGTTTTAGGTAAATAATTTGTCCACATATTTGTCCAAAACACATTCTTCTGATAAAAGTCTCATTCACCACTCCATTAATTCAACTCTTATTCGTGCTTTGCTGATGCGTGTCTTCACGCGGGTGCACTCATCCTAATGAGTGAAGCTTAACTTCCCTGCCCTTCCACATTTTCCTCAGGTCACAATCCCAGCTCAAGGTCCCCATGGCTGGCGCCATATGCGAGCAAAGCAGGGGGTGATGCAGTGGAAGCCTGCTGGTCATGCCACCGAGATCAGGTAGGTCGCTCGAGCCGGATTCCCCCTACCCAGGCACCCAGGGGAGAGGAGGTGTTAAAACCTGAAGGGCCATTGCCTGGTCCCTGTGAGCATGCAGCCATCTGCTCCCCGCCCACACCCAGCTGGCCACCTTTGATGCCACCAAATTTGAGTTAAAACAAGGATGATGACTGAGGTCTTCCAGTTTGCTATGGAGAAGTACCGAGAGGACAGAGAGAGGAAGAGCAAGGGTTCACGGACTTGAGACTGGGAAAAACTTGGTGATGACATGGCAATGAAACCCAATTTAGAAATGATGTATTCTCTTTCACACGTTTCAGCCTAAAAATGGTACATCGGTGTGATATGCACGCAGGTGTGTCAGTAAGATTACACGTAATACGTCCTTGGCTTGTCTGTGAATGGAAAGGATAAAGATTTTACATCATGGAGAAATGCTTTGTATGAGAAATACAAAAAGATTATATTAGGTGGGCATTAACACAACATTGCACAATATACAAATAGAAAATTAAAGTTAAATTGTCCATTAATACATGAAAATATAACAAATGCCACCATTTTTCTTCCCTAATGGTGATGATGCAATGTAATTGCAATATCCTATATCTCTAATTAAAACTTGTCACTGAAACAGATGTAAAATGTGAACGAGGGTCAATTAAAATTGCTATCAAAATGATCAAAATTACTCAGACAAAAAAATGTGTGGATCTGAGCCAAATTGCTTACATTCCCCATGATTAAAAGAGGATTTTGAACCAACTGACCAGTACAGAAATGAATCAGTGAAGGAATCCACAATCAGCATTTTGCCACCACAACCTAGGATCAAATTGATTCCACAGAAAATATCATGTGAATAATTAAACACATTGATTAAACAGTGAGATAATATTTAATTAAGGTGGCTCATTAGAATTTCTGGTGCACTGCCATTAATGGGTCATTAACACAATTAATTAATTAAGCACCCTGCAACTACCTAAAGGAATTCAATCTATAATGAGTACATGTTTATGAAGAAGTTAATTAGGTAATCCCCACTCCCACAAAGTCTGTCGAGACCCTAATGTGAGCTACAATTACTGCTAAAACTTGCCCAAGTTCTTGTTCAGAATGTAGCCCGAGGAGTTCATAATGTGAGAAAAGAATGTGTGGATGAACACGTTAAATAAGTTTGAAGAGGCGTTGCTCTTCTCAGTATGGTCTCCTTTCTTTCATATCTTTTGCACAGTTGATAACAAAAATTGGGTCCAATGACTTCAATGGAATTTTTATTTATTTTTTGCTGTAAAATAAAACAGAGTGAGTAAATCTATTATAAAAAATAACCAAATTTCCTTTCCGACCTGTAAAAGAAAACTAAGGTTTGTGATATTACACTTTTCTATTTTGAAATCCCTGACATGAAATATTTTGGCAATGCTTGATCTATATTCTTCGGAGGGAAGAAGGCGAGGTGGAGAAGTGACAGCTAAGGCAGCACTGTGTGTGATCAGGGGTGAGCTCCCCTGGTGCCATCCCTCACCCCTGTAGCGTGAACAATCCTCAGACGTGATCTGCCAGGGAAACCGGATTGCATAAATAAAATCGGTTATCTCCCCATCCCTTTGCCTCCCTGTCCACATTCGTGCTGTATTTAATCACGCGGGAGCCGATGGGATAGTGCCGTTTTTCTGCTGGAATAATCAGAGGGCCTCCATGTGTCCTGGTCATATATATTAATCCTGCCTTCCTATGGCTGGCCTTATCAGCTCCCAAAGCCCACCTCTCATGGGATCTGGGCTGCTGTCTCAGCGCCCTCTAATCTGCCCTGAGAATGTGTTAACAGGATGTAAATGCATCCAGGGATGATATACGGCTTCTTGTATAACATACATGTTATTGTTAAGCGTTTTGCATGCAAACTCTGAAATTATGCACATGGAGAATAGAAGAGATGGTATTGATTGATGGAATAACAAATGTCGAATATCGTTTTAGATGCAAATGATCAAACATTGTTATGGGAGAAAAATCTTTTTTTGCTACTTATAGGTATAGACAAGGATGAAATACTGGAACGACAGGAAGACTTATCTTAGGCAGCCATTTTAGCTTAATGTAATGTACATGGTGATGAGGAACAAAAGTGGAATCTCCCACCAGGTTGTTTTATTATGTGAATGAGTCTATCAGTGTGGTCTGTTGTAAATTTGTATTTCATGAACTTTAAAAATCTCACAGGAATGATACCAGTCATGTTTCATCTTTTGAAACACGTGGCGGTGTCATTTGCAATTACCGTTTAGGACACTAAGGAAGTACAAAAGATGTGCTTTTTTTTAATGTCACCGATCCGCAAATGTGTTTGAGCATCTCTGACAAGAGTCCTCTGCTGCCAGTTACAGCCGAAACCTGATTAGAGTCAAAGTCAACATTTCTATTTTGATGTGCACTGTTTCATCTTTATTCTGTCAGCAGAAAGGGGCGTATCACTTATGTGCATGTCCCCACAAAGCTGTCAAGAGTTGCATTTTTAAAACATCAATAAAATGAATTGTATATGCTGTCAGTTGTATGCAATACATTGTATGTTATCAGCATAGTTACGTGTATTTCCAGAGAAAATCTTAAATAAGAATCAGAGAGCCTTCACTCTAAGATTGAAAAAGATTCGTTAACACACATCAGCCAATGAGAAGTGTCTTCAGTTTGTTGTCTTGGCTGCTTTCTGCTTAGCCGTTTTCAGAGCAGATAAAGTCTTTGTTGTCACTTCTTGTCAAGGTTGGTTTGGACTCAGTATCAGTTCCGTTGGAAATGAACCTATGTGATTTTTCTACGGTACAGTAATTAGACTCCCCTCCTCCCCCTTTCTCTTGTCTGCAAATGCGATGCAAAGCATCTCAAAGGACCGTCTCCCATGATTAAAGACAGCTCATTATCTGTGGCTATTCTCTGTTTGATTCAAGCCCCCACAGAGCAATGTGTACAACCCAAAGGGAAGACGCAACCGTCGCCCAAAAGATCTGCCTCTATCATATTTCATGTCCCACCCTCTCCAGAACTCGGTGTAGAATGTCATTGCTTATTTTGGCTAAAATATGACACAAGAGCTAGAATTGTTAATCACATAATTTCTGATATGTTATAACATTAATAAATCCATGTGCCTAATTGTTACTAACAGATGAGATGACAAAAAGTTCAAATAATGAGTAATAAGCATGATTTTCATCATTGATTTATTTCCTAGTCTTTTCAGATTACTAGTTTAGTAGATTTCACACAAAAAAGAAACAACTGCCCATAACCCAATATTATTTCTTCAAATGTATTATTTTATTAAGGTCTCACACCTTAAAATATTTAATAAAAATAATGTACACAAAAAGGTAACAGAAAATTAGAGGAGTTGATGATAAATGTAATTTTTCTCAACTATTGCTTACAAAATAGCACCTTAGTAAATATTGTTCTGTCTGCCCATTAATTGCTTAAATTTCTTAATTGTTACAAATCTACAATTTAATTTCATGTGTCTTTAAAAAGATCCTGGTTCAACGTCCCTGAAGTGACTGAAAGAAAGATGAAGAGAAGACTAAAAAAATCTTGTACATAGCAGGCCTCCACAGAGAAACATGCTGAAAGGAAAGAACTGAAATGATGTCCTGCATCTGCAATTATCAAACATCAAATGTCTGATTTGTCTGCATGGTAGCAACTTTTAATGGAAACGTCAATAAATGAGGTCTTCAAATAATGCATAATTTTGACCACTCTCAGCAGTGTCTCAACGCAGGGTGCCAAATTGTGGACAGTTTTCAAGCTGGGCACTGATTAGGCCAAGGATGGGTCTCGGCTGGAGGACGGTCAATGTGGCATTCTCAGGAGAATAAATTTACACCAGGTCTGTCCAGAACAGTAGCCCTACAGTCATAGCACTCTGCAAAGAGCTCAATTAAAAAACCTAACTAATTTGCACACTCTTGAATCTTCAACGTTGTTCATTTCCACAGGAAACCACTGACTGAGTGGGGATGGGCCCATTACGAGTTTGACAGGAATGGACAGAGAGCAGACATGGAAAATATCCACACCACGTGGACCGTCTGGCTTGCTTCCTCCAATCTCTGGTGTACACATTGTTCAAGGAAGGAAAAACTAACTTTGATTTGGCATATAAGAGGAATAATCCTAACTGCTTCATAGTGTGGGATAAGCTCCATAAAGTAAAATCACACAAGGCTGTTGGAGGAGCCGAAATCCTGACATGTCTTCCTGATAGGTGAACGGATTGATGATTCCACAAGGAAATGTATATTGCTGAAAAGGTGGATGAATTATGACAGTTTTCATATTAAGCAGACTTATCTGTGGCAAAGAGCATTAAGAGCCGCAAGTACATCGACCGATACTATCACAAATTGACCTGCCAATCACTTTGTCCTGGCTTCAATTGTGCAGATAAGGTGTTTGAGGTCACTGAAAGCAGATTCTCTATGTTAGCCTTCTTTTTTATTCAATCACATTTTGCTGCACAGATGAAAGTGTCTTAGTGTCTTTTACAACATGGAAAAAGATTTGGGGTGTTTCTGCCTGGCCTATAATGTAGACCAGTTAAGATTTTACATGCTAACTGGAATAGCCGTCTAATACTTCCTGCATGTCTGAAAAGACTTAGTAGCGGTAGGGTCACAGGGGGATACTTCCCAGGGCTTATAAAGTAATCTCATTGATATTTATTCTTCTAATGATGACAAAGAGTGTAAACTGATGGCTGCATTCATTCCGAGGTGACCCCAATGAGTCTTTCATTTTAAAGTAATGAATTGTACATAAAAGGAGATCTAAATCTTCAAGTCAGATGTAAAATAAGCTTGAATGCAGAGAAATTCCTGGAAGGTATTAAAGTTAGCAAATGGTAGATAATAACACAAGATTCAGAGATGTATGTCCAACAGTGATCCTGTGAGGGTGAATTAAAGCCCCTGGCAAATTGGATGTAACTAAGACTTAAATAAAGACTAGTCTGAAATTTATACAGCCATCAACCATGTTCCTATTTGACAACCTTCACGTGGAATTTGGATATAAACTGAAAACAAATTCCATCCTCAAATAGCTCCGTGTACATGTGGTAATTACATATTTTCTCAGCTCATCTATGGTTTAGAGAGAAGAAAAGACATCAAGAATGAGGTCCAAGTCATCCCTGAGAGATAAGGGAGGCAGAGGGAGGAGAGACAGACTGCTGGAGACAGAAAGTCGAGGACAGGGAGAGTGTTACTTTTTGGGGGGATATCACTCCTCACGT
The DNA here is from genome assembly GCA_013358685.1 of Antennarius maculatus. Lineage (NCBI taxonomy): Eukaryota > Metazoa > Chordata > Actinopteri > Lophiiformes > Antennariidae > Antennarius > Antennarius maculatus. The sequence goes on along the minus strand of CM023621.1, from coordinate 14,039,310 downwards.
TGACTCGAGCTGTCGTACCTGTCGCTGCGGTGCTGACAGGCGGTTTGTTTGGACGGGGGGTCAAGCAAGGAGCAGGGGAAGTGAGAGAATGCTAAGGACACTCAAAGTTAGTGATAGCAAAAAGAGGATTGGGCAGCAGAGGTGACATTGTGATTTATTGACTCCTCTGGGGTCATCTTGACCCGAGTTTGAGGTCACTGTAACTGCCATGGGTAATGGGAATATTTACGCCCTTATCTTCAGTTTACACAAACGGTGCTGCATGCCATAGGCAAATACATCTGGTGATCTGTGCTAAAAATATCTAGTTCTTTCACCCATCAGAAGCTCAATGTGATCTCAAAATCATGAACTAAAAAAATACTTTTTAATCGATGCATGTTTTGTAGTCTTGCGTGTGTAATCCATGGACTAAACTGACAATCCTGTGTTTAAAAAGGTGACCAAGCAGCAGTTCCTCTCACTTCAGCAGCAGTTTGTTCCCCATCAGCTGTTGTTTTTGTCTTGTTTACCCAACTTCAACAATATCCATGTTGTCATCACCTGTGAAATGACTAAGCTTGGACTATAATGCTCTAACAGGGAAACACACAAAGGCCCTCATTTGGCACCGCACCATTATTCAGAGATACAGTATAAAACAAATCCTCCCAGCTATCCAAACACGTAGCTTTTCATTTGGCCTGTTGTTGCCAGTCCTCTGGCTTGTGTGGCCATGGGGGCAGCTGTTGACACTGTTACCAGTGTATTTCCTGTTAAGCCTACCAGCTGCCTCTCCTCTATTCTCCGCGGCCCCCTGGAAGGGTGGGTGAAGCTAGCCTTGCTGGCCATTCTGACGACAGACAGCTCCATTCTGTCTCTGGCTGTTACTGTATCGCCAGACTTTCACGGAACAAAGAAAACCAGGGAGCATGGAGACCACCTATGGCCTCACAATGCACCTCATCAAGCCCTCTCTTATAATGCACACCGCAAACTCAACATACGACTACAGAGTGTTGTATGGAGGTGGATCCTTTGGCACATACACAATGATAACTTATTTGTGGATGAGCGTATGTCAGCACCGATGCTGGACACAACCAAACTGCAGCTGAAAACACAGACGTTAGCCAAAATAAACTAAAAAAAACCCAGAAATGATTAATGTATCTATGGATATATTTTTGTAGAAGCCATTTATTACTACATAAACAAAGACAAATGAGTATTAGGATCAAGATATATTCACAAAGTGTACTGAATTTATTACTGTTTGAGTTACTGGTGTGACTGCATCATTATATGGAAAGTATAACTCAAAGAATATGTGTGTTTGTGAATGCGTACAGGCCACTCCATCCCCCTCTAACTTCAAATATTGACTGTCAGAAAGAGTGAAGAGTAGCCAAGTAATTAGTTTATATGCATAAGAAAAACAGCGGATGACTCGTGACGTATATGTGTTTTCACCACGTTGGGGATGTATGTATAGCCAAAACAATAGTCGGCTAATGCGGGAGAGTGTCTCTCTTTTGTAATGTTCAATTGATAATGAAATCTGACCATTTTGATGGGACAGGGGTCTTTTAAGAGTAGACTTTGAAAAAGTTCTCATTGTTATTGATGGCGGCAGTTTTCTCTTGCGGATGCGAGGGGGGGATTTGCTGGGAAGGTGTCACATGATTAAAGCAGTGATTGGAGATAGCAGGATCGGTAGGGTATGGGAAGAGATAAGAGGAGAGTAACCATGTTTAAAGTGTGCTGTGATCAGCCATTGCAGGAGGGAAAGCAATGACAGGTGTACTGCAGAGAGGCATGAAGCGAGGAAAACAGGAATGGGTGACTCCTCCAAAGCTCCGCTGCTAAAATTAGAATATTTTAGAAGATGTGAACAATGGACTGTTAGATCAGGGCATTAAGGATTCAAAAAAGTATTTTTATTCCAACTGATAATGACCCTCCCTTGCCTGTGCATATTGTTAATTCAACAACAACGGAAAATATGTAGCTTTAGCAAGATAAAGCAGATATTCTGTTGTGTTTAGAAATGACAAAAGGACCACATAGGAGGACAAGACCAGCCCTGAGGTAGAGGAGGTACAGGAAAGGGTGTTTATTCCATAGTTTACAGACCTATAGTCAGCATGTCATGCTCTCAGACTCTCAAGCATGAAGCCAAAGTGAGAGAGACACCTCCACTGCTTCAACATTCAATGAATATAATAAACATCCCTGTGAAACAAATTGTTCATAAGCTACCTGTTTAATTTTTCAGATCTCCTTGAACTATATATTTCCTTATTAGTTTGGAGACGTTCGCTTGGCTTGAGTGGATGGATGATGCTGTCAGGGGCCTGGGCATTATGGCGGCTCTATGTGAGTGATTTCTACCAAGGAAAGCCTATTAGGCCTGACAGGGGGATGATGATATTAGGCCATCATCATTCAGGAGACACCACCCCCACCAACCCCGCTACACCCTCATCCATCAGACAGCCCAAAACACCCAGCCGTGCTCCCTCCTTTCCTTTCTCCTTCTGACTCCCTCACCCACTTACTCTTTCCCCTCACTTCTTTTTTTTTTTTTGGCCTCACATTTCTTTCATTCCTAGATTTCCTCTTGCTCTCCTGGTATTCAGCTCACATTTTGCCTCATCCCATCCTTCCTTATCTTCATTGTTTTATATCTTTCTGTCTATCACATTCTCCCCCCTCACTCTCGGATGGCAAACACAAAGACAAATTCTGCCCTTTTCTTAGCCCATGAAACATTTAACATTTCATTCCAGATCTTGGCAGACGCAAGTAAAAAATGATCTAATGAATCTTACTTATTGTCTACCCTGAGAGCAATCATGAGCTAAATATGAGATCCCTGTCCCCTGGCCTGTATCCATTGTCTTCTTGGCCTTCCCTGTCCTTACTCATCCACGGTGGATTGAGACCTTTACCTTTAAGCTACAAAAATGTGCAAGCCAGAAAAATTGGTACATTCAGAAGCTCTTGGGTAAGCATTTGACTTTGTTTCTATGAGGGAAAACTGTACTTTTACTCTCCTGAAATATGCTGCCTTTTCATCCAAAATCACAGCCTGCATGATCATCAGGTTTAAAGGGGGACTTATACCAGAGTTGTGTTGTTAAACAATGTGCAGAGCCTCAAACATTCCATTATATTGAGGCACCATATGGAGGAGCAAAAACTGCTGTTTTCTCAATCAACCTTCTGATGCTAATGGAATTTCCTGACACTGAAGACAGTACTCAGATGGCTGAAAAGCATCTCCAAAGCGTCAAATGAGAAAACACGAAAATGGCAATCACAGCAGTAGTCTACAGTTAAAGGGAAAAAACCCTAAGATCAGGATTACTCCTTTTAAGCACATGCCGAAACTAATTTCGCTTTATATCATGAAGTAAATTAAAGACACTGATTAAGTATATTTGTGTGGTTGAAATCCAAACCGGATCACTGAATCCAATGCTTTTACCCTCTTGTGTGACGTACCTTAACTCAAACATATGGGTTGGCAGTCCTGTCTACAATATAATTCACTTGCATGGTATACTTACTTTTTTCTTTTCTGTATAAAGGAGAACGCCAAGCATTTTCTGTTCCCAGAAGATTAAAAAACAAATAAATCAGAGCACTCTTTAGTAATCCATCTGACCCTCAACTACTGCTCTCTGAGTCCCTGCTCTTTTGTTGAACTTAAAACCCAACTCGGCCCCTGTGACCTTAGCTTAGGGCCAACGTGCCTGTAGCTGTGACCTCTAAGACCCAGAGACCTGCAGTGATCGAACGAGTTCCATTGATGACAAAGCTTGGCTGGACCTTCGCTCCAAGCTTGTTTCACTTTGTGTTGGGTGCTACCAGCAGTCTCGTATCGGCCTTGACAATGGACCGTTTGCATGTCAACAGTGTCAACGAGCCATTGATGTCAGCAGCCATTGTCAACTTGTCTCTTTTAGTTTAAAGGTCCTATAAAATATCACTGACTTGTATTTGAATGACCACTTCTTAACTCATCAAATATGGGAATCTTCTCGCTGCACCTTAGGTTCCCAGTGTATATTAACAAAAATGAGGCGAATCCTACAAGCTAGTTCAAGCAGACATGAGCTGTCCTGCATCCACCTGTATGCTCCTCATCACTCCCCATTGTCTGTATGTAAACGTATCTGTGGGGAGTGATTAACGTCAGATGCTGGGTGTCAAACTAAAACTAGTTAATTTTCTGCTGCTGTGATGATAAAATTTTCAATCTTGCGAGTTGTCTGGCTGAACTGGTAATTTGTGTCCAAGAACATAGATAGAATGCACACCTCGATGGTCAGTTTCAAGCATTTGTGAAATTTAATCAAACCTGCTGAGCAGTCTGTCCTGTTTTAGGGCTTGTGACCCAATCCAGACACATATACGAATATAGGGAATGTCAGACAGGTGTGGCATAAGAATGCATTTATACATTGATAAATTATCTATGTATAATTACATCATCTATACTGTAGATGTTCCACAACATTTAACGCATCCACTGACTTGTAACAAGAGAAACTGCTGCATTTCTTAAGTGAAGAAAGCATAATTTGGTTGGAACTCATTATGCACCACACATACATTTTAAAAACTAATGATTCCAAAATATTCTGGCCCACCAATCTGTCTGAATGATGTTAGCAAAGGAAGGTCCACTGCTAAGACAGCCTTCTCCCAGGAGAGCATTAGGGAGCTTCAAACAGCATTAATGGTTTATTGCTTTCCATCATGTCCTCTTTGAATATTGTCAAAACTTTCATTATGACATGACAGGGTTTGCTATGCAGATGCAGGTCAGATGCTTTTTAAGACACTCCGCCCACAGTGCCTTTGTTTTTGTCAGTCATCCTTGTGGAACGGCTTCTAGATAAAGGTACCACTCCAGGCACGTGTTTTCCAATGTCTTCTCGTATTTTAAATCACAAGGGGTCTGCAAATGACTGACAGGTTTTTCAAAACATACAAAAAATCATTGAAGATATAGAATTTTTTAATGTTCTATAATCATTGACCACACAGGCTGATACAATACTTCTGTTTACTATATGTCGAAAATTCTATCATTTACATCGCAGGTATGCATTATGAATCAAAGATGCTGCTATCTGTGGATGAGTGAGACATTCAAAAACAAATGCTTTTTACTTCAATTTCATCATACTAAGTTCAAATATTTCACCATATTCAGATCAAATATGGAGCATACATTACATTTTTATTCTGTATCTCATTAAAAGGAATTATTTGATTGATATACCCAGGCCAGCAAATAAAACATGAGCCTAGCATGCACTAGCTTTCTCAGACAGTCTGATCATCTGCAGGCCTAGCTCTAAAATAGATTGGGGATTACCTCGGATGTGAATATGTCAGTATGATCAAAATGAGAGAGGCAGACCACGTTGTGAAGCACTGGCTTTAAAGGTTTTATGCAAAACATGATATCTCTCCCTGCCTTTCCATTAACATGCTGTATTGAATTACTTAATATGGTATAGACATTTTGCCATGAAGCAATTAAGGGATTACTCAAATATAAATCACACTCACCGTTGTCTGTTGTGCATGCCCATTCTGGTTCAGAGTTCCAGCTGAGAATGTCGGCTGCTCGTGACACGTGCAGGAAAATAGAAAAAAAAAAATCCACTCACTCCGATGATGGTTAGGAACTGTAACAAAGGAGTGCACCACAGTCTATCAGAACATTAATGGTATAGCATTTCCAGACAAACTGACAACAGAATGTGGTCATTGCAAACAACTTAATTTGATCAGCTTTATGTAAAACAGGGGGGCGCTGGTGAGATGATTAATTGTGCATGTTTGCAGTGGAATTTGGACTGTGTGCTCAATATGATAATCCAGGAAGCAAACATATGAGAAATAACAAATTAATAACAAAGGAAGGCCTTTCTTATCACTGACTACTGTCTGTTTAGAGTGTCAGCAATCCAGACATCTGCCAGTCCTAAACATTTGTACGTATGACATATTTATTTAAGTCTTAACCATGGAGACGAGCTACATCCAGGGAAATGCTTATTTCCTCCAAACATCAATACGGATCTGGGATTCTTCATATTTTTCCATCTGTTTGTGGCACTGGCATGTTTAATTTTCCAGAAGTGTTGCTGAGGTCATTTCTGTGACGTAAGACATAAATGTTGCTGGACAAATCCATACAAACACGAGAGCATGTGTACATTCTCTGCCATCATACCAGTGTGACAGTAGGGGAAGCAATAGTCTGGTCGTCATGTAAGTTTTCAGTGAAGGATTAATGCATAGTTCACTGAGCACTAGTACAACAATTAGCATCAACAGCTAGCCCTGACCTCTTTTTCCATGTTTCATCAGTAGAGATAGAAAAGTAGTAAACGTTAGAAATGTGACCTTACATCATCATTTCCAAATGCTTTTTTTAAACTTTCCCCTCTATTATTATTCACATCAAACTGTATCTATGTCTCACATGTTTTACTAACCCGCATCTAGAACAGCTGTGCATCCTTAGCACTGCAGCTATTGAAACAAAGACCGAAAGGGGGTTCTAGCACATTAAATGCACACACACACGTGCAAGCACACACACCACAGACATATTCAAATTATTGCACCTTGACTTGTTGAATATCTGTGTCCATGCATGTGTGTGTGTGTGTGTGTGTGTGTGTGTGTGTCTGTGTGTGTGTGTCTGTGTGTGTCACAAGCAGAAGGTGGTGTCAGTCTTTAGCCAACCCCCACCTCTTTAGCTACTCCTAATGCCCCTTTTACTTGCCGATTTTCTCCAGTCTATTCAAACCCTGTCACTCAGTGCGATGAATTCCATTAAACCTAAAGGCTGCCACAAACTCACCTGCGAGAAAGGGAAAATAGGCATGTATAGTTGACAAGCATTTGAGGTTTATTACTACATGTGCGGGTTGCATTTTTAGAAAAATAATTTTTCTTGGTCTGACTTCACACTCTCCGATATGTTACTTGACCATTTAGTCTAACCAAACCAGTATCTCACACTTCTATCGTGAGCTGTCTCATTTTTTTAATTTATTTTTTTGTCGTCTGCCTGAGCGGTGAAACTAGAATTCTAGCATAAGGTCACATATTAAACAGGAACAGAAATGAGGAGTCAGCAGAGCCGGCTTGGAGAGAAATGTGTGCCTCAGTCTGAATGTGCTGAATGAATGAATGCAGGTCATGATTTATCGGGCCCAGAGAGCCACTCTCCGCCTGTCCTGCTGAGTCCTGATGGCTGCAGCCTTTATGTAAAACAAACCCAGCCTTTTCATTCAACTGCTCCCATCGCACCACTTCACAGCAGCTAGAAATCCAGACTCTGCATTCCCCAAAGTGGTCCACCAGCCGCAAAATGACCACGGGTTTCTATTTTATTGAAGTATGAGCTAAAAGTCCGCTCCACATGAGAGACAGTCATCACACAGTGAAGAACAGTTTAGACTACGAATAAGACAAGGAGTTTAGATTAAAAATGAAGGGATGTTTCAAACCGAGCTCTGCCTAACTGGAGGGGGGTCGAGAATTTAGCTGACTGTGCTAATATTCATCAGGTATCTGTCACAGTTCATGATTCTGGATACATATTAACACTTTTCCTGAAGCTTAACATTTGTAAAGTTGAGTTAATGCGAGGTAGAAATGGTACTCCTGAAATCTTAATGGTTCGGTTACCATTTTAACTCTATTAATCAAAAGTTCTAATCCAATGAGAAGAGCCATCTTCTCCCGTGAGGATAATATGTTGTTTTAAATATGCATTCTGCTCCAATCGATCACTCATTTGAAATATTTAACAAAGAGTGTTGACTCAGACTATTCAAGGAGTGTGATACCATTACCACCTAAAACCTAAAAAGGTTCAAAGTCTGCTCCTAAAATGACCCCTTTCAGTTTAATTACTGAGAATCTCATTGACCCAACATGTCCTTTTCTTGTCCAGAAAGGGCAGGGAGAGGCATCCATAAACAGCCAATGGTTTAACGGATGCTTGTTGTTGGAGGTGTCTATCGTAACCCCATAGCACAGTTCGTCCATCGGCCAGCAGCGTTTAAGGGATTGACAAGTGACCAGAACAAAAGCCTTCGGTCAACAAGCTGTTTAATATCCATTATTATAGAGTGAACATTGTGCCTCCAGAAAGGCAAACACATCTCTATTGATCCATTGATGGCAAGATAGAAATATTTTCTCTTATGGTTCCACCTTCATAAAGTGGCCCCTTTCAGAAAGGCAGGGAGCAAACAATACAGAGAGAAAAGCAAAGAGGTGCATAGAAGGGCTGACATTCTGCTCCATTGGTAAATAATAGTGTCTGAAGGCTGGCCCATCTATAACCTCTGAAACTGCTGTCTGCCAAGATAAAATGTTAGGCCTGTTTCTCCGGAGCCCGAGCAACAAGATCAACATGGCTGATGCGGTTTTATTTGTCATTAATGTCACACTCAGTCTCGGCTCTCTAAAAAACAGTCTTGAGTAAACACTAATGACAAGAATGCTCTTAGACACTTCAAATTGGACGTAAAGCACGGCGCTGAAAAGCCATCGCACCCCAGCGGATTGCTAATCTGTTGAACCTCTGAAGTGGATAAGACCTTGATGAAAAAAACCTCAGGAGCTTTTCACAATGCAGACTGATGATGCGTAGAGCAGCCATGTCAAGCAGAGTGAAAAGAGAATCAAATTCTCTCCTTTTTAAAAAAACAAAATCTGTGTGTTTAAAATTTTGCGTATGTCCCATTTTTCAGTAGGAAAAGAGATCAAATTGCATGTTTTACCATTTTAAATGTACATTTTTATGTACTGTTGACACATTTTCCTCCTGTGCCTCCGTTTAACTGCGTGCTATTATGACTCGTCTCTTGTAAGCTGTGAATTAGATGCCAGCTTTTAAGTTGAAATGGAGGCGTATCCTTTTCGATGGGCTGTTCATATGAGCCCTCCGTCAAAGAGAAAGGGGGGGGAGACACTTGGTATGCAGTCATTTTGTGAACTCCTCCGCTTAGTGTGAAAGCAAAGGGCATCTCTTCCCAGCAGGAAGTGGACAGCTCGTCCCCCTGTAATGATGCATAACTAGAACACTTCCATTCATGCTCGTGAGCTTCAATGAGGATGGCCTCAAAACTAACTATTATAGCCTCACTAATGTCAGACAGTCAGTGGCATTCAATATCATATTTTGGTAATTTTTGCAGTTTGATTACTCCCCTTTATAAACACTCAACCCCACCAACCACACCCACTTACCTCACCCACTACCTCACCCTGTCTGATTCAGTAACAAGCCGACCTCTCTTTCTCTCTGTCTAAGCCTGTCTGGTTTCCCCACCATTTTTAATTTTAAATAGGCTTGCTGCTGATTTTCAGTTTGGGCGGTATAAACAACCACAATGGGTAATTCACACTATATTAAAAATAGTTTGTGCAACATAGAACTCTAATCAGTGGAGGCCTGCATAAGCAAATTATCACTGCTAAATTAAAACCCTGAGCACAGGCTGGATGGTAATAATACTGTAGATCTCTAGAGAAACAATCACAACCTGGGTGCTTAATTTTATTTATTTTTTACTAGGCAGGCTATCTGGTTATTTTAGGAGCCATAACAGCATCATCAAAATGTCTTTATTATGGCGCACATATTACAGGTCATGCAGATTTGAAATTGTTGAGCCATACAGATGAGTACAAATGTGCCGCTAGGTTATGGCTTTTGATTTTGGGAGGCACTCGTATTATTTGGTGGATGTATGACAACACAACAAGATATAATTTCCCTGAATAACCACATATTAAGATTTCTATGGTCCAAGTCACTTCCATCTTTTTTTCAAAGTCACTGCTTTGTGATGCTGCATTAAAACAACATTATGAGAAGCCTCATTTTAGTGCATAACAGAGTTCATATCTCAAAACATTTCTTTGTTTATTATTCATGCATGGATATTCCTCTGCAACCCAATATTGATGCATATCACAAACTCTCGTCTGCCTACCACCTTTCATGTCAGAGCTCCATGTGATAGCATTGGGATTGTTTGTTGTTTAAGTGTATGGTATCCCAAATATGCCAAAACAGTACATTTGCATAAGTATAAAGTCAGGTTCAAGGGACTTCAGTGATATGCAGTGTTCTGTTTCTAATATCCTTTGGGAAACTATAAAAACATCCGTATTTATGCTCTTATTAAATATTTCGTAAATGCATATTTTCAGATGCACAGGCAATAAGACTTTACAGGGTGTTAAGTTGTGGTCACAACATGCAAGGGTGGGTTTTTAATGGGAGGTCAGTCTCATTTTAATGTACCACAAGAAGATGTTACCGTTGTACCTTTCTTTCAGCTGTGGCTCTCCAGAATTCAGACTGATTATAGATAACAACCGCATTACAGAGCAGTACATCAAAGACCTAGCTTACTGCTCAGTGGGGAGCCACTCTGGCACATTTCAAAAATCTATCCATTCAAGAGCTCTCACTGGAAACATGTTATGCATTAAATGTGTCAAGTAGGAAAGTGTTGTCTGATCCATCTTATTCCAAATCTCATTGCTGCTGTTATGTTCTGTACTGGTTTCATTAAAAAACATGAGCAAAAGAGCAAACTAGCAAAAGGTGCCAAAATGGAAGCTTTGCGACGAAAAGCAAAATCAGACACTATTCGTTTCTTATTGTATTAATTTACAGGATCACTACGAAACAATTTAAAACATTTTTCTTTCATGAAAGAGTATTTTTCATCCTTAAATGAGAAGGAACACTTGAGGGAGAAAAAGTTGGAAATTTAAAAAATCAGCATCATTGTAAAACTGCTGTGAATTTTTAACATTACAGTAATCATGCAGCTGCTCTTTAAATCTGATAATTTCAGCATCTTTATTTTCCAGATCACATCCATCCATCTGCACATACATCTGGACATTCATACGCAACCATTCCAGCCCGGTTTAACCAATTGGATTCTTTGAAAACTAATTACAGGGTTGTTGTGTTAATAAGCAGCCGTTTTTCACATGCAGGTGTGAGGTGGCTGGGCTACCTGTTAATGAAAGTCCTTGTTTTTCCAACGAATCTCCATACTGCTCTAATAAGACTCAGTTTCCTCCCACGACTTCCCTAATGAGTGTTATCACACCACTTTTGCAGAAACCAGCGCAGGAGTTATAATAACTTATGTATTGTAGCTCTGTGTGTGTGTGTGTGTGTGTGTGTGTGTGTGTGTGTGTGTGTGTGTGTCACAGGTGTGATGTGATCTATATAAGGTGGGTGAGGGAAAACCAGCAGATTCATGTGTTGAGCCACAGGGGGAGTCATAATACATATTATTATTATTATTATTATTATTATATTATAATAATAACATAATAATAATAATATACATTGGATTCAGTTTAACTTTTTAAAGCGCCACACATTAACACACTTTTTTTCTTATTTTGTTCTCAACACATTGTGTTGACTGCCCTCATTAATACAATATAGTATGTCTTTCCTACTCAAATCCACACCTACTATAACTATACTGTACACTATTTTATACAGTCATAACTCCAGTTCCTGTTATTCTTTAAACCCTGGATCTGCTCTATAAAAATCCAGCACTCCTCCTGATACTGACACGTTTTGCCGGCGAGGACAGGTGAGGCCTGCCAAACTTTTGCCTAAATCCATCAACGGTCCTGAGAGCTGAAAATATACCAAAATACCCTCCAATAACAATCAGAAGATGTGGATATCCTCCTTTGGGCAGTAGTAGAAGTCTGTGAATAGTTTAAGGATTTTTCTTCATGCCCTCAAAAAACCCCTCAGTATCTCGCCTGAACAATGGCTGAAACTATACGTATTTTCTCCAAGCAGCCTTCTCCATTACCGGGAGCTAAATTAACAGCATTTAAGTATCTATTAGAACACCAATGCTTTGCTTCCTCCGGCTGACCTCGCCTTGCCCTTATTTCATCCGCTGCTGCTCATTAAAATGGCATAATTGCAGGTAAGCATCCTGCAGTACCAACACGCTTAATTAGCAAAGTAGGAGAGGTTCACGGCGCCACATAGGTCCAAATAAACCTGGGTAGCAATGAAATAAATAACACTTATCATTAGCAGCCCATGCCTGTTTCATTACTGGGGACAGGGCCTCTGAAGTGTCCTCATTAACAAAAGAGAAACATGTGTCGGTAATTCTTTATCAATGAATTTGCCAATTAAATGATAGCATTTTTGACAAAAACAATAACATTGTCTTTTATCGATGTCTAATTTTAATTATACATCCATTTTAATGAAGAAATAAAGTTAGCTACATTCCGGTTATTCTTACATTTGTCACACTTATGATGCTGGCTTCACTGAATTCACTGATGCCTGACTATTCCACAGTCAGGCATCCCAAACAAGTCCTTTTTTCTTAAATAAACTTCTCCTGCAAGACTTTTATTTTGTGTTACCTTCCTGTCTCAAATTCCATCCAAAAATAAGCCTTCATGTTGCCCTCATAAGACATTATAAGTGCAGAGTATGAAGCTGTATTTACCCTCCGCTCATGCGAAGGTTTAACTATGGAACTAATCGGCTCTTAGATTTCAGTTTTGTCATCTGCCATCCCCTAATATGCACTAACGGGATGTATATTGTAAGGGAATGCTCTTACTTTTTAACCTGCCTCTGAACTGTCAATTTTCTGCTTGCTCTTGATCCGTCCATTTTATACATTTTAGGTCTTTTAAACCCCCTCAAAGCTTCTTAGTAACAGTCGGTCGATCAAAGCCCCCCGTGCCTTTACATCCTCTCCTGAACCGAAGCATAAGTTTAGGATTGTCTGAAAGGGGACTCAGGGGCAAAATAAAATGCCATTGTTTGCCAGTGACCTGACTCAGTAAACCAAAAGTGTGCAGCTCTTAAGCTGGAGCACATCACACTGGAACTTAGGAGTGCTTTCATTCACTGAAGGAAAAGGTTTTCTCTTGAAAAGGGTTGGACTGACTCCAAAATTGCGCAGCATAATTGTGTCAAACTAAAAAGTCAGAAGACATATTTTATTTGCCGTCTCACCTTATTGTTAGCAAAACTAGAATTTTTTGTTCATCTTGGGAATAAAAAGATTTTATATTTCCACACCTATATATGCAAAGCCATAAGAAGCGCTATAAGTAATATGTTACATATAATATGTTGTCTCTCTGCACAATACTGCAGGTTGTCATTTTGTGTGTGTGTGTGTGTGTGTGTGTGTGTGTGTGCACATGCTTGAATATACTGTGTCATCAGTGTGAAAGCGCATGTCTTTCTGTATTTATGAGTGGAAAATAGCGAGTGCACATGTAAGAAATATGTGAATATGTGCTCTGTTTATGTGCTTTTCTGTGGATGTATGTCTGCGTCCGCATGCGATTGTAGGCAGGTATTATTTGGAGGTGTGGGTCAGAGGAGGGGCAAGGTATCAAAGATCACAAAAACTGCATGACAGCTGACAATTTCAGGCTTTTGATTAAGATTTGTTGATATGACCAGTCCCTGGGTCTCTTCCAAACACACTCCAGGGATTCTGGGCTGCCTGGCTATGCTGCAGACAGAACAACCCATCAGTTGACAGAATCAGGCTGTAGAGGCGCCTTCTCCTCATCTGCCGCCTTACCTCCCCGCTGAAACCCCAGTAATTAGAGTCTGGGCAACATGCAGAAAAAAAACACCCACAGAGAGCACAGTGTCATGGACATTGCCAATTATGCAGCCATTTTGCTCATGGATGCAACCAGCTCGTTGTAATGACACACACATACACATCCATGGGCATGCATCGCTAAGTGAACATGCACACACACACACACACACACACAGACACAACTTATATACACATGATGCACACCCAGATACAATGAGATCATTACAGGACTAAATCAGGTTTAATTCTGACATATGCTTATTATTTACCAGAGTGTCATGTCAGCAGTAACACCAAGAATATACAATGATGCTTATATTAGTATTTTGACCGCCAATCCCCATCAAGGTCCTCCCCTATCCACCTTGTGCACACCTGATATTGATTTCACAGTTCACAATCATTAAACATGCAGTATGTCATTTCTGCCAGTAGGGGACCGTCAATCGAAACAATGAAAACAAAAGACACAGTTTGTTGACATAGTACAGTAGCCAGGGACCATGGGAATATTTGTTTTCATTGTGAAACAACAAATATCCTTCCTGATAAGAACCTATCCGACTTAACTCAGGTGGAAATCTTTACAGAGGAGACAAAACAAAGTTTTATTCACGTTATGCCCCCTGACATCCTGTCCGTTTCTTTGACTACAAAACTTCTCTTGATTTTAACTTTGCTGGAAACCGTATAATGAAATACATGACTCAAAACAAAATATACAACCAAAGTTCAGGTCATTTATGGATAATGTACCGATTATACCTTGGAAAAATGATCTAATGTGCACGAGTTGAATGAGTGTAAAGAAATGGTGCATGTGAAAGCATAAAACTGTTTCAGATAGGAATGTGTTGCATATTCATTTCAATTGATGACAGTAATAACACCAAATGACTCATTCTTTGGATTTTCCATTAAATCACCCTTGAATAATACTACATAAATGGGCTATTATCTTTTACTATAATATTGAGCATTGCAGGAACAATAGGAGGGGAAAAGCCTCTGCTTAATTTTTGCATTCCCCAGAACATGCTGTTGACTTTTGGTTGTCTTCTTTAAAGCACCTTCTACCCCTAGAAAAAGAGTAGGAAAAGATAATTGCAGCATTTGCTCATTGGGGAGACGGAGGGCTACTCAAAATGTCCCCTCATTTGTGAATTACAGAGATGCATTTAGCCACAGGAAATTTAAAGTGGGACTACTCACCATGAAGACGAGGTTAAGTGCTCTAATGGAAAGCAGTTAAGTGTTTGTTATTGTTGCTCCTTAATTTATTTTCTCATCATATATTTATAGTTTGTATTCATAGATGTAAATTTTTGGAACGCTTTAATGGCATTTCTTTAATTCATCCAATAATAACTTATACCAGGGTGTTAGTTTTAAGCGTGCATCATTGTCTCATTGGCTTGCAGTGCTTTAGTTTTGTGCAGTCATGCTAACATTATGAGTTGTTTAGATGGTGCAGGTGCACAGGGCATCGTATTGAACCAGACAAGTGCAAGTCTTGAGAAAGAATAACCACAGTAGAAATAAATGTTCTAAAATTAAAATATCAGTGGATCTTCTCTGCAAATTAGTTTTTTCCAGGCCACTAAGAAGTAAGGCAGACTTTCAAAAAGGCTCGTCGGCAGCCTTCCTTTTGTATTTGACACCTTCACATTGCATTTACTGCAACGTAGAGGGACCATAATAACGACACTTTAATGAATCAAACCCCTACCCCTCCTCTGTGCATGTTTGGCCTTTGAGGAATTTGAGAAACAGAGTTTTAGTAATTATTTATGCAGCTCCTTTCAGCATAACTTGACAGGTATTGTGAATGTAATCCTGCCACTGATGTGCAGCGGAATTAGTATTTCAGTATTTTATTTAATGTGGTTAATAGTATTTGCCCTTGCAGAGATTTTCAGAGGGGAGAAAATTAATGGCTACATTGAAGCTACTATTGTTAGCTGTGGCGAAGCACGCAGACATAGTACATTCTTAAAATTGTATTTGTCATGTTTAAACAAAATCAGCGGCTTGTGAAAAAAAAATGTAGACCTGTGTCATAGAAGGGAAAATCCTCTGTTACTGCTGAGCCGCCTGACACAGATCTTCAGTGTAACATGCTGCCACTTCCACGGTAAAAACACTCAGGCAACTCCAGCAGACTTACAGAACAACCCATTCTAATGAGAATTTTTTTTTTTTTGTAATTGATGTCACGCTATTGCAAGACTGAGATCATTTCTCACTTTCTTCTCCCTTTTTTTGCTGCCATTTCATATATACGCCCTCTGAACTTTAGCAGTCATTTATTCTTTCATTTCCCTCTCTAAACAAAAGCCTGGCCCTCTTTATGTTCATCACCATGCCAGTATGAGAGAAACACCATCTTGTCACGCAATGTAAAAAAAAAAAAAAACCATTAAACGTGCAGCATTAAAGGGAGACGAAATGCAATTAGCCAAGAAATTACTCTGATCTTGCTGACATTTAGGAGAAATTGTAACACAATATAGGGGGCTGACGTTTGATTGACAGCATAATCCAAGTTTGATGGGAGCGGGTCCACGTTCGCCGAGCAGAGCGGGTCGCCGGCTGATAACGAGTACAGCTGCACAACTCTGATAGCTATGTCCGCCACGATTCGTCACCAGGCAAATTCCTCCGGTATAAACGATGATGAAAGTATCGACCATTAATGACAGGATCATCTCCCTGCCTGAAATAAATGCTATAATCCCTTCATGCCAGGTCCATGAATTCCTGATACAAGTTATATAAACTGGAGCAATAAATCAGTGTTAGCTCAGTTGTGTTTGGCAAATTAAACCGAGGCTCTTTGCCCCCTGTTTAAAATGCAAGATGGCCAACTGAGGACATCTTTGCTTAAGCTGTAACATCCAATGAGTTATTGCTGAGGATAGATTAACTTTCTTGGTGCAAAAAGAATTGCAAATGTATGAGGAATAAGGTGGAAATTCCCTTTGCTATTGAGGACATGAGACGTACGTTTGGCTGCAGACAGTGGAAGGTGATGAATATCACAACCTTTCATCAGCTCCATATTGGACTGCTTGAACATGAGTGATGGAAATATCATGGTTATTGTATTATAATGACATTAATCACCGTCATATGTAAGTAAGCCACAGAGAGTTAACAGTAAAATGTTCTGTGAGTTCGTGTAAGCGGGTCACATTAGATACCGATAATGACACCGAGGCAGATATTTCTTTAGAGTGCATCTTTTTATGCAATATTTGTAGTGAGCATTCATAAAGAACATGTTGGCTGAAGTAAGTCATATAAATGTATTTATTTTGACAAACACAAATAAATGTCACTGCTTACTGAAACATTGTCTGAACTACAGAATGCCTTCATTCTGATTTATCTGCAACATTATATCCAGCGCAAGTTACATTTGTGTCTTACGTCATTTATATGTACGTTTGTCAAGCCAATCGGTTACCCACATCGTAGCAGGTGGGGTGAGACAATTGAATGACACTTTTATACCCGAACAAAAATGTCCCTGACACAAAAGCAAGAACGTAATCCTTAATTCGCCTACACTCAGCAAGATGATTGTAGGCTTTTCCCTTTTTTTTCTGCCTTTTTTTTAAAGAGGAGAGGTGACACAATGCTGCCTAAACACGATGATTAGGGTGAGTGGAAAGCAAAAGTGAATGGCTGATGAATATTTCATAAATGTTAGCAGCACTTACTGGACACAAGACCTGATTGATGGCAGAGAGGCTGTAAAGGCTTGGATGCTGAAGGGCTTCAGCCTCCTTTCACTTTGGTGATCATTTCAAGCACCGCCGTTAAGCGAGGAATAAAGATGTATATGTCTGAGGGCCTCTTCAGTAATGACCTGCTTCAAACAAAATTCGCTGGAGTGAATTTGTGTCACTTCAGACAAATGGTGAGAATATAAAAGGAGGAATTTGTTTTCAGTTTAACCTCTATTATTTCTAGCCCATGAATATGACTTCAAAGTCTGATTGTTCTAGTGGCACATTTAATGGACCAAAAATATGCATCATATAAAGTTTTGGAGTGTCACAAACTACAAATTAATTTTTTGGAAGTTTGGACTTTCAGTATTTACCTCTAGCAGTCCTCTTCAGGATAATAAATAGGTTCTACCAGAGTACTTGTTGCAATTAAGTGGTTGCAAATATGTAGATATCTTATTGTCACAATTTCCTACGAGATTAATAAATCTATTATCTATCTATCTATCTATCTAAATAAGTCTGAGGTTATTTAGAAATAACATCAATATTGTAGAGATTGTCATCTTTATGTTTCAGTTGTCCAATTAGAACTGCCACACTTCGTATTAGTTAAGGATTAAGTACTTCTTTATTTGACTGTTTTTCATATACATCCAAGTATGCACTGTTGCTATGACTAGCAACCCCTTAATACATGACCCTGCCTGCACAGACATGGACACACATCCCAACCCGCATTGGATACACTTGTCCGGCTTTCTTTAATTAAAGATGTGAAAGATTTTTCAAGTCCATGTACACACATTCATCAGACATCTGACTCGTCTCTGCAGGCATCTAATGAATTGAGCAAATGTGATTTGTGGAGGCAGTCTTTGACAAAACCTGAATGAGGTGTAAGCATCCCATGTATATTTTACCCATCTTCCTTTATTTCTCTGTGGATGAATAGCATCCCACAGGCATTGATATCCTATAGATGGCAGTGTGCATTATGTTGACTAAGGTTTTGGTGCCATTACCTGTATTTCTAATAAAATTGAAGCCTTAAAAATGACTCTCCATCTCATATTTCATTAGCTTTGGTGCACTTTCACTGGAGTCCTTTGCCAATTCTTCAGTTTAGCTGTGAGTCTTCTAATAACTTAAATCTCATTGAGACACTGTGGGAATAGAAGATTGAGCACTTATAAGTGAGGTATTAGCGCACAGGTGTTGGATGGTTATTGCTACTTGCCATATATACTGTCACAGGGAATGTCATCAACAATATCTGACAGTGGTTTTTTTTAATGAAATTGCACTGTTTATTCCTTGAGAGCTTATTTGTTTCCCTTTCTTTCCAATTTTTTTCTAACACAGATCCATAAAGGATAAGATATACTGTATCTTGTGAGTTATTGTTAAATCCTACAAAGAGACCAAAGCCAATAATGTGGATGATACTTAGCACTATATTCCGATTCTATAGCTTTGTCCCCCAA
Organism: Antennarius maculatus; assembly: GCA_013358685.1. Classification (NCBI taxonomy): domain Eukaryota; kingdom Metazoa; phylum Chordata; class Actinopteri; order Lophiiformes; family Antennariidae; genus Antennarius; species Antennarius maculatus. The sequence continues at coordinate 14,020,389 of CM023621.1, read as the reverse complement.
TTTACTCTTAATGAATGTATGAATCTTTTCAGATCCAAATCCAGGTGTGTATTTTCTTCTCTTTATTTTTCTATTTTCCAAAGTGTTTCCAAACTACTGAATTTTATTACTCAGTCCAATGTTTACAGCTGAGTATTTTGTGACTCACTGATGTGTTATTAATACTTTTTAGACAGTTGTGGATGGTAGAGATGAATGAGATTACCTAAAGAAAAAACTGTTCATTGTTATACTAATTAGTCATAAACTCATCTTAAAATTTGTTTGCCCCAGAGAGTTGGGAGTCATGAAAGCAACCCTTGGTGGGCAACCCTAGACATGCCCAGCCGTGCTCCGTCCCTAAGGCCCTGTCAGCTGTGTGCCTCTCCCTCCCACTGTGACTGACTCTGTGTGTGTGTGTGCGTGTGTGTGTGTGCGTGTGTGTGTGAGTGTGTGTGTGTGTGTGTTCACTTGTGTCCTGCCACAGAACAAGACCCAATTTGATTTGCTCCACTGGCGTGTGAAGCTCGGCTGTGAGGCAGCACCTCTCTTTATTCCCCTAATGGCTTCCCTTCCCCACTACTCCTTACTCTTCCCCAGACACCGGTTATGTGCACTCTTGTAAATATACATATACACGAGAAAGAAAGGAAAGACTGATGCATGGATCAGGAGACAGGAATGGAAAAGGAAGGAAATTAATGGAATAAAAGTGAGACAAAGGGCAGGGTTTTAAAAAATGGAGGTGTTACTCCAGAGAGGAGACAGCCGTTCCCTCAAATGCTGACCTAAGAGCTACAATCTCTTTAAATTGGCGACACTGAGAGCCTTTCAAACGGATAGGTAGATGCTGAAATGGTAGAACCTGCCAGTCAGAACGGGAGGTGACGCACCTGATGCGGTCTGTTTTGACGGTGGGGGCACAAGTCAGGTTTGTCATGGTGTCATTTATGTTTCAGAAAATTTGGGGGGAAGGAGGTTAAGCTTCCTGCTGGAGTTGCCAACCACTCTATATAAACCTCAATGCATGTGTGTGGTGTTATGCCACTGAGTGTACCTCCCCTCCCCCATAGAGTGATCAAAATTGTGGCTCTAGTGAGTTGAACCATATAAGTGAGTGTGATGGAGAGACATGTAAATTGCATTGCACAGGACATGCAATCGGCATAGTAACTAACAGCATGGTTCTGCTCAAATGGCTTCTCAAAGCGTCCATGTGTAACTTTGACTTTACCGTACAGGTACAATTCAATCACATATGAAATGACTTTGCTGCAAGTAAACTTGGAAAAGGATTTTCTTTGTGTGTGTGTGTGTGTGTGTGTGTGTGTGTGTGTGTGTGTGTGCGTGCGTGCGTGCGTGCGTGCGTGTGTGGGTCTTGGAAAATTGCAAAGGCTGTGTGTGTGTGGGGGGGGGACACTAATTTAAGAGGCTTAATAATGACCCCCTACTATTCTCTGCAGGAACTGCCTTCACTCGCCCATCGCATCACATGCATGGTATGACATGGGAGCAGGAGATGCGTGTCATTTTTGACACGGCTTGGCACCTACTGGCTGCAGGGGAAACTTCTACATGAATTTCTTGCTGCAGTGCTCGCCTGTTTCTAGGTGGAAGAAAGGGATAAGACGAGAAGCACTGATTTCTTTTTTATCTTCCTTTTCTCACCAAAGATTGAAGGAAACAACAGTCTTACTGTCATCCTTTGATATGTGGAGAACGGCACGGAATATTCAAAGAACTGTACTTATTTATTGCTCGTATGGGAAACTGTGATGCGTTAGGAAATGTATGTCTAGTTCAATAAATTTCTTTGAAAGATTAAGTTTTTATCTTTTTCACGAGAAAAACATTAATTATATTGCCTTGTACAAAGAAAGCTAGAATGACAGGGTAGCTTATTTTTAATTGACAAGCTCTTGTCTATAGCATTCACAACAATAAGCGACAAGTACCATAAATAGACAAAATAGGCTTGTTGGCCACATGGGTGCATGCATGGACAAATTAAATCTTCCATGCTGTTCAGACCCCAAAAAATTAATTGATCCTATCTATGGAGGACAAATCAGCATGAGGGCAGTTAGAGAAAATGAAGAGTTAACTGAGAAGACAAGGAACACGCCATGTTTGAGGTGAATATCAAGGGAATTCCAGCTCACAGAAATCCAATCGCATGACCTTTTTTTTCTGGCTAACAAGAAGGCATCGTTGCTATTTAAAGGCTGCCTTAAGCTCCCAGGAAGAGTACAGTATGCGTCTAACCAGACTGATGGAGTAAGGCATGTCAGACATCATGAATGAAGAGAACGTGGAGGTGTAATGACATCGACAGGCTGTAAAATGGCAAGGTGCGCGACGTAAACATAAACGTCATAAATTAAACTTTAATACCAGTGCTTTAAATATTACTATATTTTAAAATTTAGCCAATATACAATTCTTCTTAGCATGTTAATAAAAAACGTTTTAAAAAATATATATTCAATGCAAATATTTCAGGCACGTGAGGTCATTTTCTTTCTTGACTAATCTGAAATTTGATTGCATAAAATCAGTCAAGTCTGGTTGGAACACAAAACCTCTGGAGTACATTGCAAAAAGAAATAAAGGGGCCTCTTGATGCAACAGTCACCATAATGTAAGTGGACTGTGTGTCCGCTGTTAAACGATTCACGTGAGAATCTCTCCCTCCCTCTTCTCTCCATTTGTCTTCCTATCGTTGTCTTACTATCCTCGTCTTCCTGTCTTTGAATCGAGCTTTCCATTTGGGCCTTCATGCGTCCAGTTATTTTCATTTCAGCACATTCAGACCCTTCCAAATAGGATCTGAAAGCGTGTCATCAAACTGACTGTCAGGACAGATAGGTCCCATAATTTAATTTATGTTTTGTGTGTGTGTGTGTGTGTGTGTGTGTGTGTTTTAATTCAGCGGGGGCCTTTCACAGACGTAACTATTTTGAATGATTGCGGGCTAAAACTCTAAATGTGAATCATAGCTGCCTGATAATAGCTTGTAGTCAGAATAAAACCCAAAGGAATATTCCACACAGTTTTAGTTAGGCACTCTAAAAATCACTTCTTTCATCATAAATTTATAACTGCTGAATTGTAACCAATAACTTTCATAGTTGGCCACCACAAAGGGACCCTCTGCGACAATTCCAGGTGAAGTTTTGATATTTCATTATAAAACAAGCCAACTGTCTCATTTATATCACAGAATATTCACTCTGCCAAAATCATTGCAGCCATCGTCGTCCCTCCATCACCCCCCGGTGAAATGTGAGGCTCATCGGATTTGCGTGGAACTCAGTCCCAACTCATCTGGTTATGATCTGATATTTTCTTATCTTACTGATGTCTATTTCACATTTTACTGCTGCTGATAAATTGCAACTGTGACAGACAACATTATTAAAGATTTGTGAGGATCTCAGAGGGCAAATGAATAGATTAGGAAAAATGTCAACTGTGCAGTGTGTAAACTTTTTTTTCTTTTTTTTAATTTACATCCAGAGAAGATGAAGTAAAAGGAAACTTTTGTAGCATGACATTCAAGTTGTCAAATAAATGCCTTCCGCTCAGTTAAGATATTTTGCTGATTATACATCTGCAGTATTCATCAATATTCCTGCTGGTGTGCTAAAATGGACAATGAACATTTTGCACTATGCAGCATCCTTGTGCATATGTATTTCATAGTATGACTAAACATACTGGAGGCCACTCATTTTGAAGGAGATATGCTCAAGTGTTTTATTTTCCTAATAAAAGGTTGCATGATATTCCTCCTGAATTTATTTCTTGAAACCATTGCCTGAGAAAGGAGAGAAGAGGCCAGAGAGAGAGAGAAAACACACCTTTCCCCTTTGATGATATTCCAAAATTAGCCCTCTTTAATCATGTGTGTCATGTTCAGGTGCTGAAAACTCCCTTTTTGCTATCTTCCTGAGGCTGTTGTTGGAAAAGAAAATGTGTGGATTACACAAGGAAACCTTACTCTGTAATCCAAAAGGGAGGCATGGCTCATTTTAATCAGGAGGCTCAATAGATAAACAATAATAATACATTTCAGCTAATGAAACAAACCATGATGTATGGAGAGCTCACCCGCACTAAGCATCCCAGCCTTGTTTAGAGCTGTTTTTTTTTTTTCTGCCTGCCATTGTTACTGTTTTTAATCCTGGGGAAATAAACTTATTTGAATGCTCCATGGATTAAAGAAACTGTGATTTTCCACTTCAAACACATGCAGCTTGTCAGGTGATAAAACGACTGCAGCTCAGAACCTGAGTTTCATTGTCCCTTTTCCTCCTGTGCCAAATACAGTTTATTTAAATTGTGCCCTTTCTTTTTTACTGTCTCGGTATAGATGTCTTTCATTTGGGGGTACTGTTTACCTTCTTAGTCAATAGTTGGTTTGATTAATCCCAGATCCCACCTACTAAACTCAAAGTAGTCCATAACAGACTAGGTATGCATCCAAGTGTTCATATTTGTCTACCAGCAATGGCAATAATAATATTCTTGTGATACGTCTTTCCCAGATTTAATTGCAGAGCAAGCAAACAAGCCTTTAGCCCGCCTCCACCGTCACTGGAGGCGGGCTACATTTACATCATATTGATCTCTTGTCTCTACATGTCATCTCTGTCTTACACTCTCTCACTCTCTTATTTTCTCAGGACATTTTGGTCAAATTGCCACGGATGGTGAAGGCCAACTTTAATCCACAGGGAAAGTAAACCCGAGGTCCAAGTGAAAGATGAATAAGAGGAAGTGAGGGAAAGAGGAAGTAAAATAAATAAAGACAGCAGGAGACAGATGGACAGAAAAGATTTCAGTAAAGATGACAAGGGAGGTGATTTCTGAAGGATTCATGCAAACGGGCATTCATGTTCAGAAACATATGCAAGTATAGGTCTGAATGAACTTTTTAAAGGAGTTAGGAGATTCTGCTACTTTTTTTCATAGATACTATTTAAGCTTTGGTGCAACTACTGACAAGGCTGTGGTTTCTAACGTTCCCTGATCTGTAGTAAGAATAGGTCTGTCTGTACTTTATAGGGATAGAATTTCTATAATGTAACTGGGACGTGGTCACGGAATGTTTGGTACACAAACAGAAGAATTGTATTGAATTTGAATAAGGAGCTAGTGGCTTTTCTGTGCATTTAAGAAAATGCACCATTTGGAACTAGTTACAGGGAATTCATAGAGGAATGGTTGGCAAAGAAGTCGGAGTTATTGAATCTTAAAGACATTGACTTTTGATAAATCTTTTTGTAATACGAAGGACCTGATCTTGGAAGAAGCTAGATTTGAGTTGCCTGTCAAATATATTTCTGAGGTTTTTGACATTGGGTATGAAGTGGATGGATAGCTGGTTAAGGGACTGGGCAGAAATGCTTCAGAAGTTAGTTTGATGAAATAAAAGGTTTTCTTTTTTGTTGTGTTTAATGTTATTGGACATCCAGTCCTTGAATAATGTTTAGGCATTTGACGAGGGAATTGAATCAAATTTGGGTTGGTTGGGAAGGTAAAGCTGTGTATAATCTGCATAGTGACATGTGATACTGCATTTCTGTATAATCTTGCCTAATGGAAGCCTGTAAATGAGGAGTAGGAGGGGGCCAGGGAACGATTATTGATTGGGTCAATAGGGTAAAGATTCAATTATTAATAGTATTAGTGATATGAGTGAAGCTTCCTGAGACTTCAACCCAATGATTTGTGCGTTAATCCATTAGTTCTCTGCTATAGTGTGTCCCAACACCTGAATGAAATCCCATCTCTCCGAAGAGTCTAACTGAGCGGAAGGCAATCTAATTTCAATTCAAGTTTCTGCAATGCCACAGTTTTGTGTCACTACTAACTTTTGAGGGGCGATGGATTGATCACCATACTGTCCATCCATAACACAACTCAGTTTACTGGTGAAAAAAAGTGTATGCATTACCAAAGAACTAAGAAAATAATAATAATTTAAATTAATCGGGGATTAAAACAAATGTCTGGTTGAGGTTTGGTGTTCTTGCATTTATAAAAAGTAATTTCTTACAGTAATTTTTGGACAGGATTTGAGCAGATGAGGTCAATGAGATTTATTTACATAATTCATGTTTATGAATTGCAACATTTTGATAATGACGTGTGTCGCTCCATTCCCACCAACACCGCTGCCACCCTCCAGGGCTGTGGGCATTTTAATTCGCCCACTTCCGAACTATAATTTTTTTAATTGCTTTGAGACACTCTGCTCTCTTTAAAAAATCAATGCAGATGTAATAATATCTGTAATTGTCTGCCACGCTCCAGGGACACCACAAAAGCCTTGGATCAATGGAGGAAAGCAGGGTAGCCAGTAGGGGTTAATTTTTCCCTTTCTGTAGGTAATGACAGGGAGGCAACGCTTGGCTCCTGGTATAGAGGCACAACTTGTGCTGTTCCTATTGTCTCTACAGCGCCTAATTGGGCCAAATGCAGTTAGTTCCTCGTGGCAGAGGCTGTCGAGGTGCTGATTAATGAAGCCTCCACTCATGTAACCTGATAAAAAGAAAAGAAAGCGATGGCTGAGGGAAAAAATATCAACCTGCTTTGTGTTTTTCATCCCTTTTTCTTTCTTGTGTTTTTTCACTGCCTTTGTCAATTCGCCACAACTTTTTTCTCTAAGTAAACCAGTGAAGTTAAGTTTGCTAAAGTGGATTTTTTTCTTCAGGGAATAAAAGTGGGCCAGCCCATTATTGCTTAGTGGGAGTAATTAAACAACAACAACAACAAAAAAAAAAGAAGAAGAAGAAAGCAGGTTGCTCAGTTTGAATCCCAAGTCTATTTTTTTAAGTGTAATATCACACATTTTTGGAATAAATTTAATATAGTTTCTGGTCAATGGGATAGTGTTTGGGTTTTGCCGTAGTCTTCCATGATAGTTCTCTGGAGACATGTGAGGAATCCAAGATCAAGAGGTCATAGGTATTCGTCTCCCAGGATCATCATGGCCTTCAACTAATTACCTCATTAAGCCACACTCCAATACTTCCAATTGTCTCTGTGGCGTGGGCTTGTTGCTTGGTGAAAGAAAAAAATGGAGTGGACAGAACTCATATATGCACAGTGATCTAGGGGCAGCTTGTTGCTGCTGGGTGGGTGGATTGTGAAATGGAAATCAATCCACTGTAAACATATTAGATGCAGTTACATCCTGCTGGACTTTGCCTAACACATTTAAGGAAGCATTAGGTAAAGTCTTCCTTTATCAATTTTCACATGTAGCTGCTGTTGGGAGGGTGCTGAAAAAAGAGCCCAAGGGATAAGTTGCGATCGAATTCAGTGTGCTTTTTGTTTTACTAATTTGATGAGTCACTGCAGCACAACCATAAAAAAGTCTTTGAAGAAATCTTAAATGAGAGTAAAATATGTAATAAATCAGCCCCAAAATATCATATTTCCAATTTACAGACATTTACATTATGCTGTATAACCCTTGGTATTCCTGCAATTACTGATTTTTTGGGGTGGACATACATCTTTAATTCCGATAACAAGCCGAAACAAGGATTCACATAAATCCTCAAAATGACATTTCAACTCCTCTGAGGAGCAAACTAATATTCTAATTTTTAAAGTTTGATTTCAGTACTATTGCAGGATTTTCAGTAGCTGAAATGTTACCTTATTTCAAGGATGTGATTAATGTTTGTATATGCGCACGTTCATTTTGTCTGGAATTACGTAGGCATCTTAATTCCTCCATGAAAGAATGCCCAATTACCATAAAACGTATGAATGATAATTATATAACAATGTTATGTCAATAGCCGTCTGATTAATCCCTTAGAAAGAAGCCAAATGGCTGGTGCAGCAACTCCAGAAGTGATAAGCAATGTCATTTGTTCTTAATTATTAAGGGCCCCTTTTTGCCACTGTCATGATGAAATTTCTAAACCTCCTTAACCAGCCAAGGCTTGTACATTTATGAAAGCATTTTTTTCTTACCCTCTCACTCCATCACTCCTTTTGGAAGAAATTCCAGTCTAATTACTCACAAGAAGGCATGCGTGCTTACAGTAGCATGAGAGGTGCTTGACAACAAAGTTTATTCTAATAGGCAGGGGTTTTAAAAGGAACTTCAGATGTCCTAATGCAAATGGGGATGTGTATTTGTGTGTGTCACCACTGGTGCTAATAAGAATATACACATAGTCCTCAATTGGGGTGGAGGTCTGATTAGATGTGCTCAAACACAACATAACAAAGTTTTACCTCAGAGCTTCCTCGCTGTCACCCAACAGCACCCTAAAGACCACTATTCTCCTTCTTATCCAAGACCTGAATTCTTCATTTGGTCACACTGCTTGCTTCTGAATAGTCACCTCGGAGGAGATTAACCCTTTCATTAAAAATGCCTGACCAGGGTCAATCTACTGCCTGGATCTGCAGTCCCTGCACCTTACTTTGATCTGTCAAGTATGGAGATATTATTAGCAAACTTTAAGCCATGCCATGTGATTTGTTTTTTGTAAATTTGGAGAAATTGTTCATAATCCTATTATGAAGCCCAGGAGCAAACCTGCGGAAAAATATATGAAGCCTTTTTTTACATCTGGGAAGGCAAAAGGAAGAAAGTGAATGCAGTTTGTGATCCGTACACTTTTGATAAAAAAAACTCTGATGTATATCTCTGTATCCACTCATTTCATTCACCAAGAATGGAAGCGCTAGTATCAATATTTACCCATTTCTTAACTCTTTCCAAATCTTGAGCGTCCCACTTTTGTCGCAGACAAGGAATAATTGTGACATTGCCAACCTTCGCCCGAGCAGTATGCATTATCAGAAGGGTAATGCAATGCACATAACTAGGGGAAGAGGAGAAATCACAATTTTTACACCTCCCATCTCCCTTTCAGAGGCCAATACTTTGCAGAACAAAAGTCAATGTCTCAGCCCAAATCTCGTCTGACAACGCGTAGCAGCCCGTGCTATTTTGGGGTCTTTGTGGTGCCAATCTTCTATCTCTCCTGTGACATTTTTTCAAAGAAAGAGTAGATTTCCTAGAGACTCTGCCCTTTGCAACTTCCAGTGTATTCTTGCGCACAGAGTAAGGACCCTCCTCCTCACTCTAATGCCGTCGCTCTCCGCAGTGACCTGAGAAAGGGAAAATTAAGACAGCGTATCAGGATAAGAGCCCTATCTTTAGCTGGTGGAGTGAAAAGACATTATACAGATGCTTAATTCCCAGTTACACATTTGGATTAAAAGGTGCAGAACCTGGGAAAATTTTGTTCAGGAACTATGCCGTAAACAATCGCTAGAAACATATAAATTATTACATAGCATGAGATAATCTTTTGTAATTTAGGCAAATAATAAATCTCACTCAGCAACATTTCCAGCATGTAATCTGTTCAATTTATAATTGTCTCTTTATCCACAAATCATGCTCTTTAATAATCCAGTTTGGTTAAATAAATTACAGTTCGTACTGAAAAGTTGTCTTAATGCTTTTAATCTACCCATTTAGATTGACTGGCTCACTGGCAGGCCACCAAATTCACATTAATTTACTGCAGTGTTATACAGGTCCTATTATGGCCCGCTTTTATTCAGGGTGAAAAACTGAGTCGTTCTAAATAACGCAGGTCTAATTGGCTATGTTTTGCAGTTAATTTCCATAAAGAGCCTAGGAGACTGTCATCTCAGTTTGGGAGAACAAGGTGCTGGAGCCGGAGCCGTGTACTTCAGCCAGCCGTTAATCAGGAAACACACTTTTTGCCTGTTTCACTAAGGGCAGAGGTCAAGGAGGAGGGGCCGGCACCAACTCTGCATCAGAACACTGTAATTGTAGGAGTGTAAATTGCTGTGGAAAAATGCCCTGTCTCTGAAATTCAGCAAAAAATGCACGGTGAGGCTCTATCCTGAGGGTATAATGAAGGACGGAGTGTCTCTTTGTGTAAGCAGAAAAGTAAAACTTCAGAAACTTATTTGGCAGGATTTCACTGAAACAGATTTAAAGTCAGTGTAATACAAAGTTCCTTCCTTTCTACATTCAAATAATTAAAAACAGTCCAACAAATCATACCTAGAAACTTCCCAATTAATAACGCAACAGTTTGGTGCGAACCCAAGAAATGGTAGCCATAGCTGTTCTCTACAGGTGAAACGTCTACTTCACCAAGTATTTCCAAGCTCTCTGGTTTAAACCTGTTTGAGTTCTGCCAGAGCCACAATATCAATGAGATAAGCTTGCCTTTGGTACTCCGTTTGTACTGTACTGTATCCTTGCTTGGGGCCGGACTCTCTCTCCTAATGTGGCGTGCTTGATCCCACAGCTGTGATTTTCCGGCTGCCACTTAGCATCCAGTAGCTCCTAGGGCATGAATAGAGGTGGTCTCAACAGAGTCAGGCCCCCTCATTTTATGGCTGCCTGTCTGTGGTCAACAGATTCTAGATCACAACAGCACCGCAAAAGGAGAGAAAGTCTAAAACTAAGACTTTCAATAAATACAGACCTCTGTTTCTATGTACATATAACATAGAATGTTTAGTATCATTAGGCAGCCCATATCAAAATTATGGTCACTAATAAGTTCAACATACAGTAACTAAAAAGGAGGTACAGTCTGACTGGCCAGAATATTCATTTTAAAGCATGGTTTGGGTGCATGGACATGAACCCCACGTACTATATTTAAAGGCTTGCAAAGATTCAGAGGATGGTGCCGCCACATGCAGCTTTATTAGGACAATAAAACATAATGGTCAAATAAATAATGTTTAAAAAAAAACAACAACCACCTGTGAACATTGGTGACATGATGATACCCATTGCTATAGTGTTTGTGTGATGGTTCGAGGGTTGTATTCATACGCTGGAAACAGCTGAGCATGTGATGAACAAGGCAGGTGAGAATACAAAAAAGAAATACAATTATGTATTGGAAGAAATAACATACTCATTTCTTAATTCTTCTGGCAGTCATCTAATTGTGCATGAAAGAAATGCCTTTTAACGTTGACATTTCTCAACAAAACACAGTTGTTAGAATCAACTAAGGAACAGCAGCACTGTGGACGGTTTTCCGCAAAAAAAACAAAACATGAATCCGACACAAAATCATTAAGAAAGAAATACTGCTTGGTCACACCGCTGCAACATTTCTCTCCTTTTGCTAAGGAGTTCAAGACAAATCCCATCTCGTTCTGGTTCACACAAACAATTATCAGCGGCCCGGTTTCTGGTTACTCTGCTTCTCAGGTTTTTTTAGCATAGTCTCAGGAGGTCCACAGTGATGACTGGTATTTAGAAGCTGTCAGAGTACTCCAGCAGTGTTGACTATAAGCAAAAATCAATACAATAAAATCATTGATAATTATGAGTGTGACATAAAAATTCCAATGTAGCTCTAGTTTGCTGTAATTTTCCTTAAATACGTTGTTAAACCTCTGATAGGCATTGCTTCAGGCTACTCTATATGCATCAAGCCCACGGAGAGGATTTATCTGGCTGTATTTCAAAAACTGCTTTGACTTACCAGTAAGTTCACATAAAGTATACATATTTAGTATGGAAATTATCAGCAATGATTCACATATATCGTCTATTAATGTTTCATTAATCAGTGACTATGAAACTGACTGAACTATTGAACAAAGGGGTCATGGATTTGTAATAATTGTGTTATTTGATTCATCTTTCCAGTCAGTTTGACTCAAATTCTTATTAATTCTCTGGTGACAGATCCTCAAATGTCAATATTTGTGACCTGAAATGTTTATAATGGTTTTCTCTTTCTTTCGTTGGGTTTTCGGATATTAGTGGGACAGAAAATGACATTTTAATGATATTGAAATTTTGCTTTATGTTAATTACTATTTTATGGAGCAATTTAATAATTTATTAGGAAAGTAACTGTAGGCAAATTAATAATAAAATTCTGTTTGTTCCTGATAAATGAAAAAAAGCCAACAACATTATGAAATTGCAATGTTTGCTTGAGCTATACATCAATAAAATAGATTTTCACATCCAGGCAAAACATGTTCTCAATAATGTTTTGCTGCGTGTTTTCAATACAACATTACTTCCACCTTTAAAATCGCACACATTTTTACAATGTAAAATCCATACTTTAAACACCCCGGGTCTCTCAGGTAAACGGCGTTCAAACAATGTCAGAAAACATGTTCTGTGATTTTGTTTGACACGGCAGTGCCTTACATAAACGGAAACCTTAGACAAAAGACGTCACATCAGAAGTCATCAGTGTTAAGTCGCCATGAGGCCGAGACATATTTCCTCCTTGTCTTTCTTCCACCCACTCTTTCTGCTTGTCATACGTCTCCCACTATGTTTCAGAGAGATGACCCCAGCCTCACCCCTGGCACAGGGTGTGAGCTGGGTGTCCCAGTCAGACCTGTCCTGCTGAATGCCTTATGACAGGTTGTTTGTGAAACTCTTGTCTTCTGTTTGTTCCCTCTACCCTCCCCTGTCTTTGCTGACAGTGGACCCATTGTGAAACTCAAGCGCCCTCCTTTATTTGGTCTGCCTCATTGGAGCCGCAGTGAGTCCAAAGAGAGTTTGTACACACCTCTGCTCATTCTGCGGGAGCATCTGTTGACTTACCTTGCCATTATTTAGTTTAATTTGTTTTGCCTATTAATTAACATTTCTATGACTTTATGAGTTTCTTATACTAGTGTGTGTGTACGTGAGTGTGTGCACGCGTGCCCAAGTAGAAGTAATGAATAATTTCAGAGGAAAAAATACATAAAAATGTGCAAAGGTTTGATAAAGCAAAGAAGACCATATTGAACATTTGAAAGCAACAAGCTATTGTTTCTTTCATTTAATTATCCAAAAAAGTGTGTGTTTTTTTTATTTTGGGAGTGAAGACTGAATAAAAATTCAGCACAATCCAACCTCATGTCTTCATCCATGCATTTACCTAACTCCACCCTTTTCCCTCCTGTTCCCCCATCATCTCTTATTCCTAACATCAGCGGGGGAGCGTGGCTAATTTACGAGCGTGGGCAATGCCAACATACCCTCTGAGGAGGGCCTGTTTTAACACCTCCAAATGCTGTAATGCATCCCAGCTGACCTTAATTATAAAAGCATGTGCCTCTCATGTGCCTACCCCCCACCTTCTACATACAACCCTCAAAGCTGATGGTGCGAGCCAGTGTTCGTATCTGCAGAGCACAACACAGCAGCAGTCGTGACAGCAGCTCAATGTTAATAGTTGCATCCTGAGAGGAAATCAATAAAGCTATAAAGGGTGATATCACAGTGTGTCTGAGCCCCAATGCCCTCCCTCCCTCGATGGGACCTGTTTATGAGGGGGTCTTGTGGTTGTTGGAAGCAAATGAAAGGTCAGTGGTATGAGGTTTTGATCCAAGGATGAGGCACCCTCCTTGGGCGTGTGGGGTAAATGGTGAAGTGGGACCCCTGACTCATCTGTAGAGGGAGAGGATCTTTTAGAGGGCTTATAGCGGTTGTGTGTTGTCAAGGCAATGAAGCATTAGTGCCTGTAAAGGCCCATCGAAGCTGCCTGGTTACGATCAGAGGAGAATTCAGGAGGTAAAACTGGCCTTACTAAACTGCTGATGAACCGGGGGAGATATTAAAAGACAGACTCTCCCTCTTCTTCTGTCTATATTGCAGATTTTTGCCCATAATATTGATATACGCACAGCACGGGGCTCCAGCATCATTGGCCTGATAAACTGCTCACACAATAGATAATCTTTTATGTACCTCCCGTGCACAGCACAAATATTATGACTATTAGTACATTAATTAACTCACTGGCCTGGGGGTCCTCTGCCCAGCCAAGGTTAAGAGCTTCTTTAATTAAAGATCAATACAGTTTTGCAGTATATTTCTACAGCACCAAAGGAGAAATGGAGCTCTTTCCTGTCTACATGTCAGAATGATGAAGAAGTTCACAAGATATGTATAGACAGGGATTCAAAGTGCAAAACGGGACCATTTGCAAGTATAGAGCTGTGAGCTGATGTATGTCAACTGTGGAAATGATGGTGTGAAAGTCATTAATTCTGTCTTTATTGATTGAGTAAGTTTGTCGTGATGATATGAATTCACCTTCCTGCAGGTCTGAGTTTGATCCCAAATACACAAATTAGCCATTAGTCTCAGATCAGGCCCATAAAAAGTCTCTCAGCATTTGCCAGTCTCTCAGCATTTGTTGATCCTCGCCTGTCTGACATCACTTACTAATAAACCTGTGCAAAAGAGGTGAGCAGCAATAGGGAAGGATGAGATCAAAGCTGGGACCATTTGCTCTGCTGCCATCCAGGTGTGTGTACACCTTAGGATTTAGTCTTTGTTTGTAGAGGTAAAGATGGCAGGGCCCCAAGAGCACACCTTCATGCTCAAGCCTCCAAAGCTTCCTTCAGATCACCGTAATATGCTTGGATTATGTTTGACAGGACAGGACTCCTACTGCACCCTTGGTGTACATCCCAGCCAAGAAACACCCAACCCCAGACCCAGATCAAGCGACAACCTGCCTTGATCTGTGAGATATTTGAGAAGATAGACCTTTAAACTGATCAAGACCACATATATTGTATCTGTAGCACTTTTTCAGTGAATACATTTTTCAACATTCTTGTTTTGTTTTATTTCTTTTTTGGGGGGGGGGGGATTTAGCAGAAAAGGGTCATGTGAGTTTTAGAATATTCTTTAAAAAAGTAAAAGCAATACTTTGACTGAGTTGCTTTGTTGTTTTATATAAAATCTTTTTACATAAAGCTTGAGATTAATGTAAATATCACTTATGAAACTAACAACTCACTGGTCCATTTGCAAGTAACACTGTTGCTGCTTATTCTCACACATTGTGTATTAGAGATATTATATGAAGGTTGTAACCAAAGATGAACCAATAGAATTCTGATTTATTAACGTGAGGCACCCAGGGGAAGACGCACACCAACAACCTATTATGCATTCACTCCCTCACACACACTTTAGTACACTAACAACTCCACTGGTGGATAAAAAGCCCACTCTTATCAATGCTGCACTTCGCCCTGGCTTATTCCACCTGGGTCTCTGTGGGCCTGTTGACCAGTCTCTCGCCAAAACTCTGCTTCCTCTCCCTCCCACTAACACCCACACCCCTTAGCCACACAAGACTAAGACAGGTTAAACAGTTAAACACCAGCAAATCCAGCACTGCCCTGTGGGAAATTTGCTTCTAATCCCTAACTTATAGGCACAGAATCAAAGCCAAAAAGCCTGAGCAACAAATCTGATCCTCCCCCTGACAATCTTTGGCCTCCAGGGAGGGCAAGGAGAAGCTCCTCAGACAAGGCTGAGATGGATAAATACCTAAATGATGAGACAGTCTGGGGACAAGGAAGTAGTGTCTGGCTATGGCCGTTCACCTCCAATTTGGCATCCGCACAATGAAAGGCAATTGGGTGGCAGCCCCCACACAGCAGCCAATCCTTATTATTATATGTTGAAGTGTGGCTTGGGCAATGATTAATGGCAGTGTCAGGGTGAAAACAAAGCACAGCTAAAGTTATCTCCAATCCACCTGCTCCTGTGGCCCGATTGGAAGAGAATGGGAAAGGGTGCAAGCAGCACATGGCTTGATAATGGGAAAGAGAATGGAAAGGAGAGAGGAGAGAGCAGAGGAGATAGGGTAGGATGGAAGATATAGTGAAGGCGACTTACTGACCACAGCAAGGTGACAATAACTTTGAGAAACACAAGCATACACTGGAAGGAATTTAAAAATTATAAGTCCGTGCACCATGCGCTGCAGATTTTATTTTTCATTCAAGATCAAAATCATTTTTAACAACCTGACAGGGATTTATTCAGGCATCTGTAAACTAACCAAATGCCAACTTGCAGGTATTTTCCATATGAGGTGTGAACATGTAGCTTGTGGCTTGCCTCGGTGATTGATTTGATAGACAGATGGACTTTCATGGCATCTGTGTTTGTTACATCCAGGCCCACTGTCCCCTGCTGTATTGGTGTTGACATTTATGAGACATGTCGGAGGGGGCCTGCTAGACCTCGCTAATGAGAGAGCCATGGTTGACAAAGAGTAGTAAAGCCTGACACTGCCATCCAGAGGCAATTTTTTTAAATGCACCTTTGGTGTGGCAAGAAATGCTCATGTATACACTTGACCGTGGACTCTTGTAATTATTTGATGGTGCACTAGACTGCATTGCTTAAGTGTTTAAGTGTTATCAGAGACAGTGCATTTAAGCCAGAAGAATGATGTAATATGCAATCAAACTTCGAAAGCCAGTGACACATCAGTTATGGTATCATGCATGCAGTGTGTATGTAATAACAAGTGTACAGTGAGCCAGAGTTCCAACCTCACCGCTACACACAATCCTCCAATCCAGGTCACTGTGTGACAGAGAGTTACAGGCACCACAACGATTGTAAGAAGACGTCGGTGTTGAGTGGAGCAGTCCTAGATAATCTCACAGTGTGGTACAGTTTGCCATTTATGCACGCAACTCAGCTGTGAGTCACAGCATACAACCCTTACTCACACATTTATCTGAGCAGAAGGGTAAACTATGAGGAGTAATCTACTCACGTCCAGAGAACTGGGATGAACTTCTAATACCACAAGAATCAATGCAAATGAAGATGCAGTCGTTTCAATAGCAAAATCAGGTCCTCTTTGTTGTTTCACCGAAAAACCACGGGTAAATTGAAATCATCTAAACACAAAGCAATCTCCAAATGTAAAATATATTTTGCAGTTTTCCTCTAAATATGGAGAAAAAACACATAGCACAAAGTTTCATTTTGAACCATGTGAGGGCAGAGATTTACTCCATTTAAACCAGGAAATGAAAGTGCACCACCCTTGGCTTTTCCTAATAAATGTCTCCACGCTTTTCAAAGACCCTCGGCTGTATCCGTAGCATACACCCTGGCAGCCTGAGGTCTGATGTGAGACAGTTTTCTGTAAAGAATGTTAAAGAAATATCTTTCAAATGTACACTCAAGATGCTTCCCACTTGGATTTGCTTTTTTTCTCCCACAAATATCTACATTCGTAAATCATTCCATGGGTTAAACTTATGTGGTACAACAGAGGAGCTGTGAATTTTAAAACTAAGGAAGGTATTCATCAATGGAACACGAACGACATCAATACTGTGATCTTCTGTAATTATAACAGCTGTAGCCCCAGACTCATTAAATCCCTTCTGATGAATATCCTCATCCCTTGAAAGGGGCACCAGAATCACAGTGGGTTCCATCTATTCAGTGTCTCTTGCATCGGAGATTGTCGATATATATCTGGCCTTTAAACCATCAGGATCCCCCAAGAGGTCTCGACCAGGTTTAAGGTGCAACATCAAGATGAAAATAAGCAGCACTAACAGAAAAAAATTAATGTTTTCAAAGATCAAGAAAATTGATATTCCTCTACACAGAACTTGTCAATCATTTCCATTAAAAATGTTTTGTCATTTTCTTGTGAACACTTGTTTTGAGATTCCAAACTGACTTCTTCAACTGTATGCTTTATTTGACAGTTCCAATCATGTAACACTACATCTTTCAGTGATAGATGTGCCAAGGGTGTTCTCCCTGTGTAGTTTTCCAGTAGCGGTGTAATCTGTGGAGGAAACAGTTGTGTTTTTTAATGAGGAGCCATGGTCTCCTCTTCTTCATAACAGCTACTGTCTGTCTATAGCAGGGTGCAGCACAGCACAGCATGCTCCGCTGAAATGTGGTCTGTCTATGAGGGATTGCCGGGGCCACTTTGAAGTACTGAGCTCTAGCTGTTCCCTTTGTGTGTAACAACACAAAAAAATCAAACCTAAAACCAAAACACCCATAAGAATACCTGAAAGGGGCGCAATATAAAGTGCCATATGTATATGATGCTTTACACATTTCTTTTTTGTTTCATCCCCTCCCCTCTGCCATGATTATGCATGTCTTCTGTGAAGAGCTGCACTGCGTCTGGAGAGCCCCTTGAATGGAAACTGCGAGGTACAGAGAGGCACATTAAAATCCTCTAAAGCTCTCAAACGAACAACCTAGGGACAAAACATGAATTCCATGTGGTTTCTTCCCTTGTAGTGGTGCAGCTCAGACAAGCTCACATTTAACATTGGCTGCCATCTCAGACAGTGGGTCCAGTGGGATGTGTAGCTATGTGTTTATCAGAAGATGAACTTCCTCTAATAATGTGGCACATTTTCCCCGGATTGCCCCCCACCCCCCGCCCCACCTACATCTCGTTTTAGACTGTAGTTGAAGGTGACGCACCCGAGTTCAGAGAGCAAGAGGAGCAGCCGTCGCCTGAGTCGCACAAAGCTCTGCTCTTTGGGAGCTAAGGGCTTTGTCCCTGTACAGATGCTGTGGCACACTTAGGATGGTAAAAATGAACAATGTATGATTATGTAGTTTATATGTTCATGGCCTACATAGCGTTTATGTCAGAAACCCGACTACAGAATATCATATTGGTAACTTGTAAATCACCCAAAGTTTTATTTACCAGATAAATTGAATAATCATAAAACCAATAAGAACTCCAGATGTAAAAACATGACAATATTTTTCTGGTGTAATACAATTAATCTTTTGAGCAAAACAATCAACTTATAAAGGTTTTGGTTTTATTTATACATATATTGTATATGTACATTACAAAATGTAATATTTTTTTCATTGTTATTTCTTTTTGTGTACACTCTTTAGTCACAATTTGTTATTGCTCCCCTGACCTTCAGTCACCCAAGTAGCAAACCAAATCATTCTATAACATTAAACAAAATAAGACAAGCTCTAAATACAACATTGAACAGTGTTGAGTTACCACAATTGCCATGTTGAGATTTTAAAACAAAACATTAGTGCAGCTGAATACAGCGTCAATAGTGCCCTCTAGTGGACATTTAATTCATTGCTCCAATTGCACCAATCCATTTCATGGGCATATTTAGTTTTTGTTATGACGCTGTATTTTTTGATCACATGAAACGTCAATCCAAAATACAATTAATAATCTTTAGTAAACTAAGGTTGATCATTAGAATCAAAAAAATATATGGTGAAAATTTGTTTTATTCCTAACTGAATTCATCAACAACACCAAATGTTGTTTTCATCCTTGGTACATGCTCCCCCACCACAACCCAGTTTCATGGTAATCCATCAAGAATTCTTTCTGTAAAGCAATTCTATAAAGAACCCTGTCTTGCAATGTTCACAAAATGTGAACAACATATAAATCCAGACCTTTAATTGAAACCACTCTCAAATTTTAATAGTTTCTTTCTTGTTACATGTTGAAACCTATCTCCATGTGTCATAAAAAAAAACAACAACCTAGAGTTAGTTTAGTGTAGTCTTGCTGAAAGACAAACAAACCAACTAATGATGTAGGAGAAAAACAATAACGAAACTTGATCATAATGTGTCTTCAAGATTAAACACACAACAACATTAGAGGATTCACTACATTCAAATATTATAAAGAGAAGTCTCATGATCAAGTTTTGTTTACCTGGTAAAGAGTGCGTATCTCTCTAATGTGAAGTCCAACTAGATATTTTTTTAATGTATAATTTTTTCACTGTACAGTCAACAGCAGTGCAGCACTTACACAAGAAGGTAAAACCAAACAGTAAAAACTTCACAACCTACATGTTACAGTGCAGTCATTTAAAATGGGTTAATGGCAGACCACTCGTTTTTTTAATCAAAGGTGTTACCCTCTTGAAGGAAAGTCTCCTATTTAACTGCACAGTCAAAAAGATGTTGAAGGTATCTAGAGGACCATTTATTTGTTATATATTAAATATTTGCCAGTCAAGTCTGGTGAGTTTGATCCTAGCAGCTCTGCTACCACTAGCCGTACGTAAAGAGGTGCTGGTGTCTGAAACAGCTCTTTGATCTTATCCAATAATTGAACAGGATGAGATCTAACATTCCCTCAGAGATGAATGGAACCCAGAATGTGATTCAAGAGACTGAAAGTGGAGCAAATTACAGTACATAATTTTAAATTTTCAAATTAGTTTAGTAAAGCAATAGATAAGGAGAGGAAAGGCAAATGGTTGGAAACAATTAGGAATGAGGTGAAATAGCTATTTTCTGACTTGTGTGATTTGATTGTGAGACGCTACATCAATTATTCTAGTTCACATGTAGTCCAGGAGAGACAGAAAAGTATGGATCAGGCGGGATGCGGACAAAAAAGACAGTAAAGAAGTAGAGAGAGGAGAGAGGAGAGGTGGGTATCGCCATTGAAGGTTGTCTACAAAAGTGTGTAAAACCCTTACTCTTCCAGTAATCATCACACTGAACTTCTTCCAGAAACACCTAATGAAATTCAGATACTTCAGTGTCACTGCTGGAAAAAAATAAAGACATTTATTGCCTTTAATTTGTGACAGAATGGTAGAGAGTACAAGGGAATTAAACCCATGCTTAACACTACAGGACAGTACTGTGCGAATCTTCTCCCACCAGAGAGAAACATCCTGCACCTGGTTATGTTCTTATTGAAAGTGAATGAGTGGGTACAATACAGCAAGCATGTTTCTTCTCCCCCTCCTTTATACCAATATGAAGGTCAAAAAAATTTTCATCAAGACTAACTCATCAAGTTGACAAAGTAGAGAAGTTCTTAACAAGTACTAATTAGGAATTAATCTCATGCCAAATGTGGATGCCATGAGAGGTTTTTGCCAGGATGCCATAAACTGACATCATTGAGAGTGGAATCCTAGCTCCTTGTACATTTAGGTTATTGCACATGTGAAATAAGAGAGAGACACGCCGCTGTTTATTTTTCTGAGGGTGTATTAAATGACAATGACACTCATCCCTTCATGGTACCAGGATGAACACATCTCAGTGATCAAAGAACTGGTGACACGCCTTGAGGAGACAGATACGTACATGCTTTATATGTTCGGGCGGGGGTTTGGAATCTATATAACAATTCAAAGTTTTTCTCTCCATCAATAAACATGTGTTCTTCTCTGATAAGACAAGAGAGAGAGCGAGAGACGGAGCAAAAACTCTTTTCATAACACCCTACTACTCAGAGCACTGACCGATCAGAACACAAAGAAATCCATTAAAAAACATGATTTTCAAAATAGCACTTTCAGATTCCTCAAGAGGTAACATGTTGAGTTACATCCAAGAACCACAGATTGATTTTCAGTTGTCTTTCAGTTCTATCAGTTTATTCCAGAGACATCAGGCGGGATAACTTGAGTCCAGAAAATGAAGAATCTGATTGATACCTCCAACATGAGGTTATTCTCTTCCGGACATTGGTTTGTTTGCCGATTGTCTGTGTGATAGCAGGATTACCGAGTTAGTACTGAAAAGCTTTTGATTTCTTTTTTAAATTATTGCTGTTGTCTTTGTTACGGCCAACTGAATAATCTATCAGGTTTAACAGATCTGGCATGTATTGTAGGACTCTTTACAACTGTCGATTCAGGGTAGTTACGCATTTATTTTTTTGGTTTTACACATACGACTAACACTATAAAAAGTTGCCTAAGCTGTTCCTTTTTTATTCTTTATCAGTGAGCATGAACATGACTGATGTGTCTTTTTGACTTGAACTGCATGATTTGCACTTCAGAACTTGACTCCTTGGTTAAAAGCTGCACTTCTGTGGCACTGGCGATTTTTAAAATAGGATTTCCCATACCGTTATCAATATTGAGGGAAGCCTTTAAATTCTGACTCAGAAATGGAGAATATTGGCAAATAGGGATCAATGGATATGCAGAAAAACAAATAGCAATGATTGGTGCATTCCATTTATGTTTTTTTAGTACCAGGGCAGTGCTGCAGAGCCAGCTGGCTATTTTTATGGTTTAATGGAACTCCTAAATGGAACAGAGCTATCATTAGCGCTATTTGTCACACCTGTCTCAAGTAATAATATGTACATATAAACACGGAAGGATTTTTTGTTGTTGTTGTTGAACGTAAAAATAAAAGTGTTTTTAAAGACTTTTCAACGGTGACCTTTTTGTAAACTACAAGCAAAATTATAGTCAAACTGCTGCATCTACTGTTGTACATGTACATTGAACACATGTATTCTTAAAAGATAAACACTGTAAATTAAGGAAATATAAATCGTAAGTACAAAACAATAGAGGTGATATACTTCCGCTTATAAAAGCCTTGCTGGAATGAATTTAAAATCTGTTACAGAAAAGAATGGAACCTGAAAAACCAGAGGGAACAAGAAATACAAGTGGATTAAATCATGGACTGATAAACATCAAGTCACCTTTGACACATATTTATGATTAATAAGTGAGTCTAAAGACTTTTTCAATCATTTTTGTGTTTTTTAAAGTAGTGATATGCAATGAAATTGAGCCAGTACATGTTACTGAAATCCGGTTTTTGTGCCTATAAAAAGTGGTTAGCAGTGAATTTCAAGAATATAATTTGCATGGTTAGGTTTGGGGTTAACCTGGGGGCTAAAGAAATAAGAAGAAATGTCTTCATTGATAACAAAAAGAAGACGACAAAACAAAAACAAAAAAATGTCTCATTGTAACAACAGTCAAACTAGATCTGGAAGTATTAAGAGTCTACTGTTTACGTTACGGGATCAGAAGTTTTTCTCCTTCATCTCCTTCTTTCTTCTCCTTCGTCTATGCATTGGAATCTCTTCTACATTAAGAGTTATGTATGATTTCACCTCCAAACATCTCCTGTTGGTTCAAGAGGTTCATCGGAAGCCCTCATTGGAAAATGGATGCAGTATTGTTGCATTCCATGTTGAGCTATCTTCTGTCAGCTCCTATCTCAAGGCTTCTCCTTCTGCAGGGTGCCCGACTCACATAGTGCCTTTTGGTCTCCTCCCTTTGGAAGGGTGCTGTCTAGAAGCTCCTTGCTCTTTTCCTTCTCCTTCTCAGAAAGCTGTTGTCTTCCTGCTGTGTCTGAACAAACTCCTTCTTGAGCTTCTCCAGCTGCTCTGACAGCTCCTTCTTGAAACTTACCTTCTGCAAGAGGTCTTGTTACTCTCTTCCTTCTCAAAGACCTGCTATATCAACTCCCTCTCTGAACAAACTCCTCAAACTTGTTCTCTGCCTTGATGGATCGCTCTTGAAGCTCCATTCATTCTGAGAAAGCTGTATCAAGTCCCTCTCTGTCTAAGAAAATTCATTTTTGAGCTTGTACATCTGCTCTGACAGCTCGTTCTTGAAGCTCTGCTCCTTCTGGAAAAGCTCCTCCTTGTAGCTCTCCTCCTTCTCACTGTCTGAGCAAACTCCTTCTTGAGCTTCTCCTTCTGCTGCGACAGCTCCTTCTTGAAGCTGTCCTGTCTCAGTGAGAGGTCCTACAGATGGCGCTCATCAGTCTTTGCCAGATGCTTTCTGGTGTCTTCCTTTGACATGCTAAAGGCAGCAGCGGCCCTCACCCTCTTAATTTTAATCGTGTGGATGTTGATAATGTGTCAGCAGTAATCTGTCTGTTCCTCTTATGTATGTCTAACATTGTCCTCTTGTGCTCCCACTTTTGGACTTGGTACTGGTAAAATATGATAGCTATATACCTTCTCTCTCCAGGTCAAAAAAACAGCAGCAAAGAATTTTTAATCTCATATACGTATTTGATTAACAACCTCCTCTGCACACGTGAAAGAGCCGGGCAGACATGCTCTTGTTGAGATTGTCGTTTTCCTTTATCATCTCCTGTCTGTCATCCAGATGGTCCTCACTCTCTCCGGGGGGCGTCATCTGGTCTGTGTTTTCAGGCTCCTCACATTGTGTCCCAACAGCCGAGCACTCATTATTATTAGAGACTTGGAAAAAAAATGAGCAAACATGTCTCTTTAATATCTATCGGCCTTCTAAAGCAGAAGTGGAAATACACCATTTAACTAGTTTTAGTTGAAGCTTTAACGTTAAATAAAACCTGAATTCAGTCAAGTGGTCAGTGTGAAGATGCGGCTTCTTTTATAGCATGGGGCTAAGCACTGGTCTTTCTGAAATTTTTTTATTTCAACAGTCTGTCTCCATGTAAACCACATAAACAACTACATTTTTATAACATCATGTAACTTCAGGAATTCAATGGTGATTAGGTGAGTAAAATAATTAATGCATTGACGTCATTCAGTGTTGGTTTGACTCTTTATCTTTACATTCTTACGTGTTATATTTATTCAGTTTGCATGGCCAATAATAAATAACTGCAGAGCTAAATACAGAAAAACAACCTGCTGGAAGACAATCTGCTTCTGAAATTCACCATGTCAAACAGATTTGACTTTTATTAAACGCAAGTTTATGAAAAGAGAAACATAAACTGAAACAGTAAGGAACCTATAATCTATTATTTCCATGGCTGAATTACAGCAGGAGAAAATAATCCAATGACTCCATCTACTGGATGAAACCTGATGACCTCACAATGAAATAATTCAGCATTCTTTATTTATTGCCACCTTATACTAACTGTTGAAGACTTGATTTCTTATTCATATCTGTGGGAATTGTCTAAATGTCATTATAAAAATATATAAACAGAGATTATTTTGGTCATTATATATGACACTGTTTTCTTTTTGCCAATTGGCACATAAGTTATCATAAAAATAGTATTTAAAATACAT
This sequence comes from Antennarius maculatus, assembly GCA_013358685.1. Taxonomy (NCBI): domain Eukaryota; kingdom Metazoa; phylum Chordata; class Actinopteri; order Lophiiformes; family Antennariidae; genus Antennarius; species Antennarius maculatus. The sequence goes on along the minus strand of CM023621.1, from coordinate 13,995,757 downwards.
AATTCGTCAATAGTTTTTTACAAAACACAACACAAAACTGTTGCTGTGTACAGTATATACAATATCTGACATTTTATCATGCTATGCTGAGGCTTTCTCTGTAGAATTCGTGCATTCACAATGAGTCTTGAGTCACTGAGCTTTGAACTATTTGGAACTGCTTCTTGGCTCAGCTCAGGTTGCAAACCATGATAACATTTATATTTTTAATAGATGTTTACATGTTTGGAGTGAACGTGACAAAAAATGGCTGTATGTGTTAGAGACATGTGACTATTTGTATCCCTATGGACAGACAATCTGTCCGGAGGTCATTATATATAGCATGAAAAGAATAGTCTCCGGGATGGATACTTGTGGTCCTCGTGTTTAGCAAGAATAATTTTTGAGGTTTATTCACCAAGAGAAACAAAGCATTGCCTGTTGGCTACGTAGGAGTAGAACCAATCCAGAGCACATCTGCATCAACCACATATGGTCCATATTTAGATCGGTACATGCAGTGATTCTGTTAGGTTATAATGGGCCTATTTGTTTATAGGAAGGGGTTGAGGCCTCCCCATTGGTCTCACCTTGTGAAATGCAGAAGTGACTGTAAAAATATAAATGTCTGTTTCAAACAATGCATCTGTCAACACACAGTTTTTAAACCAGACTGGATGTTTTGTTCTCATTTTTGTGCCCTTGGTGTTGAACATTCTACAACGGCTTTGAGATGTTTTCTCCTTTAGTGTATTGTGTAAGATGCATCCACTGTGAAAAGCCAGTGAGGCATAAAACAACAGAAACACAGTTCTAAACATTCATGAATGCACCATGGAGCACAATTTGAACCATTCAACATGTAATTGATTCTATACTTTTAGGACTTTCTGATGCAGCACTGTGGCTACATTCATTAAGCTATACTGTCAACAATTAAGAACAAAGTTCAAATGTTTTGCATCTATACTGTTAAAGTAGAGCACAGGAAACAGAATGATACTGGTGATCAGATAGCATCAACTATGAGAAAAGTTTGATTAATAGGTCATCTTCTTCACATTCTTTCCTGTTGTGTCCTTCTAATAAAGTTTCCCAGATGGTTTTTTTTCCAAATTAGATGGCCGAAATATTGCTAACTATTATAACTTTTTTCTTTATGGCTACTGTTATCTGCATTTTGTTTGAAGAACAACTTCATTGGTAATCTTGTCTATCCATGTTATCCTCTTTTTAATCAATTTCACACAGCTGTGGGACATCCAACTACACTGTACAGGTATTTGAAAATTTTTGCCCAAAATTGATCCATGGTTCTGACTTTCAGCTGTCTAAAAGTCTCTCTGTTGAGAACAGGTTGTTTCTGCGCCGTCACCTTAATAAGCTATTGAGCTGCACCTGTCAACGCCTGCTACACGCCCCTCTCCCGGAGAGGCTAATGGTAGCATGGGCTAATGTTATGATGTTATGATGCCGGGGACACACCAGACACAGACACACACGCACACATAGGCAGGCTACTCAAACATACACGCTTGTGTGCCTGACTGAAGCAGAGCTAAATAGTTAGCCCAAATACAAGCTGACTTCACCATAATCATAGGCAACTACAAATAAGATAAATATGTGGTGACACTTACCTGTGAACCAGGTGCAGTTGCTCAATCCTGTATGGTCAGGAGTGAAATCAGTGTTGAGGCAAAGCTTGTACTTTCTTTATAGTGACCCTCATTGCTGAAGGACTCCGAAGTGAAGTGGTTCACACACACAAATCAACTTGCAGGCAATGTAATGTATTCGGATTGTTTTCATTGAAGATGAAACACAACCAATGTCTCTTCTGTTCTTGTTTGGCTGGGACAGATTAGAAATAGTTATGTTGATTTGTACCACCAACAGCTGAGCAACTTGTGTGTCTAGCTCTGAGTAACCACACACTGCTACTTTACCACAGGACACACAGAACTTCACCATGGCATGAACACGCCCTTATCTGGGGAGAGGGGAGTGTTCTCGGGGCTGAACTATGCAAATCACTCTTGTTGTGACGTCACAAGAGAAGCTAATTCTCATCAGCATGTTTGAGCACCGTTTCACCAGTGTGTGGGCTGTACAGTTGATTCAGTCGCCGTTTCCACATTCTAAGGGTTGGTAGGGTTAGGGAGGATCACTATATATATACAGTATATATACAGTATGTGTGTGTGCAGAAGAAAAAAAATGTGTGTTTCATGCAATGACCCCTTTAACGTTTTGCGGTATGTCCACATTTCAAAGGCATCCAGGTGCTTCATGGTATCTTCAGAGAGGGTTCATGTCTCAGAGCCACACAGTCGAGACGCCCAGGCATTGGCATTCATTTTCATTCCATGTTCCTTTCCTTCTTCATTGACTTTCTGTAAGATTTCTTTCAGCTGTTCTTGATCTCCGATGCTAATTCCTGGGACATTCTCAATAATTCTGATGATAACTTCCGTGTACAAATTTAATAGACATGGTGATAGGACTCAGTCTTGACACTGTCCTCTCCTGATCTGTAGCTCTTAGAATAACCACTTCCCAGTCTGATGAATGCTTTCTGACTCCAATACAATATTTTTAAATAAATATGATGTCTCTTTTTCTCATTCTAATAACAATCAAGAACTTTATAAGTTTTACATGATTCACCCTGTCTATAAAGGCTACTTTATAGAACAAGCATCTTTAGTCAAATCATTGTATCGCTCCAAGATGGTTCTTATGTTGAATACATCTTCTCTTGTCCTTCTACTATTCATGAAATGGTAGTATGATTTTGATAGAATGACATATGAGGCTTATGGTTCTAAAATCTGAGCATTCTGTTGCCTTGGGATTTTTCAGAAGTTAGATGGAGATAGAGGTTCTCATATCTACTGGAACAGAATAAGGTGTATAATGATGTTATGTCATACTGATATGTATGATGTTGCTAGATAATATTGAGGTATATTGTGAAATGTGAAACTATTCAAGAGGATAAAATGTTAGAGATGTGACTCAGAAATGTGTGCATTTTTAGTTAAGTTTATTCTTTTAATTATTTCTATGCCAACTTCTGTTTGTATTCTGTATTATTAAAGTAAAATTGTTTAGTTATTTATGTATATTTGTTATTATCATTAACCTACATTTGAAATAGGAATAAAATAAAATAATCAATAAAAGGCTAGGTGTTTATTATCAAATTGAAGACAGGCTTATTAAACATGGATTGGAACATTTTGTTCAATAAAAAGGCATCAGTATACATTTAGAAATGCACTAGAAATGCACATTTAGAAATGCACTCTAGACTCACTAGAGCTGGACCTTTTTCAAACCTGTCATGACTTCATGCTACCACCTGATGGCAGTGTCCACCATTAAAAAAAAATCTTGCACAATGAATCAGTTCACGTTTCACCTAGCAACAGAGTTGCTGCCTGGTCATTTACACATTTACATGCTTGTGATATCCTCCCACTTTACTCAAACGATCCATTACGAGTACATGTTTTCACACTGAATAAGTGTAATATAAAGGTTGGTGATCACTGGGAAATCTTATTCAGTATTATAATATAAGAAAAAAAGCACTTAAACAATAAACAATGTGAACAGATGAAAAATCATGGCAGGCTAACCAAAAGGGCAGCTGTGTTGAGAAGAAGTTTGAAACAGTGAGGTTCTGTCACACAACCTCTTTCAGGATGAATGAAAATATTTAAATTTTTGACTGTCAGGTCATGGTCAGAGTCAATGTTACGGGCTCTAATAGGAGAATTAGTCCCACCACTATTACTCTTTTGTATCCATTCACTCTCATCCCTTCCCTCCCTCCCTGTTTCCCTCTGTCCCTTTCTGTGTTTCCCAATGCTGCTTCCATCTCTCCGTTCTAAGTTCACACACAGGCCGTGTTTATTTGTCCCATTTGAGAACAGTCCAGAGATCTTTGGGCTGTGTAAGAGATCAAAAAATCAATGCAAAAATCAATTGGCTTTGCGAGTCTCAAGACTGCCATGCAGTAAATTGGTTCTGAATGACAACACAAATGTGACCCATCTTTTCATTCTTTTCTCTAAAATCCTTTAAAGGGATGTTTGACTGAAAGCATGTGATTGGTTTTGTGGTATTGTCATTCCCAAGGGGCAAAAAAAAACAAAACAAAACACGGAAAACAAACCCCTGTGGTTTTTGATAATGCTTATGGGATGAATAACAGTTTTGTTAAACTGACTCCATTTTTTGTGCTTGTGAGTCAATAGAGAGCTGAACTTTATTGTGATAGTCAAATTTGTCAGAACTCTGTAAATGATACTTGCTGTAGGAAGCAGACTGATTACCCCAGATCAATTAAGAGCCCTAGTTTTCCGGTCTACATGTGTGCTGGTGGGTGACAGACATATAAACCAAAGAGGCCAACTTCCCCCCATACATTCTAGGCTCTTTAATTAACTCTTTGATCTGAGTGCTACGTGGTGCGCTAAGGCCAGAGGCAGCTCAAAGGGCAGAATGGATAGTATTTTGTATACAGCATGCCACAGCGGGATGAGAGTGAAATGCTGACATACTCCTGAACGGACTGAAACGAAAGTTTAAATTCTTGTTTACTTTGGCTCCAGTTTGGAATTGTGTAAATCCAGTGTAATGTAGGGTGTTTACGCTGCTTACTCAACAGTACACAGCATTTAAAGAGAGAAAGTGTGTGTCCAGTCATGTAAATATGCAGCTGATTGATTTCATAGCATAATCCCTGCTGGTTGCATTAGATTTATTTATTTATTTATTTATTTATTTATTTTCTGTGAGATAACGTGAAATCCAAAGACACTGACTGGATTACACACACTCTGTGTGTTAAATACTCGACAGTCAGTGGAGTGTGCTGGGATTTGAGGTGTTTGAATTAAAGGGATACTAGAATGAAAGTTTTAAAAAGAACAGTGAGATCACTTTGTGGATTAGAATATGAAGCACGGTGGAACAATTTAATAACAATGCGTGACGCAATGAAAATTACACAGCTCTTACTTGAAAGGAATAATTATTCACTCTCAGGTTGCTCTCCAGAGACATTTGCTCATTTCTGCACGTGCGTTCCCACTCTCTGTAGGGTAGGCCAAAAAAACAATTTTACACCCCAGGCAACACACACAAATGCACATGGACACACACAGGTGTACATTGAACCTTGGAGGCAAGCGGAACCAGACCTTGGAACTGGATGTGCAACCAAGTGTGTGTAATTGAACCTGCAGCTCTCCTCCGCTGTGCAGTGGAAAGAAGAATAGGGCCCGGGCCACATTCCAGTCCTGCCTCCCTGGGCGAAAGACAGTTTTCAGCATTCCTCTGCCTGCCTATCAGGCCAGGTGCATTCCACATCCATATCCATTTAAAAAAAAACACACACACACACAGACCATTCTGCAACACTTGTGTGCTTAATCACAAATGCAACGTGTGCAGGCATGTACGTTCATACCCATACACATACAAACACATACAGGGGATCATATAGCACTATTATTTGTATATGTTGACATGACAATAAATAGCATGACAGTCAAATATGACTGAGTACACTACCTTATCATTAAGATTCTGCTGAACACACACCTGCTCACAAAAATCTGTTGAAGAGACATATATAGAACATACTGTACATATTTTCCATATATGCTAACTCTCTCATGAACAGGCATACTCTTCAACAGTAACAAACCAGCATTGTCAGTGCGGTCTGCCTGCTGTGTGCTACGTTACGAGGAAAAAAAATGTGTTCTGTCTCTTTAATTCTTGTATGATTCAGTCATTTTTAATGCATGGATCTCTCTGTTTGGAGGAGGCTGAGCTATTTAAAGAGCAGGGGTTGAATAAACTGTGAATGTACAGCCAGCCTCTCTTTGAAGTTCATACAGTGCTGCAACGCTCTGTGAGTCATACATGACAGTGCAGATGAGTGTGCCCGTGTGTGTGTGTGTGTGTGTGTGTGTGTGTGTGTGTGTGTGTGTGTGTGTGTGTGTGTGTGTGTGTGTGTGTGTGTGTGTGTGTGTGTGTCTGTCCATGTCTTTTCTTTAAGCTTTACATTTGTTTATGGGTTTTTTTTCTCCAGACAGGAATAAAATAGAACATCACAGGTAGACTTTCTGCGAATGAACACAGACAGGAAGACAGGAAGAATGTGAATAATCAAATCTCAAGGGTGAGGGAGAAACCTGCAAGAACATGTGATGGAGAGATAGATGAATTGATGAGCGGGAAAATAGAATCTCATGCGAGCACAGTTTCATCTGCAGGCTTGGCCAAATGTAAAGGCACACCAACCGCAGAACAAAAGCTCCATTCAGTTTAAAGCACTGCTTCCTTTCCACACTATCCCTCCATCAAACAGAGGAAAAGGTTGTTGGTTACATGCTGTTTGACAGGCACAGGACTCCATGGTTGACGGGTCCTGAATCAGGCCAGTACTCTGGCATTCCTCCCTCACCGTTACGCTCGCTTCACCTATTCTTCCATTCCCCTTTGCTATCCTTATCCTTTTTCTCCTTCCTTGTCTCTCATCCTTCATGTCCCTCCCTTTTCTTCTTCTTCTCCACATCCCCGTTCATGTTTGCTGGTAGTGCGAGCCAATTCCCGCCCTTCTCCCACTCACCCCACCCCTCCCTCATCAGGCCACTTCTCATCCATTTCCATGTGGTGACTTTTCATCAGTGAAGTGCCTTTCTGGCCCAACTACCCCCAACCCACCTACTCCTTCCGCCGCTAGCTGAATGGATGCAACGTTAGTGAGAGAGAGGGAGAGGCAGAGAGAGAGAGGGCTGAAACCATCCTCCCCTCCTACAAGTGCCACCCCTTTGACTGAAGCAGAAGTGGTACGTTCCACAGTGAGGCCTGCAGAAGTTGAGAGAGCACATTGTTTATAATCTGGTATTACAGGGGTCACTTCCTGACTCGTGTGTCCCCGCCTGAGCCCTACGGCGGTCCCTTCAATTCCCCCACCTCCTTGTGTGACCATCCGTTGGCCAAGAAGCCCTAGGCTTTTGGACTAACCCAGTTCTTCCCCTTTTGTATAGGAAAGCTTCAACATCTGAAAACAATCAAATAATCTGGGCACAATGCGTCTCCTCGTGGAGGGGTGCTGGTGGTTCCCAGATGAGCGGGGGGATTAAGAGGAGGAAGCCATAAGGATGAGAAAGAGAGGGCTGGGAACAAGGACAAGGGAGGGAGGGCAACATATTACTAGGTTTTTGTGTTTGTTCATGTGTATAAAACATTTGGAGTGAAGTGATGTTTTGGGAACAGATCTTTCATATCTGAAAGCTGAGTAGTAACTTGAGAAAACGTGTCTGACTCAGAGGTTTTACATCTGTAGTCCTTTATTCCTTCTTGTTTGATGTGGATTCAAAACAATTTGACTGCTTATTTCAAAGAGAAAGCATCTACCTCCATATTAGACACTCAAATTTAAAATTAAAGCTATATGCGAAGCCAATAAGCTCTTCACTTAAATGCTTATTTGTACATTTGGGGAAATAAGATTATTGGAGTGGTTGTTGCAAATTTTTTGAGAGGATCAATATCATTATCACAAGGACTGAAAATGCTGCAGAAAGCCTGACTCTATTCTGAGTTTAAAATCTGCCTTCTAACCCCCAGATTCCTTTTGGATCTGTTGTGTAATTTTTTAAAAACTGAACTGTGAAATCACCATTTTTCTTTGCAATGCTCGCTATTTTCCTTCGATTCTTTCTCATTCTCCATCTTATTAGAATGTTTAATAGTCATCTGTAACTTCCACCCCAAACTACTCATTAATCCCCTCTATCCTGTGGGGCTGGATGATGATTACAGGGAAGCCAACTGAAGCTGCCCAAATAAACACCCCTCAGGCAACAAAGGCCGGTCCACCTCACCCTAAACACAGCTTCCCTGGTTGGATCAGGTTTCTATCAAGCCCACGCACAACATGCAAACAATAGGAAGTAACAAAGTCTCGAGTCCTGAACAAAAAAATACAGCTGTGGCTAAAAACAATTTAGTTTCCCATTTTTGTAAATGAAACTGCAGCAAATGGGACAAATCTACTGTGAAGCAGATCTAGAGGGATAATTTGTTTGAAACTTAACAAATCCAAAGTGGAGTGGCATGCAGTGTTTTACCCTTATAATACATCTAACGTATGTATATATACAGCTATATAATACAGTGTAAAATAAAAACAACAGAGCTATAGGTTCATTCTAGACATGGGTGTGGCACTCAGTTTAGAACCCTTTTAGAATGATCACAATCCCAGATGACCTTTCATCAAGAACAACCTGTCTCTATAAATTTGACATATTACATGCATGTAGTTAACCGTTAAGACATTATTTAAACAAGATCTCAAACAATTACCTTCTTGCTGCTTGAATAAATTTAAATATTTCTCAACATACAGTCTAATGATGACTCAGCAATGGAGTGAATGTTTGACTTACACACTTGTCATATTCATATATACACACAGTAAGAAACCCTCGGGAAAGAGAGAGAGAGAGAGAGAGAGAGAGAGAGAGAGAGAGAGAGAGAGAGAGAGGAGAGAGAGAGAGAGAGGAGAGAGAGAGAGGAGAGAGAGAGAGAGAGAGAGAGAGAGAGAGAGAGAGAGAGAGAGAGAGAGAGAGAGAGAGAGAGAGAGAAAGAGCTGGAACAGATCACATAGTCAAACATGCCTGTGGGCCTTCACACTTCCTTCCCCCCCAGCCACTACACCTTTCCTGCTCAGCACCCTACAATTAGCATGCCTAAAAGTTGCGAGCTTCCAGGGCCAGGCTCACTCTAATCATAGGTGTGTATTGTTGTGTACAGCTGCTAGGCCTTTAAAATCAGCACCTCTATAGTTTAAACCACACCTCAGCCCAGATTGCAGTGGATCCAATGACGTTGACCAAGGTGTCCCACACACAAACAAGAGAAACTATCAAGGTGAAAAATACTCAGAAAACAATAATATTTTACCATCTAGAAAACCAGAAGTCTACACACCAACAGAAGTGACAAAAGGCCGTTATAAGTCACAAAATTGGCAAAATAAGAGAGGTAAAGAAAAGACAAGTGATCCTGAGATTAGGTTATTTACAAAGAGCTGTCATCAGTCATCTCCGGTCTTTCTCACAAGAAGCCCCGAGGTCTCTGCAGACCTTATGGCGGCAACTACACAGACACTGAATTTCCTTTCCATAGTTGCTGTACAAAGAGTGTATTTCACTTCTCCCTTGTGACCAGAGGCTGCTTGAGCTGGTGATCACATCACCTGTGTTCCGAGTTTGTCATCTGATTTTCTTAGGCAAACACGGGGAATGAATCTCCTGCGCTGCTTTGAGTAAAAGTGGCCATGAGAGATGTTTTTTTTTTTTTTATTACACCATAAACTAAATCAATTTGCCACTTCTGATCTCAAATCATCTCAGCATGATGCAGGGAGAATTATCCGTTCTTAAAATAACTCACATTATCTAGATCTTCAGCTAATTCTCAATTTGTTACACTCAAATCAACTCAGGCTATGTTAATTTCAACATTGCTAAGCTTTCATTTAAGCAAAGTCAAGTGTTAACTTATATCACAATACAACCACTGAAGTTCATGAGCGGGAAACATTAAATACACAAAAAAGCAAAATCACTTCACAATCCTGGAGTGAGTGTTTGAGTTGATACTCCCCAGTGAAGAAATATCTATAACCTATACTGTATTATATTTTGCAAGCATTTTCCCAAAAGTAAAGAAAGCTTTTGTTTGTGTTGGCTTCTGCTGAATGAGGTTTGTATTGAATTAAACACATCCTTAAAGCCTGTTAGCAATATAGGAATGCCGGATTGTTTTCCTTCTGACAGAATACTGTGATGACCCGGATTACACTCACTGAGAGAAGCCAAGGGATGCCTCTGTTAGGTAAACATCCTGTTGCTGTTTTTAAGTACACTGCAGTGGGTCATGTTTGTTGTGTGAAAAACACAGGAAATGCTCATCCACATTTGTGAAATGAGAAAGAGGGTTGACTTCCTGAACCCTGAATGCTCTAAAGAATACAAGAATGCTTGTGGGAAAATCCGTGGTCATTGCTTTTTCTGCTCTATTTGAATCAAGGGACACTTTAGTTGGGCTTGTGGTTATGGTCTTGACAGCTGAAACCCAATTCAAAAGGGAAGAAATGATGACAAGAGTCTGTATTCAACAGAATATAGTAGGTATGGTCTTCCGTAACATCATCACACAATGTGAAATATTACCCATGTATGAGTAAGCACACTATTAGACTGGCATCTGTGATTTTTGTGAGAAATAAAATGACAGTTGACAACTGACCTTTGCATTTGGGTACCAATCAGGATAGCAACATATATGTCAGATTGAATGTGTAGTCAAATACCAAAGGCAGTGTATAATATGTGTCAAGGCTGCATATGAGGGTCCTGCATTCATGGGTTATCTATATATAGCGGCATACAGTGATGTTTTATATTGTCAGCAACATAAGGCTGTAGCAAAAGCTGCATGAAAGCCAGAGAAATACAAAGAAACTTCTCACACAAACATGCTGTCACTATGACAACCAGGCAGAATCATTTATCCTGATCTCTTGCCACTCCACACAGAGCAGAAATCCAATGGCATTTAAGTCTTACGCAACCAGGCCAATGATTTGCTCTGCAAGGCTTTTAACACATTTGCAAATAGGATTCATAGGAGCCTACATCTATTTTTGTGGTTGTTTCTGATAATTTTGAATGTATTTGATCTGGAGGCTGTTCCATCTTACTGGATGAAGCTTGGGGTGCAAGGTGGGGCAGATTTAATAGGGTGTTATAACTAGACCTGCTTGCGTAGTTTGGTCCACTCCTCAACCAAAGGTGCAAACATGTGAGCTCATTACTCCAGTGTATTTTGTACTAATTATATTTCTATGTATATTATATGAAGAATTTTTACCCAATAAATCTAAATCTAACTGAAATTTTATGTTGGAGGTCAAACTCATTCTTATTTAAAAATCGTAAGCTATAACTTTGCTATGACAACACAAGGTTAGAATAAAATAGACTGCATTTCAGAGAATATCATCTTAATTTCCTTCACTGCTATTAAATTATCCTTTTTTATTTGGACAAAGCTTGTGCGCAATGTATTCTGATGTAAACTAACTTTTACATTCAAACATGGCATTGCTTTAGGAGATTTGAACACGCTACAGGCGGTCGTTACTGTGCATTTTCCGACAATTTCGCAGCATGACTCTCAAAAAACTGGTTCGATCACAGTGAAATAGTTTAGTGAAAGGAAATAACAGCAATTGTTAAAACCTGTGTGTCAGCCCCAAGTCCTTCCTCCAAATTATTTTCTACTTTGCGTGCTATCACACAGACGCTTCCCTCTTGTATCAATGCGTGATTGAAGGGAAACTTCTTTTGCGAAGTGCGGGCACTACTTTAGGATAACTTTGGAGAGAAACTCCCCTAATTTACATCTAAAGGGTACAATTAATTACATTTTAGTACAATAGAAGTGACTTTCCAAACAGATAGAATAACTCTCTTGTGACTCGAGCCTATTTAATCGCGAGAGTGTTTTACTACGTCGCGGAAGGATCTATTTTCCTCAACCGAGGGTCGACACATCCGCCCAGTTTTCCGATGTTTCATTCCCCCCGAGTTGAAAATGGAGTATGATTAAAGAAGATGTCCAACAACTTCACATGGGAATCTTAAGTTTAGATGATTTTTGCTCAACGCTTCGGTGTTAATACTGAACAGACTTGGACCGTTTTTCGTTTTTGTGTGCCTTTACTGCACATTACTCGGACACGTTGACGGAGCAAACGCTCCACCAGCGCTTTTTCAAGTGTTGTCCTGGACCCGAAGTTAGCGAATGGATGCTCGACAGTCAACCACAAATAACCTGCCAAACGTTACAGTCTGCAGCTATTTCTGTTTCTGAGGATCTATTCACATTTTTTGCAAACCAGGGATCTGTGTTGGTTGAAGAAGATGATACCGATGGCCCATTTGTTGTGGTCGGATTTTACTTCCAGGGAGGATAAAATGAATCAACGGTTGTCATTCCTCCTCGCGATCTAACGTTAGTTCCAGCCAGCGACGCTAACGTTAAGCTAGCTCTCCTTGGTTCACACAGGGACGCTTAGGAAAGCATGCCCCCGTCGCACATCGTTACTTACCATCCGAATTAGGGGTAAATTTTGTATGTGATCGAAAATGGTGATATTTGTGGTATTTTATCCCGCCGTCACTGCGTCGTCGATGCTATTGCTAGGATTTGGATCTCCGTGAGGAAAAAAATGAGTGAAGATTCAACAAATCCAAACAACGAGTGAGTATACCACATACATTTACATTTACACGTATGAAATAATGTTGACATGCTAATCTTTTTAGAGATATGGACACACTGTTTTCGATGATCAGTTCCCGATGACATTTCTGACCGAGTCAAGCTGTTGTTTCATCATCTCACTTTTTTTTTTTTTCGAATCGCACTGATATTGTTTGGTTCGAATAGTTTTTTGAACAAATATAAAGGTATTCTATGTCTTACATTAAATTCAGAGTTGAGGAGTGAACTGTTTGACCAGCAGTGACATAGGCCCGTAGTAAAGAAAATGATATTTACTAAAGTGGTGGGTGTAATTTTCAATTGCGAAAATATATATTAAGTAATACCATACGTAGACATATTAATGCTTGCTTGCATATAATTTATTGAATAGAACAAGTACACAACCAGGATATTTATCGTTGCTTTAGAGATTGGCCGTTTTATGACCGATTATGAAGAATCAGTCGCTGTAGACACACGGCAGTAATCTAATTTAAAAATGATTTTATATTCGTGTCTGGTTCAGTGCATTCCGGTCAGAAAGCGCTGTATTGACAATGTAGACGTTGGCCGCCATGATCTCTAAACATAATCATCCATTAAAATCGTGCAGACAATGTTTGCGTTTCAATCCAGCCTTTCATAAATCCTTAAAAATCCTTCGTTCTCTATTACAGATATGTCGACATTGAAAAGCTGAAGATGCCTTTTTTTCTCAATCGCGCTCATTTACATATCACAATCTCCATTCATAAAAAAAAACACTGTTTAAAAAGGCGTCACGTGGAATAATCGAAGAACGCACGAACGATATCTGGGCTGTATATATGAGGTGTTCTGGTGCACGTCGCGCCCATTTTAAGCGTCGTTTTTAGTATTGTTTTATGGGCCGATCCCTTGTGTGCGCTTGTTGACAGTCAGTGAGAAATATCTGCTTCGGGAGGTGCTGCGGTCACATGATCCCCTCCATTCATAAAGTACCTGCCTGCCCATTCACAGCACTGTACACTGTTTCGCATTGCACCGACGATCACACAATGATCACATTTCCTGTATTTTTCATGCAATGCGTCACGCACACAACCTCTTCTTGATTCGTCTTTTATTTTGTATAAGCGTCGCACGTTTTATTTAAGCGATGATTCTTAACCACCTTCAGGGATTTTCTTGTTATAATGTATTTGTCACAGAGGAAGTCATATGTCCGTCTCAGCCATTCACATTGTCATGGTTGAATGTTGTAAAACACACCCATGCTTTTCCTCATTCCCTTTGACTGATCTTTTGTTTGATTGATTTAATGCTTGGAGATTGTGTCCTTGAAGGCGTCTTTTTTTTTTTTTCTTTTATGTAACATATGTCATGTAATTCATTTTCATCATATAAGTCCTTAGCGAGTAATTTGATTCAGCCATTCACAGTTCTTGATTACAGTTTTTTTTATTATACATTTGGGAACAGTTTAGTTGAAATCATCGAATAATCTTGCACCGTCAATGTTAGCGAGGACTGTCAACAGTCATCTGAAGATTTTTTCTTATTGGGTCAACCTTTAACGAGAGCAAGTGCAATGAAATAACACCATTTCAGAATTTTCTGAGACTGTGCAACAACCTCAGGGACTCCTTGAGGCCTCCATTGTCTGCAGATTATCAGTGGTATGTGAGGTGCAGTACACGTTGGGTTTGTTCTACCTTGCACAATAGCATGTTTTTAACCATTGTTGCATGAATCTACCACCTAGTTGGTTGTTCTATGATTCATACTAATGGAGTGAAAAGAATACTGAGCAGTTTATTTTTGTTTTGAAAAAGGCTCTTTTATGAGCTATTTTTAATGAGATTGCTCATCACACAAACCTATTCAGTGCCTTTTTCATCAGGTGTATAAATCACAACGTTTGTCACAGTTGTTCATTCATTTATACAATGCGACATTATATTTCCTTTCTATTGGTAAGATAAATATAGATCTTTGATGACTCACTTGCTAAATCCAAAAATAAAATAAGCCTTTTTCTTTATCAAGTGGGAATATTGGTATACATTATTTGTTATCTTTCAACCACATGCCAGTGTAATTTCCCTTGCCTGGATTTTTATTTGATTTGTAAATCTCTCCCCAAAAATTACCAGGCCATAGAATCAGAGTGGTTTTGCCTGACAAGCTTGCACACACGCACACACGCGCACACACACACACACACACACACACACACACACACACACACACACACACACACACACTGTTGAGAAAATGTTACTTGGCCTTCATCCTCACAGTTGAAATGAAAACAAGGTACATAAAGCCTTGTTAAATTTTTGTTTGCCTCTGCGTTTACATTTGTTTTGGTGTGAAGAGTGTGGTGTGATGTAAGCCTAACTGGAATAATGCAGACAAGGATTACGCTCGTGAGATTTTTTGAAAATGTGCGCAACCAGCCTCTGTGTCCAATGTCACATTTATCTAAAATATTTATCTCAGCGATGTGGTAGTCTGTTGAGATACAACTGTGCTGGTATACTTTCTTGTCTTTCTACAACTGATACTACTTTTTGACATTAATGTGTATTACTATGAATGTGAATAAATAGTTTCAATCCTGTTATGCCTGGCTGAGCCACAATCCTACTTTTCTGGCTTTTGGAAAGAAAGATTTCTCTTCAAAAAATTTAAGTACATGGTGAGACATCAAGAGTTTCTCCATTCTCAACTCAACTCTACCATTAGAGATTTGAAGTTGACTAGTGCTTATTTTGACTGTTGTCTTTTGAAGGTGCGTTGAATGCATATTCCATGTTTACATACAGTATGGCCCCATTGTTTAAGATTCCTGCAGTTCTGTGGCATTGTCTGTTGCCAGTCATGTGATCCATCTGTGAATCCTTTCTCTGTGTTTTCTTCCTATCTGTGTGATTGATTTGACAACCCAGTGTTTTATCTGCCAATGTGGGTGTCGTGATCTTATCACCTGAGGGCTGTTTTGAACTCCCATTCCTGTTGCAGAGCTTTCCAAACACATTCCTTCTAAACAACCCCCATCATGTCCTGAAACGACAAAGGGAGAGAGCTACTTCAGCTGTTGGGACTAGTGCTTTATGGCCTGGGTAATTGTCTATATCCTGTGGGCCCTTATGTTAAGCTAAATAATTTGCTAGACTTTTCTTGCAAGTGGTATTATATGGAATTATTGCCATTTGTTGAATATAACTTCTTTGAGTGTTTAGCTTTACTTGAGCTGAACAGGTTTGATCTTCAGATGCATCTTACTCTGGACAGCCTGCTGAGCTGAGAAAAGAAATGGTTTTGCTTCTGTATTCTTTTGGGGAAGTTTTGCTTGAGACCACAGTGGTTTATGGAGACTGTTCAAATGTTGTTTGACATATTGGCTGTTTAACATATCACATTTGTTTTCTGAGTGATACATACATTGTAGACATAACAATGTCATGACATAGAATATCTCTCATAGGTTCACTGTGTTTGTTTGGGCTGAAAAATTGCATGGTTACTTGTTATGCAAACTTATGCTCCATTATCACTTTACATGATCCTCTCTTCATACCATACGGCTTGGACCATCTTTAGAGGGTCATCAAAGTGAACATGTTTTGTATAAATCTGAACTGTTCCATTCCCGTGGCCTGATTTGGGCTGGATTTGGTATTTTAAACGTTGGCTACTTCCTCTCGATAATTTTCATTTCCTCTTTAAGTACCACTGGAGCAAGCATAAGCTGTTGTAAACGTCAACAGTGTGTTCAGACCATATTTCAAGCAATTGTATTTAGTTTCATAAACCCTGACAGGAGTTGTTCCTGATGATCAACTTTTGCAGACATTTAACTTTAAATGAGAGAAAGCAAAAAAAAAAAGGAGAACAGTTTCACAATGTATTGTTTCAGCATCGCAATGTGCCCATTTGCAAATGTTACATTGCAGGATATGCATTGCTAAATAAGCCAAATCAGCTCAGTTTATTCCAATATTTTTCCAGTATTGTGCAGCCATACTCAGAATTGAGCAGTTAGGCTATAGGCTGGAATCAAAAAAGCAAGTGAAATATAAAAAAAATCTGTATTCATGTAACAGTTAACCGGTATTGGTAACAGTAGGTACACATTGTCAGTGTAACCTATGATATCCTATGGATATCATAGTAGTCACTAACTAATCCACTGTAGGTGGCAGCACTGCTGTTTTGGGGTGAGCGATTGGCATATGTTATACCAGAAAAAGACTGGAAGAAACAGAGAATAGAGAAACTTTGGAAGTCGGATAAATTCAGTAACTCACACTCGTAGAGAAAATGTTTTTTGGTAATTTGGGGAGAAAGAATGTTGCAGACGTGAGAAAACATAGCTGAGATCATGGAGAGGATGAACAGATAGAGGTTCGAATCAAATTACTTTCACTGTAACCTCTGGACCACAGAGAGCTGCAGTGGAGTGCACTAGATTTGCTCTACCTGTGTCAACAAAAACAAAACAAAACATTTGTTTCTGTCCATTGTAGAGGTTGAATATAGTCATACATCCCTAAATAAATTATGTTACTATCAAAGGCCCTTCCTCAGTGTTTTATAGGAGGAAACCACTGTTTGTTTGAGTTGTCACCAAAAAAAAATATTGGCTTCAAAGTAACTCGACACAGCATTTTACAAAAAGCTTGTTTTCTCTTATTTTTTTTTGGTTAAGAACTTTTTTGGTTTTTGGTGAAACCAACCAATGCTCTACTGCTAATAACTAAAGAATGGAAAGTGGTAGAAACAATCTTTTTGATAGAAGAGAATATACTCTTTCTTTTGATACTTTTGGTGTTTACATTGTCATAGAACACAAGACGCTGGGAGTCTTAAAAGACTGATGAAAAGTCTCTTAAAACTTTGCTGGCCAGATGCAGACTGCTGCTCTGAAAACAGCTGGAACTGAATGAGTTAAACTTGTCAAATGAAAAAACTCCACAAGCACTGACATACTATGCAGTAAGTTTTTGTAGAGTCAACCTTTTTACCAATATAGCAGCATAGCATTAGCCTAGCATGGCAATCAAATACATTTTTTTGCTCCAAACTTAAAGGGTATTAGAACAAAGCGAAAAATAAATTTAACCAAGTAACATTTCGTGGCTAGTTTCTTAGTAGACTCTGTTGTCTCTGACCACTGCTGGAGTAGAAGAAAGACCATTAATCAGGACGACAAACAATAACGTTGTCATTCAATTTAACTTAAATGTAATTATATCCCATCCAGAAGATTTGGAATCCAGCCTTGAACTGTGGTGTTTATTTGGAGAATTTGTTAAATGTATTTGAAAAAAATTGATAAATAATCACAGAAACCAGTGTTGGATTGATTCATACAGAGATGGTTAACCTTGATAATCTTTTAGCTTTTAACCCTATTTTCCAGTGATGCATGGATTGGGACAATTAGAAATGGAATAAAACTGTCCTTGGCACAGCAAGAGAATCATAAGGTCAGTTTTTTTTGGAAGATTAGTGTACAATTCATATTGAGGGCTTTCTGGACGTATAGCATTTAACTATAAACTATGTGTTATTTGTCATTAGCTGTGAAGTCTTTCAAAGGAATTTTCAATTTAGATTTTCATTCTTAATTGTTCCGACCTCATCAGGTGAGGATGGCTTACTAAAAGCCCATATATGCTCCCTCTGTTGAGTTAACAAATACTTGTGTCAGTATATCTGTCAATGCCTACAAACTTTCTTACATCCTTTGCACTGACATCGATACTAGTAGTCTTGAGTCCCTTTTTTTCTGCTTCACATTTTTCTTCATTATCTTGATGCACATTAGTCATGCCCTGCCTGGTTTGTAGCAATGCTGCCCTTGGTTTTTTCCAGTGGTATTGCTTGAAATTGAGCCTAATTATGAAAAAAAAATTAATATGGAGGTACAGATAGTTAACCACATATCCATTGTAAATGCATCTTTACTAGACTAAATTGTAGCAACTTTACATCTTGACGTGTTGTGCTACCATTTTTGTCACTATCTTCTGATAACACAAGCTCTTTATGATGCAAATTACTGCAAGCAGATTGGCTCAAGACGTCCCACTTCTGCAATGTTGTGTTCTACATGTTCAACAGGTGTTCGATTACTTTATTATACTACTTCCCTTGTTGCACATGTGGAGAAGGCACAATACCATCCACAACTCCATTAAATTATAGCCTAAACGCTGAGGATGATAGTTGCATCACCCAATTCCACCCTTTGGATGAATCTGTTGTCCAATCAAAGGCTGTGTTTCTGACTGTAACATAATTGAGCTCAAACACATTGTGAGGTGAAATAACTGGAGATTGGTCCTATAATAATGACGTCAGTGGCAACACATAGCAGTAGTATTGCGATTATCCTCACAGCTCAATATTCTGACTCCATCACCATATTGACATGATTGAAATGGTCAAGATGGGCCTTGGATGTTCACAAACCATTTTCTTCCATGCATTTAACGCGAGTTTCTACATATTGATTTCCTTTGAGCTGCATGCAGGAGCATGAACACTTGGCATTGTTATGAGTATCTTACTGAAACTGGCCTGAGATTCTGTGAGACTACAGACATAAAAGGAGACGGATGTAAATCCTATAGCATGGGTCTTTGGGTTTCCATACGCTTTAAAAACAGGAAGTGGGTTCTGTGTATACATCTGTGAACACACAAGCCCACACACACACACACACACTCATTTGGCATATGTGTGTTTCTGGAATAGATGGACCCAGATGCTACCGGAATGGATTTATGTCATAATATATGAATAGAGAAAGAGGGTTTCTCATGTCAAGTTTAGAACCTGGTTATTGGTTGGTTCCTCTATGTCTTGGAGGCAAAGATGCTGTGGATGATTGTGAACCTTTTTTTTTTTTTTCCAAGTTGGACAGAAAGCTTGATTTCTGAGGTGATGTTAATGTTTATTATTGTCAACAGCAGAGCTTGTTGTGATGGATTACAACTTGTCAGAGCAGTTTCTATCTACATCCGTAGGCTATCATCATGGTTTGGTGGTTTGTCAATTAAAAGTCTCTCCTGAGTTGTTTGGATAGTTTCTTTGACGGTCAAGAGAGCTGTCCTGTTCCCTCAGCTTCCCATCTTCCCCATCGGTCAAACAGACAGGTGGACCCTCAAGTCCCTGGGGGCTACTTTTTTCGTCGACACATGCGTACGATGCCACAGCAGCGCAAGGTCTTAATTTTCCAAATATTTGCATTTAATTAAAATAATCTCAGTTTGTGGACTTGATTGTTTCAGATTAGTTTTCTGGCGCTGGATACACCTGTGAGATTCTTTTGTTTGTTTGAACATAGACTTTGGTAGGGAATCCAGAGGTAGTAGGCAGATTTTCCGTTAATTTTCTGTCTTTTCATCCACTAACTCCTCCTGGCTGTGACACTGTTACCTGAAGCGACTACGATTACTGAATTTGTTGTCGTTAAGTGGCATTTCTGTGAAAAAATGGCAATGAATTTGAAGTGAAGGTTCACTGTGTGGCGAAGCAGCCGAGTCTGCTTTTTCTGTTTTTTTGTTTTTTTTTCTTGTTCTCTTTTATTTTACTGAGTCAGTTGGTAGCTAAGCTGGATGTTCTTGTGAGGGAGATGACTCACTTGCAGCCTGAGGTGTTGAGTGGAGATAGGGCAAATTTCTCTTTCACTTCTCTTTCTATAGCCTACATATTAGTTTTCACTGCAGCTATTGTTGCAGGCTCGTGATGCTGGCTGCCTGTTGGTGCTTCTGCAGGCTTTGTCCCATTATTAGTTCTGTTTTATTAATGACTTTACAGACAGGCACTTCAAAAGTGTGTTGTTCTGATATTATGTCATAATTTGTACTGCATCCATGCTGGGTCATGGCGGTGTTGTTTTCAGTGAGTCCATGCCCTTGAGTTTGCCACTGGTTATTTAGTGGATTTGAACCGTGGCTAATTCGCCAGCTAGTTTGAACCATTCAGATTCGATGCACTGCTGGAATCGAAGGTCAGGTCCCAGATTGCATTTTACTCATATCATCAATGAGGTGTGATCACAGTGAAGCAAACTGCAAGGCCTATCTGCATGCAAGTCTAGATTTGAGATGCCGTTTGGTACTTCCATTTTACGTTTTGCTTTTTTTTTTTTTTTTTTTTTTTTTTTACACTAGACGGAAATATGTTGGACTACATTTTTCTATATTTAGACTACGTCCAATGATTTGATATGTGTCCGCTACATTATGTCTATGAACTGTTTAGATCTTGGCAACTCGATTCCATTGAATAGCTCCGAGACTGAATTTTAAATCATGCCAACTCTGGTAAGGATATGTGAAAGTAGCTTATTTTGGATATGAAAACAGCTGATGAAAAAGGACGAATAATTAGTAAGCAAAGACTTGTAAGTACTTTTTCACACGGTCTGCCATTCTCCCTCTACTTTCCTAGAGATTGCTTTCCTTTTGGAGGATAATCTATAAAATCGGATTGGGATAAGTAGCTTGTGTTTATTTCCCAATGATATTTTAATGATCCCCACCTCCATCCACCCTTCGAAAAAGTCCCACAGACCAAAGTAACCTAGTGAAGCTTGACTGAGCTTGACAGCCTTCCTCCGATTTTGATACAGGGGCGAAATTGGGAGGAAAACGGGCGATGGAAAAAAAGAGGAGGTGGTAGGGGGATTTTTCTTCTCTTTTTGATGCTAATGAAAGGAGGAATGGTTCTCCAGCTTTTAGCTTGCAGAGTGTGTCTCCCTTGCAGCATGCTCCGCTGCGTGGACATTGTGGGAGGACAAAACTCCAGGCCTGGGATCCAATAACGTGAAATTTCAGCAGAGAAGCAGCCATTGTGTAGAGACAGGCAGCCGGGAAGGGGTGGGGTAGAAGGGAGAGACAGAGTGGAGGAAAGGGAGGGCGATTTGGCGAGCCCCCAGGGCTCAGGCCACATCCTTTCTCCCTCTCCTCCTGCAATCCTCCTCTTTCCCTGGTTCTTCCCCTCATTTCTTTCTTTTTTCATTCCCCCCCACACAGTCATACCCCTGTCCCTGCCACCCCTACACTTCCTCTGGGGTGGGAAGCCCAAGGCTGAGACAGGAGTGAAGCATGATGGCATAGTCAGTGAGCCATGGGCAGCAGACAAATGGTCACTTTGTCGACTTAGGAAATGGTTGTCCCAGGATACCCCTTCTCCACCATACACTGGATCAGTCTGGTGAACACATGCTCTCCTCTTCTCTTCTCTTCTCTTCTCTTCTCTTCTCTTCTCTTCTCTTCTCTTCTCTTCTC
Source organism: Antennarius maculatus (assembly GCA_013358685.1). NCBI lineage: Eukaryota > Metazoa > Chordata > Actinopteri > Lophiiformes > Antennariidae > Antennarius > Antennarius maculatus. The sequence continues at coordinate 13,974,110 of CM023621.1, read as the reverse complement.
TTCTCTTCTCTTCTCTTCTCTTCTCTTCTCTTCTCTTCTCTTCTCTTGAATTTATCCATTCTCACATTTAAAACAATATTACACTGAAGATGATTCTTCATATGGGACAGGTTCTCCATCCTCCATGCAGCTTTATATAACTCACTCTTTACCATACATCACAAGAGAAGAGCTGCATCAAGCAATTTGTCTAATCATTGTGGTCATCTATTTGGCAGCATTACTTTGTTAGAGTGTTCACTCAGCTTAGATTCTGCTGGTGATTGAGGTTATGCCAAGTTTGGAAAGAGAAAAGAACATTAAATAGCACACTCCCTAAATCTATTTAAAAAATAGATTGTGGACTTCAAGATCGATTGCAATCTAACGTGGTCGAAGCGTCCACCCCAACATGAAGGCTACACAGGCTTATAAACATTACGCTACATTCAAAGGCCAATGAGAGCTGTTGACTGTCACCTTTGTCTCCACCCTGCACCCCCCGCCCAATAGTCTTCTGTTACACTCTCACGCCTCCCTGTGAAAATTTTCTCTCCTGCTTTTGGTCGGAAATGAAGTCAGTCATCCAGCACAATAACTTACAATAGTTTGAAATAACGGGGGCTCCTTTCTCTCTATCGTCGCTCCCCCACCCCCATGTTTTGCACCTCTCCCCTCAAGCCAGCTGATCTGTTTCCGCTCTCAATTGTGTGTCCAGTGTGCTCCCAGTTACGGCGTGGAAGCCAGCCATTAGCCCCTTTTTAAACAGCCTGTCCAATGTGGAACTGTTGCGCCTTTATGGTGCCCGACCAATCTGTTTAAATGTTGTAAAGCCAACAGTGGCGGTATAGTAGCAACACTGAATCGACATCTTTACAAAAGACCAGAGCCAGCTGGGCAGTAAACGGTGCAAGGGTGCGATATCTTGACAGTGGGTTATTGGTTTGAGTCATAACTGTGAGGTTTAAAAGAACCGGCTCGTAGCTGTTAGCAGCTAACTGAAAAATAAGCAACTCAAACTGTTGTCAAATCTGTAAGCGAATTTGCTTGCATTCTGATGTTTTTGTTCAGTGTAAATAAACAAAGGTGACGTAGAGACAGGTCGTCGTTGTGGAGCTATTCTGCAATCTCCGTGTTAAAAAAGGGGCTTTTGTCTCCGTCAACCCAGTGTGTGTAGGTGAGTGTGTGCATACGTGTACACGCAGCAAGTTGCACTCATTTCTTTCTTGGCTTTTTTTTACCATAAAAACAAGATTTTAATTTGAATAACTGATGTGATTCCCTTGTTTTAAGGATTTGGTTACATTGATCTAATGCATTTCTTTTTTAGTTGTGACTCTAGTCTGCAGGTTTCAGTTATGTATTATTATTTTATTATTAGCTATTCAAATACAGAAATTATCTTCTTTTTTGCGTGTATCTCTTGCTCTTAAAATGAGGCTAACATAAATGTTTTAAGCTGCAGCTTCACACATACTAAGTCCACTTCACTTCCTCTCTGGGCCCTGCCCCCTTCCCTGCAAGTGTCATGGTTGCTGACATGTGTGTGATGGTGGGTCTGAAGGGTCAGGCCCTGGTCATTGTGCCCTGGTCATGCCTGAGTGACACCACCGCCTGCCTTCTGTTCACCCCAGGGACCCATGCCTGATTGACAGCCCCTCCTGCATCCATCATCAGCATCCTTTATTGGGGGCCGCCATCAAGGGGGTTTAACAGCAGTAGTACTTTTCTCATTTATTGCCGGCTTCGTGGCCTCAAAATACACATTTCAGCTGCGGTCGGGGTTCTTGTGTGTAGCTATGCTCGCCTGTGATGCTGTTTTTATAATGTAACCAGAAAAGCTGCTACCTGAAAGTTTGGAGAGGAAAGTCAATTGTGTTTTTCTGTCTAGAAGCAGTCTGTTACAGTAAGCTGATTTATGATATACATGATTGGCTGGTCCCAAAATTGCCCGTAGGAGTGAGCGTGTGTGTGCATGGTTGTCTGTTTTTGTGTGTGGCTCCATAGTGCACTGACGTTGTGCCCGGAGTGTCCCCCGCCTCACGCCCTATGCCAGCTGAGATAGGCTCCAGCTCCCCGTGACCCACTACGGCAGATAAAGCGGCAGAAAATGAACGAAAAAATGAATGATATGATTTCAGTTAATAAGCCATAATGTTGGTAATTTAGTAAATCTGTTGTAGTATAACCTTACTGAATAGTTGCTTATTTCTGTTTGTTTTACTCATCGAGTGGCAGAAACATGTCCTTGGGAGGTTGTTGATTATAAAACAAGTAAAAAACTTTCAGTGGTGGCCTGTCTCTCATTTACCCTGCGACTGACAGGGCTTATTGAGGACATGGACAGTTTGGCACCTGAACAGGCAGCAGTGACGACAGTTCTGCCAAATTTAATGTCACTAACCCTGGAAATTGGGATCTATGCATTTAGTTGATTAAACCTGTTCTTGTTAGTTGTGGTTAGGGTTATCCTTTTAAACCCATTATTACTATTCATTTAAGTACATGCAAAAGCTGCTTCTGGAGCCCAGTGTATGCAGAGCATGAACCCAGTTCAGTTGGTGTATAGCTTTCCTGTCATTTACAGTTTAAGTGGGTAACACCATGAAGAACTTGAGTTACGTGCAATAACTATCAAACAATCCTGGTCAAATGTTTGGAAAAACAAGAGTCAGTAACTCGTGTTTAAGAGGCTGATTAACTTCTATTGAGAAATTCATGTCCAAATGTCTAGTTGCTCCGAGGGAATTCATTCTTTTAAAATACAGATATATTCCTGAAATACAGATTTTATTAGTTTCTGGTAAGTGGAAAGGTTGGGATGATACATTTTTCTTTTGTCTGGAAAAGATGTGTTTTTTTGTGAATAGACCAGAATGGAACAGATTCTTTAGTGTGGTTTACAAATCTGTTCTGTGAGTATACTGCACTGTGACAAGGAGTGTATCAAATGCTTAACTTGAAGAAAAGCATGGCGTCCGATTTAATGCTCACTAGGTCTGGTCTAATTACTAACCAATAATCCGGGGAGTTGTATTGCACCAGTGGTGTGGAGGGTTAGCCTTGTTAGGGAGGCAGCATACAGCCGCTCTTCTTCGAGAGCAGGGTTGCATCAGTCAGTGGTGCTTTTCTCCCCCCGCAAACTTTCAAGCATGTGCTCTATTGTCCAGCTGATCTGCAATCAGCTGTGAGTGTTTCTAATAGCTGCAGGACTTATGGGAATTTATCCTATTGATAAGAAAAAAAAAATCCTCTCATATTTAACCATTGGGGAAAACCCCCCAAAACATTCCAACCCAGTGATGTCATTCTCTTTGGTCAACCCAGACATTAACCAGAATGCAGCAGATAACAGGAAGGCATCCAGTTGTCAGTCTTTACTGTTTTTTCCCATCTCAAATCTTTTCCCAGTCTTCAATATGTTACCAGGAGTTTACAAAATGCTGGCCTCAGCACACCCCGACCTTTGTCGTTTCCGGTGGCCCAGTTCAATCCATGTTATCTAATCAGGGAAACATCTGACTGCCTAGCAAAGGGACGAGTCAAAGGAGGGGAAGGGAGACTGAAATGGATGGATGGGTAGATACAAATAGTTTATGGACTGAATAGTATCAAAGTATAGTCAGCAAAGTATTCAAGTCAGCTGTATCAAAAAAAAAATCTCAGAATATTAAAGCGATTCATAACGCTGTGAATAAAATCCTACTCTGTTCAAATGTGTTGCTTCATTGGCCTCTCATGTCATTAATGTATCGTAAATAATTCTTATAGCACAAGAAAAATAGAGAAGTAGAAAATTAACCTCATAGGAAGTCAAGAAGGAGGGTGATGTAAGCTGAAGCACTTGCCACGTGTTGTGAAGAATAAAACCACCTGATTTCAGGGGAAAGGTTGCTGATCAGCAGTAATAGGAGCCTGAAGTTGGCTACTTGGTCAGTCACCCCCCCAGGTTGAGGTTAAACATATACTGGCAGCTTTGTGCTTTACAAATCACACACAGTGGGGTATTACATCATGGACTAAAATCAAAATATACAGTTAATCCAGAGGTGAATCATCAACTTTGCTCCTCCAGATTCTATTTTTAGATTGTAGCAGAGTTTAGGCTTGTTTCATGTTAGTTGCAGCTTTCACTGCCCTAATGTCCCCATGGATTCATTTGGTGTGTAGAATACTGATCCCGCAGTAAGTTCTCGTACAAAATGCCAGGTGGTGAGTTCTGGAAATGTCGCACAGATTTGATGTGTACATTTAAGATCTGTTTTGTCATATAGGTCGGTGTGATGCGTTCACCACCGCACATTCTCACTCCATGTTGTTTCAACTTCTTCTACTACGCCAACACTTGTTTTATAATATTCTAATATTATGTTTTTGTTTAATATTTCATGCTGCGGATAGTTTTGTAATCCAAATGTTGTTAGATCATCAGAAAATAACTTTTTTCAAACTGATCATTATTGATTATGTTTACTGAAAGCATTTTTTCCCCTTTGCTTCTTCCCTCATTTTTTCGTCCATCCACCCACCTTGTCCTCCTCCCTTCCTGCCCTCCCTCCCTTCCTCCTCTACAGTGACAGTTATGCGCGTGTGAGAGCAGTGGTCATGACTCGGGATGACTCCAGTGGTGGGTGGCTTCCCCTGGGGGGTGGAGGCCTTAGCTGTGTCACCGTCTATAAGGTCAGCCGGGCGGAGGACAGCAGCAGCACCCACAGTGGAGGCAGCGGAGGAAGCAACAGCAACCTTAGCCCCTGCAGCCACAGTCCCAATTCCAGTCCCAGCCCCAGCCCTAGTCCCAGCCCCAGCCCCACCGCTGTGGAGTTCCACATCAAGGGGGAGAGGCTCAAAGACAAGTTGGTAAGGGAAACCCAAGCTCATACTGGTGCATGACATCATCCTACGCAACATAAATTAATATTAAAGCTAAACAAGATGGCACACTCTCTTGAGCTCAACCTGAATCCTTCTTTTCTCAGACTCCTCTTTGTCTTTCACTTTCTCTCTGCCTCTCTCGCTCCCTGTCTTTCTCTCACTCACTCACACATGCACACAGGAACACACACAGGAAGTAGTTGACTGGCTTTCCTCCATAGAGCAAGTATCTGAAAATAGGAGCAAACTGCGTGATGCTGTGATGCATGATGATATCATCACGGAGAACGGCAGATTACCGAGGAGAAAGGATTGTTGGATGAGGGATGTGAGAAAAACCAAGTGCTTGGAAAAGGGACCCATGTGATGAAACGAGGCTAGAAATTCATATTAAGCAAACTGGACACATGCTAAAATCAGCGAGGACTTACAAAAACAAATGCAGGAATTTATTAAAACAAGATAATTCTTTATTATAATAGTTGCATTTAACAAATATTCTTGGTGTTGATCGACTTGCTTTTAATTGATGTAGGTATGATTTGACAGTGCTCCATTCAGAGCATCCAGTGATATGTAATTGTCATGTAACGAAGAAATTCACCCACCCTATATTTAGATGCAAAAACCAGGAAATATTTTTTTTTATGTTAAATTTCAAATCAAACAAATATTTAAGTCGAACAATCACAGAAAGCTAGGTTTTAAAAAATAGAAAAAAAACAAAATAAACACCTCAACCTAACCTTGACTTGGATTTTAAAATACTGACTTTACACCAAAGTTAGGGTGTGTATGCATATTTTAATATCTAATATCTATAATATTTGAACCTAAATCAAATGTCCCGACTTGGCATACATTATTTCACATGAACTGTCACTTAGAAATGTACTGCACTTTCAATGTCAGATTTGTTTGCATATCAATGTGATCCATCTATAGATCCAGTATCTGCCCACTTCTTGGAAACTGACATTTCTGTCTAGAAAGGGACTCTGAATTAAAAGTAGTGGCTGTCCTCCAAGCCTCAACTTGTTCTGATAAGTTCTTTTGTGACTTTACAAAATATATCGACATCAACAACTTGTATACAAGAACACAAATGCTTACAATCTGGAAAGTGGCGGCTCATGGTGTTTACTTTAATTCTGTAGATTTAATCCTTATGGCTTTTGCTGTCAATCTCATGACTCTCTTGTCGCAGGCTCATTTTGCATATAGATTAACAGATTTGGAAGATGCACTTGATTAATCCTCGTCTCTGGTAATGAGAATGTGAATCTGTGTCTGAGAGGATGGGAAAACGATCCATCGGATGTCAGGAAACCAAAGAGGCCACCGCGATTTGGCATCTGGTGACCCGTAGAGAACCGACATGGGAGGATTGTTACAAGGGGGCATCTAAATACCCGTTTTTTTCTTTGATTGAGCATATTTTCCGTGTTTCGTGTTTATGGCATGGTTTCATGCGTTGCTATCCAAGTATGTGTGTGGCACAGGAAAGGGCGTGACGGGAAGGCTGTTGTTCAGACAGGGCATAGACGTAGACTCAGACCTCAAGAGCTCTTCTGAGATGTGGTGAAACATTCACTGTCACCACCAGAGTCTACCCTGGGCCACCACAACAAACATCCAGCCGTGCAGTATGTATGCCACCCAGGGATATAGAGCTGACATCAACAGCAACACTGCTTAGAGTCAGAGGGTATCAGAAAGAGAGAGGCAAAATGAGGTGTCCGTGGAAACAGAAGTAACAGACAAAACCAGAGGAATATGTGGTAATAATGGTATAATGGTAGTGTGATATCTGTAATTGTTACCGCAATGTTGTCTAAAACAATAAAGACCATGGTTGTTGTCTCAGAGGTGAATGAAAAACCATGAAATATGCTGTCCTAGAGCGCCAAGAGACAAGATCCTCTGAATGTTTGAGACGGCTTAGATTTGTTATGTCTGAAACACAGAACAGGAAACTGCACCTCGGTTTTCGTAGAAGTATTCAGTCATCGCCTCTGTTAATATTGCTATTTTGAGCTGGGCAGAATACACCCCCATTCCCCTTACAGAATCATGAACTACAAGGAAAGGAAAAAGATTAGAGACACAGTTGTTGTGAAATCACTAAGGCCGCTACGATTTTGACCGCTACGAATGATGCGATTGGGGGTGCATAAGATATGAGATGACTCGGGAGGAATGAGACGCGAGCAGGAAACAGAGGTGGAGCCAGATAGATGGGAGATGGAAGAGGTGGAGGGGATCTGTCTATAAACGCAGTGATGCGGCACAGAGTGTACTGGTGATGACTCAGCTGACTCTCCATATAGCTACCAATCACTCTCCTCCTCGGCACCCTCCTCCCTCCTCCGTCTCTCTTTCTCTCACCTCCTTTTCCCTCTAATTCTCTGACTCTTAAAAACCATGGCTCTAACTGGCTGGTGATTACTTCCAATACCTGCTCTAGGATTATAATAAATCTCTCTCTCAGCTGTCTCTTCCTGTCATTCACAGTCTGCAACTCCACCTGATCTATACAGATGTGACTCTGATGTGACTTAAGTAGAATTGTGAACCCTTTACCTCAGGGTCAAGAACCTCCTCGATCCTTCTCCTGCAATCCTTGTCATATCATTGTGTCTTTGTGCACTGAATTATGTTGTATTAGCTTGAGTCTTGAATGAGAGTAAAATGTCTAACAATAGCAACTAAACCATTCAAAATTCAAAGATTAAGTATTTTGTGTAGAAAGTAGACATGTCCTGATTATTACATAATCACTTGGTCATGATTATTAGTCAATTACAATTATTTTCCTTTCATTTGTATAAAAAAGATTAAAAAAACAGCTGAATGAAACAAAAATATGACAATACCATTATTATTTCCAGTTTTCCACCATTCAACGTTTGACTGGAGCTTGTTAAGGACTTCATCTGGTTGCGTGTAAACCTGCTATAATAGTAGATTTAAATTCACCTTTAGCGCCACCGACTGTTCATGTCTCGAGGTTGTTGACTTTTCAATGAGCATCTACATCGCAGAGTACATTTTGGTTTGCAGCCAAATGGAAAAGAAAGAAGAGCCCGATGTCTTGGAGGAGGTTATTTGTTTACATCATAAAGGTAACTGTTCAAACCGCTGATACCTCAAACCAAAAATAGAGAAGATCCACCGTCATTACTGAAGCCAGTCTAAATACAATATATAGTCTTCCCGAGGTTATATATTTGTATATATATAAATGTATGTAAAACATTGACGTTTTAATAATGGGACAATGAAGACAACAATTAAATTGCAATAAACAGAGGTAAAAAGGGGTTTCTGTCTCTTTTCCCTCCATTGCTGCTCTCACTCTGTCCCTTTCCCCCTCTAATATATCCAGTCTCTATTCTGTTTCCATTTCTTTCCCTTTTTTTTTTTAGTCGGGGTGGCTCCTCCTCTCTTTTCTCTGCACACAGTGTGAATGCGGTGTTAAGTATCGTCCTTGTTGCAACTGTGATACTTCCTCCTGCTTTGGCCTCACTGTGCGCTCACCTTACCTGCTCCGGCTCCATTCAGTCTCGCCTCAACAATCAGTCCCTGAGGCAGAGCAGAACCCCCTCAACTCCCCTCCTCCCACCCCAGATCTTCCTTGTCACCTCATCCTCCTCCAACGCTTCCCTCTCGTCCACTGGCTGTGGGTAAACACACCAGCCTGAACTTTGCCCCCTCTTTTCTTGTGGAAGCAATACAACACACACACAAGGACTGACATTGGAGACGCGTGCAAAAAAATCACGTTGCTGTACATTTGTGTAAAAAGCAGCTCACGTTCAAACATTCAGAATGAAATGAAGACCTGTATATACCATCTGTGACACACATATCGCGTATCATCAACCTCATGCACACCCTCCATGCATCAGCCTCTTAAAGTATGCATGTTAACTGCTGCCTGGATCAACAGTGATCCTTGCCGTCTGTTTTCAGATGTTGGGCACTGGCTTGTGACAGACGTCCTCTGATGAGGGATTTTCAATATGAGGATGCGCATTGTAGTACTTGGGTAATTGAGCTTTTCATCACACAGACTCAGCTCACACACGTTCTCTCGCAGATCGCCACGCACACACCCTCATACATTCACACCCCATTAAGCCACCTCTCGTGCCCGTCAGTATAAAAACCTCAAAGACTGTAATGGCCATCTCTCATTTCATTTAATCTGCCTAGAGGAAGGCCGGGAGGCGGCCCAGTAGCCCTGATTAATAATAGGCTTTGGAGACAGTTTCTATCTGACACACTTTGGCTGCCTGGCTCCAAAACATACCCAAGCTCCCTTTCGTCTGCCACCACCGCTCTCCAACTTTATTATCATCTGTAATGAAAACCCCACAATTTAAAATGTGTTTCACACATTATCCAAAGAAGTGTACGAATTTATCGGGTTTAGGAGGATTATTTTTTTTATCATTTTCTATCCAGGAACCAAAGAGGTCATGTAGTTTCAGATGCAGGCCTCTACTTTCATGTTCTCCGTTGGTATTCTTCAATCTGTGAATTGATGCACTTTCCAATCTGCATATAAACACCTTCAACAAATAGAACTTTAATGCCAATGAATGCGGATGGTCTTTATCTCACTCATAATGTGTGTGTGTGTGTGTGTGTGTGTGTGTGTGTGTGTGTGTGTGTGTCTTGTCAGGTGGTTCTGGAATGTATCCTGCAGAAAGATGTAGTATACAACAAAGTCAACCCCATCTTTCACCACTGGAGGATCAACGACAAGAAGTTCGGACTCACTTTCCAGAGCCCCGCTGACGCCCGCGCGTTTGACCGGGGCATACGCCGGGCCATTGAGGACATCAGCCAAGGTGGGTGTGTGCATTTGTTGGAATGTCCTTAATGTATGTGTTGTGTGAATATAGAACCCGATTAGTTTGGAATCCCCAAATACGGTTGCACTCTGCTGTGTGTTTTGGCCACCATCCAAAGTGCAGACAATTATATAGACATATGAACATGCATTCTGTCAGTGGGCATTCCTGCCTGGGTTTCTCTAGCTCTGTAATGGCTGACCTAGCATCTGTTCTAGGCGAGATGCATAGTGTTGATTAGCATTGATGACTTCCCCCCAGAGTGCTACCTGCTCATTCACCCGTGTATTACCCCTCCTGTGTTATCTTATCAGCACCAGCTGCCCAGATAAACTCTCTGCTTCCTGTAGAGACTGGCAGGGCAAAGCTATGCCCAATGTGTGATATGGCAGAGGAGGGAGAGTTGGTAAGAAATAAGGAGGGGGGGAGGCACAAACTTTTGAGAGTTTGAGAACTGGCTAATCTGCTTTGCTGTGCCAAGGTTCACATTCATACATTTTTAAAGCTAATTTAGTTATTACCTTTGGGTGGAGTTCAGACGTCGTAGTTAGCAGCTTCGGGTCCCGATAAGCATTATTTTCCAGTACTGTGCCAGAGTTTGCAAAGTCAATTAGCATGAGGACCGCCAGCTCAGCAATCTGCCACCCAGCCCCATGTTACACAAGAGGCTAACTGGGAAGCTATAATCTCTTTTACTCTCCAGACCTGGGAACCCTAGGGAGGGAAGACGATGTACAACAGAACATGTCATAAAAGGCTTATCACTGCTAGGCATCAGTCCTTTCTTGCCTACAAGCATTTATCTGAGATTTGTACTTCCTGGGCACAAGTCCACATCTACTGAAGTCTAGGTAAAAGGTAATCATGAGCAACGATAGGGCTCACTTTTTAGTCCGTTTTAGTTCCTTTTTTGATATACAACAAAAGAATCATGGATAACTATAAACATATCTTCTTTTCTTTCGGCTTTTCCCTTCAGGGGTCGCCACAACGAATCATTTGCCTCCACCTAACCCTGTGTTCTGCATCCTCTTCTCTCACACCAACTACCTTCATGTCCTCTTTCACTACATCCATAAACCTCCTCTTTGGTATTCCTCTAGGCCTCCTGCCTGGCAGTTCAAAACTCAGCATCCTTCTACCAATATATTCACTATCTCTCCTCTGGACATGTCCAAACCATCCCAGTCTGGCCAGTCTGACTTTATCTCTAAAACCTCTAACATGTGCTGTCCCTCTGATGTACTCATTCCTGATCCTATCCAACCTGGTCACTCCCAAAGGGAGCCTCAGCATCTTCATCTCTGCTACCTCCAGCTCTGTCTCCTGTCTTTTACTCAGTGACACTGTTTGTAGACCAAACAACATCGCTGGTCTCACCACAGTTTTGTACACCTTTCCTTTCATTTTAGCTGAAACTCTTCTATCACACATCACACCTGACACTTTTCTCCACCCGTTCCATCCTGCCTGTGCACTCTTCTTCACCTCTTTTCCACACTCTCCATTGCTCTGGACGGTTGACCCTAAGTACTTAAAATCCCCCACCTTCTTGATCTCTTCTCCCGTAACCTCACTCTTCCACTTGGGTCCCTCTCATTCACACACATGTACTCTGTCTTACTGCGCTAACCTTCATTCCTCTCCTTTCCAGGACAAACCTCCACCTCTCTAGCTTCTCCTCCACCTGTTCCCTGTTCTCACTACATGTCACTACATATCGTCTGCAAACATCATAGTCCATGGAGATCCCTGTCTAACCTCGTCTGTCAGCCTGTCCATCACCATAGCGAACAAGAAGGGGCACAGAGCTGATCCCTGATGCAGTCCCACCTCCACCTTGAACTCCTCTGTCACACCTACAGCACACCTCACCACTGTCTTACAGTCCTCATACATGCCCTGCATCGCTCTAAAATCTCTGCCACTCCAGACTTCCTCATACAATTCCACAGCTCCTCACTGGGCACCCTGTCATAAGCTTTCTCCAGGTCTACAAAAACACGATGCAGCTCCCTCTGGCCTTCTCTGTACTTCTCTATCAGCATCCTCAAAGCAAATACTGCATCTGTAGTACTGTTTTTGGCATGAAACCACACTGCTGCTCACAGATGCTCACTTCTGCCCTTAGTCTAGCTTCAACTACTCTTTCCCATAACTTCATTGTATGGCTCATCAGCTTTATTCCTCTGTACTTGACACAACTCGGCACATCTCCCTTGTCCTTAAAAATGGGCACCAGCACACTTCTCCTCCATTCCTCAGGCATCTTCTCATTATTTAAGATCCTGTTGAACAACCCAGTCAGAAACTCTACTGCCACCTCTCCTAGACACCTCCATACCTACACAGGTATATCATCAGGACCAACTGCCTTTCCACTCTTCATCCTCTTCAATGCCCTCCTCACTTCATCTTGACTAATCTTTGCTACTTCCTGGTCCACAGCATCCACCTCTTCTAGTCTTTGTTCTCTCTAATTTTCCCTGTCCATCAACCCTTCAAAGTACTCTTTCCATCTTCCCATCACACTACTGGCACCTGTCAATAGACTTCCATCCCTATCCTTAATCACCCTAACCTGCTGTATGTCCTTTCCATCTGTCTCTCTGTCTTGCCAACCTGTATAGATCAGTCTCACCCTCCTTACTGTCTAACCTAGCATACAAGTCATCATAAGCCCCTTGTTTGGGGGCTTATGATCCATCCTTTTTGCCACCTCTACCTTCGCATCTCCCTGTACTCCTGTCCACTCTCCTCAGTCCTCTCAATGTCCTACTTCTTCTTAGCTAACCTCTTTCTCTGTATACACTCCTGTACCTCCTCATTCCACCACCAAGTCTCCTTATCTACTTTCCTTCCAGATGACCCACCGAGTACTCTCCTACCTGTCTCACTGATCACATTAGCTGTAGTTGTCCAGTCATCTGGAAGCACCTCCTGACCACCCAGAGCCTGTCTTATCTCCTTCCTAAAAGTCATGCAACACTCTTCCTATTTTAACTTCCACCATTTCGTCCTCTGCTCTGCCTTTACCCTCTTCATCTTCCTCACCACCAGACTCATCCTACACACCACCATCCTATGCTGTTTGGCTACCACTACTTTGCAGTCACTGATCTCCTTCAGATTACACCATCTACACAAGATGTAGTCTACCTGTGTGCTCCTACCTCCACTCTTATAGGTCACCCTATGTTCCTGCCTCTTCTGGAAGAAAGTATTCACTATAGCCATTTCCATCCTTTTTGCAAAGTCAACTACCATCTGTCCTTCTGCGTTCCTCCCCTGGATTCCAAACCAGCCCATCATCTCCTCATCACCTCTGTTACCTGCACCAACATGTCCATTGAAGGTTGCACCAATGACAACTCTCTCACTTCTAGGTATGCTCTGCATCACTTCATCAAAGTCCAACCAGAATTTCTCCTCCTCCAGCTCCCATTCTACCTGTGGAGCATACCCACTAACAACAGTGAACATCATGCCTTCTATTTCTAGCTTCAGACTCATCACTCTATCTGACACTCTTTTTACCTCCAGGACATTCCTAACAAACTCCTCCTTCAAGATAACGCCTACTCCATTTCTCTTCCTATCTACACCATGATAGAACAACTTGAACCCTCCTCCTAAACTTCTAGCCTTGCTACCTTTTCACCTGGTCTCTTGGACACACAGTATGTCTACCTTCCTCCTCTGCATCATGTCAACCAACTCTCTACCTTTTCCTGTCATAGTCCCAACATTCAACATCCCTACTCTCAGTCCTATACTCTTGGAGTTCCTCTTCTCTCTTCCTACGAACACACTTTCCTCCTCTCCTTCTTCGACCAACAGTAGTCCAATTTCCACCGGCACCCTGTAGGTGAACAGCACCGATGGCAGTCGTTGTTAACCCAGGCCTTGACCAATCCGGAATGGAAGTCTTAGGTTTGTTTCGCATGTTTGGTTCGGCAAAAGTTTCACGTCGGATGCCCTTCCTGACACAACCCTCTGTATTTATCCGGGCTTGGGACCGACACAATAAGACGGTGGCTTGTGCCCTCAAGGATAACTATGAACATATAATGCTGTATTAACAAGAGTACCACTTTCAAACCAAAGGTTGGGTGTACTTGCTTAGGGTAAAACATGATTGACTGTGGCTGTATTGCTGTGAACAGTTCAATTGTAAGTTCATCTTTTCCGAGCCAAAATGATACTTAGTCCTCTACGACAGCAAACAAGTATTTTTGGATTTTAGATTTCTTGAAGAAATTGTCTGGGCCCCCAGCAGCTTTGTTTTTCTGTATCTTCTGTCATTTTATAGACTGAATGATTAACCAGTAAATTAACCTCGCGATGATTCACTAACAGTTGCGGGTGTTTGCATAACAGGATTCTTTGGGTAGGAGGTTCAACATGGTCAATGTGGCTAAAACGCTTCCCTGTCTCCTTACTGTTTCTGCCTGCTTGTAAATGCTTCATTTCTTTCCTGTGAATGTCAGCTACAGCAGGTGATGGTGAGTTTCATCTCCCCAGTGTCTCTGCCTCCCCCTACCCCCCCACCTTTCTCTCTCCATCCCTCTCCTCGTGTTTCTCTCTCTCTCTCTCTCTTCTGGCATCTTCTATATTCTGCCGCTGTTGTGTAATGCCTCTCTTCAGCTCAGGCGGGTTCTTCTGTATTCCTGGTGCATCGTTTTGCTGCTGGACCGCTGTGTGAATGTGTGTGGGGAGAGAAGAGGCAGGGAGAGAATATGTTTTGGCTGTGTGTGCATCAGTCTTGCAGTTCTCTGTTGCCATGGTAACGCCGGGCACATGGCTCAGGCAGATTCGTGGCCCAGCGCTGTCAGAGTCGTGCTGCAGGAAGACTCTTTCTCTCTGTAGTGGAGAAACACACACTCATAAACAACACACACACACCTTCATGTGATTCAGACAGACATGACAGACTGACTAACTGAATCCTCCTGACCTCTATGATAAGATGGCGCTGTGATGTTCTGTTCTGAACATGGACAGACCGACTGATGCCCCGGTGTCTCAAACAAGGCCAGTTAGGTGAAGCTAAATATTAAAAGAGAACCTCTGTATTCGACAGTTTACAAACTTTCTACCTTTTTCCCTCATTCCAGTACAAATACTTGAATATTTGTTCTCCATTTAATTACCTTGACCTTCACCATTTTATTTCTATTCAGCTTCTTAAACAATGTTTTCTTAGATAATGAAGATTCTGGCTGGCGCAGCTAAAAATTGAGTGTTGTGTGTAAAGCCTCAACACTAGTTTTGATACCAGTATTGTTAAAATAAATTTGATACTAAATAGTACTTACATTCTCATCATGAAACTGGAAGCACATGTGGAACATGAGTCATACTGAAATAAACATAATCATTTAAACTCCTGATCATGAAACTGTGTCTAGTCTTCAGATTGTTTCTTTAAACTGTAATCTAGCAGTTGTCTAGTTGTTAAGCTTATATTACATAAATATTATATCATTCATTTATTGCCTGATATGTCATGGTGGGTGTGAGGTTAGCTGTGTCGCTTATTGTGTACCCAGCGATGTAGTTTATGTGGCTAACTGTAGTTAACCATGTAGCTAGCTGTGTAACTTCTGTTTAACACGTTTTCCTTCCCTTTTTATAACATAGCATCAACATTCCAAAGCAAAGCAGCTTAAAATTTTGCAATTTATAATGAAACAGAACCTAATAAAGGCTGCAGTAAAACATAAAATTAAGAATCGAAACAAATAACTCCAGGGGAGGTGTTGTATTCACCACTGTCATTTTAATTCAGGGCTTGAAATTTCATGGAGTTTAAATGGATGTTGTTGTTTTTTAGGTTTTTTTTATTGAAATCAGCAGTATTGCAGTGTTCTCATTATAATATTTGTTTGAAATTGTGCTTTTCATAGAAAAGTGTCGCCCCACTTTGGTATGTCAGAAACCTGATTTAATTCTCTGTGCTCATAAAATAGGAACTCTGACTCCACCATGAGCGAACGACGTGTTTTTTAAGGGGAAATGATGCTTGGCTTTTCAACCCAGGTCAGGGTTACATTATTTCTGGCATGCATGCTGTATTAATGTCTGACCAAAGGCTGCTTTCATTTCCCTATGATGGCACAGTCTAGGGAAAAATCTTGTCTTATTCTCACTTAAAGAGAATCGATTGTTAGAATCTGCCAGCTCTAATGCGCTGTTCAAAGAAGATTTCATCTATTAGAGTGTGAAATTGTTTTGATTAACTTAAGTTTTACATATTCTTCGAATTACAATTAAGGATTGAAGATAGTACCAAGAAATGGTGACTGCTCCATGAATTTCACTGGTTTTCCATGAGGTTTTCCCTCTCATAATGTTCCTTTGTTAATTATTTTAGAATTGACCAGTCAACTTTTGCTGTTATATATTTGTTATGTAACGTGTTTTAAAAACAACACACATACACACTTAACGCATTGCTCATGCAGTTTGTGGGAGTTTTTTTTTTTTTTCTTTTTCCTGATTATCTGTTGTCATTGGTGTGGTGCCATTCAGACATAACTGGCTTTTATCATTTATTTTTGAAACTGCTTTTGTTTGTCAAGACATTTAAACACAAAAATAACCAGCCACCAAGCATCACTGCCTCTGAAGGCCATTAGAGTTGTCACCGCATGTACCTGGTATCAGCGGTGATGCTCATGCTGTGAGTCATCACTTTGATGTCATAAGCTTTTAGTCACATTTGTAACCATTACTATGTCCATATTCATTTAAATGTATAAATTGATCAGGCCGGGCCTCTAATCTTGTCTTTTGTGGGATTGTGCTTGTCTCTTCCAGGATGTCGGTCATTTGGGGAAGGGGAAGCTCCTGAGGACGGAACACCGGTGAGTTAAGGAAGAGTGTGTTCAGATGAGTGAATGCTATTTTATCTTCTTTGTGACTTGCGCTGATTAACAATAAATGTAATGCTTGAATTTTATTATATAACTTAGTGTTGTGGGATGGGCATTGGATAGATATAATAACTTTTAGGTACACCTAGTTTAGTTTTCACACAAAGATACAGTCATCACTCTGCTTTCCTTCCCTATTAAATGTGAGGCGGGTCATCGGTAGCACTTTGGCCGTATTTTTGAGCCCTGATGTATTCCCACCCAGGCGTTGACACCTGCCTTTGTTTCCCAACAGTTGTTCTTGGAGATTTACAGGTGTTTAACCGGTGCCGGCCAGACCCAAGGGCGAAGCTGGGTGTTGGCCAGCAAATGTTCTAGAGCAGGCTTAGCTGTCTTTATCAATCTATCGCTTGCTGTCACTCCTCGTACAATTGATGCCAATCTAATAACTATTGCCTCAGAAAGCTGCTTGTTCAAAGACAGCTCGTTGGAAAGGCTCTGCTTTTCCCAGCAACCTTAGAGTTGAATTTTTTTTCTTCACGAGCTGGGTCTTGCATTGACAGGCTGAGAACTTTTGAGGTGCATTATGCAAATAAATTGTGTGTGTTTGCCCTATTCCTGGAATGTGCCTCTATTGACTGGTGACGCGTGCTGCTAAGAATCTTATGTTTCCTGCATGCAGCGAAAGGCAGCAGGTATATACAGTAGTTGTATTCTACACACCCACATTGATTTGTTTTAGATACCAGACCTGTTACATGAACGTCACTCACCTGTTGTAACTGTGATTGCAAAGTAGGTGAAAAGACACCTTGATTCTTGCGGTGCGCTTACACTGACGAGAAATGTATGCACTACCCAGTACATTCGACAGCCCTGCCATTGAAATATATTAACGCCATTGACTCGATATCAGAGAGGTTTTGCAGCAAATGATTACTTTTTTTTTTCCATGATGGTTTGTGGTAAACAAAGCTCTATAGCTTCAAAATATGCTAATTAATTTAGTCAGCACAATACAACTAAAGTAGTTGGTTTGTTAAGCAAGAGCAGTAGAAATTCAAGAATGTCCCTGCTACTTGAAAGTAGGTATTATGTTTTATTTCACAGGATACATTTGGGTTTGTTTGTTTGTGTGTTTGTTTGTTTGTTTGTTTGTTTGTTTGTTTTAGTTTAGGTGCATTGCATTTCCAGAGGCCAGTCGTCACCTATGACCCACATTAGTATCTTATACATCCTGTATGTTGTGGATTAGCGGAGCAATGAAAGACGGAGAGCTGCGTTCCTGTGGCGAAGTTCCTCTTTAAGGAATCAGCCTGAACCTACAGGAAATTCAGTGGCACTGCTGTTGCTAGGCAGGGGGGGTTGAGGGGGGGCAAGGGGGTGTGCAGTGGCCGGGGGGGGGGGGTAGAAGGGGGGTGTTCACAAGATTCAGTGAGTGAGCCACCACGGATGTCACCATGGTGATTTGGCATCCGAATGTTGCGGTCGGAGACCTAGGCTACAGAGAAAGAGAAGTGAACCAGCGGTAAAGGGCCGCAGTCGGAGAAGCTAGCGAATAGCACAGCACAACAAGTTGTGAAATTAGCCGTGTTGCTTTCTGCTCCATGATAAATTCTGGGTTCTGGTGTGGGGGCGTTGATGCACCCCCCCCCACCCCCTAGGAGCAGTAGTGACCTTGTGGGGAAGGCAGACACCGGTGTCTCATCAATAGAGGAGGTCATCATCAGCATATCGTTATTCCCTGATTAGGTTGAGACGTCTCTCTGCATTATGGAATCTTTTACCGGAATTTACGATCGCCTTGCACCACTGCGAGCGCTGGAAGCGCACATGCAACGCATTTAGCTGGTATTTAAAAAAAGAAAATGGTTGCACAACAGCCTGCTCAGCTGTGATGACTCTCTGCCAGGAATCATGTCATACCACCACAGTCCTCCCACCAGTACAAAGTGAGCCCCCCTCCCCTTCAAATGCCATCAGAAAACATCTGCTTCTAATTTAGCTCTGGCAGGAAGTTTTCTCTTATCAGTTTAGTACATAGAGGTTTTGTTGGCCAGTTGACATTTACAGCCATCCCCATAAACCAGACTTTCAGACTGGTTAGGTGTGTCTCTGTGGTGCCCCATAAAGGGCCCTGGAGCCAGGAAGTAAGGGCCCAAGAGCGCTGTGGCATAGGAGTCATGTATGTATTCATTCATGCTAGAAATCAGTATGCTGGCTTTGTTACAGGATTGAGGATTGAGAATTGTAAGAGGATTGATGCGGCACACAAGTGTAATGCTATAGGCAGTTAGCGTAGCTTAGGATTGCTTAGCCGTCTCTGTTTACTGACCAGCAACTCTGAAGCAAAGTTATTAATTAGTTTACTGTTTCAATCAGTTCATACCATGAAAATTCTAAGGTGGGAAGGAAGACGTCTGGTGTGTTTGTATGTTTATAGCCAGTATGGGGGAGGTGATGGCCCCGGCCCCCCTTGGTCCCAAAGCCTTATGCCTTTGAGGGTGGGTGTGTGTAGATCCCTGATGATCCCAGGTTGTCCTTAGGTCCACATCATCTCCATCTCTACTCTCCTCTCCTCTTCTCTCCTCTCCTCTCAAGGGTCAGCTCAGCTCCAGATTGGCTCCCACGCATGTCTTTGAATGGTGGGGCTTAGGCAAGCGCTTTAAAAGGAAGCCCAAGTCTGTTTCCCATTTCACCCCCCCCCCAACACACACACACACACACACATACAGCTGTCATCTGGCTTTTTAAGTTCTGAGCTGCATTTCTCCAGCTGGAGCTGGTTTATGACATTCCCTCGGCAGACTCTTTGGCCTCTCGATCTCCTTCTCCCTCACAAGCTACCTCCCATTCACACACACACACACTCACATGCACAGAAATTCGCACATAAGACAACAAAACAGTAATTTTTTCCTGTTCTGTTATTTTGCTTCTCTCCCTCCACTGTCTCCTATTCCTCACATTGCCCTGCAGACGCTCTGAATTTGTTACACCACTTACATTTGGAGGCAAAGAAGGAGCAAACACACACACACACACACACACACACACACAGACCATGTGTTAGCAGTTTGAGAAGGGGCAAGTGGAGGAGACAGAGGAAAGAGAGGGAAAAAAGAAGTCAAAGGAAGCATCTCTTAGCAACCACAGGACAGTAATTACTGTAGCAGCAGCTGGGAGCAAACCAGATTTCCGCTGTGCGTTAAAGCACTGGCGTGGGCTACTTTACACACAGCACTGACTAACCAGAGCCAGCATCCTCCTCCACATGCGGAGCAGAGAGAAAGGTTGGAAGAAGGAGAAAAGAGGAGGACTAACCTTGCCTTGATTAGGTCGGGGGGTGTGTGGGAAAAAGAGGGACCGTTACCTCGCATGCAGAAGGTTCAAATGCGGTTCGATGGAAGTCACACATGTGACAGGCACCTCGGAGTGTGTGTCTGTTTGTGTGTCTCTCCCAAGTGGAGACAGCTGTAACCTTGACAACATTTATGTTGTTGTATCTGAATGATATGTGATGTCATTTATGAGCACACTGGGAGTTATTTAGATGTTTGTGAATATGATGCCGGACGTGAAACATCACCAGGATTGAGTAACTGACTGTCTTGCCTGGTGTCTCATCTGCTCTGCACACATGAATCACGGTCAGCCATCGCTTCGGATGCTGCTGCCATTGAGCGCTGAAGAATTTTTTGTATTTTTGGTTTTGTTTAAGATATTTTTTGGAGGTTTTAGTCAGATAGGACCGATTAGAGAGATTGACAATAAAGGGGGGAATGACATTCAGTGGAGGGTCACAGGTTAGTGTTGAACCTGGGCTGCTGCAGTGCACTTAGCAAATATTTCTATGAGGTATATTTAATTTTTTTTATTTCTGTCACCATGTCAAAACTTTTCAGTGTTTTTGCTCACAAATAATGTTATTTACAGGCCTCTCATTCTGATCGATGTCAACAAATGAGCTTCCCACTGGAGATTGAGATTTAAATTTTTTTGGTCATGGAAGGAATACCTGCGCGGTTTCCAATCTTTCTGTCTTTATTTAAGAACATGGAAGGGGTTTGTGTGTTTTCACCAGTTAAAATGTTTGTGGGAACACATGCAAGGCTGATGGGAACTCTCAGTTCTTAACAGAAGGGGCCTTGAGTCATCGCCACACAGCACAGTCATTTGGCGAGCGTGGGTGCAGGATGCCCCCTGGTGCACATAAGTGGAACACGTACACGTACACGTACGCGCGCACACACACACACACATACACACACACACACACACACAATTTCTCTCACAAACTGCCTACACACCCTGAGTAAAAATGTTGTGATCATGAAAAACCGAACCGATTGAGCGTTAGTAGTTTTGCATTTGGAACATGTTCTGTGATAATGGTGCATTTTGGGGCTCCAGCTATTCTCTTTTGCCTTTGTTGTCTTTTATTTTATTTTTTTCAGGACATAAAAATGTTAGATACAGTCATACGGTCATGAAGCCGTAATTGGCTGGAGGATAACTTGCAGATTATACAGGCTAGCTTAACCAAACTTTGTACACATGTTGGTCTGAACAAATAGTTGGACCATTTCAAGTTTTGACAGATTATTTTTTCATTGTTCCCATGGCAACACATTTTTTTCCTTGTTTGGAGTATAGCTGATAAACTGCAGATTTAAGCTTCATCAAACATCACAATGAGTTGGGATTTTTTTTCACAAGGATTTTACAACTAAAAATGACTTTATGGTGAGTCCGATGATTGGAGGATATGTGATGTTCAGATGTCTCTTTTTGAGCATGGTATATACTGAATAATGATTGGTCATTAACACTGTTTATAAAAAGTGAAGCTTGTTTTTCTATTACCGCAACATTGCTCCAGAACCTGCAGGACTAACTTGACTGTTTGTGCCTCTTCAGGTGTGTGAGGAACCTCCCTCCATCTGCACACCGATGAAGGAGCCCTTTTCTCCTCTGAACAACGTCGTTTCCACTGAGCCATTCAGGGGCTGCTACGTCCGTGCCCAGCCCTTCGATGAGTTCCCTTCCACCAACCGTCGCTACCTGCCTCCACAGGTCTGCCCCGTCTTCATTCAGCCAATCACGCCTCCTGGAGTTGTTGTTTTTGTTGTTTTTGTCGTTGAACTCGCTGGATAAAGAGCTACTTTTATTTAGTTACTTCAACAACCAGCTATATTCTTGTTCCTTATTCAATCAACTTGTCTTCTCTTTTGAAGGTCTCTTTTAAATCAACCCGTCATGTCAGCTTTCACATGGACGACGAGGAAATTGTTCGCATCAACCCACGTAAAGACGTGCTCATCCGCGGTTATGAGGACTACCGTCACCCTGTTATGTGGAAACCGGAGGCAGACCGTGAGGACTTGGACTTCCCTTCAGCCTTCCACAAACTGGACAGTAAGAAATGTGAGTACCTCTTCCCGGACGGCCCTGGTGGGGACTCCCACTCCGGCCCTGGTATGGGCATCGGAACAGGAATGGGCCTCGGCCTTGGTAAGGACACAGCCATCAAAACTCAGCCCTCGCCCCTCCTCAAGTCAAAGAAGGGCCGGCGGCGGCGAGAGGACGGCGAGCGTTCGCGCTGCATCTACTGCCGCGAGATGTTCAACCACGAAGACAACTGGCGGGGGCAGTGCCAAGACGCCCCCGACCCAATCAAGCAGTGCATCTACAAAGTCAGCTGCATGCTGTGCGCCGAGAGCATGCTGTACCACTGCATGTCCGACTCCGAGGGAGACTTCTCGGACCCCTGCTCTTGCGACACGGCGGACGAGCAGTTCTGTCTGCGCTGGCTGGCCCTGGTGGCGCTCTCCTTCATCGCGCCGTGCATGTGCTGCTACCTGCCTCTGCGCGCCTGTCACCACTGTGGCGAGGCATGTCGCTGCTGTGGGGGCAAGCACAAGGCCGCGGGGTGACCAGACCACAGACACTCGGACACCCTCAAAGCTAGCTAACACAGGTAGTGGATAAAAGCGGAAAATTAAAGCCGGCATCCTTTTTTCATTCCCTCTCAGACGGGGTGATATGTTGTTGACCCCCCAGCTCTGAGGGCTTTTGGAGATTTCAGTTTGTGTTTGTCGCCGACAAGCAGCAGTGGAGGACAAACCATATGCTTTGTGGGGGCTCTAAGCATCAAGCTAAGTTCAGGAGCTTAATCTAAGAAGACAAGGAGGAGGAGGCGTCAAGATTAATAGACTTGGAGATGTTACTAAACACACCTGTATTCACACACACATGCACACACACACCTGTATACACTCTCAAACAAATCTCTCTCACACATTCAAACTCATGCATTGACAAAGCCAGGCCACAAATGTCAGAACTCTACAACGTGATTATGTGTTATGAAGGAAAACTGTCTTTTGTATAGAGAGCAACTACTCGATGATTAAAAAAAGAAGAAGAAAAATCTATTTTGCATTCAGAAAAAAACTTATTTGGTGTTTGAGTATGCTAAAAGGGATATGTTCTTGCTTTTCTGTGAATTTGCAGTGGGGTAACAGTGGCCTTTCCTTCACAGCTTCAACATTTGCTGACAATGTAATCACTCGACAGAAAAAAAGTGCACTAGAAATGGTATTTTTGCCCCTCAACATGTAAAGATATTCTTAACCTCCACATTTAGTTTTACTCTAGTGTTTCAGAGATATTGTTGTGGTGGAACTATGGCCAATTCTTTGTTTTGCAAAACAAAGACTGACAAAGTTATAACTTGTTTTTGAAAGGTACACCTTGGAATAGCTTCACACATTCAGATGCTAAAATTATTACTTTCCTGAGATGATTTTAAAACCGTTTGATTGCATTCCAAAATAAAGGGACTAACTCCATGATTAGAAGGGAAAATGGTAACGCTACCATGCTGACCCCAGTTTTTTCCGTAAAATAGCTGTGGAACGTCTTCAACTGTTTTAAATGGAAACCAATGCATGACAATTTCATTCACTTCAGTGAATTTCAGTTTTAGTCCAGTTATTTACTGCTGTAGTGAAATTGTTTGGTGTTTTTGTTTCTTCATTGTTATTTTTCTGCTCGTTTTACAATTACTTTTGAAACAAAGGCTGAAATGTTGCTCAACCAGCAAGTTTTGTTTTGGTTAGTCAAGGGGTTACAGTGCTCCTTAGTTAAGTAACTAGGCACTTAAACTATGCTAATCTTTTCATAAAAATTCTTCAGATTTTAAACTATGAATTTGGAACAAAAAAAAACCAAACTAATAGCACTGCTTTCCATGCTTTGATTGCAGCACCCTCTCCAGATATCCATGTTTCCCCTCGCATTAGTCTGTTTTGTTTGTTTGTTTGTTTGTTTGTTTTTTTCCCCTCAATCTGATGTAAAAGTGATATGTCGTTTCATTCCTGTAATCCTCTCATTCCTGTATGTCTTCATTTAACAGGCCCTGAGTGAGTGACTGCAGTGTTTCAAGAATGCTGAGTATCTAGGTGATTTAAAAAAACAAACAAACATACAGATGTCATATATGTATAAGTTGTGTGTGTGTTGTTTGTGTCAGCTTTCACCAAGTGTTTCAACTTCCACTTAAAAAACAAAACCAAACAAATACAAATTTTTAGTACCTGGATGGATGGACGGATGGATGGAAGGATGGATGGATGGTTCATTTACATGTAGTTTGGCAAAAAAGAGACACATTGGCTAATCCGCTCAACTCCGTCCAAAGGTGAAAAAAGAAGTACCTTCCCCACTTCTAGCTGAACCTTGGATTGAACAACTTTAGGATTCGTCATGGGGGGGGGTTCACCTCTGGTCAGCAAGATAGCTGTCTGCCCCCGTTTTCAGTCCTTCTTAGCTAAACTGACCAATCGGTAGCTCTAGCGTCATGTTTAACAGAATTCAACTCGCAATGTCAAAGTTCACTGTCCATTAGGAAGCAGGGCCTCGGCCGACCCAGAGCCAAGGATCAAGTAATTTTTGAACTTTACCACCTGGAGAATAGGAAAAAAAAACATTTATGGAAAACTCCCAAATGTAATTGAATAAATTTTAGATGTCCCCCTGTAAGTCTTAAATTCATTGGCATATTAACAATAGTGCTTTTTAACAGCAGGTTTAGCGGCGTCATGCTGTTGCTAACAGATATGCATCTCTTCTCACCTCCTGTGAAAACCAACATGGTGTCACCTCCATCTCTCCTGGAGAACACTTTTCTTTTACTAGTACCTCCTAAACCCACCAACAACCAACCTTTTACTTTCTATGCAAATGTAATGTGGGAAACACATTGACCTCTCTGCAGACTGAGTCAGTGATGGGGCAGGACACTTTAACGCAGTTACAGGTAGACAACCATTCCCCCGGTACCGCCTCCAAACACTTGTAAATACTTTATGCTATATTTAAGTTTTGATAATAATCCCAGCATTTTTTGTCTTTTAAATTTTAAAGATGGAGCTGTATTTATCATTGCTGTCAGCATATACTGTAGCTACTATTGACAGCATTATGTACATAGGTCACATTTTAGCATTATTTCACATTGAAAAGTAGAAAGGGGTACGTGATGGAAATGACTATTGAGCTTCTAATGGAGTTTCTAGTTTGTATGGTACAAGGAAGGATAGTGTTAATACAGTACAGTAGTGGCAGTCCACTTGTTTCAAAATTTTGATATATAAATATATATGTGTATATACTTACATACAGGCATACATATAAAGCTGCTAGATACAATCACTAATTTTGTTTTTGACAGAGAAATCAGCCAGGAATGACTGTTAAACTCTTATTCTCTAACACCATATATCCACAACGGCGAGTTTGGAAATGAGTGAGTGTTGGAAGTGGACACTTGTGTAACGCGTGTTGGGTGAGCGCGTGCTACTATATAATTGCATTCTTGTATGCCTACGAGTGTGTGTGCCGTGCATTTGTTTCCTGCGTGTGGCAGTACCTACGCTCACAGGGTTGTTGGTGTGTAACCAAATGTGTCGTTGGTTGTCATATTCTCCCATTGGAATCGGACCGCCCAGCATCATTTGCAGGCTGAACCAAGTTTTGAACCTGATTAAAACTTGCTGGCTGAGAAGCAAAGTGTAGAGAATGCTGAAATAACACTTCTCATTCTGCATTAACCAGCACAGTGCAACTTCCTGTTATGTACTGTAATATATATGCAACATGTGTCTGTCTGCTTTAAATAAAAAAATATATATGTATATATATATATATGTATGTATGTGTGTATATATATGTATGTGTATATATATATGTACAGTGTATATATATGTATACAGTATATATATGTACAGTGTGTGTATATGTATATATATGTACATATATATATATACACATACATACATATATATATACATATATATACATAATATACAATTTGACCTCCATTATATAAGACTTCAGTTTTAACCACTTTGCTGCTAGTCTTTTCTCTTGTTTCACTCTTGGAAATCGTGCATATCTTTGGGAATGCATACAAGTGTACATTCTTGACATTGTGTAGATTAAAGAAGAAAAAGCTATATAAAATTGTTTCTCTTCCGTGAATTTTTCTTTTCTTTTTTTTTCCACAGCAGTTTAGTGGTTATGTTTTGATTCTCTGATGCTTTGGTGCACTGACGATACTATATGTAAGCTTTTTTTTTCATCTTACAGCGCTTGATGTAACACTTATGTGATTAGTTCTAAATAGTGGAAGACATTTGTGTTTTGAAACGGTATAAATGGTACTTCTTAACTTCTGTAAAAACTGCCTGTTTTCTTTTTTTTCCATCTGTGCATATTTCTTTACTGTGCATCCTTTTGTTTTAGTAGTGCCATTGGCTTTTACATCCTGACGACCTCAAAAAGTGCCTCACGTCCATACTAGTTTCCATTTTATAATTTAACATCTCTCCTACTGGTTCTATTGGATTCTTCACATCTAGGTATTTCTTATGGTATATGATGATATGCCAAGTATATGATGTAAAATTTATAGTCCCAATAACAAGTCATAGTTGTATTTTCTTTATACAGATGTAGCTCGTTACTTTTCATAAATATATAATGTAAATATGCATACATATTGTTTGTAACTGTTTTTATGTTACATCATACACTTGTAATTTGACATATCAAATAACATTATCATAATAAAATGGTGAGTTTTAATCCTGCTGTTCAGCTGTCTTTGTGTTTCTAATCAACTTTTCATGTATGACAAAACAAAGACGGAAAAAAGCAAATTGAGTTGTGAAGACGAGTCATCATCATGAGAGGATTTTAACACCTTACCTGTTAGTAAATACTTTTAAGTTCATCTTCAAGACTGACATACAGTATTTATTGTAAATGACTTAGTGTGCATTTAACCACAAAAGCTCAGAGGTCAGAAAATCCAATTTTCCACATTATCCAGCTAATCCACTGATTTTTAAATGGTGATGGTTAACAAACTTTAAATGAAATACACGCTCTTGAGAGGAATGACAAAGGGCAGCTGTACCTAAATACAGTCAGGTACTCTTAATTTTGATCCTAATTTTTCTCTGACATGTTTTTACTTCACTAAACTGATGATTATAATTACAAGGAAATTAGTACTAGTAAGTGCCACTTTATATGTGATGTTTATCATTTTCACATTTTCAAGGCTTCTTTTGACTCTACAAGAAATTAAGTAATGCAGATTTACTTTTCTCAAATTTATCTAATTCCTGTGCTTTTTTTAAAGCATTCAAATTTGGAATGCTTATTTCTCCTTATAATTTTAGAAAACCCAGTTGTAGGTTATGAAATTTATAGTTTTCTCTTGTAGTTCATCTTCTGCGTTACAGGCCACACTGCACGTTTAAAAAGGGTAAAAACAAGGAGCGGAACTAATGTAGCGGACCGTTTTGAAGCCGGAGGTTTCATCACGGCTCATGTACGTCAACGGAACACCGCGGAAACATGATGCACAAGAGCGTTAGGAATAGCCCAGTACAACAGTGTACATATAATGTAGATGAGCCGTTACGGTATGGGGATGAATCGGAACACAAACTGTACATATTGACTTTTTTATGCTTCTGACATTGCCATGTTTTCAGAGGACAAAGGAATTTGAAAACTTCACCGGTTAAATGATGGAGTGTGACATTTTGGACTCGTTAGAGCAGCTTGGGTAAGCTAATATACTGTTAGCATGGTGTCGTATATGTTGAGCTGCAATTGTTACGTTACCATTAAATTATATATAAACATCAATGTCGCAAAATATATATGAAATATAATAACTACAAATATTTTAGTGGCTGCAATACTGTTAACATTTTCGTGTTCAATGCTAAAGTAACTTTTGTCGCTCGTTCCTTAGCTATGACGGCCCTCTGCTGGAGGAGGAGGCGCTGCTCAGAGCTGCTGAGGGAGGCCTGTCTTCTGTGGAGTTCGTAAACCTGTGCAGGTGGCTGGCATCCCGTTTAAACCCACTGTGTGGTCTGGAAGAGAGCATTACTTCAGGACCAGGTTAGCAACACCCATCATGCCGCTGTTACAACCAGTAGTAAAACACGTGTGAGATTAAAAACCGGCCAGCCAGCAGAACACGTCTGACCGGTTGATGTCCCCATCACAACACTGATTCCAGGAGTAATCCCCCTCCTCTTCAACTATGTGTGATGGCATCCTGTTCTTCAGTCAGAGCTTTTCGCAGCTGCTGCATTTTACTAGTGTTTATTTTAACCCATATCGACACATCTCTAAAATAAGAACATTGGCCAGTATGATATTTACGTGTTTACAGTGTATGTAATCTCATATCCTGTTTTGCTTCTGCCCTTCTTCTAGATAACATAGACGGTCTTCAGGTGGAGATGAGTGGTTTGCTGAAGGAGTTGCACTGTCCTCATGAAGAAACTGTTTCAGGGATTCTCAAGGGCAGCTTGTCAAATCCCAAAGACTGCCTCAAGTTTGCCCGTAAGTTGCTGTGGTGCTTCTTATCCCCACCCTTATGCTATAACACAAACTCTGTATGCTCAGCAAATAAATAATAGCAATCATTTTGTGTATCTCATGCAGTATTTTTATGCTCTGAGCTCCAAGCAGCTCAGATTCTGAGGAGCACGCAGCTCTTTGATAAATCCCAAAATGAGAATCAAGTGTTTCGGGATCTCCAGTTGATCTGTGAAACACTGAGCTTACCAGAGCCCGGAGGACAGGATGCTGCAGGAGTTTTCTGTCAAGTCCAAGAAAAGGTGAGACAATGAAATTCACTGTGATCACATTTACTGTATATCAGATTTCAGATGTGACATCTTTATTTTTTTTTTTAGTTTAGTCGTTATCCTGATTATTGAATTAATCTATAATAGTCATACGGCATCTCTAATTTCCATTCTTTTGCATTTTCCTGATACATGAAACTGTGTGACTGGAGGTTGAAGATATAGTTAAAGGTCTTCCAAGTGGTTCCTTTGGAAACCCTGTGCTAAGTAAATCTCTTTCTGTTCAACAATGGGTAAGCAGTGCCAAAATACACCACTCTACATGAATTGGATCTGTGTATTAATGGAAATATGTTACTAATTTCAGTTTCTATTTTTTTTTTCCTCTATAGAGGAAGTTGCACAGCATAAACAGTGATCTTTCCTCAGAATACGAGTGTCGCCGCAGGATGTTGATCAAACGACTGGATGTCACAGTTCAGTCATTCGGGTGGTCAGACAGGGCCAAGGCAGGTTCATATTATAACTCACCAAAATGTTCATTATTAAGCAGTCTTTGCAAACATATTGTGATTGTGATCCCTCCTAAAAAATGTCATTTAGTTTTACAAAATGATAATTAATGCTAACTTTTGATCAAGTCACAGAGCAATCATGTTTTTGCTAAACCTTTTTTCCAAGAAGACAATCCAATATTCATGAGAGGCTGATTCTAATATTAGTGTGCCTGGGGATTTTTTTAGGTGAGGGTGGACAGTATGGCGAGAGAATATCAGCCTAAGAGACACTCTCTCAGGCCACAGTCTACAGTGGACATGGCTGAGCTGCTGGCTGCCAGAGAAGACATCTGCAATGTGGTGAAGACGAGCAGCGGCTCCATGAGGGAGAAGACGAGTTGTGCCGTCAACAAGGTATGCAAGAATGTTGCCCCTTTGCCCATGAACACTTTTAATCTGGTATTCTGTTTTGGTGCAAACATGCCTCATCTACCCTGCTACCCATAGGTCCTAATGGGGAGGGTCCCAGACAGAGGAGGACGTCCATCAGAGATGCATGCTCCGGCCCCAGAGATGCCTCCCTGGCAAGAAAGAAAAGAAGGAAAAGGTGGTGGCTGGGATGGGAGGGGTGGCAATCGGGGAAGAAGAAGTGGTGAAGGTTGGAGAGGAGGTGGGTGGAACCAAGGAGGACGTGGTGGATATGGAGGCTACAGAGGACGCTATTAGTATTAATATGTACTTAAAGTTATCTGTAAGTAGTTTTTCACATGAACTGTTTTTTTAATGCTTTTTAGCAAAGAATCATCTTCATTTAAATAATTAATGGTGCTTTTATTTTCTACTAGTTTCACAACATTGTCATCTTATAAGTGAAAACACCACCAGTAATTGAACAAAAACAAATGTGTGAATACATTTTGAACATAAGATGGTTTGGCTGGTGTTTTTCTTTAAATAGATTTGAAAGTGTCAGCATGGGTACTGTGATGGAGATGCTGATGGAACCTGCTCTTCTACAATGCGATGCAGATGAAAAATGAAGGTGCGAGGTCAGAATTGGGATACTAATCCGAGGAACGTCTCGAAGAATGAAACTTACTATGAAATTGTCAAGTAGTTCGCATTCACAATCAAATTTAGGTTCCAGTAGATGAATGGTAAACAAAGGGATGACGATGGTACAAGTTTCAAAGTGGTTCATTGAAACCCGTGTAACTGAAGGGACTTTGAATAGAGGCAGTTTGCATAGCTAGAAGTGAAGATTTGTTGCATAAACTAACAACTGAAGGTTCCACCTGCAAGACGACACTGGCAGATGATTGGACTAAAATCAGAAGCTTGTCATCTGCTGTTCTCCTAGGAACCAGTTTTGAGTCTCACACCTCATTTCTTTGACAATTCTGTACCAAC
This sequence comes from Antennarius maculatus, assembly GCA_013358685.1. Classification (NCBI taxonomy): domain Eukaryota; kingdom Metazoa; phylum Chordata; class Actinopteri; order Lophiiformes; family Antennariidae; genus Antennarius; species Antennarius maculatus. The sequence continues at coordinate 13,943,427 of CM023621.1, read as the reverse complement.
TGTTTTTTCTGTCATTTTGTTCCATCTCTGAATTTATTTTTTAAAGAGCTCCTAAAATAATGTAAACTGTTGTTTTCATGTAACTCAAAGAAATGGTGCCAACAAGATGCATTACCAATCCAAACCACAAGGGGACACAACTGACAAAGGAAACTATCTTTGTTCAAATATTTATTCCTTGAAAAGATTTTTTAACACGGTTCATTTCGGTAACATACCATTTCCATTCAATCATTAATACAATAACCAATGTCTCATAAAAGCTTAACTTGTATGAGATATTAAATTATGTAAATTATGAACAAAATAATTGTGCATGGACAGAACAGTTGTACCCTGTAAAAAAAAAAAAACTCACTTCAGTCTCCACGCTAAGACTTGATCTATAAAAAGCAAAAACACACATGCATTCCAGTTCACATATCCCCATTAAGGATGTATGCTTCCCAAGTTAGGTAGGATTCACTGACACCGGCAAAAAAAATATCAGGGTAAGAAATAATTGCTTCATTTTGGCCACATTACTAGAATTGGTGCCTTCATTTGACAACATAGGTTAAATTATTAAAATGATACTTCATGTAAACTTTGTGTTGCCTCCAAGTCATGTTTCAGTATAGATCAACTCAAAAGACCTGAAAGCTACTCCTAGGTGTGACAGGAAGTGGATGCATACAATATGCCTGTCAGGTGTTCACTCATGGTGACATCATCACTTAACTCTTGTCAGGAAGATTCCTCACCGCACTGAAAACAAGCACAACAGGCATAATACTGACACCCGAGATCACATGATTCTCGGTCTTCCTACGTTGTGCTCATACCAAGCAACACAGTCAACACATCGCACAGCACCTGCAGCTAAAACTCTAAACTGTCCAGTTGCCGCCTGTGACTATTTTGAGCACTTGATATAAAGTTTAACAGTCATGAGGATTAAAGCTAAAATCAAGGATTATTGGATGATTTTTTGAAAAATTCTTCCTGCAGAGATGCTTCCACAACTGATTGGCATTCACTTAAACAAAATCACTGCAATCAAAGCAATAAATGACACAATGAGTAAACTCCTTCATTTTATCCACACATATTACAACCCTTTCAGTTTTACTATACAGATTTTTAGGCACTTTTTCTTTACAAAAGCATACATGTATACTGATTATGTTAAAATACAGCATTTGGCAATCGTGATAGCAAACGGACGAAAACAGGATTACCAAAATTTTCCAGTTGCATTCTTACACTCATTCCTTCACTTCAATTCATACTTCTAGAAACTGTGCAATACATCACTACTTCTGATAAATCCAGTGTCTTACAAAAAAAACCCAAAACAGTCTTACCTCCCACGCCTGGAAGGACAATCCTCTCTGTGCAGTGAGAGAATGTAATCGTATGTTTTTAGCCGGTGCTTGTGCTAGCAGAACCACCCGAGTAGCACAGCTGAGTCGTGGGATATATGCTAGCGACCTATTGCTCTATGGAAAGTTAAATAAGGAAGCGACCCCTGTCTGAAATCAGAGGTCACATGACCAAGCTTGCATTCTCAGAAATCTATCCACTCCAGGAAAAGTCCTTCATTAGAAGAATCAAGTTACCAAATGTCAAAGCGACATGTTTAAAAAAATGACCGTAGTCAATTGAAATTACAACAATTTTGATATAAACCTAAAGATTTTTTTAATTAATCTTAAATTATTCTGTACAACAACGTACTGCAAAGGTGCTGGACTTCATTCAGCAATAATGTATGTCAAAAATAATATATATGTATTTAATACTGTTTGGAGGCAGGTCACCAGTCGTCATGTTCTTTATGTTGTGTCTCTTCGGTCTTGTGTGTCCACACATTCTTCCTGCAGCCTTACCTGAATAAATACCACCAAATACTGGCTGCTACACTGAGCAGGCTTTATCCAGCTGCGTAATCCCAGTGCAGTTTGGTGTGTATCAGGAGCAAACCCAATGCTAGAGTCATCTGTGATGACTGAGCTCATATAAGCCTGGAGTTGCGGAGGTACTGGATGAGAACCTTGTAGATGAAGCTGTACTGGGCAAAGGTCTGAACCATCATCATCCTCTGAGAACGTAGTTTCATTAGAGTCTTTGGTATATCCAGCGTCTGAAACAGAGTCTTTTGTTTGAGAGAGGCAGAGACAAAGTGACTATAACATTAATCGCACTACTGTGACTGAGGAACCAACCTCGTTGTGGTCGATACAGGCTATCAGGATTTCAGACAGGATAACTACTCCAGTCCGTCCCACTCCAGCGCTGCAGTGGACCAGCACAGGTAGGTTGGTGTTCTTTGGGTCACTGATGCTGTTTGTGTGTCTCCTCACTGACTGAATCTCCTCCAGATAGGCTGGAATAAAAACATGTATGGAACACCATTTAACAGCATCATGACGCTGTAAAGACTTTCCATTCCCGGCGATATCTCCTCATAAAAGCATGATGACCATAAAAAGAGGAAAGCGATCCACTCACTGAGGAAGCCTTTGAAGTCATCAGGAGTGCCATGGTCGGGCCAGTCTGTGTACTGCAGGTGCCAGATAGTCCTCTCTTGGCCTGACAGGAGGTGTTTGATCCTTAGCCCTGTGGTGGCGTAGCAGCCAGACTCCGTTCGGAACCGTGTTGTGATCTTGAAGCGACCGTACGTTACGGTATTGTGTCGCGAGCCGAGGCGAGGCCAGTAACGGAAGCTCTTCTCTCGGCCGCGCTCCTGAAGGTAGCAGCGATGTATAAAACGGTCAGTTTAGGTCATGATGAGGAATGATCATTTTTAAAGAGTTGTGAATATAAAATGAACAAACCTCTTCTGCTGTCACCATGGCGATGATGGAGACGCCCTGCTCCCACACCATCTGCCAGAAGTCCTGACACGTGTTGGTGAGGGGCCCCTGGGTAGCTATGTAGTTCCATTCATGTCCACCTGCAGTTAACTGATGAGACAGGAAACAACTGATGAGTCACAGGATCTCTTTTGTGATTCTTGTAAAAGGTGAGTGCTGGATAAAAGGGAAGTGGACATGATTCTGTGGAATTAATGATATACGACGGAGGAGTATGACTAGCGTGTCTAATGTAATCCGCAGAGGTATTTGGCTGTCTACTTCTCAGTGTTGGCCAAAAGCAGGATTAGTGTGTAGATTGGAATCTTCTGCTGGTGCTTGACCTTCGATAAAGTGGTTTTCTGGTCATTTCCAATTCCTCCTTACGATAAATCCCTCCTCAACTTACTTTGATATGCGATGCATTGATGTATCCTGTGTTGTTCTCTTTAGTGGGCACCAGCTCCACACGGGTGTTATCATACGGCAGGACGTCCTGGAAGCGGTTTTTGTCTCCGCTCTCCGGCATTTGCGCGACGGTACATTCCGCTGCTGGGTGCCGCCTTGGGATACCCTCGTACTCTTTTAAAAGCTCCCCTCGCTCAATGTGCTGCTCCAGCAACTTGCACTGAAAAAGAAAGAAAACATTAAGACGTCACCACTTGACGCCAATCAGTTTCATTTTATAAAGAAATGATGGAGTGAGAGGTACACCGTTGTTCTTGGGTGAGTTTACAGTGCTGTTTTGTGAGACATACAAATGAAAGTTTATTAACTGTTAATGAAGAGGTGAAAATCAGATTTTAAATAAAACAGATAAAACACCTCGTGATGCACAATCAATAGCTCATTCATGCTTCACTTTCTGTTTTGGTTGTTATTGCTGCCTCATAAAACAGTAACAGATTCTGTTTAAAGTGATCTCATTACTGCTGAAACATGAGAATGAAGTGCATACGTAAGCTTCAACAATGGCCATGGAATTTAATGCATGTTGCATAGATCATACAGTTAATTCAAAGCACGACTTTTGCAATACGTTGCACCTTCTGCAAACAATTCTTATGTATATAAAACATTCGGGAATCTAAATTGGCAAACATGATTCCTGTTAGTATGAGCTTAACCGCTTAATCTTTGAAACTCATGTCCTTTATATTGCTACTACAGCATCAACATAAACAAGACCGACAAGTTCAGCTGTGTTTCCTGTCTGGGACTGACACTGAAACACTTTCTTCTTCACAATCAAGCCTCACCTACCAAAGCTGACAAACACTGAATACAACCAACGCCATGTTTTTAAAAAAGTTAATGATGCACGAAAAACTAATCTTTTACCATTCCAAGATCTAAACTTATTATTCCTGTTGCTCCTTCTGTCCAACCCGTTTTCAAGAAACAAATTAGCAACCGCGTCCTACCCGCTCGTCATTAGAGGCTCTCTCAGGCTCATTCTTGATGTCGTCCTGCACTGGCTGCCTGGCTACCGACAGGCCGTTGAGATGGGCCACCTTCAGAGGGCCCATTTTCTTCACCTCTGCTCTGGCTCCTTTCTTCATGCCCTGGTGTGACGACAGAGTGGAGAACAGAGACGAAGTGAGGTTAGCTGCATGAGAGCTTCGCAGAGAGGGAGTAGGAATGCGGGAGAGGACGGATTGCGCAGCCTCGATGAGCAGCTTTTTGGGAGAATGCCACCTGTCCGGTTTTACGAGGTAGTGTGACTGCATTCCTTTTGAATGCGTTAAAATGAGATTGTGTCATATACAGCTGGTCACTGAAAGTATCTGTGTAAGGCCACACTTGTGAGCTTAATGTGAGACATGGATGTGACACCATACTGCTGAGAGGAAAAACACAAGTCTCCACAAACCATCATTTTACAAACCTGAACAAGACACTGACATGTTACAGTGCAGCTACAGAGCAATCAATACACAGCATGAGTGTAACTCATTAAGTAAGGCCCTGGTGGTTTGGGAACAGGACTCACCGGTGGAGGCAAGCCTTCTATCATTTTCTTCCCAGGAGGCATCTCGAAAACGGGCCTCTTCTTGAAGTCTTTCTTGCTTTTCTGCTTGGCTTGGCCACTCACGTCGCCCTCGGAGACCGATGGCATAATCCTGGGCTGCCGTAAATCGTGCATTCGATATACAGGTTCGCCCTCCTGGATCAGTGGGTGAACCTTATAAGTTATGGAGGTGCTTATAGAGGGGTCCAAGGAGGGACTTGTGGGATACGCAGGAGGCAGCTCGACAGGAGTCTGCTGTTGATGCGTCAGAGACGACAGCGATGTCAGACTGTGGTGGGGTTGTGGGGGTTGATCAGGAACAATAGCTGCTAATGCATCCTGAGAAAGGGGAGTGCGACGTCCTCCGTCGTCCTCAAACTCCTCTTCTTCACCACTACTGTGAACCAGCATGGTGGCATCTGAGAGAGACTTTTTGTGTCCGTAACGTACGTCCTCAACGTCACCCCGATCTTCTGTCTTTGTGCGCTCCAGAAACACGTTGAGCTGGGAGCCCTGAGTGGGGGCCCCTCGCAGGACGGGGGGAGGCGTGGCAGTTTCAACTGCTGAAGAAGACATGGTCCGCTCTTTGACCCTCATCCCTTCAAGACTTTGGGCAAGTCCGGCTATCTCAGTGGAGTTCCGCTTCTGAGCGCTGTATGGATGTCTTTGTGGGGGTCCACTGAAAAGGGGCTCGGACACCTCCTGTAAAGAGTGGGCAACAGGCAAGCTGTCCTCCTGGAAAGTCTGGACCGAGTGGTGCACACGCCTGGTGATAATCAGGTCTGGGTTGCTGCTGCTGACGTACAGGTGTCGCGACAGGTCCGGCGTGCTGTTGGCAGGTCGTGGATGGGCGTATGGGTAGGGGGGCGGGGGGCGGTACACTTGTGTTCTCATGATATTAGGGGCTGGGTATTCCTGTGCCTGTTGTAACTGGACATTAGTGAGCTCGGGGACACTCACTGCCCCCACTACGGGTCTCCTCTCTGTGGGGTAGGGGTATGGAGAGGGGCTGTGGAAGCTGGAACCCAGCTGGAAGGGATAATGGTGATGTTGAGCCACCCCGCCGTGCTCCCCTCTGATTTCTGGTTGACTGTAAACCAGAGGATCGGGTCGGCTGTAGACGTAAGAGTTTCCGATGTTCAGGTTTCGCATGGAGTGGCTCTGCCTGTGCTCCTGAGACAAAACCATTCCTCCCCCCACTCCTCGAGTCTTCTGACGCATCACCGTCTCATAATCAGGGGTGGCACGGTAGGAAGGTGGAATGAGAGCACTGTGGCGATGTGAGGGGACATAGTCCGGCCTGGTGATGTCGCTGGTGATGGAGGGGTTGGAGGACATTGGGGAGGGTTGCAGGTAGTGCTGGGGATTGGTCAGAGAGCTGGTGCTATGGGCGCTGTACACACTGCCGTTACGTAACCGCCCTCCGCTGCTGTATTCCAGAGGAGAGCAGTCCAGACTGGTCTGAGAGTGGTAGTAATAACCGTTCTGACTGTTCATGTACAGGTTGTCTGTCAGCGGGGAAAAAAACGTGACATTTAAACAGACAAATTCAATGCAACAACAAGGCAGTCAGAGACTGCAACATCCCGCGACTTAAGGGTACCCTGAAAGTAGTACCTGACTAGTGCATAGACTATTGCATATAGAGAAGGCCAGTGTGGGTACGACCATAGATCAAAGCTAGTGCATAGGTAGATCAAAGCACTGTATCAAAGATAGTGCTTTGTTACGGTAGATCAAAGCACTAGGTTTGACCTGTGGTCTTACTCACACTGGCCTTCTCCCTTGTCTTTCTATCTTATCCAGTTCCTGAGAGTACAAAAGTTGAAATTTGACCTTGACCTAGTTTTCTCAAGGTCAAGGTCATCATCTAATTTTTGTCCCCCTGCCGCTCGAGTAATGTGCTTTTTGTTTCATCTTTTTAACGGTTGCAAAGATATTTGGTGGATTAACTAACACACGGACGGAAGGACGGACGAACACTGACAATTACAATAAGTCACCGCTTTGAAGCGGGATGTAAATACTAGCACAATTTAAAGACTTAAATTTTTTTTCAAGCATGTTATTTTCAGGTTCCCGGTTGCCTGCTAGTTTCTGTATCGTAGCTACCTTGTGATGATGTGTAAGGCTCCGTGAAATGGCCATTGTAGTGCATTTGCGGAGGGGGCATCATGTAGCCCTGTGGCTTTGGCTGGAAATGAACAAGAGAGGGATTCTGTTGAAGCGTCTGAGATCTGACAAGTGTCCAGTATAAAATATAACACACAAATGTTTGGCCACACACCAAATTATAATGTTTTAAATATAAATTATATGCTACACTGAGAGCCAGGAAAGCAGCGAGAGGACATTACCAGAGATATCCTGGTGGAGGACCTCCGTCTGACCGGGTTGACAACGGTGGGCTGAGTTTGGCTGTTGGGTTAAAAGAAGTCAGTTAAAAAATAATACTGTAACACAAATATAATCACGTGAAGGCCATCAGACATTCTGCTCAACTCTTCTCCCATTTATCGGTTTATATCAATACAAGGTTTCAAATGAATACATTAGAATGATTATTTAGAAAGACGCAGAACAGGATTTAAGACAGATGAGAAGACATAACACCCTCACACTCACACCACCCAACCCCACCCCTCTGTATTTGCATGATACAGCTCAGCAGTCCATTTAGAATTAACATCAATAATTATACTAAAGTAATTTTCACATCACTCTTAATGGACATGAGCAATTCTCAAAATAAAAAATACAGTTTACAAAATGTTCTTCAAAAGCAAGCCCAATTCTTTAAGGGGGATGATGTTGCCACGGAAATAAATAAAATCTTTCATTTCTAAGAGCATCACACTGTCAACACAGCTGATGGGTAAAGACGCTTTGTTTAAGATACATGGAATAGTTTAATTAAAAAAAAAACACTTTCCACTCAAGTTGATTATTTTTATCCAAAATGAAAAAAATTAGAAATACCAAAAGGAACCCACTCCTACATATCTTTGATGCTATAACCAACTTTCATGAAAAAACTTGAATTACTCAACAAATAAACCAAATTTAGATGAAAAATCACTACACTTGACAATCAGAAGCTCTTTTCAGTTATAAAGCTCAATTGCTGCGCCATTATTCCGCGGGATAATAGGGACAGATGGGTTTACCAAAGGTGGTGGCCGACAGTGTTGCTCACCCCTTATTAGAAGGAAAAGAGGGACGAGAGAGCATTGGAAAGCGAGGAAAGGATAGAGTGAGAAGTGACTTCTGGGAGCCCTCAGAAGGCAGGGGTTCACACTCCTCTCTGAAGAGAGAAGAGGAGGGTAGAAGTGAGGCTACACCAGAGATGAGACATATGCTCGACTGGAAGGAGGCCAGACCAAACGGAAAAACTTACAGGCTACTCCTGTTAATCTTATAAAACTTGAGTCTTGCCAGACACATCCGACACACATATTTGGAGGTTTCCATGTCTTCCTGTGAAAAAAGAAGAAGAGTGAGGTGCTGTCTACTCAATTATTTTGAAGAATTTATCTTTTAAGGCTCTCTAATACTTCTATGTTGAGTTTCAGCTGCTGGTATGTGGCTTCATCACCAACACATGAATGGCATACCAGAACAGCCCGAGTTAACTCTTTACTCTTTATTCACAAACACAACTGCATTGTTAAGCTTCATGACCAATTTCTAATTTTGAGAAACCCAATAAGGGAATGGCATGTCCCAGGGTGTGTACAGAGAAGAGAAGGTGTAATGGCAGCAGAGACTTACAGTCTGGAACTGAACACTCTCTTCTCTGTTGGCCAGCTCCAGAGCAAAGAAGGATCTGTTGTGACTCATGTTGTTAATTTCGTTCCACCTGCACAGTCAATTTAAGCAAAGCCGCGAAGAGAGAGAAGGGAAAAAACAAATGATGTCACAGCAGTCATAAAACTCGGCGGTTTAAAGACACTGTGGTGCTGCTTTTACAACATATAGTAAAAATAAAAAGGAAAAAACATCTTGCAGGAGTGAATCAAAGAGTATGTAGAGAGACACGGCTCAGCTGAGGGCAAGAATGTTCAATTGCTCACCTCCCTGACAGATAATGGTCTAACAAACTTCATCAAACATCTCAGGCAACCTCAATCATTTTCTCTTGGATTGCATTCACATCTACACATCATCAAGGGAGTTGTCTCAATCTATAATTACAGAGCCTTAATTTGTGGTTTCCTGTTTAGAAGTAGGTGATCATATTTCAGGACATTTCTGTAACAGCGAAACAAACATTCCACAATGTGTTTCTATACTCACCTAAATAGAATAAGTGGCCTGCCATTTTTATGTTTGACAAAGATGCCATCCAGACAGGATCCCAGTGCAACATCTGTGCCTGTACTGTCCTGTTAGGATAAAGACATTCAGTGTTTTGGAATGAACAACACAGATTGTTTCTACACAGTTGTTTTCAATCAAGCCATCCAGACACAACAATAATATGAAGTTTATGAGTTCAAATTCCATTGATGATGAGTCAACATCAGACTAATTTACATCTGGGATGTTAGGGGATTGCAGGCTGGTCTTCTCAAACTTACCTTGGCTTGATAGCTTTCCTGGCCATAACCTTCCATTTTCTCCACCTCCTGCATGTACAACATCTCTGCCTCCGGAGCCGACAACCCCCTGGAAAAGAAAAAAAAATGTCAACAGGAAAATGGAGAAACAACTGTTTAAAAAAAATAAGTGAGACAGAAACAAAATTAGGCAAAAATATGTATCAATGTATAGCACAAGACCTCACCTGAAGGACTGGTAAAGAAGAGCCACTTTCTGAGTGGCCTCTTCAAGCACTCGCTCATCCTGAATCCAGTCCTGAAAACAAACTCAGGATGAATATATTGTTGGTGTCAAACACCAAGGAGTACAAACAGAGGCTTTGGGTTTTTTTTTTTCTTATAACATGTTGACTCGTAAAAACAAGCATGAAACAGGAGAGCCTGCTACAAGCGCCTTTCATTACAGAAAGACAAAAAGAAGACATTGAAGTCGGTCATGTTCACTGCAATTGTTGTTCCATATTGCACAAAAATAAATGCCAAACTAGAACCAAGGCAGTTACAGACTGCAACATCCCGCAACACCCCAGAATTCAAAATTTTACCCTGACCTACTTGCATAGGTCAAAGATAAAAAATAGTGCTCTGACCTGCTTTCTGCACTAGCTTTGATCTATGGTCTTACTCACACTGGCCTCCCTCATCTTTCTATCTTTTCCGGTTCCTGAGTGTAAAAGTTGAAATTTGACCTTGACCTAGTTTTCTCAAGGTCAAGGTCATCATCTCATTTTCATCCCCTTTGCCGCCTGAGTAATGTGCTTTTTGTTTACATATTTCTATCTGCAACGGTTGTGAAGATATTTGATGGACATACTAACAGACGAACGGATTAACACTGACAATTACAATACATAAATGCTTTGAATCGGAATGTAAAAATCCTAAAATAAAGTCTCCTCTTTACCACAGGAAAGGTGTGTAAGGGAAAGTTTTGCAAAAAAATGTCAAACAGTTCTTGAGTTGTATTCTGGGAGCCATCATTTGAATTAAATCCTTTTCAGAATGAGTCTTTGTAACCATGAAAACAAAAAAATACAAATGACAAGAGTTCCTAAATAGGAAAATCATACATTCAGTACTTTGCTGTTTTGTACAGATGGTTCCAAGAACAAAAAAATTACTGAGCACAGTTTTGAGTTATTCTACAGAAACCAAACTTGACAGACTGCAGGATCATATCCTATATCCCCCAACCCATTTTTCTCTCGAAAGGTTATGATAAACACTTACAATGGGGAACAGAACAAACTTCTGGAGCAACTCCTGGGAATCATAGCGATTGAAGTCTCCAAAGTCAGCTGCAGACAAAAAACAGACACACTCAGGTCCAATTCTTCTTTTTAACCCCAACCCCTAGATTTCCAGTGTCTCTATTTTTCTTTTTCTTTTTCAAAAACAGACTTACAGGGGATAATAGTTAAAATCTAAATTCAATGAGATGCCACTTGTAATGTCATCAGTAAATAAATATTATCTATTCCAGTCAATTATACATCACCAAACGAACACAACAGTCAAGTCACTCACTCCCACAGCAGTTTGGAAACATTATTTTTACTCAAAATTGGATTAGATGCCTGGTTTGATCATGTATCGCCTGACAAAATTTAAGAATTATATTACTGTTCAAGCCCACCATTGTCAACTTGTGACACACGCAATGTAATTTTCAGACCACAACAAAAAAAAGATGAAATTTTTTTTATATATATACTTATTATGATCCCTGGAGGGAAATTAAGACACATAAGACAATAACACAAGCTGCATGAAAAATATATTTGTCCTTCCATCCATCCATCTTCCAATCACCGCTTTATCAGCCGTGGCGGGTCACGGGGAGCTGGAACCTATCCCAGCTGGCTTAGGGCGTGAGGCGGGGTAAACTCCAGACACGACGCCAGAGCAACACAGAGACAGACAACCGTGCACACTCACACACTACGGGCAATTTGGAACGGCCAATTGACCTGAAGCGCATGTTTTTGGAGGTGGGAGGAAGCCGGAGAACCCGGAGAGAACCCACACAGACACGGGGAGAACATGCAAACTCCGCACAGAGCGGGACGCAAAAACTGCAAGAGCTGCTGGTGTGATTAAAAACATATAGTGTGGTTTCTCTGCCTGTTGTAAAACAACTACATATACAATTTCATCTACATTAATCAGCTACACCAATATCTTTTTTTTTTTACATTTTTGCACAGTTATTTGAAAAGATGCATAATATTTATGCACTTCTTTTACCAAAGCAGTTGCCGTCTTTGATTTACATTGCCTACAGATTTTCTACTGCTGTCCTCTACTCTTATGTCTTGAGTCTGCACCAGAAAACACTGTTTGGAGGGCCTTCTGAAGGGTTAGTTGACCACTACCCTCCATCCCGTGAAGAAATGGGACACCCAACTCTAAATGGAAGCCACAAAACAGAAGGGGAAGGCCAAGTGCTATGGCTAAGGGGGAGAACTGGCATTGGGCCTTAGAGTTAATACAGGAAGACCAATTTTATGGGGGGGCATTTGTTATGAAATGGAACTGCTTTAGTGTATGACAACGCTGAGGTCCAAAACCGATACCAGCTGCAACCTGCCTGCTGGCAACATTCACAACAATGTTGGGTATCCCAGGCATCATCGCTGCTCCAAAGCTGCAACTGCTCCTCGCTCCAAGATATTCTTGCCAAGGACATAGCATGGAAACTAGACAACATTATTTACAGGCACAAAAAGCAGGTTTGTATGACAACCTAAGCAGAGCGTAAATCTTGAGTGGGGAACTGGAATAAGCCTTTTCTTTGGGGGCTGCAAATACAGATTACAGTATGCTGGTCAGTCACTTGGACATGGCTGCAACAGTAAGTGATCTCAGTGGCTCTGCGATGCTAACACCCAGACCAGTGAAATGCACAACCTGATATAACTTTGCCAGAAGTGTATGAGATTCTTCTGGCTGGGCGAGAGTTGGAGGACGTGTGTGTTCACAAGCACGCACACACACCCTTGTCAAACTTGATTAAGTTAAGGTTTAATAGTACTTAGTGCTGTGTACACAAATGTTTCAATGAAGTCTTTTGATTGCGTAGATGCTTGAGAAGACATGGTGTAAAAAATATAGCATGGGTAAGGATAAATCATGAAACCTGCTGTAAAACTTAAAGATATACCACTCTAGTCAAGGTAGTATCTGTTACAAAACTAGTATGATGAATCCATTTTACCTTGTACTGCCAGGCTAGCTAAACGAATAGCTTGGTCTAGCGAGCATGAGATTCTGCCCTCTAAGATGTCCTTCTTCAGCTGCAGATAATACTGATATCTGTGGAGAGAAAGAGCCAAAAGCAAAACATGTTACGGTTGTTTGCACAGAAATATTTGAAAATAAAATGTTGTCATGCTAATAAGGTTAAAAACTGAGACAAGAACCTTCTGTCACTGGCAGAACATTACCTCGTTATCTCCTGTTGCAGTTGGGTTATACTTGGTATGTAAAAAACGACTCCAAAGTAAACGGTGGGCTCCAGCCCGTACTTGTCCAGCTGCTTTTTCAGTGGCTTCTCCAAGTCGATCCATCTCTGCTGGTTCTGCTTGTTGAAGTACCACAGGCTGAAGTATGTTATCTAAGGCAAACAAAGCAAGCACAAACATGCCTGAACGATACTTTGAACGTCAGACCATTTTGTATAACCAACAAGAGCTCATCCTAGAGGACTGATACCCATAGTACAACGTGGGCTACAACTACAAACAGTTGACAGTATCAAGGTGAATTTTTAAACACTCCTAAATCACGAGCAAAGATGGGGAGAGGTTCGTCAAAGACCGGCATATGAAGCACAAGACATATTAACAACATCTTGAAAAGCAGTTTGATTCTCTAGGTCTGAGTTCATCTCAGATGAGCTGATACAAGACAGAAAAGGGTCTTTTGGCATGATGAGTCCACATCATTTGTTTCTATGTGGCTCTGCGGTACACTGGCGTCGTGCCCGGAGTGTCCCCTGCCCCACGCCCTGAGACTGCCGGGATAGGCACTGGCTCCCCCGCAACCTGCGTAAGCTGATTAAGCAGGTTGAGAAAATGGATGGAGTCCACATTCAAAATAGTTATTGAACAAGATGGATGAGGAGTGACAGAACCATCCAGACTGCTACCAGCATGAAGCTTAAAAGCCAGCATCTGAGATGGTATGGGGGACCGTTTCTGCCCAGGTCATGGATGACTTCCGCATTTGTGAAAAAACCATTAATGCAGAAAGGTATATACGGGTTTTATAAAAAAACATATCCATAACATGGAGACAAGCTGGAAAAAGTGTCAGACAGGTTTCTGCCAAATTAAGACAGCATAACATTAAAGCTAAGGAGTTTGGCTACCTGATTAACCTGCATAGAGTCCAGACCAAGGAAAATTTGTCATGCATTATGGAACAACTAAGAAGAAAATGTAGACTTCAAACTATCGAGCAACTGACGTGTATCAAAAAAGAACAAATCTTCAACTGTTAGTGTCATCTTCTCAAATGCTTACCAAAGAAAAGATGGTAAATGTGCTCCAGGCATTTAGAATGGAGGCATATTCACAGAAGTCAACGTTTATCAGTTTAAACAAAGAATTGTATTTAGGTTAGTGTTTTGCAAATCATTGCACATTTTTATTGGGATTCAAGCAATATTCCAAACTCTTCACAATCAGAGTTTGGAATATTCTCCCCCTTTAAGTGCACATGCCTGCAGGTCTTTTCATACTCATCTCCATAATGTTAAAAGATTGTGTATGCATTTAAAACTCAACTATATATAAAACCTCCTATATATAAAATGTCCTATATAAAAAGTTGACACTCCCTGTTCAGTCTTGTGACAGTCTGAAGGTCCTACAATGCAGGCGGGGGAGAAAAGTAACCCTGGTAGACATGCAGTTTACTAACTATTCTAAAAGGAGTGACAGCAACTCCACAAGCACAACCTGAAAAATGACTCATTTACACCAAATGACATTGTTTAGCAAAGGTCAGTGCTTTTGTAATTGAATCTTATCCATCACACATGAAATTATATTAATTTGAAGCAAAGAAAAACAAATAAAATGGACAAGGTCATTGATTTGAACATGCTGTGCCCACAGTCCAATAAATTAAATGGCAGCCATCACTTCATGTCACTAATATAAGTGTGAAGCAAAATTGACAAACATTCAGACACATGACTTTATAGACATATGTCATAGAAATAGAAAGAAGGGGTTTGTGAACTTTGGTAAGATTACCACAAGATTGCAAAAAAAACCCAAAACAAAACAAAAAAACCTGGTGACACCAAAAGTAAATAATATAGCATTACTCAACTCACACTAGAAAAACTCTTAGTAAGGGCGGAGGCCTGTCAATAGCACCACTTCAAACCAAAGGCAGACATTGTCACACAATACAAGTTCCTATGACGGATCGTGTGTACATTCATCAACCTGAAATGATGTGAGGAATGGAATTCGGCTCACACCTATTCAGTTCATGATTAACAAGCAACGTCCCAGTGTGACCATTGACACCAAATGCAGACACGCAGCTCACTGCATCGCTCAATCCTGACTCAGAATCACATTTCGTGCATCATGCTAATGTGGGCTCATGGATGCAGAAACTGCATTTGACAAATTCCCAAGGCATGTCATCAGCAAGATTATGAGAGAAAATGCTATGTGGGCAAACAAACACAAACTGGTTATCTCAGTACCGATGGGCCGGGTTACACATTCCAAGAGAGAATGTGACAATGTGAACAAAAAACATGTTCTTGCTGAATTGGGGAGAATGATCAGCACTCGTATTAAATAAAAACACATACATACCTCTCTTAATTCAAGTCTCTGAGCAACTGCTTCCAAACATTCCTGCCCGGTACTCTCCACCGACAGAGTAAACTCAACAAACTCTCCATTGAGCAGCTGAATCCGAGTGACAAGACAGCTCTTGCTTGAAACAGTATATCGTCGAGTCCTTTTGAGTTTTAAGCCAAATGGCAAGGGCATATTTCACACTTCTTCAAGAGGGTGGTCTTCACTTAGTCCATAGAAATTACTTCTGTCCCCTCGAAAACTGTGTCAGTATTAGAAGGTTCATCAGCAGCAGACACACCTGAAAGAATAAGACATGACAGGGTTCAGAACATATTCAAATACTTCTGTAGTCTCCTTCAAGCAGTCTGGGACTCTATAGCAGATGCTAGACCAGACAAACACACATTAAAGAAGTAATCCTCTTAAATGAGGCATTTTGCTTCAAGTTGTCCAACTTGACCTCGAATTTTTATCAATGGGATTCGATTTACGTTACATTATCACTCAAGTAATGTTTTGTATTGATCGAAAAACACATTTAAGTAGCAAATAAATGGGTCGACAGCTATTTGTATCACACAACTTGATCCCTGCAATTATCGTTGTCTATAACAGTGGATGTAAGCCACTTTCCGAAGACTGTGGTTTGGATTAATCCCCCACCGGTGAATAGTCTGATACAAACACTAACAAGAGCACGCTGCAACGCTCCGAGCTCAACATCTCCAAATTCCTGCTGTGTTGTACTTCAACTATGCATTCATTTTAAATAGGTACAAACTACCTCTACGCCGCAGAACTGCAGTAACCACGAAGTTAAGAGTAGCGTGTTCAAAACATTTCGCACTTCCTGCGGACAAATTAGCAATTTATAATAAGCAGTTATCACATTTTGTTAACATATATCGCTAATTTAATGCTACAACTGAGCCGCACAAACGCTAGCCTTACCGCTAGCGTCACCGTTCCAGCAAATAGACGAAACCGTATGGAAGCTGACGTCGCCGGTAAATATTTTGGCCAAAATGTTCACGTTACCGTTAGCCACCAGATGCGGTTTAGCAGTCCAACAAGGTTCGGTCCGGGGAGAGTCGGCCATTAAGGTTGATTAATTCTTTAGATTATTATCGGAATTAAAGACAATTTAATTTAGATGTACTTTGTTTATGGTTAAAAAAAAACTACCGTAGTGCCATGCCTCCGGGTCCAACTCTACACTTTAGTTCCAAGCGGGTTTCGCTTCCTGGGATTGGAAGAGCAACAAGCGTATTCCGTATTCATCCGCGGCACTATAACCCTAATGGCAATACAGCTACAAGTGATACTCGCCAGACATCATTGGACTATACTTCCTCGCTACCATAACTTTATACAAAGTATATGGCGTATATCCGTCAAGCAAAACGCTTTAAATCCATTCTAGTTCCTCCTTTGCGGATGAATACATGAAAGTTTCCAGAGTCATGACATAAGACAGCTGGAATGCCGAGCAGCGAAAATGCTGAAAATGGGACAGCTGTCTGGAACTGCTGCTCAGTCACCTGCTTACCCTTTACATCGATGGACAGATGGAATAGCAAACACGGAATATTGTGTAACAGTTTTCCAGTTACTGCTTGCAAAATGGCCCTAGTGTAAAATAATGGCCGGGATAGCATGTGCGTGCAGGAGAATTACCAGTGTTTAACATTATTAAAGATTCAAACAATCATCTGGAGGAAAATATAAAATTTATTGCGATAAAATTGTAAGACACTTTCTGGTACCTCATTGCAGCTATGTGTCAGAAGCATATCTCAAGTAAAACACAACAATGTAAGTTTCTGCATAAAAAACATTTTCTCTTAAAAAAAAAAAGAAAAACGTAAATTTCTGCTACATCATGCTTAAAACTTTCTATGCACACTACAATCGACTCAAAATAAAGATTATTATTTACAAATTCATTTCATGTGACACCTGCGCAGTGCTTTGGACCATGTAAAACTCATCAGTGAAGCTAAGCAAAGATCTCAAGTTCAAGTAGGATATTAAAAGTTAGACATTCAAGTATTCAGTGTACTTGCAAAATCTTGTTTGCTTATTTGAAAGTTTCATTGTGCCTTTGTTAAAAGATGAAACGCAGAGTATGACTACAACACCATAGTAAAGGAATGGTTAACAACATACCAACCATATCAACCAGTGTTAATTCATATTGACGAAACTATACTTAAATTAGGTTCTACAATTGACAAACTCTCAGAGACAAAAAAAACAACAATGCTGAATGACAATCAATCAATCCCTGAATATAGTAAAGCTCAGAACTCATCATCACTGCTAGAAGGGACTGCCTTTGAGTGCTCCGCAGTGGCCTCCACTGGGCCACTGGACACGTCAAGTGTTGCAGACAAATATCTCCCGAGATCCTCAAGCTCTTTGGATTGCTCATCACGACTAACCTCAGTCTGATCTTGATGGAATCCTTTGCCATTGTTTATAGAGGCATATTCATGACCTTCATTGCCTCCTGCTTGATTTTGAAGCGAGCCATCTTCGCTGATTCTTTCATCACACAAAAGATGCTTACTGAGCCAAGGAGAACTAATAACCTTTCCCAGATTATCATTCTCTCCTTCCCTTTCATTTGTTCTTGTACGTGAAGGAGTCCTTTCCAAAGAGGGTGTGGGTGTAGACACAAATAAGGGCTCGGCATAACCTGTTGAATTGTAGTATTCAGAAAGTGAGGCATCGAGGGACCGGCCTTTGTTTTCTTTGGTTTTCATTTGTCTCTTCCCTGATTTCAGATGTGGCAGGAATGCATCAAGCAGAGTATTATCCTTCCTTTCAAAGTCTGCGCGGAACGTGTTGGCTGGCTCTTGGAAATCTTTACGCAGTTCTTCCAGAAGGTGGTGCATTTTACCCTAAAACAAACAATGCAATCAGAATTAAAATTTTGCAAAACTTTTTTTTTTACTGTTTTGAGTTTTAAACAAAGTATTTTCATGACAAAGAAGGAAGGAAGGGTCGCTCACCTAGGTGTTATCTTAGACAAGACAATGAACCCCAATTACCTCTAAATGGCCATTCCATTGGCACATGAAAGAACATTATCACACCTAATGTCTCTTTTACACAGTCTCAGCTCACCTTGTCGTACTCTCTTGGAATAGCTGGTCTCCATAGCAATACCCCACAAACATACCATGATGTAATTTCCACTATGACACACACAGGTGCTATGTCACCAAACAACGAAATGTCCTTATCTGCTCCATTGATCACAACACGTCTTTCAGTGCTGCCATGACAAACTATGCATACATTAAGAGCAATGACTGCATTCAGTGCATTGCATTACCTGAAACCCTTTGGTCTGGGCTTTCTTAATATTTGCCCTATCTGTCCGTGACCTGACAACACACGGTCATGGTGAATCAGTCATCAATAGTACTACTATGATTGCATTTAGCAGCGCTTTGGCTTGCTTTGAACCTTGAAAACAGCACCAGGTACAAGGTTTTCCAATGTAAATGGCAAACAAAAAGCAAGTAGAACAAAAGTGAGGCCAACTGATGTAGCATAAAAGTAGCATTTATTTTGCTTGAAGTTTCAAACTTACCTCATCAAGCCAATTTCGATTCATGTCAATATGACGCTTTATCACCCGGTCGATAACCCTGGGAGAATAAAGAGATAATTGCACTACAGTAATCACTCATCTCAAGTAGTGTATAGAAAGCAGATGTTGAAAAAGATTACACACTTTTCAGAGATGAACTGTCTGGACACGACATCCTCTGTTACAGCAGAAATGAATTCAAGGTACATCAATTCTTCCTCCCTGTTGAAGAACAAATGAACATCAATCGCATAACACACCTTATTTTGGATGAGTCATGAAGCATCATTCTGTCTACTCAACATGCAAACATGCCAATTTCTAAATATATCAGCTAAAATCTGTTCACTAATGATCAAAGAGAACTTACTCAGCAGTTATATTCTTCATGGTAGATTTCCCACCTTCTGGTGTGACTCTACAAAATGAGATTTGAATCATTTTAGGAGTGAACACAAACACTATAAATGGTATAATGATATTTAAATGGAAGAACTCAATTCATATTCATAATGTCACCTGGATGATGAGCCACAGAAATTTACTGGTAAATCTCTGCTGTTGTTAGCTAGACACTGCTGCCTAGATTCTAAGAATTCATCACCAGACCACTCATGCTCTGTGTTCAATCCCTGTCAAAAAGAAAAACTATGAATGAGGAGAAACATTCAGCATTGCCAGGGCTAAGCTCAGTCATGAGCAAATGTTCAGTGTGGTAGTTAATTATTCAGTTTCAGTTCTATTTCAAGGAGCAGTGAACCATGATTACTGACCTTGAGACACAAATAATTATACCTCACTATATCTTTATTTGGATAGTGTTCCACACAACTGCATCCTGTACAGGCAGTGTGTGTAATACTTAAGTAGCTGCAGCCAATTCCACCGAAATAACAAGTAAAGAATTTTATGCAATTTGAAAGATATGGCCAGATACTCGTCAAAATTGCAATGAATCTCAGTAGCGAGCCTAACTGCCAATCCTATACATTTCTTTAACATTCCTGAGCTATGCTACACACCCAGTTTTTTGGGAATCAGATAAGTGTTTATTAATTATAGAAAATGTTGAAAAATATCTCACAGTGTTGATTGAAAATATTAAAATTGTGGATCTGCTTGTCATTTTTTTTCCAGGCCCATGCCCATTCTGACTACATAGTTCTGTGGAAATCAGTTCTGAAGGTGTTGCATTCGTAGGAACTTTATTTCCCAATGTTTAACAAAAATGTTTGTTTTTTTAAAATCTGGATCTACTCATTTATTCATATCCAAACAAATATAAACAGGTTATATATTACCTGAGATGAATCATAAATGGTGTGTGTGCCTTCCTTGTCATTAGTGCTGCACAAAAAAAGAGTGTAAGTTATTTCCAATGCATTAGATTATGTGTTAGTCATGTTACGTGAATTGTTTCAAAAACACAAGCCTACATCTTCCTTTGAGACTTACTCAGATGTTTCTTGGTGCATCACTCCTGACTGAGGGCAAACCTGAGATGATTTTTTCCATGGTGCTCTGTAGTAGCGGTATGTTGACAGGAAGGAACTCTTATCTGATTTCAGGGTCTTAGGGGTGAAAGGTTTTTCTTGGGTGAACTTCAGTGAATGTTTCTTAAGCAAGTCTCCACTGTATGTTTTCTGACAAGGGTCCTCAAAAGTCTTGTAGCAACTCTCATCTCTTGAGATTGACAGTGAAGTGGCTGAATGCTTTCTCAGTGGAGTCATGCCTGGGCTCCGGTACTTTATTTCCGAACCCGGGCAGGAACGATGCATCCGGTTCTGTGAGCTGACTTTACTTATGTCTTTAGTGTGTAAGGAGGTTCCGAGCCTCGGGCTGGACACTGTGGAACCACTTGAGCAGAGGTAATGGTTGTCATCATAAAACTGACCCTAAAAAGAAAACATTTTGTATTTAATTACAAATCAAACACACTGAGCAGTTACAACTCATTAATAATAAACGGGCCGCAGTTACAGCTTGTTCAAGTTTGTGATCATCAAGCTTTCTTTTCAAGCAATGCCAGGAATACTGGGTAAGATATGTTGGAATTACATGAAGTTATCAAAACACATCCACAACTCGACTTGATTTCTTACCTGGGCTGAGGAACAGGAAGCTCTGCTATTCCTCTGTGAGAAAGTGTGGGCTGATTGTGGGCGACCACATTTCCATATGTGCTGCTGTCTTTTCTGGTCATTGTCTACAAACAAATTATGAAAAAATAAATGTACTGTAACAAAACAGCTAACTCTGAATCACGGAACTATCACACTAGCAGCAGAGTGGTCTCTCAAATCCAATGTAACATATTTTTTTACATAACAACCTCTTTTGCATTTTTAACAGTTATGCACAGGGACAGATTATTCATTAATAAAATACAGTAACACCTCACATCACATCTCTTTGATCTGACATGCACAGGGATGACAACATAGAAAAATATTTTCATTTGGAAATTACCAGGTAGAGGAAAGGGAGAATGTAATTTAATATGAGAAAACAAAGTGCTAAGCAAACACTACTTGGAAGAATAGGTAATTTCACATTTTAGAAATAGAACTAATGTTTTGACATAATGTTATACATGGGTACTTACACTTTACACTATGTGTCAAGCTTTTAGGTACTGAGGCATCGATAGCAGCTGTTGAACAAAGTAAAAATGTAAGATTACAACACTTTTAAATATTTATATCATATATTTATATTATAAAATGTATTATTTTATAAGAGACAAGTCTTACGCTTAAAATAGAAGAAATTATATGAATGCAAGGAGTTGAATTTGATTAACACAGTAAAAGGATCACAATAAATTCTTGTCATGCAATTCACCTTTAGCTGAGTAAACCTTTTTGTAATGAGACATCATATGGTCTTTAATGATGGACTGTGTCAACTTGGTGGAGGAGCTAGAATAAAAAGCTACAGAAACAAAAAAAGAGTGCTTATAAAATGACCAGCACGTATTTGTCTGTCTTTTAAGTATAACTCTCAACATTTTAATACATACAGCTCCTTTTCCAAGTCTGCTGTCTTATAGTAGAGCTGCACCTCAGTCCAGGTGATACACTCCCTAAAATGAAAAATGGTTTAAATGAAACTTAGTTTATATTAATTACAAAGTTTGTGTTTATCAGACAAATATATGGTGCACACAGTTACAATATTTGAATAAAATTAAGACTTTTTCAGTAGTGGGAACCATGGAACTATCACACGAGCAGCAGAGCAGTGTCTCAAGTCCGATGTAACATAATTTTTACATAAAAACCTCTTCCGCATTTTTTAAGTTATGCACAGGAACGGATTATTCATCAATTAAATACAGTAACACCTCAAATCACATCTCTTTGACCCGGCATGCACAGGGACGACAACATTTAAAAATATTTTATTTATCTATTTCAGTTAAAATATTTTCACAAAATTTTAAATCTTTTCAGCAATGGGTACAAATGTGATTTCATATTAGTTTATGTTTTGATTACTTTTGATGTTTTTAATATTCTACTTATATTAATCCTACATCAAATACTTAAAAAAAAAAACAGTTTTGCAGGTTTCCTCTTTGCCTGGTAAGTTTCAGCTGTTATTCTTGTCTTGCAAATCAAAATTTGCAACGTCCCAATTATGGAAACAGGGTTGTAATTAAATGTAAACAAACAATCAGAAAATAATAAAGTTGATGTCTTTTAATCAGCCAAACGTTAATCATTCATACTTTGATTTAAATTAAGCATTCATTTTGTGTATAGAATATCAAATTTTGATTTAGAATACTAACTAGTATAACTGTTACAAAAAGGAAAATAAATCACGTAAACCACCCCAATGAACCAAGCTAAATCGCAAGCCGACGTAACATGTCGCTGTAACCGTCTTGGATAGGGATTTCGGATGTAACTATAGAGCAAGCGATGCAAGACAAGACAATTTTTGTGACATAATCAGTATATTAAAAGGTGTATACGCTTTCAACAGGAGTTCATATTTAATTGGTTGCCAGTTTAAAACTTGTTATTTTTCTCTTTTACAGATCAATTAGCCATGCTAACTGTAACCATGCTAAGGCTTGCTGTAACGGTTTTTATTTACCTATTCTCGATTCCATGTTACAATAAATAGAGCCCATATTCCCCAGAAATATTCTGCAGCAGCGTCGACATAGTTTGGATATATACGGAAACTACAATGTATTCAACAGTTGATATTTTAACGCCATAAAATATTCAAATAGCGTCAAGGAAACAGTCTAACTCATCAGCAATTGAGAAGCAGAGCGTCCCTGTCGCCATGCCGGTTGCTCTGTTACGTCATCACGCCTAGGCGTAAATCAGATTACGTCATACGTCACTCGCTCCTCTAGACGTAGTAGCCGAACATGCTGACAGCTTGACTCTCTGGATCCAGGAATTTTATAATAATTTAATAAAAAAACGTTTTAAAAATAATTTAAAACAAGTTTGGCCAAGAGATGTGCAAATCACATGTCAATCATAAATATACAGTAATCAGGAAATATAGAATTTAGATATTATTATAATTAATTTTTTTTCTTGATTTGCAAAAATCTATGCAGCATACACTATTTATATACTGTACATCAGTCCATATATTGCACTGCCATTATAAAACTGAAAAACCTTGGACAAAATGAAAGTATAGGTCAGGAAGTAAAAGATTTTTTTTTTCAGATTGCCTAAACCATAACAGATATCATTTGTATTTATCCAAATTTCCTGGTTTTGTACTTTATTTTATTTTTATTATCATATTTCTCTCTTCTTACATCAACATTTTATGTTTTAATGTTTTAATATCTTTACAGTACCTTAAACATTCATTGTTACTGATCTTTAACTCTGAAAAGTGAAATAACAGCATGTAAAAAAGCAATTAATTTAAAATTCAATCAAATGTACTACAAGAATATGAATATGACTGTCAACAATAAACATCTTGAGCAAAAAATTGAGTGTTTGAAGCCCGTCAAATGCAGGAAAATCACGTATTGTACCCATTGTTCTTAAAATATAGCAGCATGTGTACTGGACCTTCTGTTCCTGTTGATCAAAAACAGGATAAGGCAAAACTGCCTTTTGCGTCCAGTAAAATTCCATCTTTTACTGTACTGTTATTACATCCTGCTTCAAAGCGGTGATGTATTGTAATTGTCAGTGTTCATGTGTTCGTCCGTTTGTTCGTCCATTTGGTCATTTGTATGTCCACCAAATATCTTCGCAACCGTTTTGGATAGAAAGATGAAAAAAAAGCGGCAAAGAACTAAGTCAAGGTCAAATTTCAACTTTTGTACACTCAGGAACCGAATAAGACGAGGGAGAAGGCCAATGTGAGTAAGACCATAGATCAAAGCTAATGCTTTGATCTACCTATGCACTAGCGTGATCTATGGTCAAAACTAGTGCATAACTTTGACCTACCCTGAAGCTTTGACCCATGACCTACCGTTAAAGTAGGTCAGGGTAAGTCGCAGGATGTTGCAGTCCCTGACTGCTTTGTTTTGCTTTGTTTCTGTGTTAGACAAGACAGCAGCTTGAAACACTCCAGGGATTCTGTAGGAAGAACTGCAGCATCATCGTGTGCGTGTAGTTCTTCCTTTTCTGAAATTAATCATTACAGAAAAGGAAGAACTACAAATTCTGTTTCCACTAGATCAGCTGATCTTGTAGAAAAAGCTGGGTAGAAGTCTGCCTCATGCATGAGGCTTTCCAACTCATCAAGGGAGAAGTACTGCTTACTGATTAAAACATCTTTTAACTATGTAATAAGATTTTCAAGATTTTCAATTTTGAGTCAGCTATAAATGGAAATATTACGCATCTCCTTCAGTGGGAGATTGAACTGTACTATTCATCGTTGCATGTACCTGCATGACCAGATGTGTGTGTAAGAGAGAAAGGAGACATGCTCTTGGTGCATAACTTTGACCTAGCCTGAAGGTAGGTCAAACTTAAAGTTTCTGCAAGCTTACATATCAACACAGAAAACTCAACCGAGTTTATCTCTGTCAGGTCTTAAGGACAGAGTGAGATCTACCTCAGGAGATCCACTCCTATTGATGGCGAGGCTCCCAGAGTGATTCTACCAGGAACTGAAAACTGGTTAATTGAAAACTCCACCTTTTGGTAGGGTGGTATCAGTGACCAGGACTGTTATCTTCGCAGAGTGAACTCTATCTCAAGAACTGTCAAAGAACAGTTACAGTCTACAGACAGTGGACTGACTTAATGAATAAGTGATCACAGAATAAACATACTTTATTGACTGCTGACAATCCAAAAAACTAATTATTTTGAAAGGCCCATTTAAAAAAAAAATTGTATTATTAAAATATATTCCTCCATGTACATTTCGTGTATGGTCATGTATAGCTCCTTACAAATCTATATGAGCGGTGTATTTACCAGGAGTGGGTTAAATGTACATTATTTAAAACAAAAAAATACAGTAAAAGCTTTTGACAAAATGGTCACTCCAGTTCTTGGTCCTTCGAAATGTATGGGAAATGGGAAATGATTTACCAAATTTGAAAACACCTGTAGAACGTTTTGGAAAAAAGAATGATTTTTAAAAAAAGTGCGAAGCTATACAGACTTATTCAGTCCTTAACATTTTCCCCAAAATGATTGGATGCGCTTTTATGGCTGCTTATAAATCGCTCCTTGCAATTTCCAGCATCATCACCCTCCAGCAGGCGGTTTAAGGAATCGACGAGGCGACTTGTTCATAAATAATACACTATTTCGCATACATGCGAATGATGTAATGGTACGAGCCGGCAGCTGATTTGGCGTACATCTCCTCTTTGCCGCCCTACGCCATGTGTCTACTAGCGAAACGATGAGAGGATAATCCTGTTTTGGGGTACAAGCACGAGTGAGTATTCAATAATGTATTTTAAAAGAGCTGGAAAAAAACAAAAAAAAAAACAACAAACCGATGCGGAGTAAGGAGCTAATTATCTCTGGATATGAAAGGCAGGTGGACCAGCGTGTCTCGGTGATGAATGGCCGAAGAGCATCGTTCTCGTTGTTCTTTCTGCCGGTTTAACGCGTGTGTAAAGTTACTGATTTGGACACACACTCTGGCTGCGTTTTCGGACCGGACCGGCTGTGTGTGTGTGTGTGTGCGTGCGTGCGTATGTGTGTGTGTGTGTGTGTGTGTGTGTGTGTGTGTGTGTGTGTGTGTGTGTGTGTGTGTGTGTGTGTGTGTGTGTGAGTGAGTGAGACAAGAGATGGGCTGGAGCGGCAGCTCAGTGATGGTCTGACAAGTATCCCCGTGTGTCGGGAGAACCAACACCAAGCGCCCACTCGAGGTGGATGGAAAAGAAGGGGGAACAGTCAAGGCAGACAATGCGGATTTGCAATGCGTTTATTTATCACAATTTACACCCACGTTCACGGAAACATGATCTGAAGAAGAATTGGGAAATTAATTCTTCGTGATCTGCCTCTTTCGCCTTCATTTTTGTGACCGCACTGAACCAATTATACTTAATTCTGTCCTTAAACAAAGATCACTATGAAATTTCCAATAGAAAACCCGCGGAAACAAGTTAACTGGGATCCCGAACAAGGTTGGTAACTATTATGTTTCAGCTGACTGATGGATTTAGATATTTATCATTAATCAAAGGTTACACTTTGTATCAGCAACATGTCATTTGAGACATTTGAGAATTACACCAGGCAACATCATTCGCCGACTTTGCACAATTTTACTTCTTCGCTACTTTTGCTTATTTCAATTTTCTCTTCATCGTGTCTCTAGTTTCTAAAGGGGGGTATCAACAAAAGAAAAACAACGGGTGTATATCTTTATTTTCCATCCTCCTGTGCTCCTCTGTGAATAGGTGCGCTGCTAGGAGCAGAGCTACAAGCGTGACAAGCTAGCAGGAACAACCAGCGCGAGACCGGAAAAGAAAAAAAATAAAAGCGCGTGCGAAATGTTACACGAAAGGCTTGCACGAACTTAGCCTCTAAATTTAACCTCTAAGAATATCAGATTTTTGTTTTGGTTAATCTTTGACTATCTTTTATTGGATAATCCATGGCTGCCCCGTCTTAACAGTTATTGTTGTATCTTTTGAACATTGTGATAAACTGATTAGTTAGTAGACAGTCTTATTTTTATTATTTTAAAAGCAGTTCCTACCGGAACTCATGTTTTATTCACACAGTCGACGCTTAATTTGAGAGGCGCAGCTGGTGATGTAAACCCCGACCAGCCTTGCACCCAGGGGAATGACTGAACCAAGGGGCCCGCTTGAGGCAGTCCCATATTCACGCCCGTTTATTACTAGACTTACATTTCTTTTGTTTGTTTGTGTGAATGAGTGGTTTGAATGGCAGACAAAATTTGCTCATAAAGTACAGTCAATATACCTTTCAAATGATAAATTTCTTAAATATTTACAAAATGAAACCCCAGTACAACTACCCGTGTAAACTGTTTATACAAAGTTTTTGCCATCATCAAAACCTTATTATCATTCATGTATTTTTTTTTACATTCTTTTGGAGGCTGAATTCGGGAGCATCATTAGTATAGACCTCCAGTGTCTCCAGTGAACATTTCCTGCTTTGGCTGGACATGCTGGAGACCTTCAACTGAGAGAGAAAGGGTATCAGATAACGCCAGCTTAAAAAGAATACTGCACTCACAGGGCTCTTATTAGATTAGTAAAAATCAATATGAAGAAATTTCAAAATTTTTAAAAAGGTTTATAAGTCAATCCTTCGTGGCTTCTGAAATTTGAAGGACAATTAAAATTATTTTAAGTAGTTTTTGTTTTTGCCTCTATGGTTCAATATTTCACATATAAAAGTTCACTGGTATACAGCTTTATAAAGAAATTTATTGCATTTTACTCAGTCACAAGATGTAATAGAAAGCAATACATGTCTTAGAAACACTAGTTGTTGAACACATTCATGTTAAGATCTACCGGTGAAGATTTACCCATCAAAATAACTGTATCAATAACAGCAGATATAGATGGGTCATTGTCTCTGCTGCTTCACATTTTGTCCTTTATTTTAATTGTTTTGATCGTGTTCTAAAAATAGCCATGGTCATTGCCCTTAAAGGTTTGTACTGTAAATTGAAAGTGGCAGTTTTACACCCTGTAAGACTGTGACACCACTTTGTTATTGATTGCATCATGATTTAAGGATGGATTTACAAGATTCACAGTCCCAGGACCAAATAATGAGACATTTCCTGGACGTCCTTGACTCACTTGGGTGGGGTCTGTGCACATTTGAGTGCGTACATTTTACGCAGCATATCTCATAAGTATGCCATTAGACAAACAAGTGCCTTCCTCAAACAAATCAATACCGTATTCCTACTTTCCAGAGATGCACCATTGTTGACAACAGGCTCCGCCCAAGGCTCTGAGGCTTGCCATCCAATTTGAGAGAGGTGGGGGAACTGGGGTGAAGCCTGGAGCTTTAAATACCATATACCATACTTTATACGCATAAAGGAAACTAGATTCTACTCCCTCCAAGGTGCTTGCCACTTGACTGACCTGCTGCAGTAGACTAGCATTTATTATAAAATCCCATCCATAAGCACATGGCTGCAAATGGCACTTAACCCTCTCTTCATGTCTATTAGAAAAATTGGATCCTGCTTCACAGCACACAGGGCAACACATTTTCACCTCCAATATTCAAACCTGTATGGGTTTGTTTTCATAATGGTGTTCAATATTTTCAACATTTGCATCACTTGATTTGATTATTGCCTCTGATTCAGAATATTTCTCCAGGTTTTTCCACTCATTCCATTAATTTCATTACAATGTTGTTTGCATTAGTGGCTTAGGTAGCAGCAGAGTAAAGGCTTTAATGTCCAGTTCCTGAAAATTTTTATCGACATTATCAAATGATAATAGAACAGATTATTGCTGATTCACACCATTCACACAGCTACAAGACAGATAACAGCTTGTGTATAGACGTGTATAGAAATTATGGGTAATGGAAGAAAGTCACCTTTTAAAGGTTTGTAGGGGATGTTATAGATTTTCAATAGCTGTAATGAACTTACGTGTATTTCCTTAAGTGGTATTCAAGTGATGGGCCCTTTTCAATGTAGTGAAATCTGTTTCATAGGGATTTGCAACACTGTAATGCGCCCTGTAAAACAATTACTAAGTATGCCTGTACGCTTTCCAGTTTGGAACAGTGAGTTCAGCAAAATTAGTATGTTCATTTTTTATTAGCCATGAAAATAATCAGATTGAACAGATGTGTCTTTTGGTTGCCTTGTTATCCATCTTCTCGATGAACACTGTAGTTATTAATCTTGTTTTTCCTCTCATTATTAGTGGCAGTCCAGACCAACCTGGTCACTCCCAAAAAGGTCCAGCCTGGCATGGCGAAATCTAGTCTAGTCCAGGCTAGTGTGGCCACCATGCAGAACCCCATGGGCTGTGAACCGAAGGCTAATGGCCATTGTCCCCTGCCTCGCCTGTCCATCTCTTCTCGCTCTGCAAGTGTGGTTGCCAACATGGATGCCAGTTATGATGCTTCAGCCGCTGCTCTCCACTCAGTGATGAAGTGGAAGACGGTATTGGCAGTGTTTATTGTGGTGATGCTGTACCTGGTGTGTGGTGGTTGGGCTTTCAATGCACTGGAGCAGCCATTTGAGAGTGACCAGAAGAACAGCATCACTCTGGAGAAGGCTTCATTCCTGGAGAAACACCCCTGTGTTACTCCTGATGAGCTTGAGGCACTCATTAAGGTGAGTTTTTGAATGTGGAGATGAGATTTTGGAGTTTGATGGGAGTCTATTGTTCTTTCATTCCAGCTGCCTTTGAATATGCATTTTTGACCGTCCATTTGTTTAAAGGAGACATGATATAAAAAGAAAATAAATTAATATGAAAGCTGTATGGATCATAGGCCTGCTCACCACATACCAAGCCATAGTGCAGGTATTGACACCAGTGGGGTGTTTCAGCTATAGCACACATGATTACTAATGTTTCCACTTCTCGGGGAAGGGCTGTTTTACTGGTGCTTCGTGAACGGATGCTATTAAGCCCATTTATTACAATAAAACCCTGTGACCCACAACATTAACAATACCATAAACCCAGATGTGAGTATTTTTGTACAGGAAATGAATCAAAATTGCAAGTAGGGATTAAGGAGTGCTATGGAGCCAACATGCCATGCCCAAACACCAAAAAAATAGACCGAACCAAAAGGTTTTTGCATTAAATAGTTGGTGTGAGGTTCATGAATTTCTTACTACAGGTAGTCCTCAACCTACAAACACCATTGGTTCTGAAAGACTGCTCGTAAGATGAATTGTTCCTAAATCGTTATTTATTAAATTTCAGTCTATAATTGCCATTTGAGGTCATTTAAATTCGATTACTAGTCTCAACACAAAAATACTATTATCACAAACACAGCACAGGGAATACAGGGCTCAAAATTTCACGACATATAGAATATTAATCTATGGGCTGTTAATGTTATGTTGCTTGGCGTGGGTTGCAGCAGAAATGGAAGTTTAGTAATCGGATATGGTGGTGCGCGGTTGTTCCTATCTACAGATGTTCGTAAGTCAAATGTTTGTATCTTGAGAACAACCTGTACTCTAAAGGCTTCAAACAATTGTTTGGCATGCATTTTGTCTGTTAAACAAATTGAAAAGTGTACTTTTAATTTCAGCTCAGTATGTACAGGTTCACCGCTAGACCTTCCCACAGAAATGATGCAGATTTTAGATTATTTTTATGGATGCTTAAGCATACATGTTCCATCATTTTGGTGTTGTTGTGTCTTTAGTTCAGTCATACCTCATTCAACTCCATGACTCAGCCACTATTGTGAAACACCCCTGTTGAGCACCCCGGTTGTTATTGCTCTGCTTTATTTACACACTTTTAGGACCTAGATACATATTCAAGTGGGTGGATTGGATAAAGCTGCTCACTAAAAAAAAGGCACCCAGTTGAGATTCAGTTTTGTGTTGAATCCAGTCACAACATTTCGAATCTTTACAACTATTTTTAGTTGCAACCTCAATGTACCCCCCCCCCCACAGTGTTGATGAGTCAATGGATTGATTAAATTCTGATCAGAGCACAATCAGAAGATTATCCAACCATCTCTCACCTTTGTGTTGTTGACCCTTGGAGCAGACAAAGAGACAGAGTTATCATCTTGCAGGAATCACAATAACACCTTCAGGGTCAGTCACGGGTGGTAATTCTCAATGGCACTAATGTGTTGGCAAACACACTGCACAGTCCAAACAGTTTTATGTTTCCTAACTGCACAACGAAAATTATTTCGGGAAAATTCTGAGCCTTCATTGATTTTAGTGTTGTGTTTTATATTCATAATAAGACAGAACAGAAATAATAGTGAACACAACTAAATAATTAATTCCTGCAGAGTTTTTATGGGAAATATATTGTAGCAAATTCTATCCGAATACCTTCAATAATAACCGTATTAGTGCAGTATGAAATTTCAGAGTGAGGCTTTAGCAACACCCACACATTTTAAATAAGGAAACAAGCCCACAGCCAAACAACGTGTTGTATTTACTGTAGGAAATGTTTGAAGATACCCTCCTCCAACAAAACTTTGATATGGCTTTTACATGAAGTAGGAATATAGTAAAATGGATCAGTTTGACAGAAAATATTAAATACTGAGTGACCGACTAAAATTAATTGTTTTTATGAAGCTATTAAAATGTCCGGTTGTTAAAAACAACATCCCATAATTTAATTTTGAGGCTTATTTCCTTGAAGAACAATTTAATGGAAAGCATATCTCAAGTTCTCAATCACTTTATGACTTAGAGGTGCATTTTACAATGTGTGTCAACACTTTGTAACACTCACTATATGGCTATATGCCCTCCAATATCACATTTAGAGTTAAAGCCTTACATTTCACGTCACTACATCATACTGACGTATACAACTGGAAGCAGAATTGGAAAATGATTTGAGGTGTCGGAGTGTGACTGGCCGAGTGGAAAGTATGATATGTGAGGAAGGGTGGAAATAGAAATAGAAAAATCTCAGTCAAACACGCTGCAGATGTTGCTTAGAAAGAAAAGATAAAATCTGTAAATATGGGTAAGACATAAGGGCCAACATAAAACCTACTTAGCAGTATTATGTACAGTGCAGTGATATGGAAATGCAGTCGGTACACTGTAAGTTGTGTTTGAAGAGCAAAATGAACTTTCTTTGTAATAATAATGTGCTTTCCATGATTTTTTTCATGAAATCAGAGAAAGGTCAGAATTCCTACTAGCACTACAGGGAGTGCCCTACAAACTTACCCCAAAGATTGAGCCAATCATCTACCGTTTGGTGAGCGTTACTTTACGCTAGAATGGCTACATTTGATGATTGCTTCTTCAGCGGTGCGCTAGTGAATATTGAACCACCTATAGTCTATATCTCCCTCCTCACTCTCACCTAATTTTTCACCGTTTCTATTAAAAGTGTCTATTTCTTTTTTCTGTTGCGTTAAACCTTTGAGCCACAAAGCTGTGCTGTGAGTTTGAGAAAACAAATCAATGACAAAATTTCCAATTGAGAAGCATGAAATAAAAACATTTAGCTTGATGGCTCCTGGAGTCTGCAGGTAATCATTTATTAATTGCACATGCGAGCACTCAGACCTCCTGCAGCACTAGAAGCAGCAGCTGAGAAACTGTCCTGGAAAATATATGATGGTATGTCTCACCTGCAGCTGAAGGCTAGTAAATTGGTTGACGGTGTGTAATTTATGAGAACTTCTTTACACTATTACACTTGATGAATTGAACATTTTAAAAAAATTACAACAGTAGTTCATCTCCAGGGAGACAAAGATGAAGACCAGCACTCTAACGGCTGTATGGTAAATACGAACCTAGCACAAGCCTGCTTAGCTTAGAAACTAGAAACACAAAGAAACAGTGAGCATGGCTGCATTCAAAGGCAAGGAAATAAAATGAAACAGTTTCTGTCAAACAGACAGAGGTCTCCACAATCTCTCATAGCAATCACAACAGTCCTACAGAGAAAAAGATGGCTGACATAGATAAACAATGTCTGGTCCACAACAAACCAGTAAGTGTCGCATCAACTAGCCCCTTAGCTAAAGACAGGTAAAAATGTTCAGCGCAAAGAATGCAAGAATAGGGAACAAGATGAGTCCCTCAAACTGTCACTTCAAAATAAGGTGTCTGAAGCTAAAATAAGATTACAGGTGTCCTCTTCATTTTACAGCAAAATTGTGACAGTGGAATGAGTCTTCCCTCCAAACTTTTGGCAAAAAGGAAAAAATGCAAATAATCAGAATTATGTTTAATTTAATCCCAGGATGGTGGAACATGAGCATAAAGCAATGAAATGACAAACATCCTTTTGTGGCATGTGTAGATCAAACTGATCAAACTTTTTTCCTGGCCATCTCAGGACATGCTGCTTAACAAGTCAGCCAACAGAGTCTGTCTAGGCTTCTAATGGGTTCTATTATCGGTGTGTTTGGGGCGTATAAAGCCTATAATTCAGACAAAGACCCACTGTGGCGACCCAGCAGCGGTGACTCACTGTTTGACGGAAGACTTGACAGAAAAATGGCGACATTTGGAAGTATCTGCGTATATATAGCGTCTGCGTTTGTGAGACAGAAGGTGCTGATGTATTAAACAGCATGTGTTGACTTAATATGTGTGAGTGTGTGTCCATACTAGTGTATTGACCTCATGTCTGTTTCGGTATCTGTGCTGTCCACCTACCCACTGGGCGTTCATAAAGAGAGCAGACGTTATTGGCTTTTGAAACATCGTGGGGATGACTC
The DNA here is from genome assembly GCA_013358685.1 of Antennarius maculatus. Taxonomy (NCBI): domain Eukaryota; kingdom Metazoa; phylum Chordata; class Actinopteri; order Lophiiformes; family Antennariidae; genus Antennarius; species Antennarius maculatus. The sequence continues at coordinate 13,909,664 of CM023621.1, read as the reverse complement.
ACACTGTGGTACGATATGAGGTAACTCTGTTATTCCCACTGCTTAAGCCTCATTTATTGATGAGTCACTCCCCGCAAGTAAACTTTTATAAGCATTGAGCTACTGTACCTGAAATAAAAGCCCACCACACATGAAAACACGCAAAGCACGCACTTGAAAAGACATGCATGAATATAACTTCCGTTATATTCATGCAGCCTTAATGCTCTGTGGTGGTGAGGATAAGGCTATTAGTGATGAGGAAAATGCTGCAGAAGTGAGTGCTTGGCACTGATTCACAGTAAGGGTGGGTAAAGGACAGGATGAAGTGCAACCCTGGCTGGATCAGCCGTTACCTGCTGTGGGGTAGAAAGGCATTAGGAGGATAAAGGTCTACACTGAGTTAACCTTCCCTCTAATGATTCTGCAGTGTACAGTAGACAATGACAAGTCATTTTAGCAAAAGGAGTTGATTGAACATTTGTCAGCTTGTGCCGAGTCCCATCATGGAGAGCCTGTGTGAAACAAAAATGCCAACTGACCTCCTAATAATATCCATTAGCTCAAATCAATGTGATCACCATCATGCCTCCAAAGTAAATGTGGAGAAACATGATTATTCCATCTACAGGATAATGTAATGTAGACCTGGTTGTGAAAAAGGATGAGACAAAAATAGATTCCCTCATAAAGTATTTAGGAACATTGTGAGGCTATTTATAGCTCTCCCTTGACTCCAGAATTGGGTTACTTGGGGTTCATTTTATAATAACCCCTTTGATTTGGCCCATGTGAAGAAGCTGTGTTAGCTAAATCCTATTAAATACCATTGCTCTGATTGGCTAATATCAGATCCAAAAGTCATCTCAGTACAGAGGCTGTGCTGATGGAGCTGAGGTAATCACATGTGATATTATGAGTAGGCATGTGCAGCAATGTGTATAGGAATAGTCCTCCATTCTCAATCCTTTGAAATGTATGGCATCAGAGTTAATGAATATTTTATGCGATGAATGTGCATCTCTTCGCTTACTGCTCACACCATAGACTGGAGGTTTGTCTGAATGAAAAATCTACACTTTAAATCCAACCAGGAATCTTTGGTAATTCATTGAAGCTCTTACCTAAAGCATTTGCCCTCACTGGCATCCATGCCAACAGAATTAGTGAGTATTTGAACTCCGAGACAGGATTCAAACCATGCATTCCCACAGCGATAAGAGAATAAATGTCTCTATCTTTGAAAGAGGCTATAAACAAGGAAATCGGAAAAAATGCTAGTAGATTAAATTCTTATCACTTGCTACATAATGGAGCACAGAGGAAGATCAATAACAATAATGGTGTAGGAAATGCAGAGTATGCTGGCATCTTGATGTTTTCATACCAAAGGAAGAAGAGATAACAACTCTACCAAAGGAAAAAACCTGACAACCAAGAAAAGACTGATTAAAATATCTCTGCTGCGCGTGAAATTCTTTTTAAATTTAATGTAAATACATGTAAATTGGGTGAAAAGCTTATTAGAGAGACAGCTGCACTTGAAGAGTCAGATACTGAATAATTTAAACAGATCTGGCTCATTATGTGGATGCATGTCCACAGCTGACCCATCAGGTATTTGTGTGTTTGTGTACAGTGTGACCCTAAGCTTAATTTCTTTATCTTTTGCTTGCCCCCTTGCTTTTTCTTTGTGTTTTCCCAGAAATATATGACAATGCAGATCTTTAAATCAGAAAACAAATATGTTTTGAGTGGTTGGTGCAACTATGGATGCTCTATTCAAAGTGTACAGGACGGCAAATGTTATTCAACAACACGTGTTCAAATTTGATGGGATCACAGGAAAAAGCATTCAGCAACAAAATGTTGGAGAAACGTGATGGAAATGGTTTCAACACGATCAATTTTTCCAGTGGTGTTTTCCACCCTCTTTCATTTTTTTATCAGGTAGTGTGACGTTTATCAAGTAGTGTGAGTAAATTTGTGGTTATTCAGATCGAATTTATCCTCATGAATTACCTTATTTATTTATTTCCTTATGCAATCATTGGCAGGAGTTCTGAACTATCACGCCTGTGTACAAATATACAGAAGGATTGGCAGGAGGAGGGCTACCGTGCTCAGTCTTCTGAAGCCATCAGGACACATATCTGTTGTGTCACGAACAGTCAATAAGCAATCATGACCTAATGTCTACTGTGCATGATGATTCAGATGATTATAACACACATGCTTTGCTCTCTCCAGCATGCTATAGATGCAGTGAGCGCAGGAGTGAGTCCTGTTGGAAACACATCATACAACTCCAGTTACTGGGACGTGGGCAGCTCCTTCTTCTTTGCAGGAACTGTCATCACCACCATAGGTAAAGTTGAAAATAGTTGCTACCCAAATCATTTTAAGCTGCCTTTGTCTACAGTCAAGATCCTCACCTTGTATAATGCTTTACCACTACTGTATTAAATGCATTATGTATGCATTTCATACTTTTCATACTTTATATGGCCCCATGACACATTTGGGGTGTACCACGCCTCTTGCAAGGAAGTGGCTAAAGATGAGACAGTCAGAGATGGATGGATGGATGGATGGATGGATGGATGGATGGATGGATGGATGGATGGATGGATGGATGGATGGATGGATGGCTGGATGGATGGATAGATGGATGGATGGATGGTTGGATGGATGGATGGATGGATGAACTTACATGATACTGAGAGAGTGTGGAAAAGGATGATCAAGAGAAAATGTTTAAAAGGCTTGAATGCACCAAGTAAGATTTATCCTTCAGTTTTTATTAAACCTTTAAAGCCTAAACCGTTAAATAATTACCAGAAAAAATTTATTTTGTCAAAATAAAGTCTTAATCAAATCTTCTGACAAATTTGTAACAAAAATAATTTTGCATAATTTTTCTATCTTTTCTAAACCCAGAATTTCTACACATGCAAAATTTAGATGTATGTGTCTGATAGTATACATGAGTTTTTTTAATGAAAGAAATATCAAAACGTATGAAGAGGTCGAAGTTCCAAAATCCTGAAAGGCCAAGTGTATCACTTACAATCCAACAACAACTTGTGTTACCAACTAATTGAGTTTCCAATGCATTTGTGGAGAAAATTAAATTTTCTGTATTTAGGAAGACATTTTTTTCAATTATTGACACCACTATGAACATACCATTAAGGCAAACATTGGGAAAAATTTGTTTGTTTGACAGCTTTCAAACATATATTAAATACAGTAATTTTTACTTTCTGTTTGTGTTCTGGTTTGAAAATGTATTTGTATGCATCCTATATGACACACTTGACTTTAAAAGGTTAGAGGTCTTTTCTCATTCCAAATCTCTGCAAATCTTAAAATTCCTCCCTGCAATTGCATCAGATAAATAAGATAAATCAGACAAAACATGTAAATCATGGTATTTAAATTGTTATGATGTCTTGTTTTGAGCATTTATCATTTATCATAAAATATGCAGTAGCAAATAAAGGAAAACCATTATAGAACATAATGTACGTGACAAATGTAACGTACCGTAACATAATATAATGATATGAGAGTCTTCAATTCAGTTGCATATGCATTTCTTTTGACTTTTTACATGAATATCTGCACAGAAATTTTGTTTTGCAACTTTTTCCATTATTAACCACAAAGAGTTGACTGATGTCTGTCTCACTCACGGACAAGGCTGTGTCATCTGCATACAAGAGGCTCTCACCACCATTATTATCATCTTGGCTATGGCAATTGCTAATGTGCTGTTCCAATTACTATCATGAAATATGGTACATATCATGCTGATTTAAATCAGTTACAATAAAATTGTGCACAAAATATTCACAACACAATTTTGCTTGATGAAGCAGAAGTATTAGAAGTAGTGAGAATTTGTATGTCAATATTCTGTCTACAACAGATTGAGATGGAAGGTCTTATACTGTCCTTCCCTTTCTCTTTGGCGTCTTCATTGCAGGTCTGTCACTGTATCATCATAATAAATGTAATTACCTCCAAAGGGAACCTAATTATTGTTGGTCTTTAAGCTTAAAGACCCCTACTACAGGAACTGAGATGCATTATGTAAGGGTTGCAAGTGATTATATTACATAAGAATGTCCTCTTCTCATCTCCACCACCTGTGCCTCTTCATCAGTATCTCTTCTCAGCCTTTATTCACATTCATTGCTTTTATTTTCCCTTAATGTCATGTCCTTAATCCTTTTACCATCCTTTGATTTCTCTTTCTTATATGTTGCGTTTTTACAGGTTATGGAAACATAGCTCCGAGCACACAAGGCGGGAAAATCTTCTGCATCCTTTATGCTATATTTGGTATCCCTCTCTTTGGCTTTTTGTTGGCGGGTATTGGAGACCAGCTGGGGACAATCTTTGTGAAAAGCGTCTTGAGAGTTGAGAAAATATTCAGGGTAAGATGGAAGTATCACAGTGTCACTTCTTTGTATATTTATTTGTAATAGTACCTTGCAATTCATAATGAGAATAAATCTGGATGAAACAATAGTATGAAAGTCATTAAGAAAAGCATTATCTCAAGGTATTGATTATCAAACTGTAACTGAAAAGTGAATTTGATAACTAAAAAAAGTTAAAAAGTCAAAACTAGGAATCGATTTTTGCTTTCACAAAATATATTCCCTCTCTGTATTTTTTCAGCAAAAACACAAACAAATCAGCCAGACTAAGATCAGAGTGACGTCCACCATTCTCTTCATCCTGGCTGGCTGCGTAGTCTTTGTCACCATCCCCGCCATCGTCTTTAAACACATTGAGGGCTGGACCACACTTGAGGCCATCTATTTTGTTGTGATCACTCTCACCACTGTGGGGATAGGAGATTATGTTGCAGGTAAAAACAATGATTATTCAGTGTTTTATTTTTGACCATCAACAATAAGGCACACAATAATTTATCCTTCCCTTTCAGGTGGAAACCGTAGGATTGAATACAAAAGTTGGTACAAGCCTCTGGTGTGGTTCTGGATCTTGGTGGGTTTGGCGTACTTTGCTGCCATCCTCAGCATGATTGGAGACTGGCTTCGAGTTCTGTCCAAAAAGACCAAGGAGGAGGTGGGGCTCATTCAATTACATGACTCTATATTACATTAGCTGAAAAATAAAAGGTCAACCTCCTGCTTCTTCCTCTGTCTGCTTTTTCGCATTAATTACTGACAAGCAGAATTAGGATAGGACCTTGTGAAAAAGAAATCTTTAAAGCGGGATGCCATTGTGTCGGTTCTTAAAGACAAGACTTCTTGTTTCATAAATAATAATAAAAGACAGAAGCAAGACAGACTGACTTACTAAGATTTTTCCATGCTACAGCATCCTGGAGTATCCCTGGTCCAGGTTTTCCACTGGGCTTAAAAAGGACTATTCATAATTTCTGAAACAAAAATAAACCAGGATATTTGAAAATTCTATGCTAGTAGTACAAGATACTTGTTTTCAGGACTTTTGCATTCTTGAAAGCAAATCAATACATTGATTTTCAGGGCTTTTTTTTTTTTTACAATATGACACAATATTAACATCATGTCATTATCATAATCTCATAGGCCTTTTAAATTTGTTCCTGAGTTTTCTCGTAATGTTCTGTCATTGCAGGTTGGTGAGTTTAAAGCTCATGCAGCTGAATGGAAAGCAAACGTGCGTGCAGAGTTGCGTGAAACACGGAGGCGCCTGAGTGTTGAGATCCATGACAAACTCCAGCGTGCTGCCACCATCCGCAGCATGGAACGTCGACAGCTTGGTTTGGAGCAGCGAGCTCACTCTCTGGACATGCTCTCTCCAGAGAAGCGAGCTTTGTTCACAAGCCTGGACGCTGGTCGTTTCAAGACGTCCTCCCAGGAGAGCATTGACACCAAGCTTAATAACCTGAGGCTTAAGGGGGCCTGTGAGTCTTATGACCATCAGACTAATGAGCAAACTCAGCAGACAGCGTCTTCCTCAGAGGAGAATCTCTTCAATCTGCGCTTTGGTTCCCTCACCAAGCTAGCCAGACGTAACAAGAATCGTGACCTGCGGAGGAACATTCCTGAAGATTCCCGACGGTCAAGTGTATGCATAAACAACTGCAGTACCATGGTGGGTGATGAGACGACAGAGGAAGAAGATAGGGAGCCAGATGAAGAGAAAGGAGAAAAAAAAGACGGAAACACCAGCCTGACAAACCTGTCGCAGTTTACAAATGAGCGAAGCAAGTTGAATGGGTTCTTACCAGTACAGGCCAAAGATGGAGAGAATGACTAGTTTCAGAAAGAGGACTTGAAAAATATAAATAAAGGAGACAGAGATTAAGGACAAGATTGGGTCCTCTGAAATGTCGAGAAATGTGCCTTTTTGTTTTATAACCTTGGATTGGAACTGCTCTTAGGAAATTCCATAATTGTGCCATAGCTATGGGAAGAAAATGTTGCCAAAAATGAATGTAGTGGAGAGAGAAGAGGCCGGAGTTGAAATACCTCATATCAGATGGTACTGTAGAATAGGCTATGTGTGAACTTCTTTCGGTTTCATTGTCTTTCAGCACAGTGACACTTAGAAGACACTGGATCAGTGATTGTCTGCTAATGTTGAATCTCGCTTTTTCCAAACTGGGCAGGACTTCCCGAGAGCAAGCTTTGTATCATCCATCTTCTGAAACATTATCGATCTAAGCTTTGACATTTACTGTGGTGGCTATTTTTAGCACTGGTATGCTACACAAGGACGTCCATAATAAATGAATGGAGAGTGGGAGGTTGTCTTTCTCCTGGATCAATAAACCGTACAAGCATTTATCTAGATGACAACAATTATTCCTACATGGTATGTGACTTTGAAAACGAAGCCCAAGGGCGTCAACTATGGCACACTAAAAGCTCTTTAACTAAACTATTCCTCCGCTGCATGGTAATTAGTATTGCAACATGACAATATGTTACTAACCTGGGCATTACTATAAAATTGGCATTACTATAATATTGCTTCTTTTTGTTTCATGCTATGAAGGAAACATGAATTACAGTAATGAAGTTTTTCCAATTGACCTACACTTGAATTCATTTGCCAGACATACATTTAATCACTTTTGGCCATGAGATTGTCAGCAGTGTTGAAAACACTTTTCAAAATGCTCCTTTTTACTTTATCACAAATGTCTTGTGATTTCCTAAATGACTTTTTAATTACTGAATTTGTATTTATGAAGCATGTTTGAATTCACTTCTTTTGATACCAACCAATCAAGTACTTACTTAACTATCAATCATCAACAAACTGTAAAATATACACCATGTCATGTTTGATTTTTGATTTATTTTTTAAGTGTGTGTTCCCCTACCATTAGATTTTCTACTTAATTTCCAATTCAGAAACAACACTACCTAATGCCTATTTTAAAACCCAATTATAAAGTGTATCACACGTGTGCTTTCGAAGCATTTCTTATGCTGAATCACTCACACACACACACACACACACACGCATGCACACATGCACGCACGCACACACACACACACACACACACACACACACACACACACACACACACACACACACAAACAGGTTGTACTGGTATGCTGTAATCTAATCTGAATAAAATAAACTGTTCCTTGACCTTGGCTTCTGAGTAGAACATTTGTTGTGTAGTTTACTTCATGAACAGAAAACATTACATGTAATGAGTGCCTTTTTCCAGATAATGAACATGATAAACAATGTATAATGTGACAATTGATAATCTAAATTGGAATATTAATTTTATATTCATTTTGCTGTATCGCAGGGTAAGCAGGAAGGGACTTGCTTTAATACAGGCATTTCAACAAAACTGCATTCCAGATATAAATCCATCATGGCACATTTCATCATAATAGAAAAAGCACAGGCCATACTAACATGTTAATACATCTTTGCATTTTAGTTGCTGTTATATCAGCACAAGGTGACAGGGAGCCAGCATGCAAAGCAGAGAACACCAGACTTTTCTTCCATCATAATTTTAAAAATTCACATGCTTTTCTCACTGCCGTTTCAGTGTGGAGTTTCAGGTACTCTTGGAGAACTAGTTAGGCATGACTTTTACTCACGCATGATCAGTCAGTGAGGTGTGAGGTGAGGCATATTATTAATTAGGTTTCTCTATTATTAAATTTGTACATTAGTCTATTAAATAGACTAATGTATTCCAAACCCTAAGAAAAAAGTCAAGTTTTAGTTTTTTTAATTACAATTTTTTCAAATTATTTCACTTTATGAAATAGAGTGATATTGAATTTAAATATAAAACTGATCTCTATTGCACTTGTCCGTCAGTTAGTAGGCAAACTGGAGCACCCAGAATAAACTTTTCCTAAATGTTAGTTAGCATTAGCTTCTGGCCACGTAAGACTTGTCTCATACAGCTTCTTGCATGAAGGACACAACAAGAGTAAACAAAGGAGATGAAACTGTATGACCATTTCACAATCAAATCAACTTTATTTATAGAACCTTTCCATACAAAATGCAATCCAAAATGCTTTACAGAATCAAAACTTATAAACAAAAAACAACAACAAAAATAAAAACCAAACCCTATCAGCTGACTGGACACTGCGCCCAGCGTGGAGGACCCATGGGAGTAAAAGCTAAGGAATAGATGCCTAAAATAGGATTACAAGAGTAATTATAGTGAAATAATAGAAGTACAAAAAATGAAATACGTTAGATTAGAAAATAAAATAGAATCAAAAATAAAATAGAATACAACTAAATAATATTTAAATAATCTTAGTTGTTTTTGTATGCTAATATAAACATGCTATTATGTGAAAAGACCAACAAAAGAAACAAAAGGCTTAGCAACAGTCTTCTTTCCCTCCAGATTTCTAATTAGTGTGTCTGTGAATGATTCATAAAACCATGGCTTCTTTGACATCAGGTACATCTGTAATAACCCTGCATTACCAAATTTCTCACACAACTCTCTATGAATCATCTTGCTGATCATGGAAACATTGCATCCAAATGTCTTGGTTTGGCCATCAAGATATTTGGGGTTGATCTTCCTGAGGAGCATATTTGTCAATGACATGATAATCTTTTGTAGCTCTTCACTGAACCAAATCTTTTGTTCATAAGCAAAAAACTGTTGAACAATTGCGGATACCATTATATAGCACTGCTTTTCCAAATCTTCATATGCTTTAGCTATTTTTGCGACTGTAATTTCATCTACTTGATCACATACAGCAATAGATGCTACTGTTTCTGTGCACTTGGGTGAAGGAGCGTCATCCGCTGTTATCTCTGATTTGGGGGTTACCACTACCTCAATTTGTACCAGAACATCACTGGAGATGTCCTTTTTCTTCTCAAGATCTTTAGACTGCCTAGTGAGCCATTTGCACATAGATTTTATAAACATGCATAATCGATGACGAATCGCCCTAACAATTACCGTGTATCTATTTTTTGCACTTTTAAAAAAGCGAGATATCAGACGACACAACTTCATAAAAAAGCTCTTATGCTGTGCAGTAGAGATGTTATTCGCAATTTCTGAGTAAATCTCCTGATTTCCCTCTGTTGGGACCACATTATTTACTACCTGTTCAACGCCAATAATTAGATCTTCTAGTGGTTTCTCTCCCTTAGTTGATCTGGGGAATCTAAACTGTTTCTTTATTTTCAACACGATATTAAGGACTGACTCTTTGGCATAGTTAACTATCAAAAAGACCTTGATTTTTTGCCTGACCTTTTCCCAGAGGTCATTTTTATCTTGCGGTTCTGTAATCTCTTTACTTTCTTCATGTAAAATCAAGGCAATCTCTTCCGCTACTACTTGTGATTTCTGGGAGGACATTTCATTGAGTCGTTTCCAGTCATCCTCTGAAAACCCATCTCTGTCCATCTGATAGACTTCATTTCCCATTTCATCCAAAATGCTCTTGATGGATTTGATGTCTTCTTGGATGCTGTCTGTGGGCTCCTCTTTGAAAGGTTGTATATGGATGACTGGTTCATTGTCCTGTTCACCTGATATTTTCGTTGTGGTATTAACATCCTTTAATTCTGATTTTTTAGATTGGTTCACAGAGAGGATGGGTTTGCACTTAATTTTGCATACAGCAGTGAGAATCTTTTTCAGATATTTTGCTATTCTCTTAAGTCTGGGGGTGTGAGGTTGAGATAGTGGTACCTCGAGTGCCTGAAAGTTGCCTTCCCCATTTCTGAAGCTGCTGGATAAAGCAGCATTCAAATTCTGAGTTACTTCTTCAGCAACAAGATGCGTTACCTCTTTTGTGCTTTCTTGATGAACTATGTCAGCTCCAAATTCTCGATTGAAGGCCAGTGAAATGTTGTTGCCAATAGCTTCATTGACCTCTTCCACAGTCAGATTTTGACTCGGGCCTTTTGATTCCCAATCTTTGATTCCCTGATAAGCATATGCTGCTGTAATCTCAATCATTCTTGAACTCTCATGTGACAAGAAATTAATTTGTTCTTCATCTTGTCCTGATATGAAATGATTCCATTCTTGTTCAGCTAATCCCCTCAAAAACTCCTGGAGGGCTGTACAAAAACCTTCGTCTGTCATAATAGGCAGGAATAATTTGAATTTGTCAGCAGGGGTTTATAAAAACTATCTGCAGGCAAGTCTTTGATTTGTGGACTTTGAAGTCTCTTCAAATATCAAAAATAAATAAATTAATTAATAAAAACAAGAAAAATAAATATCAAAAGACCACATGTCATGAATTATATGTACATCAAAGACCTCCCAAAGACTTCATTTTATGATAACTAAATAAAATTGCGCTTGTCCCTCCATCAGTTAGTGGCACGGTGGCATAGTGGTTAGCACTGCTGCCTCACAGCAAGAAGGTCAAACCCCAGCATTTCCAACATGGTCTTTCTGTGAAGAGTTTGCGTGTTCTCTCTGTGTCTGAATAGGTGTTCTCTGGTTTCCCCTCATCATCAGGAAAAACATGCTTCTAAGGAATATTAGGTCATGTTGGCTCGTAGTGGCGGCTCATCCAGGGTGCAGCGGCTCTAGAGCAGCTCTCCATCTGACCATCCAATTTCGTTGTACCATCAGTATTATGACAAATAAAGATCTTTAATCTCTTAAGTCAGTAATTTAGTACCCAAGACTGTTACAAAGACCATAGTGCAACACACAAGGACTGTAAACTTTATGATGTACCTGTATATATCTATATAATTGTGCTTGTCTCTCTGTAAGTAAGTGGCTTCTATAACAAAAGCCAGAGATCAAAGCGTGGCTGTATGGCGTAACAAAGAACCGTAGATCAAAACATAGATCTGCACTGTCAGAACTAGAAGATACAGGTAGTCTGGCTTTGATTTACCCATGTAATTTACATTGGCCATCCCAACGTAAATTACTTGGTGTTTATTTGGTGTTGGTGGTGTGGAGGAGCTGTCCAGAGGTGGTGTAGAGGAGCTGTCCAGAGCTAAATGAAATGCATTCTGTTTGATTCTTTTCTGGCCTGATGCACAATGTTGCTTAAGTGGAAAAGAAAGACACTCCCAACACTGGCTGTGGCCAAGGAACCTATTATCAAGCCTTTTACTGGTATCACACTTCTCATAAATGGCAGATGGAACCCTTCTGGGTTCCAGCATGACAAGAGGCATATATAGAATCAAACTATGTAATTCAAAGCAAAGTTCAGAATGCCAGGCAATCAGGTTAAACTGGCAAACAAATTCAATGAGAACAGGCAGCAGGCAGTCCAGGGATCAGGCAGGATCAGTGCAGAGCAGTCAGACAGAAAACAGGAATGCTGGAAGACAGCATGAATGCAAAGAATTTCATAGGAATCCAAGCGTTGGGCAGAGAATAGAGAAGGGTGGAGATTGATTGTGAGATGGGTTGGAGGTGACTAATGAAACACAGGTGAAGGGAATGAGCTTGACTGAGTGCAGGGAGGTGGAGATGGCTCTGAAATGACAGGAGATATTATTGCAGGGAAACACTCAAAATTGAGAAAATTAAAGATAACTAGCGTGACCAATGTAAACCACACAGGTTTTTTAGATGTTATTTAAGTTATTAATGTAAAACTGCTTCAGGACACAGCCTCAACTGTGCCAATGCACTTTAGAAAGGTAACATGCATCCCTGTATTTAGCTTCAATGTCAAACAACAAAGCTACAAATTTTCTGCTGAATTATGAGGACATCACATCATTAAACTGTTTTACTGTCTTGGTGCAGAGGGCTTCTTGGTGAATGAGGAAGAGCACTTTAACAGTGTCACCTCTGCTCTCTCGTACCTTGGTGCACTGAAGTCAATCCATCTGGAGGAAGAGGTTGGTCGCTGTATTGATGAGTCTTCAGTGAATATGGGCGGCTCCACTTGAGTTGAAACTAAGACTTATAACTCTGTCCATTGCGGGTTTTGTGTGCGGGACGTATTCTATGATCATCCATCCATCCATTTTCCACCGCTTAATCTGCCATAGTGGGTCACGGGGAGCTAGAGCCTATCCCAGCTGGCATAGGGCGTGAGGCGGGGGACACTCCGGGCACGACGCCAGTGCACCATGGAGCCACACACAAAGATGGACAAACACGCACACACGCACACACACACACACACACACACACACACACACCTACGGTCAATTTGGGACTGGCCAATTAGCCTGAAGTGCATGCTTTTGGAGGTGGGAGGAAGCCGGAGAACCCGGAGAGAACCCATGCAGACACAAGGAGAGCATGCGAACTCCGCACAAAGCGGGACTCAAACCCGGAACAGCCGCGTTGTGAGGTGACAGCGCTACCCACTGCGCCACCGTGCCGCCCTCCATGATCATTTGTTCATTCATTTTCTTGAAGACAAGGCAATCAATAATGTCTTGCCTTCAGCCGGTTATCTGAATGACAAGTTTACATTGGAGCCTATCTCAACTGCATCGGGTGGGATGTGAGGCACACCCTGGGGCAAGTTGCTAATTCAAACAAACAATCAATCAATCAATCAATCAATCAATCAATCAATCAATCAATCAATCAATCAATCAATCAATCAATCAATCAATCAATCAATCAATCAATCAACCAATCAATCAATCAATCAATCAATCAATCAATCAATCAATCAATCAATCAATCCATTCTTAGTTGTCGTCTTAGTCTCATGATGTCAAAATGCGAACAGCATGATGAGAAGGACATACACTTTAGGAAAAGTGACCACTCCAAATTGACTGTAGGTGTGAGTGTGTTTGCCTTTTATGTGGCCCCATGATGTGCTGACGGTGCATACCCCACCTTTCACCCATAGACACCTGGGACAGGCTCCAGTAACACCCATGACCCCGATGGCAGAAAAGTGGCTGAAGTAAGACAATTACAGGTGTCTCATCTTCACCAAAATGGATGATATGTGGTATGTTTCGTATGTGCACACTCCCCCTAACTATTCCAACACTATGCCATAACACCCAGCACCAGCCAATATGTTGCTGTGCATTCTTCGATAGATGTTTCTCTCCTGAGGTGGACCTTTAAAAGAATAATCAATGGTATTGAAGTTTTGTCCTTTTGCACTGTTTATTTTTACGTGCGTTCCACCAGATCACCACAGGCAGCAGCCCCACTCATTCACCACACCTTAGAGAGAGGGAAGACTCACTCACGTGCCACTGCAGAAACACCTTGATGGAGGTCAGGGTTGTCTGATGGAAGCGATTGTTGTACCTCCATCTCTACATTGCAGTGTACTTTATAAAGAACGCTGTCTGTCAAGGGCAAGTGAAGGGTGAGGTGGAAAAGAATGGGTACTTAACTATCCAGTTATTGCACGATGTGCTGATGCAGGGTAATCATTGTTAGGTGGATCATTTATTTTGACATGGATGAATGGTTGGAAGACAGAAGCAGAGCAAGGACTCACATGGACAAGCACATGTCATTCCCGATCCATTTTGTTGTGGAAACATGAAAAAAAAATAAGGAACACACATTTCAAATAACTTAGAGAAATTCGGACATGTAATATAAATCTATCTTTACAAAATTCTCAGTCACAAGACTCCACTCTCATCTGTGAACATAACTATTATTTGTAAGGTCAGCGCTGCATTTTAAAGATCCATGTTAATGGCCAGTGTGTGCATGTGCATGTTTTTATGTTCGTTCATGCATGTGTGTTTGAGGTGCAGGGACATGTGACTGTCTGCATATATTACTCCTGCTGATCCTCATTATAATACAAATAACAAAATACAAATAACAAGTACTGTTTATGGCTATAATAAGGCACAAACTCTATGAGTTAAAATTTTGCGAAGACACCACTAAAGAGACTTGAAGTGGTCAAATATTCCTGTTGTGTCAACACTATAGACTGCTGCGCTAACATTTCTGTCCACAAAAGGGGGTCAGATATTCAACAGTATGAGGGATGGAGGTTACAAATATTAAACAAGGCAATCAGAGACTGTAACATCCTGCGACACCCCTGAATTCAACATTTTACCCTGACCTACACATTTTTGTGCCTCTGGCTTTCTGAAAATATTGCTTTTTGTTTTGTGATGATATCTCATCAGGTTTCAGAGATGTGTACCTGAAAAGGTTAATACGTTCCAGGAACCACGCGCGATTAGCGAATTCCACGATAGAGCGACAAACTATTTATTATTTATGGTAATTTAAATGTTTATGAACCCTCCCCATACTGATATTAAACCACCTATCTGTATTACGTTTTCCCACACTCTTATTGACTGTTTAAAGCACTTTTGTGTCTCATGGAAGTCCGAGACTCATTCACAGAACGTAGGGCACTTCCAGATGCCGTCACCCAATAGAAGGTGCGAACAGTATCACGTGACTGCCTTCCAAAAATCCGCGATGAGTACAAAAGTTGAAATTTGACCTTGATCTAGTTTTCTCAAGGTCAAGGTCATCATCTCATTTTCATCCCCCTTGCAGCCCAAGTAATGTGCTTTTTCTTTTATCTTTCTATCTGCAATGGTTGTGAAGATATTTGGTGGACGGGTGGATGGATGGACGGATGGACGAACACACAAACACTGACAATTGTTCTCCTGGCCCTCTTTTAGAGTTTGGACAAGTCCCAGGATGCTGTGCAGAACCTTATGGCGACAGCTCCTAGAATTTTTCATGAACTGCTCCTTTCTAGTAGAATATGTCAAATATTTTCAGCATAAATCATAAATAATTATCATAAGCTTGTCAATGATGTCAATGAGCCTCCAGAATTTCCATCTCCATCCAGCAGGTATGGCGTTGATCAACCAATAGAGAAGACAAAGGTTTTCTAATGCCGCCCCCCTGTGGCCACATGGTGGTATTAAGGTGTGGCAGAAAGTTCAGTTTATTTGCTGGATTTGTCAAATACATTTTAAATTGAAGGACTTAAATTACATCCAATAAATTGCCTTGCAATAAAAGTGAGGAAGAAAATAGCGTATCCATCCAAATTGTTTCTAAGTTAAATTCAAAATTTTCAATCAATTTTTAGACAGCCCACAAGATGACCTCTGATCTCTTAACCCTCTTTCTTTAATTCGTCCTGTCCTTCTATTCCAGGTGTACTGCGACGTCAGATGATGAACATTCGATATCCGGTTTGGACACTAGATGGCGTCATAACTCCATCAGACCCATACTGCATTTGCGAGTTTATTAATCTGTAATTCACATGAGCTGTAATTCAGAAAGAGCCCCATGTGTCTTTCTCGCGTAATGTTTTATATCCTGTTTCCCTGTCACCGTCAGGAAGGTAGGCACTCAATCTTTAAAAATGCTGGAAACAAGAAAAAAGATACAACCAAATGGTAGAGTGTGTTTAGCGATTAGTTTGTGTCAGTGGATTTTTTGAAGTTTCATTTTAGCCTCATATTCTTGCCAGAAGTACTTTCACAGTTTGAAATGATTTCCACCCAGTATTTTGTCCCCGAGTCATCATTTGCGCATCATGATTTTTGTGCAGTTCACCATCTCAGCCTGGTGGTGGCGCTGTCCATTTGATGCGTACTCTTTCGGGTTAAAAAGTGGAGGGTGCTGATTGGACAGAACCTGTAAAAGGGCCCCAGTAGGGCCTCCAGGTAGCCTCCTCCTTCTACTTGACGGTGAAATCCAGCTAGTAATCACAGTCGTTGAGTTTTCTTCACAGAGGTCCAGGTGAACTGATGGAGGAGAGCACAGTCATCACTTTTCCCCTTTCACTTCTCCCTCATCAAGCTTGAACTCAGGGGTTTCTTATTTCTTAGACTTGGCGGACACTTTGACTCAGCTGACGCGCCTGCGCTCCGTCTTCTGTCTGAATCTCTCTTCGTGTCCCGCTGTTTTTATTACACGTTCACAAGCTGCATCAATAAGTCTGCGAGTGGAGGCACGCTGGACACGGCTGACACATTTTATTTAGCGGGTTTCTGTCATGAAACGCGCTTCTACCAATCAACGGTGACGCGCAGCCGATGCACCTCCGCGCTGGACGTGAGAGGAGCCGTGCGTAATTGCGCGCCGTGGCACGCGTAAACGTTGAAGTCACACAACGTAAAACTAAACCCACAGTAGAATCAATGGGAGAAAAAGACCCCACCTGAGGAGTAACCCCCGTTCATCACCGTGTCTGCTCGCAGACCGTCGGAAAAGAGAAATCCTTCAACATCTACAAAACGCACCTGTGCCAAATGGTTTGATGGTTTATTTTAGCATTTACACTGGGCATTGAAGAAAATGGCAAAATCTACCAATCAGAGCCTGAACAGCGTTTCTTTATGACATCATCAAGACTTAGTGATAAATATGAGTGAAGCCTGAAGGGTTTTCATATTTTATCATCCAATGTGAAGCTTACACAAGTGTAATAATGGAATTTGTTGAAGGAAGAATCAAGCACAAATAATTATTTGAAGCATATTTACTTTTTAAGGATCTTTATTATCAATATAGGAATATTTTACAAACAAGGAAATGAAAATCTTTGAGAGACAAATGCATTGCTTGTTTTACAATAAATAAAAATAGTGAACCCATCAGCTTTATCTTTCCTGATACTGTCTCACATATAAAGCAAT
Source organism: Antennarius maculatus (assembly GCA_013358685.1). NCBI lineage: Eukaryota > Metazoa > Chordata > Actinopteri > Lophiiformes > Antennariidae > Antennarius > Antennarius maculatus. The sequence goes on along the minus strand of CM023621.1, from coordinate 13,892,594 downwards.
GTATGTGTCGTGCTGCAATTTACTCTTAACTTATCACAGGCTTATCATTTACAATATGAAGATTGTAAGTACAAAGTTGCAATATTATTTAGTCCTTTACATTGTTAAACTTACACCACACTTTCATTACTATTTCTTTTCCTCTCCCGGAAGAAGAGAACAACTTGATTGACATTTTCCTTCCCTATTTTGGTGATGAAACAGTAAAGCAATGGGTCTGCAAGGCAGTTGAGGCTGGAGATCGCAACGCTGGCCTTGTTAAGATGCAGGAGCCATTTAGCATTTTTACAATCACCTACTAGAGATTGGAGAAGCATCGTAATGTGAATGGGTCCAAAACAGAGCAACAGAAAGAGCAGAACAGTCGCCAGTAGCCTTGAGATCCGTTTGCGTTCATGTTTCTCTGTGGCCTGGTTTGATTTCACACCTTCACTGATCCTCCAGGTGGTGAACACCACCAGGAAAACAGGAAGAATGAAGCCCACGAAGAAGCGCACTACATTAACCCGAACTAAGTTCTCTGACACTGGCAGGATTTCAAAGCACAATGAATACTTTTCATAGTAAATGTCCTCCCATGTTATGGTGGCAGCATTGAAACATATCACTACCACCCAAATGGCAATGCTGATTACGACTGCTGTGCTATTTCTCCTTAAGAAAGAATACTTGAATGGATAACCCACCGCCAGGTAGCGATTAACAGAAATGCAGCAAAGGAGAGCACCACTGGTGTAAAAGTTAGTGTAGAGAAGATAGACAGACAGCATACAAACATAGCCTCCATGAACCCAAACTCCTGTCCACAGGAACTCTAACCACAGACAGAGTCCCATAGCGAAGGTCAGGTCGCTCACAGCCAGGTTGAATAGATACACGCCAAGTTCATTCTTCAGCCTGATGTGCTGCCAGGCAATGTAGAGTGAGAAGATGTTGAATGGGACAGCCATGATGACGATAGCCACATAGAAAACCAGAAACACTTTCCTCCTGGAAGAGCTATCAACCATGTAACACTCAGACAGATTGACGGCCAGCGTAAAATTTTCCATCGCAGTAGTGATATTCACAGGCAATGTGAGACCTTGTGAAGAAACAATGAAGACAACAATGCCCATTAATACCAGGAGGTAGTAAAACTTGGAAAAGTAGTTTGTTGCTGACTAACTTACCCAAAAGTTCTTATTAGTAATTCAGCATTCTGAAAATGTTAGCTGCTGTAGTTTTTTTCTTTCTCAAAATCACATTATTTTCTTGTAGACTCAAGCTGTGGTCTCAAATACAGTATCTGTTGTTTTACCTTTTTTTTTTTTTTTTTAAACAGCCACAAAACAATTTTGAACAACACATGCTGCCGGCAGAAGCCTTTCCAAAAGACAATAAGTCTTTAAGCATCACGCACAATGATGCTGAAAGAGTAAACTTTTGCATAAATGCATAAAATACAGGAGATCCAACTCATTGTAAGGTCTACTTACACTTGTGATCATAATCCAGATTCATTCTAGGTAATGTGAACACCTGAAATCAGATGCAGAGAGGAGTCAAGTCGCTTTCGTCCATTGCTGAATTAGCCGGAAACAGGAAGAGTCAGCAGGCCCCTGCTTGTTGTCCCTGGCTACCTTATGTCATTTACTGTTTTATAGGCCACAGCAGAACAAACTGCTTGTGTTAGTGAAGGACATAGCAATTTTAATTTACATATTGTCTTTGTCAGACTGACTGCCCCTATGTTTGATATGTCAACATCAAGCAGGTAAATGAGATGCTGATTATGGCTGATAACAATCACTCACACATTGGTGTGGGTGATTGTTTCCATAACGTTGTTATGTTATGTTATGGCTGAACCTACCCCCCCAAGGAAAAATTAGTTGTAGAAAGTTGTTCACAAGCTGCAGCTGACCCCTGACTGACTTTGAAACATCATTACGCTGTCAGTCAAAAGGAATCAGGACATGAAAGCTTAATTAAATATTAGGGATTACCATCCAAATACCGACTTTTAACCGACTTGGTTAAAAGTAATCAACTATTTTTGACATTTATTTTAAAGAAGTCTCTTTGTCCCTTTGAATGATCTTAATGGAACATTATAACAAGTGTAGATGTGACCGGTATAGATCTCTGAGCCTCGTGGCCCAGACACAAAACTTGGTATGCAACTGAGCAACTTGAGCCGCTGAATAGCCTCAATCTGTGGCATTCAGAAGAAAGAGAAATAACAGGAGTCCAATTTTCCTGACTAAGAAACCCAGGTTCAGCACTACAGGGATTCCTTTCCAATGAATGTCTCGCCTCACTCAAGGGGAATGATTGCAGTGCCCTCATGTGGACAACCAAGATTATGTGGCTGGAAAGCTCAAAAGTCCAAACAGCATTTGGGCTACATGGACAGAGACAAGGCAAGTGCTTCCGAAAAACAAACTAGCATTTTTTTAACCAGGTTTCTTAAATACCCTTATGTTCAATCCTACATGTTCCGAACACTTTACGCTTTTTACAAAAAGCTGATTATGTCAGGCTTGCAAGCAAACTCAGATCACTGTGCTGTTTAGTTATTACTTAAACATTGTAGAACATTCAATTTCAAACATACGGCAATGTTACCATGACTGAATTTCTGCATTCACCCTCCCCCACAGGATGACAACATTTTGTAAAAACAGCTGAAAAAAATCATCATAGTTGGGCTGAAACGCTTCTGAGAAGGCCGATTAACATCAGCTGATAATAATTAATCAATAATCAATGATTAAGTTAGTAACTACTAAGTCATTGAGAAATCCGGTTTCATGTTTCGATGTGGTCTCTTTTCATATTTGATTAACATAGTATATTTAGAGGGAGGGGTGATCACAAATGTCAACACCAAAAGTTGAAATCCAACTGCTGATTGAAGGACTTGGAAGGACCAAACAGATTGGTTTAGCAGACTATTCTCATAAACACTTGTATCTACAATGTACACCTTCATAAAAAAACTACAAATATGTCAGATCTGATGCTTTATTGGTTCATAAACTAAAAAGAGGTGCACAGTTCATTTTAAACATACCAGCATTCTGTGAAGCATCCTCTGGTGGGATTTGTTTACATTGTACGCTACAGTAGCACCCAGCATGCTGGTAGATTTGGTTTGTAAACGCAAATGCCTTTTCACAAATAAATGCTAAAATTTTCCCAGCTAAATAATCCCCATGTTGAAAATCTTCCATGGAATAAAAAGCGTAGCATACTGGGTAAATGAGTCAAAGCAGATCATGAGCATAAATGTGATTAAACCAGGACAAAAAAAAGCTTAGCAGTAATTATACTCAAATACGATTGTTTTTCTTATTAGATTTAGGCAATAGACCCCTGGAAATAGATGTCATGCAGGAATACACACACAACACAACTTAATGACACATGTTGGGTTATATGTTTACCTTATTTATACATATAGTTATGGATCTTTTTAAAACTTTTAAATGTCATATTGACAATTGAAATGCAGTCATTCAGACACTTTTGTTAAATGCAAGAAATGTTTCCCATTTCATTTCTAAGCCAAATAATACTGTACAGAGTATGTTAGACCACTCTTCTTCTTTTCCTTTTTGGCTTTTCCCTTCAGGGGTCGCCACAGCGAATCAACCGCCTCCATCTAACCCTGTCCTTTGCATCCTCTTCTCTCACACCAACTACCTTCATGTCCTCTTTCACTACATCCATAAACCTCCTCTTTGGTCTTCCTCTAGGCCTCCTGCCTGGCAGTTCAAAACTCAGCATCCTTCTACCAATATATTCACTATCTCTCCTCTGGACATGTCCAAACCATCTCAGTCTGGCCTCTCTGACTTTATCTCCAAAACCTCTAACATGTGCTGTCCCTCTGATGTACTCATTCCTGATCCTATCCTTCCTGGTCACTCCCAGAGAGAACCTCAGCATCTTCATCTCTGCTACCTCCAGCTCTGCCTCCTGTCTTTTCCTCAGTGACACTGTCTCTAGACCAAACAACATCGCTGGTCTCACCACAGTTTTGTACACCTTTCCTTTCATTTTAGCTGGAACTCTTCTATCACACATCACACCTGACACTTTTCTCCACCCATTCCATCCTGCCTGGACACGCTTCTTCACCTCTTTTCCCCACTCTCCATTGCTCTGGACTGTTGACCCCAAGTACTTAAAATCCTCCACCTTCTTGATCTCTTCTCCCTGTAACCTCACTCTTCCACTTGGGTCCCTCTCATTCACACACATGTACTCTGTCTTACTGCGGCTAACCTTCATCCCTCTCCTTTCCAGGACAAACCTCCACCTCTCTAGCTTCTCCTCCACCTCGTCCCTACTCTCACTGCAGATCACAATGTCATCTGCAAACATCATAGTCCATGGAGATTCCTGTCTAACCTCGTCTGTCAGCCTGTCCATCACCATAGCGAACAAGAAGGGGCTCAGAGCTGATCCCTGATGCAGTCCCACCTCCACCTTGAACTCCTCAGTCACACCTACAGCACACCTCACCACTGTCTTACAGTCCTCATACATGTCCTGCACCGCTCTAACATACTTCTCTGGCACTCCAGACTTCCTCATACAATACCACAGTTCCTCTCTGGGCACCCTGTCATAAGCTTTCTCCAGATCTACAAAAACACAATGCAGCTCCCTCTGGCCTTCTCTGTACTTCTCTATCAACATCCTCAAAGCAAATACTGCATCTGTAGTACTCTTTTTTGGCATGAAACCATACTGCTGCTCACAAATGCTCACTTCTGCCCTTAGTCTAGCTTCCACTACTCTTTCCCATAACTTCATTGTATGGCTCATCAGCTTTATTCCTCTGTAGTTGCCACAACTCTGCACATCTCCCTTGTTCTTAAAAATGGGCACCAGCACACTTCTCCTCCACTCCTCAGGCATCTTCTCACTATCTAAGATCCCGTTGAACAACCCAGTCAGAAACTCTACTGCCACCTCTCCTAGACACTTCCAAACCTCTACAGGTATATCATCAGGACCGACTGCCTTTCCACTCTTCATCCTCTTCAGTGCTCTCCTCACTTCATCCTGGCTAATCTTTGCTACATCCTGGTCCACAACAGTCACCTCTTCTAGTCTTTGTTCTCTCTCATTTTCCACGTTCATCAACTCTTCAAAGTACTCTTTCCATCTTCCCATCACACTGCTGGCACCTGTCAATAGACTTCCATCCCTATCCTTAATCACCCTAACCTGCTGCACGTCCTTCCCATCTCTATCTCTCTGTCTTGCCAGCCTGTATAGATCAGTCTCTCCCTCCTTACTGTCCAACCTAGCATACAAGTCATCATAAGCTTCTTGTTTGGCCTTTGCTACCTCTACCTTCACCTTACGCTGCATCTCCCTGTACTCCTGTCTACTCTCCTCAGTCCTCTCAGTGTCCCACTTCTTCTTAGCTAACCTCTTTCTTTGTATACACTCCTGTACCTCCTCATTCCACCACCAAGTCTCCTTGTCTACTTTCCTTCCAGATGACACACCAAATACTCTCCTACCTGTCTCCCTGATCACATTAGCTGTAGTTGTCCAGTCATCTGGAAGCACCTCCTGACCACCCAGAGCCTGTCTTAACTCCTTCCTAAAGGTCATGCAACACTCTTCCTTTTTTAGCTTCCACCATTTCGTCTTCTGCTCTGTCTTTGTCCTCTTCATCTTCCTCACCACCAGAGTCATCCTACACACCACCATCCTATGCTGTTTGGCTACACTCTCGCCTACCACTACTTTGCAGTCACTGATCTCCTTCAGGTTACATCGTCTACACAAGATGTAGTCTACCTGTGTGCTCCTACCACCACTCTTATAGGTCACCCTATGTTCCTGCCTCTTCTGGAAGAAAGTATTCACTACAGCCATTTCCATCCTTTTTGCAAAGTCAACTACCATCTGTCCTTCTGCATTCCTCTCCTGGATACCAAACCTGCCCATCACTTCCTCATCACCTCTGTTACCTGCACCAACATGTCCATTGAAGTCTGCACCGATGACAACTCTCTCACTTCTAGGTATGCTCTGCATCACTTCATCAAAGTCCAACCAGAATTTCTCCTTCTCCTCCAGCTCACATCCTACCTGTGGAGCATACCCACTAACAACATTGAACATCACACCTTCTATTTCTAGCTTCAGACTCATCACTCTATCCGACACTCTTTTTACCTCCAGGACATTCCTAACAAACTCCTCCTTCAAGATAACTCCTACTCCATTTCTCTTTCTATCTACACCATGATAGAACAACTTGAACCCTGCTCCTAAACTTCTAGCCTTGCTACCTTTCCACCTGGTCTCCTGGACACACAGTATGTCTACCTTCCTCCTCTGCATCATGTCGACCAACTCTCTACCTTTTCCTGTCATAGTTCCAACATTCAACGTCCCTACTCTTAGTCCTATACTCTTGGCGCTCCTCTTCTCTTTCTTCGTGCGAACGCACTTTCCTCCTCTCCTTCTTCGACCAACAGTAATCCAATTTCCACCGGCGCCCTGTAGGTCAACAGCGCCGATGGCGGTCGTTGTTAACCCGGGCCTCGACCGATCCGGTATGGAAGTCATATGTTTGATTCGCATCTTTGATTTGGCAAAAGTTTTACGCCGGATGCCCTTCCTGACGCAACCCTCTGTATTTATCCGGGCTTGGGACCGGCACAATAAGACACTGGCTTGTGCCCTCTTGCGGCTACATTATGTTAGACCACTCAAGAAGTGAAATTAATTTAAATATAGGAAAGAACACAATAGACGGCATTTAACAATAAAATATCATGAGCCCTGATTACAGTTCAAACAGCAAATTTAAATCCTGTTTATTCAAAAGTGTGTTTATTCAGGCTGTAAATACAAAAGCTGCTTATATTTTCTTTAAAAAATTATGTGCATTATCTATAAATCTGGTCAATAGTTCCATCACAGACATGTCATTTGTCCTATGATTGTGCTATTTAACACTGTTTTTGGAGTGTTAGGTCTCAGTAAATAAAAAATACAATGACAAATTTACATTTGTTATTGTATACCTTATGTGAGCAGCAATGGAAGTTCAGAACATCATGAAGACTCACATTTCCTGATTTACATTAAAAATGACCACGTTCTTAATTTGCTCTGTTCTGTTAATGTAAGTCGACACCATAGAGCGTTGGTATGTTGTCATATCTGAACCTCTGCGCTGATGTCTTTTCCTCCGGTAGATGGAGTAAATTTTCCGCCTAAAATATTTCCCTGAGAAGACATACAGCAACGGGTTCAGGGCACTGTTGAGAAAGGCCAAATAGACTGAAATCTGTCCACCTATATCGAGAGTGTGGTCCCACTCCTCCTCATTTAACACTTTGACATCACACAGAGTGTCAAGGAAGGTGAACACCTGGTAGGGACCCCAACAAAGAAAGAAGACTAGTGTGACAGCATAAACCAGGATCACAGCCTTTGTGTCTTTAGTGTCTTGCAGTCCTCCGTCTTCTCTCCTCTGAGCTAAAGCCTTGATGATGTTTCCACTGCTGAAAGCAATAACCAGAAGAGGGATCACAAAGCCCACCATATTCATCACAATCTGATGACCAAACTTCCAAGAGCTGTCATGAGTATAATCCAGTATACAGGACATTGTCCCAAGCTCCTCAATGAACTTCACCTTCCTATGAACCAATGTTGCTGCACTCAATAAGAGCCCAAATATCCACAGGATGAAGCAGATCACCTTTGCATAAAGTGTTCTTCTCAGCTGTCTGGCTTTCATGGTCTTCACAAGTGCAAAGTAGCGGTCAACGCTAATCATCACCAGGGTGTAGCTGCTGGTGTAGTAGTTGATGATGATGATAGAGTTGACCAGTTTACATAAGGCCTCCCCATAAGGCCAGTTAAAGTTGTGGAGGATGTTCATCGCCCAGAAGGGGAGGCCACACAGGACAGTAAAGTCAGCCAGCGCAAGGTTACTCAGGTAGATCTCTGCCACAGTCAGTCGATCCTTGTGGAGAAAGTACACCCCCAGAACGAAGCTGTTAAAGAGGAGGCCCAGCAGCGATAAGGTGAAGATATATGGAGGGATGATGGTGTAGACCATCTCCCATTCTGCAGACAGTGGTAAATCTGATGGGGTGGGTGTGAGTGAAGTATTGCTGCTTTCAGACCATGGTTTTGTCACAGATAAACTCTCCATTTTATCCATGGGCTAGAAAAGAAAATACATACCGACAACACATCAGAGAAATGTGAGCTACACTATTCAAATCAAAAAATAAAAATGCTGAGTAAACTTAATGTGTTCAGAATGTCTTTATGTACAGTAAAATACATAAAAAATAGAATGATAGCTTGTAGCTTCACAGGTGATTAACGTCCGGTGAGCAAGATTTATAAAAACTGTGGAGCATTCTTTTAGCACATCTAAATACAGTTTTCTGTAAAGCAGAACAGCAAACCAAATTTCTTTGAAATAAAAAAAAAATATTGTAACAATGAAAACTTCTTTGTGTTTTTATACTTGAACACTTCCGGGAACAAAAATACAAAATGACACAAATGGAAAAAATCTTACCGTATGTTACATGGAAATGTTCGTCTTCTGGTCAAAACGCTAGTGAAAAGGGCACGTCTGGAACAGCACTAATCTGTGTACACTCAGCTCCCGGAGAGAGTACACAGCAAGTCAGTGGAGAGATCTGTTACAAGCGTTTTTGTATACAGAACTGCATACTTCCACACCCTTGGCCAAGAACTTCACTAAATCAACTTGTTTATCAAAGAGTCAAAATTTGTTCCAAGCAGATATTAGAGACATGCTGTGAATGCAGTGCACTGAATGTAATGGAGAGAGGATGAAGTTATTGAAAGTGGAAAAGTGTAAGAAATAACACCGTAATTTAATTATTATGAATTTGTTATAAAGGAAGTATTATTAGTAGCTTGAAAAAGTGTTGCCATGGACTGCTAACATTTGTAGAGGTCAAAAGAACTACAGTGCCAGATATTTGTATTTCATATGCAGTGCAATTCATTTTAATGTGGCACTTATTCCTCTGATTTAAAAAGCTAAAAGGATTATTGTTCAAACAGTCTTTAATCAACCTTAATTAATTAATATTATAAAATTATACTCTAATCTACGATCAATCCCTTCTAAATGTGTAACTGGATAAACATCAGTTGCATCACATTTATGTATATGCCTTTTAAATTGTAATCCTATTCTCAAACCGTGTCAAGTAACACATCTGATGTAGCTTTAAACCAAATACCATTCAAATTGGGTAGAAAACAATGCATGGAGAGGAATTATCTCAAATAACTGCAGTTGGTGCAGTCAATACCTTTTATGATGAAAGTGATTACATGTGGATCATGGAATAAATTAAGAACATGTCATCTTGTATAAACAGCATTCTTATGAAAAAAAAGACTCCATCCATTTAATAGTTGCAGGTGATGCTTTATTTAAGACAACCTTAGACGTCCCTCTACTTTCAGTACTGCAGCTTTAGACTAATTAACAACGATAGATTGAATGCCTGAATGTTTTTTCTAAAATAAAATTTTTTGTAAAAACAGTTTCTGATTCATGATGTGAAGAAGTTCAAGAAAACAAACTACAAAATGTCTCAGCAGGATCTATTTCAATACAAAGCACAACTACAGACAATATGTTATGAAATTATCTTTAATTTGCACCAAATTATGCTGCGTTCAGACAATGACTGCTAGAAGCAGCAACAGGTGTAGAATAACTATCAAAGGAAACTACATTTTACAGTAAGAAACTATGACATCAATATTGTAGTCAATTTGTATGCTAATCAAAGCTAGGCAAAGCTAACTTTCCTTTTTTATCTTCAGACCTGACAACAGTATCAACCTTTTATGTAATATCAGGCATAAGAGAAAGCAAATAAGAAGCAAAGGTAAACAAGCAAACAAAGAACACTGTCTAACTAACTAACTAAAAAAGCAAGAAGCATGTTTAACAAACATGTATGTATATAGGTACGGCTAGATTTGAATGCTCTCAGTTTTTTTATTTGAGCTGAGTTTGGAACGACTGAACTTCCTCCGCTGACTTTTCCCCCTACAGAACAAGCATCTGAACACTTCCTTTGCCCTTTCTTTAAAGTGCTTTCCCACAATCACATACAGGAAAGGATTCAATGAGCTGTTACTATAGCCAAGGTAAGTTGATAACTGAATGCCAATGTCCAATGCAGTCCCCCAAGTACAACCTGTAATGACTTCATAATGTTCCAAGGTATCCAAAAAGAGCATGATCTGGTATGGCAGCCAGCAGAGGATGAATACAGCAAGAACGACAAGAACCAGTTGGGCAGCCTTGTTTTCCACAATGCTTCTGTTGCTTTGTCTTAACTTCTGGCTTCTCCAAAGGACTTTAATGATGTGGTAACTACAGAAAGATACAACAGGAACAGGGATAAGAAAGCCCACTACGCTGACAGTCATGTTGTAGCGTAGTCTCCAACCTTCATGGGGGTATGCCATGTAGCATGCAAGAACTTCATACTGTGGGAAGAAGTGGACAGAGCGGAACAGGATAGCAGGAAAGCTGAGCAAGACTCCAGCAATCCAGATAATCAAGCAAATCCCATGTGCCCAGAAGGCACGTCTCTGGGTCAGGGGTCTGGTTAGAGCCACGTATCGGTCCACGCTTACAAGGGTGAGGAACAGCACACTGCAGTAATAATTCATCCCAATGACAAAGTTGATAAGCTGGCACATACGCTCCCCAAACATCCAGTTGAACTTGTTGATAATGGTTGCAACCCAGAACGGCAGGCAGGAAACCATGAGGAGATCGGCTGCTGCCAAGTTGCTGAGGTAGATGTCGGCCACGCAGCTATTTCGCTTCTGGAGGCAGAATACGCAGAGAACGAAGGCATTGCCGATTACTCCAAGAACACAGATGATGGACATATATGCAGGCTGCATGGTGTGTACCCAATCCCATGCATCTCTTTGGCTGCAGTTGGACTCAGCTCCTGCAGAGCTCTCCATAATCACCCTTCTGATCACTGTGAAAGCTGTGGTGCAGTAACAGCACTTTTAGAGGTAAAAATAAGGGTGTGTTCAACAAACAGATGCAAATATCAAACCTTTTAGCTGTGTAAACATGGTTTTAATGTATGTGTTCCGTCATCGGGAGACAAGCTCTAGTGTCAAAGAATAATAGATCTAATGGTGTATGAATAATGATGCTTTATTGGACTGCGTAGACACATGCCATTGAGTCCCTGCTGTCTGAGGTGTGTCTGGGAAACAGATGGTGCAAGAGGCATGTTTGGGCTGGCCACAAATTCACACATGCAATAACATACATTTTGATTATGATTATGATTTATAAAGTGCAGATTCATTTTTAGGAATAAAAGCAGGAAATGGCTATTGTTCCATTTCCTAGATTTGAACAATGTGCTGCAGGACCTGTCTACATAATTTGTTTTTCACGTAACTCAACGGGCGGACAAAAAAAGATTTTGAGAAATACAGTTTTGCACAATTTTGAAACATAGAAACGAATACTTGAAACAGGGTCAAGTGGTGTATTACTGGCTCACATTTTGAAGTAACTTTGTCTGCCTGCATGCTTTTTGTTCCACAGCAATTTTCAGCCCTGGCAATGGCAGTAAAGCCTCACTCCTAACAAAGGTTTCCTGTTTGGCCTGACATGCTTTCATTTTGCAGACAACTAGGGGTGTACCCTTACCCGCAGCCCACACTGAGTCAACATGAGACCATTAAATGGTGTGGGGAGAAATGTATAATGGCTCAACTTATTTCCATACAGCCAACAAAATGGAGCATGTTTGTGTGTCACCAGTGGAAACTCTTGACTGATTCCTGTTTTTAAACTCAGCAGACAATGAGTCATAAACACTAAAAAAAAAAAAAAACTTAGCAAGAACTTTGTTGAGAACTCTCATTTTCTGGTTTTTGTGCTGGAGTTAAAAAAAAAAAAATATATATATATAACAGTTCATTATTCGAACCAATTTACACATTCATTCGATAGTTATGTACAGATAGAGCGACAAATGCTGGGACTGCTTATGAGTTTTCAGCTATACAAGGCAGAACATTAAAATTGTATATACATAAATCCAGGACATCCTATATACTGATGCGTACAATTACACAATAACAACATATAAAATCTGATGGAATTGTTATAAAGTTAAAAATCCAGGTTACCCAGGTGACCCTGTGACATACAATAATTTAATATAGTTAAAATACGACTTTACTTTCAATTTCATACACCTTCTACAAAAGAGAAAATTCTTGTCAACCCAAAATTTCAATGTTTCAATTGAGGAAGAATGACTTTGGAACCTTAATATTGTCATTTGAATCAATTTCTGAAAGTCATATTTTAAATAGTCCTCAGTGTGGATGACTGGTTTGAACGAGTGGATTCAGAAGACCCTGTTTTCTTATTGTTAAACTGCTTAAAGACTTCTGAAACTTTTTTCCGGAAGTTTTTTCCCACGATGACGTAGAGGATGGGGTTGAGGACGCAGTTGGAGAAGGCTAAGTAGGTGAATATCTGGTTGCAGATATCTAAGACGGTCTGGAGGTGACACCCTTCCAGGACTTCAGTTCGTAGCAGCACATCCAGTGCTGTGACTATGTGGAACGGCACCCAGCATAATAGGAATGCCAGTAGGACTGCCAGCAGCAGCGTGGTGGCTCTCTGTTCTGTCTTCTCAGTGTTCATTCTTTCTATTGCCTGGATCTTCAAAGCCTGTATAATTTTCAGTGTGCAGAATGAGATGACTGAAATTGGAATAATGAAGCTAAAAACAATCAGGAGCACATCACAAACCAGCTCTATAATTTGGTTTGGGTAATCCAGAAAACATGCATGTACTCCATACTCATGGAAATAGTGTACTTTGCGAAAGATGAGTGTAGGGACACCCAGAAGCACACCAAAACCCCACATCAGCAGACAGCTTAATTTAGCATATTTTGGCCTGCGCATCCTGCCGTAAGACATTGTATACACTAGCGCCACATAGCGGTCTATGCTAACCATAACAAGGAAATAGATACTGCAGTAGGCATTCATCTTAATGCCCAGGTTGACGACTTTGCATAGGAACTGTCCAAAAGGCCAGTTGAAATCATTGAATATGTTGACAGCCCAGAAAGGCAAACAGGACACCAAAACAAGGTCAGCAGCAGCCAAGTTGCTCAAGTAAATCTCAGCTACAGTGCAGGCCTTCTTATGGAGGCAGAAAACCATTAAGACAAACACATTAAAGATGATTCCAAGTACAGTGATGAGCAGGATGTACACTGGCTGACTGGAATTGAGCCACTCCCAAGCATCTGTTTCAGGGCACTCAGTGCCATTTGTGATGTTGAGGTCTCCATATACAGTTGTGGTGTCGAAACTCAGAATGCTGTGGGGAAAGAAAAACAAATTAAACATTTAATAGCATTATAAATCCTTTCACCTTTTATGCAAAACAGTTTTCGCTTCTGCTTTTTGCTTTTGCTTCCTTCCCAAACAGTATCCTTCACCTTCCCAGACCAGAACCCAGGTCCTCCATCTTGCTGTGCATAGAGTTTAGACAAGGGTTACACCTGGTGCTTTATAACATCAAGCAGTCTGTCTAAGCGATTCTTTTATGATAGGTATGAAAATGAAAATGATGAAGGTTTGTATAAGCAGACGTGCCTCAACCATGAGCTTTGACCCACAATTGTCCAGTTGCTCAAGCCACATTGATCCCATTCACATCAATTGAGGATGAAAGACTTTTGCGTCATGCAATGGCATGATCTTGTGAGGGAAAGCCCCAGCGTGTAGGACTGTTCAGGAGATCCAACTAATAAAATTCTGTTTACTTTCTGACTATAGATCCTCCTAATGTTTGAACAAAGGCAACTATAAAAAGGAAGTCACTTAAATCACTCTTTTTTTTTGCACATTTTTCTTTAATTTAATTGGCTGACTAGCTAAATAAGGCAAGGTCAAGAAGTAAATACAGTACACTGTGTACTCTCATAGTCCAATGCGATATTTAAGTTAGTTATTGTTCAACTACTGAGGTGTACAAAACTGTGGTGAGACCAGCGATGTTGTTTGGTCTAGAGACAGTGTCACTGAGGAAAAGACAGGAGGCAGAGCTGGAGGTAGCAGAGATGAAGATGCTGAGGTTCTCTTTGGGAGTGGCCAGGAAGGATAGGATCAGGAATGAGTACATCAGAGGGACAGCACATGTTAGAGGTTTTGGAAATAAAGTCAGAGAGGCCAGACTGAGATGGTTTGGACATGTCCAGAGGAGAGATAGTGAATATATTGGTAGAAGGATGCTGAGTTTTGAACTGCCAGGCAGGAGGCCTAGAGGAAGACCAAAGAGGAGGTTTATGGATGTAGTGAAAGAGGACATGAAGGTAGTTGGTGTGAGAGAAGAGGATTCAAAGGACAGGGTAAGATGGAGGCAATTGATTCGATGTGGCGACCCCTGAAGGGAAAAGCCGAAAGGAAAAGAAGATTGTTCAACTACTGACCTTCGTTTGTTTATTGATGTAACTTTTTTCTATTTCTATAATTTTTGGGTAATGCGGTTCTGCTGTGTAATTTGTTGTCAGCGTTGCCCATGCCTTTGCCCACTGCAGAAATGTTGATTACAGGGTCATGCTCTGAATTGGTCGTCATTTTTTTTAGGGGAACAGAGTTGAACATATTTTTTGCTTACACTGTTACTTTCAGGCAGTGTGCTTTCTACTGCAATAAAAACAACTTATAATACTATAATAAAATTACTGGACAATTACAGTAACATTTCATCCCCTGCAAACAGCTGATCATTACTGAAGCTGAGTGCTTTGAGGGCCAACTGCAAACCCAATAATAAAACAGAGCAGTGTATTTAAGTGCCCATCTCCATCCTACAAATCGTATTGCTGTTGCAATTTCTATTTCCTGAATTGCATTTTTTCTCATGTAGTCACTGCCAGCACTATCTTCAATCATCGATCATAAAGATATTTCTGCTGAACATGTTTCAAAATCATGCAGTGCAGGGTTTGCCATGTTGCGTTCATGGGCAACAGAGCTCTGTTAAATTTAATCTCCCCAGTGTTGTGTGATATCATGTTAACTCCCCAAGTTTATATATGTATTGTATATATATTTGAGAACATTTTTAATTCATTTTTAATCAACAACAATCAATATGGTAGATGGTAGGTCTAGACGAAAAGTCACAGAGAAATTTGTAATTCACCTGCAGATACAATATTCCATCTGTATATTATAAGGGAGAAAATGAAAATAAATTTTAAAAAAATACGTTGCTATATGCAACGTATGCCTGACTTTTATAAAATACCACACATTTTATGTACATACTATATATGACTATGTAATTCTCTACTATTTTCTTTTACTCCACATAAATACATAAAGAAAAAGTTTTATACATACCTTGTCGGCTGAAGAGTCATCTCTTATGAGTGTATCCAGATGTGATGTGTCCAGATGTCTGGTTACACTGCTCCTGTAATCTCCCTTACTCTACTCTAGTCTGTCTGTGACTCGCTCTCTTAAAGGAAACTGCAATTAAACAGCCAAAACGTCATTCTTGAGTCTACATGCTTTCTTTATTTTCTCTCTCTCTCCTGTTTGTCTCTTTTCCTCTTCTTCTGACTTCTAAATAAATTCACACTGAGGATGTCTTTCCGTATTTTCCACATTTTAGACAACAAAGCAGTCACTCAAGTCTCTGTTTTGAAAAACTATGTTTTAAAGTGAACCTTCCATTTAATGTAGCAACTATTTTGTCATCATTTAAACTGGAACAAAACATGAGATGAAAGTTAAGGTGAAAATATATAATTGTAAATCAGAGACAAACAAAATACTTCTACTTGGAACTGAGATATTATGTTCACTGGAGATGTTTGGATACTCTTTTCTTGAAAATTTTTTTGAAAAAAATTTTCTGAGTGAAACTATTCCTTTCTGAAAAGCATTAGGCTACATTAAATTGAAAAGTTCCCTTTGTTATAAATTTTCAAGGAAGAAATTAATGGGATGATTGAAAACATGAAACTATAAAACTAGACTATTTTAATTCTAATTAAAAATCCAAAGACCACAGCTTGAGTTGTACAATGGTGGAGCGACGTGAACGCACCATTAGTGTACCCTCCCAAACTTCTGTTTACCTGATCAGATTCTGTAACACCATTTGTGCATTTCTACCATTTGACTGGTGATAACTACAATTGCTGGTGCATCACACAGGCAGTATTCGTGCACCGCTACATACACAGGCTCACTGTATTGTTGCTTTAAGACATCACAGCAGTGATCAACTTTGTCATGGTCAAGTAAAAGCAAAACATTTATGCAAGTTAATGCTGCTACTATACCTACTCAAGGTAATATATAGACTACCTATAAACACTGAAAACATGGCCTACCTTTTGCTCAAATTCTTTCTCGGGTGAGTTTTCCCTTCGTCTTCCCAAAATCACCCGACTTGACTCTAACAGTTGGACGAGTGTCTTCTTTTGTGGTGATGGTAGAAATCTTTGTCTTTGTGATGGTGAATCCTCTTTTGTTTGCACTTCTCTCGCTTTATTTTATGGACAAAAAATGGTGAATTCTGAAATTTCTTGTTGTTGCTCACCAGCAAAAAAAAAGAAAAGAAAAACAACTTAAGAATAATTCTAATTCAAATTATCATGACTCCCTTGTTATCAGTTTCTGTTCTCTTGCAGTCTTGTATTGTGTGACTCAGATCATTCCCCATGCACAATGTTGACGCTGACTCTCCAGTCTTGCTCCTAATCTACCAAATTAAGATTTGTAGGTGAATGACGTTATTAGATTTTGTAAACTTCGCTAAAGTAGATCTGTTTGTCCACGTCAGTTGGCTCAAGCTTCTGAACATCAGCCCCAATCTGGGGAAAGAGTGCTTGTGAGACACAATGTTGTGAAAAGGCACTTTAAATGAAATGCCATTTAAAAGTTAGTGTCAGTAATGTATAGAATAATGTGTGTGTCACATTCATATGAATGTGGTGCTCTGAATATGTGCACGTAATGTGAGCTTCCTTGAAGTTGTATAATAGTGTCGACTTTTCAAGGTCTTCCTAAACACATGCAAAAAGAACTAACTGCTTGATTTTCTGTAAATGTATACCTGTTGCTTTTACATGAACCTGGGAAATCTGATTACTGTACTGTCCTCAAAGCGACCTCCAACAGGTGGGATCCCTGTAACTACGGAGAAGCAGATAGCATGTAGTTAATTTAATAGCAGCAACATAATGAAGCTTCCTGGTGCTCTAATGGAGTGATTTCCTCCTTTCCTCATCCACCATTTCCTTGTTTCCTGATGCGATAAGAAGCAAAATACATTTTATAATTTGACGGATGATCTTATTCACATTGTATAATTATTTCCTTGAAAAAAATACAAGGGAAACTGGAAAGCCCAAAAAATATAATAATAGTAATAATAATAATAAAGCCAAATAAGTAGCTGTGTACCATAATGTAGCCGCAAGAGGGCACAAGCCAGTGTCTTATTGTGCCGGTCCCAAGCCCAGATAAATACAGAGGGTTGCGTCAGGAAGGGCATCCGGCGTAAAACTTTTGCCAAATCAAAGATGCGAATCAAACATATGACTTCCATACCGGATCGGTCGAGGCCCGGGTTAACAACGACCGCCATTGGCGCTGTTGACCTACAGGGCGCCGGTGGAAATTGGATTACTGTTGGTCGAAGAAGGAGAGGAGGAAAGTGCGTTCGCACGAAGAAAGAGAAGAGGAGCGCCAAGAGTATAGGACTAAGAGTAGGGACGTTGAATGTTGGAACTATGACAGGAAAAGGTAGAGAGTTGGTTGACATGATGCAGAGGAGGAAGGCAGACATACTGTGTGTCCAGGAGACCAGGTGGAAAGGTAGCAAGGCTAGAAGTTTAGGAGCAGGGTTCAAGTTGTTCTATCATGGTGTAGATAGGAAGAGAAATGGAGTAGGAATTATCTTGAAGGAGGAGTTTGTTAGGAACGTCCTGGAGGTAAAAAGAGTGTCGGATAGAGTGATGAGTCTGAAGCTAGAAATAGAAGGTGTGATGTTCAATGTTGTTAGTGGGTATGCTCCACAGGTAGGATGTGAGCTGGAGGAGAAGGAGAAATTCTGGTTGGACTTTGATGAAGTGATGCAGAGCATACCTAGAAGTGAGAGAGTTGTGATTGGTGCAGACTTCAATGGACATGTTGGTGCAGGTAACAGAGGTGATGAGAAAGTGATGGGCAGGTTTGGTATCCAGGAGAGGAACGCAGGACAGATGGTAGTTGACTTTGCAAAAAGGATGGAAATGGCTGTAGTGAATACTTTCTTCCAGAAGAGGCAGGAACATAGGGTGACCTATAAGAGTGGTGGTAGGAGCACACAGGTAGACTACATCTTGTGTAGACGATGTAACCTGAAGGAGATCAGTGACTGCAAAGTAGTGGTAGGCGAGAGTGTAGCCAAACAGCATAGGATGGTGGTGTGTAGGATGACTCTGGTGGTGAGGAAGATGAAGAGGGCAAAGGCAGAGCAGAGGACGAAATGGTGGAAGCTGAAAAAGGAAGGGTATTGCATGACCTTTAGGAAGGAGTTAAGACAGGCTCTGGGTGGTCAGGAGGTGCTTCCAGATGACTGGACAACTACAGCTAATGTGATCAGGGAGACAGGTAGGAGAGTATTTGGTGTGTCATCTGGAAGGAAAGTAGATAAGGAGACTTGGTGGTGGAATGAGGAGGTACAGGAGTGTATACAAAGAAAGAGGTTAGCTAAGAAGAAGTGGGACACTGAGAGGACTGAGGAGAGTAGACAGGAGTACAGGGAGATACAGCGTAAGGTGAAGGTAGAGGTAGCAAAGGCCAAACAAGGTGCTTATGATGACTTGTATGCTAGGTTGGACAGTAAGGAGGGAGAGACTGATCTATACAGGCTGGCAAGACAGAGAGATAGAGATGGGAAGGACGTGCAGCAGGTTAGGGTGATTAAGGATAGGGATGGAAGTCTATTGACAGGTGCCAGCAGTGTGATGGGAAGATGGAAAGAGTACTTTGAAGAGTTGATGAACGTGGAAAATGAAAGAGAACAAAGACTAGAAGAGGTGACTGTTGTGGACCAGGATGTAGCAAAGATTAGCCAGGATGAAGTGAGGAGGGCACTGAAGAGGATGAAGAGTGGAAAGGCAGTCGGTCCTGATGATATACCTGTAGAGGTTTGGAAGTGTCTAGGAGAGGTGGCAGTAGAGTTTCTGATTGGGTTGTTCAACAGGATCTTGTGAGAAGATGCCTGAGGAGTGGAGGAGAAGTGTGCTGGTGCCCATTTTTAAGAACAAGGGAGATGTGCAGAGTTGTGGCAACTACAGAGGAATAAAGCTGATGAGCCATACAATGAAGTTATGGGAAAGAGTAGTGGAAGCTAGACTAAGGGCAGAAGTGAGCATTTGTGAGCAGCAGTATGGTTTCATGCCAAAAAAGAGTACTACAGATGCAGTATTTGCTTTGAGGATGTTGATAGAGAAATACAGAGAAGGCCAGACGGAGCTGCATTGTGTTTTTGTAGATCTGGAGAAAGCTTATGACAGGGTGCCCAGAGAGGAACTGTGGTATTGTATGAGGAAGTCTGGAGAGTCAGAGAAGTATGTTAGAGCGGTGCAGGACATGTATGAGGACTGTAAGACAGTGGTGAGGTGTGCTGTAGGTGTGACAGAGGAGTTCAAGGTGGAGGTGGGACTGCATCAGGGATCAGCTCTGAGCCCCTTCTTGTTCGCTATGGTGATGGACAGGCTGACAGATGAGGTTAGACAGGAATCTCCATGGACTATGATGTTTGCAGATGACATTGTGATCTGCAGTGAGAGTAGGGAAGAGGTGGAGGAGAAGCTAGAGAGGTGGAGGTTTGTCCTGGAAAGGAGAGGGATGAAGGTTAGCCGCAGTAAGACAGAGTACATGTGTGTGAATGAGAGGGACCCAAGTGGAAGAGTGAGGTTACAGGGAGAAGAGATCAAGAAGGTGGAGGATTTTAAGTACTTAGGGTCAACAGTCCAGAGCAATGGAGAGTGTGGAAAAAAGGTGAAGAAACGTGTGCAGGCAGGATGGAATGGGTGGAGAAAAGTGTCAGGTGTGATGTGTGATAGAAGAGTTTCAGCTAAAATGAAAGGAAAGGTGTAGAAAACTGTGGTGAGACCAGCGATGTTGTTTGGTCTAGAGACAGTGTCACTGAGGAAAAGACAGGAGGCAGAGCTGGAGATAGCAGAGATGAAGATGCTGAGGTTCTCTCTGGGAGTGACCAGGAAGGATAGGATCAGGAATGAGTACATCAGCAGGACAGCACATGTTAGAGGTTTTGGAGATAAAGTCAGAGAGGCCAGACTGAGATGGTTTGGACATGTCCAGAGGAGAGATAGTGAATATATTGGTAGAAGGATGCTGAGTTTTGAACTGCCAGACAGGAGGCCGAGAGGAAGACCAAAGAGGAGGTTTATGGATGTAGTGAAAGAGGACATGAAGGTAGTTGGTGTGAGAGAAGAGGATGCAAAGGACAGGGTTAGATGGAGGCAATTGATTCGCTGTGGCGACCCCTGAAGGGAAAAGCCGAAAGGAAAAGAAGAAGAAGTAGCTGTGTACCATGTACACACAACTGATTAAAATGTCAAAAGTAATTTTAATTTTATCTTATCTTTTGGGATCCAGACTGCTTCAACTCCTGATGTTTTCACTTTGGACTGCCTTACAGCTGCTATCCTGTTTGTCTTCATAACATTTTAAAAGAACCATTCTTCCTGTCCAGCCTCCAGCACAGACCATCTGGTGTGACAGTGAGCTCTGGTTTTGTAATTGTCTCTGAACTGTTTTCTATTCCTGTATTCCGCTGTACTGTATATGGTTGTCCATATGGTTTGACGAGATTTATTATACAAAATGCGTCTAGAAATTTTCCAAAAAGGTTAAGAAAAAACAAAACAGGCACAATGTGAAGATTTTTCTCCAAATCACCTTTAGCTAATGTTTTTTTTGACACTTACTAAAAAATAATGTAACTTTAACATCACTAAAACATTACAATCCATGAAAGTAATCGCACAAACTGTCATGTTAAAAGAAAGAATAATATAATGGATAGAATCAAGGGTATAGAGGGCACCATGGTTATTTCTGACTGTCAGTTAAGTTAACTTCCAATTCATTAGTGGCCTTACCAACTGGAGTGTGTCTGTACCATCAGCTCAAATCACAAGGCCTAAGCTCAGCTGGTCTATGATCAGTATTTTATATGAAAGTTGTACCAGTCACAGCCTCCGATTATTGTGACTTTGAGGACAGAAAGGACACAGCAAGGGACATGAGGGGAGTAACTCAATGAGAGAATCAGGCAGACTTTTTTTCTTATGCCATGTTTTACATTATAGTTCCTTTCTTTGACTCTTCTAGCCTCAGAAATTGCCCCAACTGGTTTGCATTATTGATTAACCTCCTGTGTATTAAGTCCATTTGCTTTTACTCATTCAATCAACTTTTCTGTTTGCTTTGTCTTTACGAACCTTTTTAGCGTCTGGGTTTCTTTCAGGTGTATATTGGATTATTCTCATTGGGATTATAATTTTGAACTCAGGATGTTTTCATCTTGCCATCTAGCTTCCTTAACTTAGTTTGGGAGTTGCAACTTCCAAAGAGCAGCCACTAGTGCTGCTCTTTAGCGCAGCACTAGTGGCTCTCAGGAGCTTTTCAAAAATGTATGAAAATGAAAAAAGATAGAAGTAAAATATATTTTTTGTTTTTGTATTTTGTAAGAGGACAAATATGACACAAACATTCCTAACATATTTCAGTGCTGTAAAATGTTTACGGTAAATATTAAATTTGAATAGTTCTGTCGATGACCATTTGCGTCACAGGCTGTGACACATGTTTTTGTCAGTTTGGCGTTGTGCCACGCAGGTGGCTGTTGCAAACAAAGCGGTGGGTGTGTGATGGGCCATGGATCCCAAAGTGAAACAGAAAGATAGCTGAGGAGAACAGATGATTCAACAGTTCTTGGATCAAATCATTTGCTTTCATTGCCAATGCGGGAGGATTTCCTGCCTATTTGCTTTGTAATGAGAAGTTTTCAAATAACAAAAAGAGTAATGTGGAAAGACATTTCCATGGAAGGCATGCTACCTTTACAGCTGAGCTACAGCTACCGTCCTACCTCCTCGATAGGTAAATAAGCATTGTTTGGTTTTTATCATGCTGATTTTAGTAGCTATGACTGAAATACATTAGTGATATCTGACAGAATGTCCAGACAGATCTGTGAGTACTGTTTTAATTACATCTGTTCATTTTTTTGGATAGTTTGAATTAAATATTTCATGTCTATTTTAAATTATGCATTTTTAAAAGCATTTGTCCCAGAGTCTTTAATACAATCTCAAAACATAGCAAATAATATCTGATGGCAATGGGATTAGCTAAAAAAAAAGTTCTAATATGATCCTTCAAAACACTATGCCTGATTCAATCAGCTTTTATTATATTAACAGCCTTGTCACTTTAGTCGTCCTTCAAGTTGATAGATATTCTATAAATCCTTTACCTCTAAGTAATAGATCACAGCAAACTGAAAGGTCTGAGTAATCAAAAAGACAGACTAAAACTCAGCTGCTGCTGCAATGTCTTGGTGTGTAAAGATCTAAATATAAGATAAAGTTGGGACATGTGGGCGGCAAGGCTCCTGCTTCGAATACAAAATACTCCGCTCATTTGCTGTCTCCTTCAGCTCATTTCTTAAGGATTTTCCAGGTTCTGAGCTCAACTATTTGGTACTGATCCCACCCCCGCTTGTGTTTCGTAACTCCTTACAGCTTTTAGCCAACAGAGTTCCACTTATGTAGTTTACACATTGCTTTCACAGCTGTCTGGCAGAATCAGGGCGGTTGAGAGGCGAGTGAATGACAGACGAAATCAAACCACCCCCATCCTCTGACGCCGGGAGACGTCCCAGCTCCTGTCTGAAACCACTAATGCAACTTTTGCTCACTGCAGTGGAAAACACCCATTTCATCAGAAAGTCAAGGGATATTCAACCACTGTAATGCCATACAGCTTTCTGAAATTATCCTGGCAAATTGGCATTGAATACACTTCATTTTTTGCAGAGACAGAGACCGCCTAATTAGTTGTACAGCATAGTAAGGTTTTGGACAGAAATCTGGACCTTCCCCAGTATTTTTTGCACTATAGTTTACATGCTTGATGTGTCAAAATAAAGGTAACTGAAACTGAGCAAATCAAACAAGAGATAATAAAAATAGGACTTTATTTTCACATCCCCTTTTTATGGGATTGTGCCAGTCATCACAAGACTATCAAACACAGTGACTCACATCCTGGTGTTTTGCCATTGTCCAAATATGTCGAAAGACTACATAATTTGAACATCAGATCAAACACGAAAACAGTAAATCTGCCATTTATGGTCAACTGTCTAAGTGCAATGTAAGCTTTCAGCTTTCTGATGAAAGCTGAAAGCTTACATATGTATGTAATGGTTTCAAGAAGAACTGAGTGAGAAGGAAAGTTTGGAGAAAAACACTCATCATTTCGTCATTTGGTTCAATTGGTAAATGTGATCATGATAAATATTAATCATTCTATCCACTCTGGTTCATCACACAACTTCAACCAATGCTTTTGAAAAATAAACTGTTTTTTCCACTGAGCAAGACATCAAACTGATAAAATACAACTCACAAAATCAAATTTACTGGAGTCTATATTGTCAAATATGACAATTGTAGAAATACATAGTAAATACAACTAGGCACAGTCAAAGATAAACAGACTCCTGTCTTGTTTTGGATGCTTGAATATTGTGTCTCTTTTACTCTGATGCTGACTGACAGACTACATGGCAAACGTTGGCCTCGGGGACTCTGGCAATGACTGTGAGAATCACAGCATTGTCAAAGGCAGTCAGTAAAACAAGCAGAAAGGATTCCTGCATCATATCACTGACTCATCTCCTCTATTTCCAAAAAGATTTTTTTTTTTCTGTCTGAAAAGGAAAAACTTCAGAAACAGTCCAGTAGCAAAGAAAGAAAAGGAAACAATAATGTGAAAGATTTTTCAGCCATAATACAAGCAAAAAGAGAATGTGAATTGTTTAAAAATGGATTATAATATATAACCATTACTCCTAGTAAGAGTTACACAGCACATTTTATTAATTTCTTTCTGTGTTCAAACACCAAGGCAAAAATGGCAAATAAAAATCATTAAGTTGACAGCAGTTAGACAGATGAAGAGAAATAAAGCTCAAGACTGACTTGTCTTTTTAAATCTAAAGCTTTTTAAGATTTTACTTATAATCAAAACAAAAATATATCGAAATGTTCCTAATTTTAAATAATCATATCACATTGTATTGTACTTGTATTTATTTTACTGTCACAAGTTGTATTGAACTTATGATAGTAAAATAAAAACATTTGTAGACAATATGTATTCATTATATGAATAAAAGCTGAAGCCAAATCTTATTCCAATAAGGATGAGTTTGAATCAACACTGTACATTTGCATGTAGTCACGATCATCATTCATTTGCAGTGGAGTCCTCTAGTGGATGAAACATAAAGTGCTCTGAGCCTCAGAAATTCAATAGTGCAAGGAGTAGGGACAGACAGTACTCTTCTGAAGAAGTATTTATAGAAACAATTGATTAGATTATTTTTACTTTATTTACTTTTATAATAAAATACATCACATCGACATGCAAACCTTGTCAGTTCTCCTCTACTACTGGCTGTAAGTCTGTCTGTTACAAGACAGGTTACACCAATAATAGTATGTACTGTATGTAGCCCCCCTCTTGCTGTCCCTAGCAAATACTGTGGGCGACCAACCTGAGTTTGTTGTTTCCGATCCTGATGTTGTGAAGAGGCTGAGGTGAACCAATGGGGCACGGGAAAAGAGTCAGGTGCCCGGAAGATTGGGGAGCACATGGGAGAAGTGGAAGAGAGAGGCCCGCGAAGAGACGGACGGCGGAGAAGAAGAGAAAACTACGGATTAATAACAGATTGTGGCGGTGTTTAGCGCACGTCATGTATATAATGCTCAAGCAGACATGGATCATTCTTTATATTTAGTTTACTCAATTTGATCCTTTGCATTACCCTTTATTTTAAGGAAGGGCAGCACAGTGGCGCAGCGGGTAGTAGTCTCCTTTCTGTGGAAAGATTGTATATGTGTGTGTGTGTGTGTGTGTGTGTGTGTGTGTGTGTGTGTGTGTGTGTGTGTGTGTTCTAACCAGGAGCATGTCTGTACAAAGCATGTTCTTCCTGAGTTTCCTCTGACCATTCCAGCTTCATCTGACCCTTCAAAGACATGCAGTACCGGAGATACTGCCTTTAGGTCTCAATGTGAACCAATGCCTGAATGTCTCTATAATGTATGTCTACCATATGAAACACAGGTGGTCTTTCCTTCCAGCTACCATCTGTTGGAATAGACTCCAGCCAAGATGTTGTACCACTGAGTGGATACTCAGTGGTACAGTGGATACTCAGTGGATACTCAAGTTCATATTCTTTCTGCCCTCAAAAATAAAAGAAGGCTTTGATGGTAAATCTGAGCTTACAGAAATGACTTCAGAGGGTCAAATAGCACTGCTGTTATAATACATAACAAAAAGAGGAAAAGAATACTAAATGTTTCATGTTTCACACCAAACTAGAAATCAATCTCTAGAAGAGTACCTGTCAGACATTCGTCACCACACAGTGAAATGGACAGTGGCTTCCACTGTCTATTCCGCACCTCTTCCTTCTCATTTTCCTGCATTTTTGGTCTTTTCAATCAGTCTGTCATTTTCTGTTGGCCTGTGAATCTATCTATGTGTCTCTTTATTCAGCTCTTGCTCCCAATTCAATAGATCCCATATTAGCCCCCAGGCACAGTTCCCACTCTAATTCCGGCCGTCAGCCATGTAAGTGACACCGCAAATGTCTGCTCTGTCTGCGAATGGGCACGTCAGGCAACCAGAGTGATGTATGTCAGTCTCCATGGTGACAAGCTGTATGTTCTGCATTCTAATATCCAGGTTTCCGGTGTGGTGTCAGAGCTGTGTCCTGTGGAAGGATGGGAGACTGATTCCCAGGAGTCCACCAGTGATCTGTGAGAAGTTTCTGACAAAGACATTGACAATCCTGTTAGGTTGAATTACACTTCAGTGTAACAGAGATGCTAGCATGTAGACTACTCTTATTTTGACCAATATTCCATTGTGAATATTGCAAATAGTAGGAAACTACTTCATCACCTTGCTCAATAATAAGAAAGTTACCGTAGTTTCAAATGAAAAATAATAACAAGCACAATGTGTTGGCGATTTGTCTCAGGGCACAGGTGGGCAGGGGTACATCCATCTTGTCTAAAGGGCAGCTCTCTCATAAATTCCCTTCTCTTTCTGAGGATGTTTTCTATATGAGATGACGGGCAGAGACAGACACTTTGTCTGTCCTACTGCCTAATAGAAGAGAAAGAGAGAGAGAGTGTGAGAGAGAAGGAGATCCAGCCATCCACTCAGCAGCAATACTAAATCAAAAGAATAGGGCTCTTGCCTTTTGGATGACAGGTGATGCTGAGCTCCCATCATGGAGTAACAGTAATGAAGCATTTTACCCTGACACTGCTGCAGCATCAGGGGGTGGCGGAGCCCACAGGATTGCATTGAGGACACTGTGTTCCTTGTCACCATTGGCATAATGTTTACCATCACAATGGAACTCTTACTAGAAAGCAAGATTTAATGTAGAAATGGATTACATGTGACTTTTGCCTTCTTTCTGTGTCCGGACAAATCGTATTTCTAAGAAAGTAATCAGTGGGACAGCCTTCAATTATGGCTTCGTTTTGAAGGGAAATCAATTATCAGAACATCATATAGGGTACCACATATTTATTTAAGTTCTTCCCACGGCTAATACTGTCTCAGCATGAGGGAGTCTGCTTACTTGGCTAATGTTTTTATTTTATGTGTAATTGTTCTAATTAGTCTGAGCTGTAGGTGTTGCTTTAAGCTCCTCATTAGAAGATGTCAGAAGAAACTGGAGAGGAAAGCAACTATAATGACCAGCATCATTAGCAGGTGTGTTTGCATGTGAGGGGAAAGAAAGAAAAACAAGTTCCAGAAATTTACAGTCACCTACTTATTTATGCATAGAATTAGAGAATAAGACTCTATTCGGCTTGTGCTCTGAACCACTTTGCATCAAAAACAATGTCAGAGTCAATTGCATAAAGCAAAATTCATTGAGGCAGTGGTGGTCCCGAAGGCTCTCGATCTGATGGGAACAAGCTTTTTCTTCCACTTGGAAACCTCATGCAGGGAACACTGGTTGAACAGCTCATTATTAATTTTGTTAACAACCTAATTCCATAAACCTAGAAAAATGAACCAATCTCCAACATGCTAATGCATCCCTATTATTGTCCCTCCATTGATGCAGTTCACCCATCTCCAAATTTTAATAGTTCACCTCAGGAGAGACATTAAACTTTTCAATTCTGCTTCCTGCTGCACAATCAGGCCACTGCCTTGACTAATAGGAGAGTTTTCAATGACCTTAAAACAAACAGGGAAGAAAAATAGAGTTGAATTGTGTTTACTTGTATATTTTATCCTGTGAAATATACAAATTTGAACTCTGCAAAATCATATTTGTGCCCAAACAAACAGAGCTTTGTGAGGATTCGGTCAGTTTCCATGCAAGATGGTGTAGCCCACCAAAAGTATGGACACTGGTGAAGTTTTGACTGGGACTGTCGCTCTCTCAAGTACCTTTGCTAACGTGTTAGCATCATTGCAGCTTCTAGGCAGAGGAGAAATTACTTTGATAGGTCAAAACTTCACCAACGTTTCTTTTAAAGAACAACTTTATAGTGAGATCAATTTGCCCTGAAGAAACTCCTGATGAAAGGCCCCGAGCTAGATTTTGACCTTTCAAAGCAATCCAAAGTTTGTTGTAGCATTTATGTGATTGTCTACAGAGGCAGCTTTATTTTTTAGCCCGTCCTCCTTATGTGGCATTTATGTAAACTGTAGTGACATTTTAAAATGGTTCTCAGAGACAGAGCTCAATGCCATTCTCTGAAAACCCACCGTAGGGGAAAAATATCAACACCATGATGGGCAAACAAGGGCTGAAATGCTAACTAAACAACTGTTCAAAATGTAGAAAATGCAATTATGGCAGTTGTGGACTGTCTCCTCCTAACAACCCGTTCAGTTGAGCAAAAGTGCAGTCAACAGATTCATATTTGGTCTCAAAGCACCACAGGTATTTCTAATAACAATATTAGCAGATAACTTCTGCGGCACACCATTACTAAAATTTATTTTTTTTATTTATTTATTTATAGATTGATTGATGAGCACATGCTGTCATTTTTGTTATTTTTGACTAAATTTATGATTAATTGTACTTTTGTATTGCCTTTACCGATATAAATAACGAGATGCATCATAATATCGAAGTGTAAAAAAAAATCATCAGTTTTATTGCAGTCTGAAAACATATAACATGTCATTAAGAACTTAATTGGTGTTGCATAAATATGCCAACAAGCTTAATCTAATCACAGTTTGATGTGGGCATGGAACCATTATGAAGTTGTGCTTACAGAGTTATGGAGTCATGATGATTAGATTGCACTCCTCTCATTAGGCAGTACAGTGATTATACCAAATTCAGGTTTAATCATACAACAATCAGGGCGACATTAATGTAAAATAAGGACGCTCAATTATCTCACCACGACACTTGCTGTGCTTCTAATTGGTGTTTTAATTTATGCTCAATCTGTCTTGACTGATGGATTGAAGCCATGTGAGCTGCTGATGACACTGAGAACTCCCCAGCATCATCCCATACGCATTATAAGCAAAGACAAGCTACACACTGTTACTGACTTCCTCTAATGTTTGCTGCTCTAAGCATGTTGATGAGACGCATTATAAATATTGCATAGCCTTTGTTACGACTAGTGATCAGTATAACAGGAGACTCACACTAGAAGTTCCTGTGTGTCTCTGAAGAGACAGCTTGACAAGATATGTCCAATCAGCTTGGCATATATGAGCAGACCCAACATTTATCATCAAGCTGTCAATCCCAACAGGAGTTTCTCGCTGAAGTATCACAGACTCAGAGGCAGGAACTCCTCTACTTACAGGAGCAGCAAGATATCCTCTCCTCCTGTGTCTCACGCTGGCTTTAAATTAACAACTTTATCTATTATTCACAGGTAAAGCAAATCTCATCTCGCATTAACTGTAAAAACTACGCCTGAGCCACCATAGATATCACCTGGGTGTAATAATTACCATACATTAGCATAGATTAGCTCAGGCAAGGACAGTTTTATCCGCTTCATCTTGTTCATTCTGAGGGTATTTTTGAAAATCACTTTTCTCCGGAAGTCGGCAGGTGCAGCAATAACTCTGGAACACTTCCACTACTGAGTCACTTGATTAGATGAAGGGGAAAAACACACTGAGCAGCTGAAGTGATGTGATGGCTTCTCTGCA
This sequence comes from Antennarius maculatus, assembly GCA_013358685.1. Classification (NCBI taxonomy): domain Eukaryota; kingdom Metazoa; phylum Chordata; class Actinopteri; order Lophiiformes; family Antennariidae; genus Antennarius; species Antennarius maculatus. Next base: position 13,862,956 of record CM023621.1, on the reverse strand, counting down.
ATCTGGTATTTCATCTTATGATTGAGGTTGAAAAATCCAACTTCAATCCACATTTTTACACCAGTCACAAACATTCCCACTATGAATGAATGAATGAAAGTTATTTTGGTTGTTCATATTTTTCACATTTAAAAACAATACATATTTCAATGGTATTGATAATAACCAAAAAAGGACTGAGCTGAAGCAAATTCTTATATAAGCCCACCCTGATTAACACAACTTAATCACAACAACAACATAAACATTCTTTTCTTTTTTAACAACATAAATTGAATTATTGACCACTATCCAGTGACTTCACTTCTGCAAATTTACAAACATTTGTAACCATCAATTAACTCATAATTAATTTTTTTCTTCAATTTAGACAGAATTTTTATCAACTTAAATTCATCTTCCAAATCATTCCAGACACACATCTTTGCCTGACATTTGTTCTTGCTTTAATAGACTGAAATCGTCATAGATCTCGGAGGTTATATGTGCTTTTTCTTAGTTTATAAAAGGATTGAATGGTTGAAGGAATGTCCTTATTTACAATTCAAAATACAATTTTTAACATATTTAACTTTAAAATATCAACAAATTTCAATAGGTTTGATTTTATGAAAAGTAATTATTAGAAAAGTTATTATTATTATTATAAATTCATTAGTATGATCATGAAACCCTACTGTATTAAACTTATTTAAATCAAATCATTTTTTTAAAATTTTATCAGCTCTGACTCCACCTGGGAAATTAACTGAGAAATGTCCGGTCCTATGTATTAAATATAGCATAATATTTAATAAGATACAAATATAAAAGGTCATTTCATTCAGGAGAGATTAGAAAGATAAATAATAGAGGAGACATTTTAGTTGTATTCAATTTATTGTAAACATAAATATCTTGGTTATTTAGACCCCAGCAGGAAGTCGGTCATCACCGATAAATTAGGTGCTTCCTGTATGTGGGAGACTTGCTCCTGGAGCCCAGATGCTGATGGTGGTGAGGAGTTGAGCTTGTTGCTTGGATGACTTTATAGGAAGAACCCCTAATGAGAGGATTCGGTTGGAGGTGGTGTCCAGGTGTCACGGAGTGAGGTGGTGCAGGGGTGGAAGTGGGTTGCGGATGTTGCTGTACAGAACTGACAGCTAAATGACAGGAGAGCGAGAGAGAGAGAGAAAGAGAAAGAGAGACTAACAGTGATAGAGTTAATTGGCACAGAAGACTAATTATCTGTTTTCACACTATCCCAAAAAAATCTTGGAGCATGATCACATACAAAATCAATTCAATGCAGCAATTGAAGTCCAACTCCTGCTAGGCAACAAGGATAGCACAAAGATTTTTGTTTTTACAAAACTAACAATTTTTAACTTTGCAGAGGAATTTTATTTGCACGGCCAAAAGCCTGTTAGCGGTCAAATTCTCCAAAAGTTTCATTTCCTGAGGTCAGTGGGCAACAATACAGACATGAAGGACAACCTTATCATGTGTGGACACCCAGGGTTGTAACATGTTTGCATTTTACACCCCTAGTCATGGCATCTAGTCATGGTAGATGCTTTTTTCATCTACCGTGACTAGATGAAAAAAGCAATTTGTTTCATCAAGCTGAATATTTGACCCACTGGTTTCAGCCTGTCAGCTGTGCGTTGACTACACAGTTGTTGGTTCAGCACAATGAGTTGTCGACAGAGATGGAGGTCCACAGAGAATGAGACCAGGTGATCTTTAAACAACTTGTGCTTGTGTCAAAATGACAGATGGCGCCGTCTAAGCTTCGCATCAATCTCACTTGATGGCTCAGCAGAGTGCAGACATCTTTGTTGGTGGGTTGGTGTCAATAGGAGCAAGATGTTAGTGATTCAGGTGGAAAAAGATGGAGCTCCGGGTGGGGCTGAGTGTACAAAGCCAAAAGTTTACATTCAGCCGACGTTTGCAGTGAATCACTCACGACTCGAAACACTGTGTCCAGATGAACTGGTTCCAGAGAAATGTGCCAAACAAACAAACCGTATGAATACATAGGTTTTAATAGCACATCTCTACAAAAGGAGCATTGTGTGTGTGTGGTTTACAACATGTCTGCAGTACATCTAAATTAATCATTTATTGAAAATAACAAACCTGAAAAGTAATTTGATCATACTCATAACAAAGATTACATCACTTTTTGTCTGAATTTCTTCTCACAGGTTGATAACTTCTTTTACTACTGTCATCTGCAGGGTGGGAATATTTGAACATGTATGGTGTTACAAGATGGGTTTGCAATTTTTAACCTAACACAGATATTATCTCCCCAAATTCCAGAAAAATTGGTTTGCTTGAGAAAGTGTTTTCTCTTTCTGATTCTCTCTCTACCCATTCACTCTTTGTCTATGACCACATATCCTCTACAGCACCATGTGTATTTCCCTCTCTGTCTTCATATATAGATTAGTCAGTTGGTATTAATATTTTATCTAAATCCGTCATGGTCCCAGTTCGTTTTCCCTCGTCCTCTGTATCCTGAATTCATTCCCACTCAACCCACTCATTCCTGTCACCCGTGGGTTTTGCCTGTTTGTCCATTCCTTCCCTGATCTTCTACTAACCTGTAGGATTTTGATTATTAAAACTATGAATGTGGATTTCTCCCTTGGTGACAGAATCCTACAGTAGCTTCTATCTTAAAACAGGGAAATAAGAAGTATTAAAGTTCAGCTGTTCAGTGGTTAGCAGGTGTTCTGTCTGCAGCACAGTGATCTCTGTGTGGGAGCAATTAATAAACCCTAACAGAAAAAAAAGCATTAATTATATCTACTGTTACACTAAAACAAAAATACAGTTGTTATTCCCAGCCGACAATCATCATAACATTTCTTTTTATAGTAAGGCAACCTTTCCCTTTCACATAATATACATTTATAACAAAGTCTACAAAAGATTGGATCAATATTGAATCACTTTTGACCACAAATACTTACTGTTTTTTTCCTCACATTTTTGTAACATTTGGAATTTCTGTTGTAGATAGATTTCATTCTGTGCGACAAGCTACTACAAAATCAGTACTTTTACAAGCTACTACAAAATCAGGTGTGGTATCTAATCCAGGCTAAATTATCTTGGAATTCAATTTGTGCTTTTGCATTTTGATAACATCTGTAGATCAAACATAAACAAACAGACAATGACAATTAAGTTACTTTCTAATAATCCCTGGTGAATATTACTTCAGGGTTTGATGTTTTATGCTACATTTCTGATTATCATGTCATCCTTCATTATAAGTAAGTTAACACTTAGCAGCTTTACTAGATTTTAAACATATAGCAAAAAAAACCCAGTTCACTGATAATCAGTATCTGATTCTTTGCTTCTCATCAGAAAAAAATATTCACAGACATACACCGATGATTGCTTTCCATACTGTTTCACACATGCATTAGTCCTTCATTGAAATCTAATGTTCTGGGCCTCAGGGCTGCCTGGCATGAAAGTAATTCCGGTATTTTCTAAATGTTTTAACATTCACAGTCTCTGTTCAGCCGCATAATTAAACAGCACTGCTCTAAATTGCTTAGCAACTATCTGATGAATGTTTAAGATGGCTCGGATCAACCTGAATCTTAAGCCCCATTTAATCTCCATTCTTATCCCTGCATTACAAGTGAGGGTGTTATCTGGGGAGAGACACAGAAATAAACTTAAGCTGAAAAAAATGTTCCTTTTATTCATGCTTGAGGGCACAGGTCTGATGCCTCTGTTTCAACTAAAGAGCTGTCATACATAAAAGCTACAGCTTTCAAACTTCCAGTGGTAGCACCCAGAGATGCTTGGTCCTAAAAACGCAGCCGGGTCCCAGTCTGTTGCTCTGATAAAGAAATATAGTCAGCTGTATGTCTCTGTCTCGTATTACAACTTCAAACCTCGGGGGCCCAAAGCACCAGCCGACAGAGAAAGAGAGGAAGAATATACATGTCTACATGGGATGGCCGTATTGAACGTTCCAGGGGTCAGTGCGTGTGTGTGTATGTGTGTGTGTGTATGTGTGTGTGTGTGTGTGTATGTAAGAATATGTTCATTAGAAAGTGCAGGCATAGACAATCCCCACCACCACAATGTTTCCGATGGTGGCGATGATGGCGATCCAGAGCCAGATGGCGTCGCTTGACATCGACTGTGACTCGTCCTGCTGGCCGTGCACCGATGCGGCTGACGCGGCGGCGTGAACGCTGGCCGAGGAGTTGAAGAGCGAATGTTCACCGCTGTAGTCGTCATTGGGCGAGGAGTCCATGAAGGCTCCCGTCATTACGGGGATCTAGGAGGGAAAGGACAGACACTAAATAATGTACTACTGCTAGCATTTGGTGGAGGACTGAGGACACTGAGGTCACATCCTCTGTACTATTCTAACAAAATCAGGGGTTTTGACAACACTGGGGGAGTTACACTGTACAGTCAACACTGGCATATGGTGGGTATTATTGATCCAGATTCCAATACCAATAAAATCAACTTAAAATTTAAACCAATGTTTGTTGCATTGACTTTTTCTTGAGTACATGAAGGTATAGACATTCATATGGACTAACTTTCATGTAGCATCTCAGTTTATAATTATTGTAATAATACATAAACTAATCTTATCTAATCAACATTACCTCAGCATTCTTAAAATTATTCCTGCAGCCAAAATATTTTGTTAACTAATAACTATTTGATGGATTCAAAATGAGCAGAAGCTGGATCTCAATTACTTTGGTCAGATTTTCCAGCTCTGAGCTTCGCATTTGTGTTTTAATTCATATGCCTCACCAGCCGTTGAGTGCATTGCCTTAAAATATCCAGAAACATGCCTGTTCCCCCCTCAGGATGAGTTGTGATATTTTTAATAGTTCCCTCTTGCTATATCATCAGATCAGATTTATTTTATTTTTTATTACCAGTTACCTTGAAATATAAGATCATCCACATCAACATGGTCTGACCATCATACTGAATCTCAGAATGTAATATTAGAATGCTGACATGCTACAGAAATTGCAAAAATGGTATGCAAAACATTGGTATGTTAGCATTTACCTTAAAGCACTGCCTTGTTGAGCTACTGATTGAGGTCACAAAGCCTTTGACAAAGCTCCCAGCGTTGTGTCATTAAAGAACATTAGTGGTCGTGTTTTCATTGTTTCCATTTTTGGACCATGTAGGTTTATCAAAAAAAAAAAAGAAGAAAGAAAAGTACTCGACATAAACAAACTCCTTTATCGTCAAAGTACAGGGAGTCAAACCCAGAAAAAATCTTTTCTTCCCTGACAGTCGTTGCGTGCCAGATTTGTTCCTATTGGTCGTCCATTAACAAGTCAGAGTGCAATATTAAAAGAAACAAGAGGAAGGCTGAATGCATCACGACATCATTAGCCGTCTAAATGTTGCAGGCAAAGCCACGTGGGCATGCAGGGTTTCACTCCTGCTGAGTGTGTGTGAGATTCCCAATGTGTGTGCGTTCAGGAAGTACTACCTGATTAACATGGAATGAATATTTCAGATGTGGCAAATGAAAATGATTTATTGCTTTGGAAATCTGAGCCCTATGAAGGTTAACCATCAGAGCAGAAGCAATTGAATGTTCTTGCGTGTGTGAGTATTTTACGTGTGTGCATCTGAAGCCTGGTGTATGTTTGGGAATATGCATGACCCATACATCAGTCATACCGGAAAACAGACTCTGCTGAAGACGCTGAAACACAATGCTAAAAATACCTTGGACGGATGTTGAGCACTTGCATACACAGAAATTCTCTCTTGCTTGCTCATTTGCTCACCTTCACTCTCTCTCGCACTCCCACTCACTCTCATGTAAACACAGGCTAATGCACGAGGACATTAAAACACACGCACATGCACACACACACACACACACACACACACACACACACACACACACACACACACACACACACACACGCTTCAGGTCTTCTCTTGCACATGGAAATGCACTGTTTAGAAAGCATTGTGTTGCTCTCCATTCATTGGCCCCTGGTGGTGAATAATGACATGACACATCCTGTGGAGCGCCTGTTGTTTGCGTGAGCATGATGGAGGCAGACAGGCATGCATGAAGTCCAGCAACCTGGGTCTCCCTGCCCCCCACTCAGCCACAGTAACTGCTGATTCGTCCTGCTTCGAAAATTCATGTATTTTTCATCTGTTTCAACATTCCTTTCTTCTAAAATTAGCAAATTCATTTCATGGACGTCACACATAGTGTAAGGCTGTGGGGAACTAGTGAAAGGGAGAGGAAGTAAATCAAAGTGAAATCAGTAGCAATAATCTATACGACAGAAACAACGGTTGGGTAGATATTCATCATATTTTCTGTTATGTTATATTCATACGACATAGAGCGCGGAGTATTGGGCAAACTACAGGGATAACAATGACAATTTAAAATCTAAATAGGATATTATTTATTTAACACATCTTTTCAAGTAAAACTTTGAAAATAAGGCAATTATGTAAAAATACATTAAAAATTGATGAACAAAAACAAATCCTTTAAGAAGTTCTAATGTTTCTGAAGGTCTAACAGATGCGCATCTGTACGTTTTAGAACAGACTGGATTGTGCGGTTTAAGAAGGACTTTTGATAACTGGTTTCATATCGCCTTTGTTCCTCATTATATAATGACTGAATGGCTACATTCATTTATAACAATGACACCATTAGGTATTCTGGACACATTATGGAAAAAGATTTAAGTTGCTTTTTGAAATGAATGTCTTTTCAGTAGTTTATTTTACTAAGAGTGACAGATGCCAGTTAGTTGTTTATATATAGTAACATTATATATTGAACAAAAATGTAGAAGCAACACTTTTGTCTTTTTCTTATTTGTCGTGAGCTGAACTGAAAAATCTAAAACATTTTCTATATACTCAAAAGACCAGTTCTCTCAATTACTGTTCACGAATATGTCTATATCTGTTAGTGAGCACTTCCATTTTGCCAAGACAATCCATACTACCTCACAGTTGTGGCGTATCAAAGATCCTGATTAGACAACATGATGTGCAAAGTTGCTAGATATTGGCAGGAACTGGAACCCGATATTGTAATGGCCAATCTAGAATATCCCCACACATGCTCAGTGGGTGACGTCTCTTGCTGGCCATGCAAGAACTCGGATGTTTTCAGGAACATTCTTCCAAGAATTGTGTCCAGATCCTTCTAACAAGGGGCCGTGCATTATCACGCTGCAACATGAGGTGATGGATGTGGATGACGTGCCAGGCTTCATGAATGTGAGGATTTGCCCACTCAAGTCAGTTGCTGTCAAGTTGAGACCCCGATGAGAATGACAAACATGCAGATGAGCTTCCATGAGACGAGTTTCTGGAAGTTTGTGCAGAAATTCTTTGGTTAAACTTTGCAACATATGTGACATTGTGTAGTGTCATAAAACTGTTTTTTTCCCAGATCAGCATAAGCCACATAGAGAATTCAGAGATTCGTTCTTGCTAACGCTAATCTGCATGAGGATCTCTGGATGTCAAAATCTGTTTAATTTGAGGCTTCTGCTTGAAAGAAGTTCCTCTGACCTCTCATCAACTTCTTTCTGATTTGATTACATACTTATTAAAATCCCACCACGCTCTGATCCCAAGACACCACAAACCTTATCCTGCAGTCAAAGCTGCATCTATCTTAATTCAACTTTCAGTCTGATGATAATAGAAGCTCTCAGCTCCGTCTGCATTCTTTATATTCATGTTTTATTAATAAGCAACTCATTGTCCACAGGAGTGAGCTGTTTGCATAAATGGAGAAGTGTACCAAATAAAACCAAGTGGATGCTGGGAGTGTGTGCAAAAATATTCCACTAGCATGAATCTAAATATTTGATTGGCCAGTACCACTACTTTTGGCAGAGATGGTGTTTCTATGTACGTACAGTACACGGCGATAGGCGTTTCAGTTGCATGTCGAGTATATCATCATTCTCCAAGGGACACGCTCCTCTATCCCTTCATCCAAGCCCACAACTCCCATGTGGATCAAACATATGAGTTTAGTGCAGCAAGTGGTAAAGCACTAATGGAAAAGAGGGGAATGGAGACATGGAGCGAGAGCATTGGAGCACTTATGTGGTAGTGTAGGTCATCCCCGAAGCATTACAACAAGGAAAGTCATGACTGTTGACATGGATGAATGAATTACTTCCATGATAAAGTTGGTATGGATAAGCGATTCCTGGAAATTGTACATACTCTCTAGTGAACAAATGGCTTCAACAAGGACATTCAGAAATAAAGCTTGGATCTAAATTTGGGTAAATGTAGTAGCTTTGAGCATCCTGATGATTGAAACTTCTATTTGACTTGTGGATGAAGGTCACTTGGTTTCACCCTTGTCAGCAAAATACAACAATAAAGCAACAACAAGAATCTTGGACTTTTGCTCCAATGACACATTTTATCAATGATGTATTTTTTAATTAACGGGCCCACAGAACAGGGGATCTTCTCGGGTTTCAAAGATGACCGGCAATTACTGTTGTCAGACGTTTTGTGGTTTATCCCGTAGAAACTTCATTCCAAGAGTGATATCCAGGAAAAGTCCTGATAAGATTACACACTTACATCATGCATATTCGTCTGTGTTAGCTAAATTACTAATCTGATTTAAATCAGATTTACCACGACCGACCTGCTTGTTAGTCATGTGATTCATGAATCGGTGCTCAACCGTTAACACTATAAATGCCTGATTGCTAGTTCTGTTTACCAATGACCTTGGACCTTTCTCCTTTTTCCGTGATATTCAGGTCTCTAAGGCTTTACAACATGGAATATTCCATCTATTTCTGGACAGAAGATTACACTCTGGACATTCCAAGACATTTTTCACCATAAATACACCCTGCTTCTTTTCCAATTTCATCTCAGACTGTACTGGTCTCCTCCTGCTTCAAGATAAAGAAACACACACACACACACGCACGCACGCACGCACGCACACACACACACAGTTGGACTTTCCTCTTATATATCCTTTTTGTTGATTCCTCACCTGTGATTATTATATTTCCAACACACTGTGTAACATACAAGTCAGGTTCAGAAAGTATGAGGCACTCATCAGATTCCTCAAATTACTTAGAACTCTTCAGCTATCCATGAACAAACACATCTGTTAATTGCTTTAATGGACTGTGGATGAGAGAGCATTTAATTTCTCCACAGGATCCGCCTCCTGAGGTGGTTTGAATCTGTTGAATCTGTTTGTTACATACTGTATTCTCCTGCGATATGTGTCAATGAGCAAGACAAGCACGTTGACAAAATTGTGCAAACTTTAATCCCCAATCCATAATGGGAGAACACGCCTTAAGCACAAATGCTAATTTGACAGATTTAAAGGAAGAAAGGAAAGCAGTTAAAATAAAAGTTATTCAGGCTAAGGACAGCAGATTACTTAAGATAACGAGGACGTTGTTTGTTCAGTCCTTTTAAAGGCTCTTACAGTGAACTCGTCTATGCACAGGGGAGGAAATGAGTCTATTTTACCAGTAAAATAAAAAGCAGTCGTAATTGAGATAACCGAATATGATTGAAACCGGAAAGTAACTTCCCTCGATGAACCAATTCAGGAAAAACTCCTGACCTGAATATTTCAGTGATCTCTACACTTTACACTTCTCTACGTGGCAAAACTCCCAGTCCCAAGAACTTCTCATCACTGAATAGTTTTTGTACTTGCTGTACTCAAAAGGCTCTGATTTATTAATCCCAGCTGTTACCAGATCTGCGCCATCCTACTTGGATGATCACAGTCATTGTGAAACAGAAAGGACTGTAATTGCCTCCAGTGGGACGTTGTGAGCAGTAAGTGCTTGACGATATGACTTTGGAACAAACCAGCCAAACCTAAATAAATGTCTTCGGATAGAAGTAGAGCCAATCAGAGAGAATGTGTTGGTTTTATGCACTTAGAGATAATATGAGGTCATTCTCAGACCAAATCAATACTCGTGTCCTTCTGGGGAACAAACTTAATGGTGTACTCTGGGAAAATGAGCTGCATTGGAGAAAATAGGCACAAAGGCAGAGTCCTGCTGTGCAAAGAGTGGGCTTTGTTTTTCAAATCACACAAAAGAATCAATGGAAACATATGTCGATTTTTCTCACCCATCACAACCACCTATGATCTTTTCACTACGGCATTCTTCAGATGGGTGTTATTGAGGGCTGCACATCACATATCACCTTTGGTTATTGTGGACTTTTTTTAATCACACTTCAGCCATGACGCTCGATCAATGTGGAACACAAGAAAGAGAAAGGAAAATCCACTTCAACATTCTGTCTCTCCCGGCTTCTTGCAAAATGTATGATTTCTTAATACTTACAACTATTTTCATGAAAACAAGCCTGACCGACACACTCCGTGATTGTTTGTGAATTTCAGACCAATTTCACTAAAGAACCGAGGAAATACTTTCCGACATAAACCGTCAAAATTTAACAGGTATGTTTACAGGAAGAGATTTTGACTTGTCGTTGCAGGAAAAAAAGTACCGGTGTTGCTGATAATAACAGCGGCTCGGCTCTGTTCGAGTGTGACAGAATGATGGTGAACAACACCAGCGCCTTGAAAATAACACGGCTAAATGGAATTCAGCCGTAATTAATCTCATTACTCACACCTGGGACGTGTCAGAATGTATTCCTGAATTTAAAAAAAAAAAGGACCATCATGTCCAAACAAAGCCTCTGCCAGCCAACTGTGGCACATCAGCACCAGCCACACACACATGTAATTGCACACAGATGTTAGTTGTTTTTCTGATGAGCTCACCGGTCTACCATCGCCTCAGCGCTCAATCACCACCCTGCTGCCACAGGTGCGCGCCACTGCGGAGATTAAACCGTCAAATTAAACATGCAGTGGGAAAACATCGACTGTGTGACGATCACAACAAGATCACTGAGCGAAAAACAAAAACATGAAGTTTTTGTAACCTTACAGCCAAATCAGAGCTACATATTGTACATCAAGCCTGTCTAATAGTAAGAAAATCTATCAATCTGCTGTGTCCATGATCTCTCTCTGTTCACATTGTCAAAACTGTACTACACTGTCAGTGTCATCCGTAATCTGCATGCCATTCAGGACCCCACGGATTAGGGACTAAAAGTAAATGGGATTGTAGTGTCATGTGTAAAAGTGTAACATCTCCTCTCAAGCAACCTTCACATATCCAGAACTCCAGATTTGGTCTGAGCTGTACTTCAGGCCTTACCTAGTAATAAATCAGGAAGGAGATGGACTGAGGTTTTGGGGAGGCTTGTTAATCCACAAAGAAGTGGCGAGACCTGGTTCCTCGTGGTCAGATTTACGGCTTTGCATTCATCGATTTTCCTCGTCTTGGCAACCCAGCATCATTTTTTAAATAAATCTTAAAAGTCAGGGAACAAGTGTAGCCTAAGTGATTCTCACTCGACACCCCGGTCACCCTGTCAGCTCAATAAAATTGTGTGGTGCAAGAGAAAGTTTTATTATCCTCTTTTTGATACGATGACCTTCGTTTTTAGCTTCTCAGACGTGAACCTTGCATCAATGTGACGGATAATAGAAACGGGGAATAAAGGCATGAAAAAACATTTCTATAAAACATAAGAAGTAGATGAAATAATGCATGTTCACATCTGGAGAGGCTGCTCACTGATACAAGTGGACTGCTAATTAGCATGTAGCGTGACGAGTTCAAATCTGAGTCGGGACCAAACTCTGCGGCTATAAAACATTAAAATCTTCCACCAACAAAGTGATTTCTTATTCCTGCCAGATGAGAACCGTGAGGAGATGCCGGGTGATCAGACGGATGAGGATGTGAGCTGATGAGAGACGAAAAAGAGGAGCACGTGTCTCTATTTTCATACTGTCTGGTTCTCCATTGAGTGTTTGACGTCTACCACTCTCTGAGCTGCAAACACTTCGTTCCTACGGGAAAAAAGGAAGAATCCTGAAAATGAAATAATCCGTAATGACTGCTGGCAGCGTCTAGACACAACACAGACAGACGGGATGGGGAATAATGACATGAACAGACTGCACAGCTATTTTCCCTCCAACACAAGGAATTAAGATGTTCTGAAGAAAAACTTCAGTCCTCAGCTGTTAGCCTTGAATGTTACAGTTATTGTGGTGAATACCTAAAGGCTAAGATTATACTTCTGAAATGATATACATGTTTTATTAATTATTGCCTCCCTTACAGCTTTGGATTTAATCATTTAACTGAGCTGTAACCAAAATATAAACCTAAATTAGCATGTATTTTAATCCTTCCCTGGATCACCTTTTCTCTTTTGTTGTTCAGATAGAAACTACAGTACTTGTTCCGAAAAGTATTTTTCACTGGGGTTCAGCTGGTTTAATCCAGAGCTGTGACAAAAATTTAGTGTAAATAATGCACAGGACCATTATCCAGTGTTTTAACATATGGTTACTGATTTGATTCATAAATTACAGGAATTCTCATTTGTAATAAATTTATTAAAGATTCTTCATTTTTAAAATGTCTGTCTATAACTCAAGGTACAGTTTGATAAATCATAAAAAAATGCTGCTCTGGATGTCAGGTCACCTTGCAGAGAAACATCATTAGCATATTTAACCCTGATTTATGAACAACCTGAATCTTCATTTTGAAATACTTATGAAAATCTTCAGGAAAACGTTTCTTCACAAACACCTGGGGCAATATTATTAGTCACAAGAGCAGTTATTTGAACTATGCATATATGATGCACAGAATGTGTGTTATTGTGCAGGATATTTAAATTGAAACACAACAGAAAGAGCTGCACGTTTCCTCTTTTATGATCTGGCTGTTTTTATGATGGGTCCTTGTGGAAGATTGTCTTACTGGGCCAAGAAATATCTCAACAGTCACGTGGGTGACCAGCAAGCTAACTTTATCCATGATGCAATGGAGTCTGCTCACTTCTCTGATGCTACTTCACAACAGCACTGCTGTGCTATCACAAAATGGACTGAAGACTACCAGATGTGGCGTTCCCTAATTCACCATTTTCATATAAAACAGTGAATCTGTGTTAAGGTAACGCTTTTCTCCATACTGACTAAAGCTCTGGAATCCAGCTGACAGCCGATTCAACTCAGCAAATGCTTGTCGCCTCAGATGATGGTGAAAAAGAGGAGATGATTCTGTTCTCTTGCATCAAGTTTCCTCATTTCCTCTTGCCTCATATTTTCAGTTGAGGGCACTGGAAGGGAAATATGGATGCATCTGTGGAATCTTTCACTGCATGAGTTTGACGCTGGGGATTCAGCTTTCCAAAACTAATTAGATTGTACAATAGTATACAATGCTTTAAAAAAAAAGGTTATTAAAAATATAAATATATCAAAGAACTGTATAGTTGTATATTATATGTGTACAAGCTGTAAAAATACAGAATATAATTATAGAATGAGATTCGTTATGTAAACGAATCGGAGTCATTACCAAACTAGTGGTGCGGTTCCAACTTTTATTATTTCTCAAATTTTATAGGAAACATGTTGAGAGGAAGAATAAAGACCAACGCTCTCTGTATTTTTGTTGCTGGTGTCAGCCGCCCCCACAGCTCCATTACTGCCTGTTCATACAAAGATATTAGCAGGCAAAGAGACCGAAAACAGTCATGCAAGACTGTTCAGAGTGATGTGCATGAGGGCCTCTTCATGCTTTGCACCTACTTTTAATATGCAAAGCAAGCTCAACCCCCCATCCACTTTAATCGCTGGAGTGCAATGCAGACCGCAAAAATAAAAAATAAATGAAAAGAAGCCGCTATCTATCAGATGACAATATCTCTTCCTCTGAGCCACTCGAGCTGAGTGATTTGTGGTGCAGCTCTGTCATCCTTGTGCGTCTATGTCTTCAGGCCACCACATTTTTAAATAATAAGCTGCTGATGTTCGCGACAAACTGTTGTCAGATTCTCAGAGAACCTCTTGTTTCAGATGTTGACTTGATGGTTTTTTTCTACACATTTTTATTATTCTATTTCTGGAACATTCATACCAGCCAATATTTGTAGATAATGTCAGTGCAGTTTTCACATCCCATCTGTCAGTTATAATGGACATATTCTAACAACATCAAAAGCTGGCTTTTGCGCCAAGAGAGGCTTCATTTAAAGATACAAGGTATAGATATATAAACAAGCAGTGTGCAATAAAGCTGATATTGTTATCTGCTCTGCAGAAAATTTTTATCATCTCATGTGTATACACCTCCTTTATTAAGCATTGAGAAAGAGCAGAGCTGCTGTTTGAAGGTTCCAATATATTTAACTCTATTAGTGTGAACACAATGTCGGCAGAGAGCTAGAGGTACAGCAGAAACATGTTCATTGTTGAATTAGGAATTATAAAACAGAAGGAACCGTATTATATTAACAAAACGGCAGCAGTAACGCTCAACCCACCCCTAAAATTCACTTCCATTATTACTTTTCCAACCTTGGAAGGAGATCCATGCCCCTCCCCAAACCTCCACTGAGCCTCCAGGTCACGACTCAGTCCTGGATTCCATGCCAGACTTTTTCTCTACTGCCTACTGTCTCTCTTAGCTCGCCTCTCTCTGACCTTGTCATTTCTGGTCTCAAATATTTTCCCTCCCGACACCCAGGAGGCAATAATAACTCCAGAAAGGCAGAGTTGCTCCTCATCTCATGTAGGCTGTAAAATCATTTCCTGAAGAAGAAATTCCTCAAATGACACAATCTGGATTTCATACAGCATTATATCGCCTTCTTGAGTCTTGCTCTCAAATGCCTTTTCAGCTTCTAATTGATTTTACACTCATCTTGCTGTAAATGATCCAGCCATGGTTGAAAGGAAACCTCACGAGGGACTTTACAGCGGACTCCTGCACCGTCCTATGCCATCCTTGAAATATGTGTGATTGCAATGGTGCATTTATTGAAAATGACTCTGTGTAACAGTCTCTCCTACATCTTCCTCAGCATCGTAATGAATTTGTATTTTCATAGTTCTGCAGGTTCCTCCGTTTTAATAACCTGTCTGATTAATTCTGCATTCCAGAGCTAAAGCAATCTGAATCGCCCAACATAATATGATAAATTTACATTTATAGCACTTACCAGATGCTTGTATCCACAGCATCTTAAACCATGGTGCTCTGTCTTCCCATGAGATAACACTGCTGGGAGACATGACTGTAACATAGTGGAAGTTATACAGAAATGATAAAGGGAATTTCAGTCATGCTTGCTGTATAGTGTGCATTATAATTAGCAAGACCGCTAAATGTTGACATAGTGGGCAGAATTATGTGCTTATTTGGAAATGGTTTAGTGATAATCTCATGATTTTTTTATGAATCACGAAAAAAAGAAACAAACTCCAAACTGTACTTTAACAGGTTCTGTGCTCTTTCCTGTATGATATATGTCAACACTGCTAATGCTACAGACTTCTCTGTACCACCACTCAATCAAATATAAATTAAGCATAGCAACTTTTAAATTCCTCAGTCTCCATGTCGCTCCTATTTATTTTCTTTCTGTTTTCTCCTCTATATATTATGCACTATACCATTATTTTCCCCCTGTTCTATTCCTCATTTGTGTAATAGCCTTCATGCTCCTGTCACAAATAGTCTCATAAAGAAATATGATTAATTATCCTCCCTGTTAAAACTGAACAAGTAGTGGAAAAGCTGACTCCTTCCACTATACTAATCATAACCGAGCAAAGAAACAAAAAAACAATCAAAATGGAGAATACTCAAAGAAAAGAAAGAAAGTATTCCTAACATGCATCGCTGACCTTAACATGTGAATTCACATTTCAGGTTAAGAACGTTGTCAGTCATTAAGCAGGTGTTTCTAACACACTTTATACAACATGTCCTACAACCTATTGGCTGACACACACCACAAGTATGGAAATTTGTCAGATAAGTCCCAGTTACTATCATCCGGGTTCACACGTTCATCACAGGGCCGACACACAGAAAGACAAACTCTCACATTCATGCCTCTGGGAAAGTTAGTTACCAATTCACCTGCATTGCATGTTTTTACTGTTGGGGGGGGGGGGTAGCTGGAGCACCCAGAAGGAACCCAGTGGGAACCCAGAGGGAATGAGGAGAACATGCCAGGTCTCCACAGAAAGGCCCCAGGTCAGAATTCAAGCCCAACAGACACTTATCATCATATACTGAGGTGTACCTTGGAATATAAACTTTAGATTATTGCATCCGTTCATGCCTCTTGCTGTGTAACATCAAAAACTGCTCGCTAAAACAGTTATACAGTAAACTTACTGTATATAGTAGCACCTCGAGATAAGAGCTGCTCAACATTTGAGATACGAGCTGTCACTCTGACCATCTTTAGGTTCAACATACGAGCTTCGAGACACCACTGCTAGTTGACGGATGCATACAACATGAGATGAGACTGTATCTCATTCTTTCCAACGTATTGGTGGATGGTTACAACATTAGCTGATAGATCTCATTCTCTTTTGCTGAGTAAAGACGTAGCGTGTGTGCTCGTGACTTGTGCTTCTTTTCATACTTCATCATTGTTTACATAACTCATATATAATTCATTATGCACAGGCAAAGTATGCACATCTATTGGTTAATAAAAACCTTACTTTTTTCATTATCAAGTTGGTGGCTTTTTCATAAGGTTACAATTGATTAAAATGATTTCGGATATTATGGGTAATAGTTTGATTTACGAAGTCAGTCACAGAATAGATTAAACTCCTATCTTGAGGTATTGTGTGTGTTTGTGTGTGTGTGTGTGTGTGTGTGTGTGTGTGTGTGTGTGCGTGTATCTATATTCATTTATCTTCAAGCCACTTTTATCCACTGTAGCGAGTCGCTGGGAGCTGGAGCCTATCCCAGCTGGCTAGGGGTGTGAGGCGAGGGAAACTCCGGGCGCAACGCCAGTGCACCACGGAGCCACACAGAGACAGACAACCACGCATGCACACATTCACTCCTACGGGCAATTTGGAACGGCCAATTAACCTGAAGCGAATGATTTTTGTAGATGGGAGGAAGCAGGAGAACCCAGAGAGAACTCATGCAGACACGTGGAGAACATGCAAATCCGGGACAGCCTTGCTGACCCCCCCCCAACGTAAGTCCGAGACACACAGAACTGAGGGCACTTCCGGATGCCGTCAGCCAATAGAATGTGCGTACTGTATATATATATATATATATATATATATATATATATACACACACACACACACACACACACACACACACACACACACACACACACACACACACACACACACACACACATACTGTGTATGCACTTCTGTTTGGCATCCTCCCCTGAAACTGTGACAACTTGTTTTCTGATTTCCATGAACAGGTGGCGTTCATCAGCTGAGACAAGAAACTCAGATCAGGTTTATCCAATTATGTTTGATTGATCTGATGGAGACAAACTCCCAAGAAATAGGGGCAGGGGAAAAGTCAGGAAAGCGGACGTCTCCAGTATGTGAAGTGCTGTAGTAGATGCAGGTCGGCAACGGCAGTTTGTTTCTGTATCTATTTTCGCAGTTCTCAGAGAGGGTGTGTGGGGGTCTTATGAATTTGTCACGCAAATGCCATGTTGGCCTAGTTACAGACACAATAATGCTGTTCCAGTGGCTGATCGGCAGTGTTCCCTCACTCCAATGCCCTCCGCCTATGATTTTTAGATTGCATCTGTCCGTGAAAAGAAAGAAGAAGACATGTTTATGTTTACAGATAATGTGACAAAGCATATAAATTGAAAATGTTAACTCATCTGGTGACATGGTCTTTTACACACAGACACAGAGCTGCACTTTGAGGCATCACGGCTATTGTCAGGGTCTGCTGTCCATAAATCACAGCTGTAAATAAATAGATTACTGTGTCTTTCACACTCTGAGGTGGATATATATCACAGGAAGCAATCAGGTGGGCGTTAAGACGCTGGGGGAGCTTTGCCTGTTTGTTTCTGTGCTTGTTTGCAAACTGAGATCACAAAGAGAAGCAGGACTCTCAGATGTGAGATTAATCAGTTACATCATCCTCACAATCTTTGAGTCGTAATAAACAGTATCATCGCTTCTAGATGTGCTTGACTGTTTTTGTTTTACCCACTAGCAGGTAAAGAGCAATCCACCAACTCTCTGGAGACTGTGTAATGCTTACAGAGTGGATCAAAAACCCAAATTAATATGTGATGTGCATCACATTTGTTGTATTGTACCGCATTTTGTAATGTGGAGAAGCTCAATACTCATTATGGGCAGAAAAAGGTTTGAAATTATGATATAAAGCTAAAAGAAAGTGACACTTCTGTACAAATATCTCAAGGGGCAGAACAGTGAAGTAGCAGCAGAGAAGTCATACATCCACGTGCTCCACTGGGAGGGTGTTTCGTTAAGACACTGGTGAAACACCATGGTAATTAGCTCCAACATATCACAGCTGAGAACTGATTCACAACTCTGTGCAAGCATCATCAATTATTCAACATTTTAAGAAAAACCTCAAGTTAGCATACCACTCCAGCACTCATGCATACCGGCGGGCATTCCAAATGATCTCCATAAGCAATACAACCGACTGTATGGTAAGTGCGCAATTCATCATCTGCGCATTAAAACTGTATGTATCCCAAATGAGAAGGTCACAGTCAGACTCGTATTAAAAGTCATCAGAGCCGTGGCACAATGAGCAACGCCATGTGACAAAAATAGCTGCTATAAACCTGATGATGTCAGATAAAAGCAGCAGCAAACAGATAGCAGCAGCAGATTAAGCAGTTTATCAAGGGGAATGGGTGTAATTTATGGTTTGATGAGTGCATTAGTAGGGAAATTGAAACAAGTCCATTTGTAGCCTAAATTATGAGACGCATACGGCGCAAATGAGCAGCAAGACTGAAATACAGTAATAGAACTATTGCAGCAGAGATAGAGTCAGATCATTCTTATGCTTTTGGCTCATAGTGAGACTGTCTTGGATCTCAAAGTAAAGGTGTTTCTATTGGGGCAAATCTACATATTGGGTGATGAGGGTATCTTAGTATGTTGAACAGGAAGGCAGTGACAGAAAAAAAAAAAGTAGTCATACTGTCGTCCTGCAGAGCTGTCTCTGCAGAGTGACCGGACTTTCGGGGTCGGCCAAGGCTAAAAGTCAAGCCCAATGGGACAAGAGGCTTCGCTTTAAGTCACTAAGCTATTGATGCTTGAATGAGTGCAAACTAACATACATAACTGAACCAGAAAGGATAGAAAACAAATTGCTGTAAAGTTGTAGCTGAGACATAATTGCTCCCACCAAAGAGAAATCACATTCCAAACTTTAATAGGTCATCAATTGAAATTGTACTCAGGGATGAAAACATTTTACCTGACATCTCCTGGGAAAAAAAAAGAGAAGCTGTGCTGGAGACTAATAACATATATTTATATAGCTTTATTATTCTATGTCTAGCATTTTAATAATTTGAAAAATGCATAATTATTTCTGTAAATTACAGCAGTGATGCTTAACTGCATTCATTATTCATGTCTCCTTCCTCCTTAAATAGTGTATAATTAGTTGTTACCATTCAGTGCTTTTGCAGCTTTCACAAACCAAAGCAACCTCCCACTGTTTATCGCTCATAATTTCCATCTGTGGGTGCTTTTCAAAAAAAAGAAAAAGAAAAAATGCTCATGAGCTATATTCAGATTTTGTTTCATTTTTAACAGGCTCACAAAGCTTTTCTTTCAGGTAACATTCATCCAAATCAGTTTTATCCAGAAACATGTCAACCAACAAGAGATAAAGCCACACAGAAATTATCTCGAGATGAGTGGAGACTAGATTATTTATGTAGGGATATATAATTCAAACCTGCTGGATATCAGAAAGGACAGTTATATAGGCAGCATCATGCAGTTAGGGGGTTTGGTCTATCAGGGAACGATGTTATTACTTCATACTTTGCTGTCACACTCCATTAAGGCTCCCTTTCACTCTCCACAGGATTTCTTTCAATATGTATTCACTCATTTCAGGTACAAAATAGCTGGGGGCTGTTTGTATTTACAGTGCAAACGTGTTACGGTGACACAGAGACACTGGGAGATGATGTACAGTAAACATTATTGGCATTAATCATTTTTCAGGCAAACACTCCCCCAGCCTACTCATTTATTGTTTAAATAGCTGTCAGGCTTCTGTTTATGCACAGTTATAGATTGCGGTGATAATGACGTCTAATTTACCTCCATAAGATTGTTTTTAACTAGGTTAATTAGTCCTTCATTTGAGGTATAGACAAAAATTAGTGGGAGGTGAAGTCCATCAGGATCAGCCAATCCGAGGTAATGTAGGCAAATGGTTTACGGCGAAGGAAGGCAAAGTAGGTATTTTAAAATGGGAATAATAATTAAAAATCCCATTGTTTCTTATGTATTACAATATGAAAAGAAACAAAAAAAAAAAGAAGTTGTTGAAGTAATATGCTGTCCAGCTCTCTTTATGAATACATTTCAGTCAATTGCTTCAAAACATTGTCCAATTCACTGTTATTATATATATATATATATATATATATATATATATATATATATATATATATATATATATATATATATTTTTTTTTTTTTTTTTTTTTTTTTTCCACTGTTATCTATCATCACACATACACTCACGTGTAGAGGAACATGCACATACAAGGGGCTTGTAAGCATGCAAGTATATTGTGAGCAGAGCCATGTCATGTTGCACCCAATGAATATCTTGTAAGACAAAGGTGTCCTGCTCAAGGGTATGTCAGTAGTGCTCAGGAGATGAACTGGTACTTTCCGGTCCCTAGCCTGAGACCCAGTGGAGTGAGGGTAGAAGAAGAAGCGTTCATATGATAAAAATTCTCCTGTTGGTTTTATTGATCTTAAAAGCTTAAGGCTGTCATGAACCCAACAAAATTCAATGCCCATGTAGAGAACGTTAGCATAAAGACACAGCCTTGTTCCTGTATTACAGTATGTTTTTTTTACTCAAATTTCTGAGTTTCAATGTTTCTCATTTGATGAGAAATAATATCCTTGCATTTTTATTCCAAACTGAACAAATAAATACAGCACATATAAAAAACGATGTAACGTTTGTAACATCGTCTAAACTCCCCATTCCAATGACCTTCAATTATTTTTACGACTCTCTTTGGCGCCGGCTTCAACAGGTATCGCAGCCAAAAATAGAGACCAGTAATTTACTGGTGGTGAGCCAATTGTTCCCATAGAGAATATAAATATTGCTCACTTTAAAGACAGTGAATCTGCTCAACCAACTGCTGCAGCACTGACTCTCTCCACTATCAGCTATATCAACATAAAAGGACAGAATTCTGTTCTCTTAGCATAAGATACTGTACATCCATCAAATGGGGTGAATTATGGAGTGGGCCTGCTGCGGAGAGACTGACCTTTCCTTCAACCCAGCAGTGGAAAACATCTTTAAATAATCAAGCATCTTCATTACTTAAATAGTGTAACGTTTCAAAATGAGTTCTTCCTCAACAGGGCCAACATCTTAGTGTTGCTATGGGTATTTCAAATTAGGCCGTATGAAGTCATGCATTTTCAGCGTTATTTGACCAAATTTGGTCTGATTTATCACAACAGTAGCAGGATAAAAAAAAAAGAATGGCACCAAAACAAAAAAGGTCTGAAATCCATAGCTGCTGAAAACAGACCGAACAAAGAAATTCAAAGCATTGATTTTTCTTTTACATGGATCTCATCCTGACTGGTTGAAAGTGTTATTTTCTCAACCTGTTCTCAGCACTGCAGGGCCATAAAAGTGATAGGAGGCTAAAAATCGTTTGTTGGAAGTTTCGGTATCTTTTATATAAAATCAGATGCTGAAAAAGCAGATAAAAGACCAGAGGGGAAATGAGGATCAAAAGATGAAAAGTCTTGGTGCACCATTATTACACCCCTCAAATAAGCCTCAGCTATAGAGACCAAGAGCTCTATCATTTCAAAAGAGACAGTCTTGGCGTGTCGCATGCACAGGGAGATAATACGATTATCTAATTGAATTTTTTTTATATAAAATTGAGAACAAAGATGGCCCTGATGCACTGTACACCCTGTGGCATCTTTTTTTTTTTTTTTTTTTTAAATGTGTGTTTAATAGGAAAGTAATCTAATCTGTGAACTATTCAACTCTCATTTCTAGATTCATGTCAGGGAGCCATGTTGGCTACAACCCTCACTAAATCCTTCTCTTTTGTCCCTTGCATCTGCAAATTAGATCTTGACTCTAAAATAAAAGGCGCTTTTGCAAACAACTACGTAAATTAGAAATAAATGGTCGCTGTAACCACTATGAGATTAAAAACACATTCTATTGCTGAAATCATCCACTAAGAATGTATTGATTTTTCTACCATTTCTTTTATTATCTGCCAACAAAGTCAAACCAAAGTCTATTTGCTAATCCTTTCAGGTTCTGCTCCTGCTCCTGCTCCTGCTCTGGGTCCTGCTGGTAGATTAGAGTTGTGGTCCTCTGCCACTCCCCCCATCTCCTTCCTTTCACTCTCATCTGTCCTTGCTAAGATGAGCAGAGATGGACACCCTGTCAAGATGAATGACTCAGAGCCACAGCTTCACTGGATAAGTAATTGAGTAATGAGAAATGCTGACAGCCTGTCATGACATGAGAATACGGAAACAAAACTACTCTCTCATCTAACAGTTACCTGTCCAGTCGGACCAGGCAGTCAACTACGTGTAAACCACTAAATTGCTTATGTTGATTAACCAGAGTAACTGATGCATATTTGAAGAAAAAGTATCAAATAAATATTTTGATTCATCCATCCATTATCTGAACCGCTTTATCCTCTGTCGCGAGTCACGGGGAGCTGGAGCAAATCTTTTCGAAGAAGAAAGTCTGTCCACAAAACATCAAACCTGAACTCAACATCAGCCAGCGACTACTCATCATCTTCATCATCCAGCAGCAGCTGAGCAGGAAGAGCAGTTAGAGTGTTTTATTCGCTTGAAACAATTAACACACCCAACAAACACTGGCAATAATCAAGAATGGAAAAGTGTTACAGAGGAGGACTTTCCACACAAGCAACCAAAGGATGTCTGGAAAGTGCTCTTGATTAAAAATAAACAAGCCTTGACTTCAGACGAGTTTTCTGAAATCTCAGAAAAGGAATAACAAAAAATGCTGCTTCCACTCTCGATGATGTAATTATGGGAATGAAGCTTTTTTAGGTAAACTTTAACAAAGTATAGCAAGACCACGATCTACAGGCTGCCTCTCAAGCTATACTGAAATGCATGCATGCATTGACCCTGGAGGGATGCAGATTGTGCATTTCTTAATACATGTAGTGATTTGATGTTGCGTACAATAAAAGGATGCAGTGACAACTGAGAAATGCTGATTTGCGCAGCTTGCATAAATGAAAGAAAAACCGATGAAGCTGGTCTGTAAAAACAAATTTTTATTACACTATAAACATAACCACTAATATCCCTATCAAAGTAATAAAGGGAAGTAAAGTGGAACATTTCTCTATTCAAAATACAAAAAATTCCCAAATCACCTCATTGCTCTCTGATTAGCATTCAAAATTGTCATTGCAGTTGTCACCTATTAATCCATGTTTCGCAACCCTTTAAGGATGCCACCACTTTCAACGTAATGAAGCCCTTTTTCATTTCGACCCAGTGAGGCATCACTGCCAAATGTAAATCATTAACCAAACACAAAGCACTCCCATTGTCTCGTGGAGCGCTGTTTAGCATGTTTTTGTCATATTGTACAAGGTCGTTTCAACAAAAAGAAGAGTGACACATGCATTTGAACAATGTGCAATTATGTTAACAGTCTGAGCTCATATTCTGTATAATTATGCACACACGCTGTGTGTTTTATTCTGGAGGATAGGCTCTTCCTGGATGCCAATCTTTCTTTCTCATGTGTTCTCCTGAAACACACGGCAGCCATAACAACCATTCCCTTGTCCTCCACCCTCTGCTATAGGGAGAGAAATCTGTAACCAGTTCCTTAAAGAAAAGCATCCACTCTCTCACGAAAAGAAGTTATAGCGGCATCTGTCATCTTTTAGAGACTAAGTTATTGCAAGGGTGCAATAAGAGCTGCACTGAGATGAATGGGTAAAAAAAAATTGTCCCCCGTCTAGTCAGGCTTCAAAACTCCAGGGAGCTCAGCCAGACTTCATTCATAGTCGACATTACAGAGTGATTCAAAACACTGGAAGGGACTGCACCTCAGTAACATTAAACATCAGCTATCGGCATTCTGTTATGTTGAATGGACGCTGGCAGAAAAACAGGAACTGGAAAAGGAAGAAGAAAGTACGAGGTCATTGGGACTGAAGGTCTTACTTTATCTTAAGCATAGAAACTGTTATTGTGCCTCCAGCAGAGCATGTCAGGTGTGTGACCAAGAACGATTTAGTAAGATTTGTTTCACTTGCTCTCTAAGTGATTTTGCTGTAGCTTGATCCATTTTAGATATTTTTCTGACTTTCAACAGGATTACTTAAAAACTACCAGAATATTTTTCATAAAACTTGGTGGAACATTGAGAACCTAACACATTTTGAATTGATAAAGGGGGAGATCTATTCTTTTTTTTTTTTGCACTTCCTTTAAAATTGCAAGATGGATCTCTTTTCACCAATTTAATCAACTGTAGTAAAAGTACTTGATGGATTTTCGATAAGCTTGTTAGGTTAGTAATCAGGATTTAGATTAGGTTTTGATTTCCTACTCCCCCCAAATGACTTCTTTGTCCCTGAAAACTCGCAACTAAAGTAGCCATTACGCTATAGCTGTCTGTTGGTAATGTTCAAAGTGGCCTAACTGCATCTTCTGATGGGATAGCACTGGATTGTCCCAGGTCACTTTTTTGCTGTCATTATAAGAAAATTGACTTGAAACCCTGTTATTAGTTATACTGAGTAATTCATTTCCTTTATTGGTGTGACTGTAACTTCTTACTTTTCTACTGGACTTATTGTTTAGTGGCAAGGCTGCGAAATGACACCATTCTAGTCATGCACGGGGCTTATACTGAGTCAAGGACACCTTTATTTATTCATTTATTTATTATTAACTCTGAGCAGTGAAGGTTTTGCAATGTTACATACTGGAAACAGACTTTTACCTTTCTAATTTTAGTCCTATGAACTCTGATGTTAAGTATAGGGCTGTAATATAATTTGATCACTCAATCCTTATGTCATTTATTTGATAGGAAATTCGGTTTTATGTTATCGGATGGTATAGAAGTAAAACAAAGTGAGACAGGGTCCTGAAATTGATTGTATAAGAACTTGTTGTGTTAAGTGACATACAAAATATCACACAGGTGGTTTCAAGTGAAATTTTCATCATTTAAGCATTTTGTCCATCATTTTATGTTCTCATTGTCATGTGAACTACAGTTGCTGTAGGTCCAGTCTAGAAGATATTCAAGCAGAGTCTGTTCAAATAAATATAAGAGTACTACTGTGGCTGAGAGGATTCAAACTCTGTATGGTCAACCATTCCCAGTTGTGAATAATTGCCCACCAAAACTCCTTCAGGCTTACAATCCTCCTGTCAGCTGTCTGTCAGCTGCTGTAAACCTGGTGCCTGTGCACTACTAGAAAACACAAGACCACACAAAGTCCCGGGAGTGACTGTCCCAAGTATAGGAAGAAAAGCACTGACTTTGATGTTATATTTGCTCCATCTCTCTTCCAATCAGGTCATCTTGAACAAAAACGCATTCTCTGATGTACTTTTTGCTCTGGTGCATTTCTGTTTAGGAGTGCGTTTAAAAAGATCTGGGTGGATTTGGCATCGTCTGGCCCGCATTACAGCCACTGACAGCAAAGATAATGCTCTGAACCATTTTATAGCAGTTGCACAGAAAGTAAAGAGGGCAAAATAGACAAATACATCCAGACAATGAGAGGAAGGAGAGTCTGTGTGTGTGTGCGTGTGCGCATAATAACACATTTGCAATGAATAGAAAAGTAATGGAAATATTCAAATGTGTGCAAGAATCGGAATGGCTTTAGTTCAGTCATAATGGTGTCATTTGAAGTGCCTGGATTTAAAATAAGCAACATGAGAAAAATTTTGGAGGTTGCATTTGATTGTCTTTTTAGCTTTTCGTGACAGTCATCCCCCCCCCCCCCAAAAAAAAAAAAAAAAGTACACAAAGGTCAAACATCGGCTTTGCTTAAGTATAACGAAACCTAAGGCTGGATAAAAGTAAAGCATTAAAACTAATATTAACACAGAGTAAACTGAATAAAATGGCAATTTTAACATTTTTGCAGTTGTGTTTCACATTCCATTCATCTGCACCAACACTTTGAAAACGCATAGAAAATATCAAATGATCGAAGTGTCTTGTGAACTTGTTGACCGGCCACGCCCATAAAATCAGAAAAAAAAAAAATCATAAAAACTGATGTGACACCAACAACAACAACAATAAAAACAACAAAAACAAAAACAAAAAGTTCGCATGAGCCCAGTACATTTGCTGGACGCGCCGTCTCACCTGCGCGGCCATGAATGACAGATCCATGGTGATGCTCCTCTCAAGCCGACGCACTCAGAAAAAAAGACGCGAACGTGTTAAGTGTCTCCTCTTAATCCCCAATGGAGCATTTGCCAGCTTCGTGGTTCCGAGTCGGCGTCCAGCGGCTCTGCAAGTTGTCGGACTTTACGTGAAGAGCATGTCGAATGCGAGGGAGCGTCATGAACGAGGAGACGAGGAGGAACGTGGGAGCAGACGGACCGATGAAGAGATGTGGATGCGAGAGACGACATGGGAGTGGGAGTGAGGCTGAGGATGAGGAGGAGGAAGAGGAGGAGGCGGTGCTGGACTGTCACATATACAGAAGGAGGTGCGAGGCTATCTCTCTTTTGCGTTCACTCCTTCTCCTTCCTTTTTTTCCCCTCATTATTTCTTTGTACACTTATTTTTTTTTCTCATCATTCCTTTCCCACCTGGTGTCTTCTGGTGGAGACTCACCAGCCCACGGGCATGAGGAGCTACACGTGTTGTATATACACTCCTCCTCCTTTCACTTCCACACAGTCCCAGTGTTTGCCTGTCATTTTTATTATCCCATATAATCCACTGGAAGGTTTCCTTCAAACAAATAAACATCCGTTAGTTATCAACACTAAAATCACAAGCGCCATGCATATCTCCAGCAATGCAATTATTGTCACAGTAATCCTCCTTCCCATGGATCTACACAGCCACTGGATGATGTCATCCTGTGTGATGGTGGCCCACTCTTGAGTCAGGCCCACCTGGAGTTGTTCTGAGTATGTGGGAGATGTCCTGCTGCCTCATGCCGTCACTCAGCCACCACCATAGGAGCCCAGCATGGTCATTACTGGCCAATCTGGAGCTGTGGTGTCATTCTTCTCCATAAACTTCTAAATCAGTCAGGAGGGCGACCCGGTGTCCCACTTTATAAAGAGCTGCACTGCATCTTTATGTATTATTCCACATCCAACCTACCTATTGTGACAATTTACCACATCTGCATCAAAATGAGCTCAGCTAAAAATGACATCTCAATATGTGTGATTCAGGCTAAGTGATGAAAAAGAAATGCTGCGCAGCCTGGTGTTAAGTGGGACAGCAGGCGGGTGTGTTGATCCTTATTCTGGGTCATTACACTTGTAAGCAAAGGCGCAGGTTCTCTGTCAGTTATCCTCTGGCCATGTAAAGCTGACACGGACGCCCTGAAATAGTGATCATTCACCTGGGGGGGGGGGGATGCTTCGTTCTCCCCGGTCTTCTCGTCTCTCATTATTTGGGGTAGCCATGGAGGCATTGTGGCTGCTTCTCTAATTGTGTTTTCAGACTCTGGACAAATCAATAAAATTAGTCAAGCGTGACCAAACCCTTTATTTTGGGAATTATCACAAAACCTGATAGAAACACAATCAATTTTAAGAGAGAGGAAAGGTCTTCTCAAGCTTGACTGTAGAATGGGTTTTGTTATTTTCTTTTTAAATCCCCTCAGAGTTCTTAGATAAATTTAGTTCATATCATACAAAACGTTCTTGTCTGTGATTCCACACATTTCGTCTTTGCTTTTCAGGTGTTTACATAAGTATAGCATCATATGCAAATGTTATGTGTTACTAAATTCAATTTGTCGAGATAGAGACCAAAGGCCAAGATGTACACACAAATTTTCTTTCTCGAGCTCCCTCTCAAGTGTTCATTGAAAACTTGCGACCTAAAACTAATGACACATTCTTTATTAACTAGGCCTGCAGAATAAATGATGCTACTATTATTCATAGAAGAAGTCTTTTCAAAAAGCCAATTAACAAGCTCTACTTACAGTGTGAGGAGTGATTAATTCATTGGTGGCCTGGCCTTCGTTGTGAATACTAAAATTCATTCCTCGGTTGAGTAGCACCAGTCTACATGTAGAGCAGAATCAAAGAGCTCCGTGATGCGTTGATGTTCAGACGGCAAGCACTTACATTCTGATGAGGTCAAGACATATTTCAATCGAATTATGACTGACCATAAACGTCTGGCCTTTCAGAATGAAACACACTTTGATCAACTATTTTGGCAATAATATCGGTGATTATCCTTGAAGTTTAGGGGCAATACTGATGCATCACGGTTCATGCTAACACATTTAGCTTGAGGGGATTAAGTAGAACTCCCAGGTTGACCATGAAGACTTCATCCTCCAGCCTGCGTTTTTTTGCTGACATATCATTTTCTTTAGCTGCTTTTTACAAGTACGTTAATGAAATTGAATACCTGGTGGTGTGAACATGCTTACATTTAACAGCTCAGCATGATGTAGTCCGTAGGTTCACTGCCGTCCAACTGAGATCTAATTAAAACATCTCCCACCATTAACAATCACCCGCAGCACAACATCAATAAACTCGCTGCTCCTGTTTGGTGTCTCACAGAGATTAAACACAGTTCAACAGGGAAATCGTTGAGGCCCTCAAAAACGGATAAATCTCCTTTTCACACGCGGGAGGCTAACAGGAACTTCGGTCATGTCCATGTGATTCTCTAGTAGAAGGAAGGAAAGATTTTTTTTTTATCTCCATCTACGCGGAACCGTGATCCTGATATTTGAAGAACAGATGGCATCGCTGATTGAACGGTGTTTGATTTGTTTTATGGTTGTTAACACATTTATCCACTGGTTTGTGGTCAGGTAGCTGTAGCACAGTGGTACCCATTGTTAAAACTTAATTTGTCCTTTGATGTGTTCATATTGTAAATGATGGGAGCCATCGTCTGAAAGGTGGCGACACAAGTTGATTTCTTCAATATGTCGTGACGTTATTGTGACGACATGTCCTCGAACACTTTTCCTCGACTGATTCGGTGATGCAGTTAGAAAAGCAACACAAATCCATTTCCCCGGTGATGCTGTGATTGATTGGTGGTTAAGTTTCCTGCCAAAATTAGCTACAGAGATTAGACTGATTAATGATCCAATACTGCAATGCACATGGACTTACTGATGCTTTTTTAATCACCTTCACAGTGATCATTGAGACGAACCTGCAGGACATCATTTTAGGGGATGACTTTTCTCTTTTTAACTCCTTTTTTTCTTGGTAAATTTTTGTCATTTGTTGTGATGATTTCTGAAAAATTAGATTTTATCGCAAGCATTTGCATTTTTACCCTAAAAATAATATTCATATTTTCTTTTTCTGCTTACAGTAAGACTAGTTTATATTCTTACATCTCAGAATAAGAGGATCCTGGGTTCTGTATGGATTTTGTGTTTTCTTCATGTGTGCACAGTCCAACAACATCCAATATAGGTGAAGTGAAATGCCCTTAGGCTTGTGAGTGAACGGTTGTTTGTCTCTATCTGCGTAAACCTTGTGCCGAATTGGTGATTGCATCTTTCTTCTCGCCAAAAGCCAGACTGGATGAATGTGTTATGATTTCTAAGTACTGTATTGCATTATTGAAACCTCGATAACTGAAATGATGATTTTAATGAATTTGGACATGATGTGTTATTCTGGCACCAAATTTAATGTCTTCGTCTAAAAACATAAAAACAAGCCGCTGCACTAGTAGCTCTATCACTTTTCACCTGCAGTGATATTCAGTTTCTTCTGATCTGTGTCTCCGTGGGGCCAAGCCTCTACTCAGCTGTCTGTTTCACGTTGTTAAGGATATGCCACTGGGCAATCAGTCACCATGATTCACAGCAGAGTAATCCCACCAAGAATAGATGATTAAGAGTCATCAAACTGTGTCTTGTCAACTTACAACACTACAAGTTGTGGGTAATGAGTTGGAATATTGTCATGCAACCTAGTGGGCTGGTCTACTCAACATTTCTGAATGGCTGGAGTGTGCCAGATGCGATCTGTCACCGAGACCTGCTAGATTTTATATTTGTGTGGTTTTATGTATTTATGCGCTCTCTGTATGTGCATTCTCGGGCACATTATTAGGAGATTTGTCACGCTCTTTGATTATTCCTAAATATCTTTAATCTTGTGGAGGCATTTGTGGTAATTCTGGTTCTGATAGCTATATGTCAGAACTCATGAATAGCATTACTGCAGCAGAAAATGTAGGTGTGATCTATCAAAAAGTAATATATTGACCATCAAATAGGCAGACTTTGAGCCAAACCCACAAGGGAGACAATATATAATAAGAGCGGCCTCACCGATTGCTCGCAGTCTCGCACACACAAACACACACACACACACACACACACACACACACACACACACACACACACACACACACACACACACACACACACACACACACACACACACACAGGTTTATAATTTGTTAAAGAAGATGTGAGTGTATTCCTGTTCGTCTTCCCACATGCTTCACTCACACTCTTCTTGTGCTGTACAGTGCGCCCTCGCGCATTCGCGTATCAATGTTCCTGACTTCACCTCATCGCAAATTTTTGGTAGGCCATCACGTGACACCGTACGTGCATTCCTTTGGCTTACGACATCCGAAAGTGTGCTTGGTTCTGTGAGTCTTGGA
This sequence comes from Antennarius maculatus, assembly GCA_013358685.1. Taxonomy (NCBI): domain Eukaryota; kingdom Metazoa; phylum Chordata; class Actinopteri; order Lophiiformes; family Antennariidae; genus Antennarius; species Antennarius maculatus. The sequence continues at coordinate 13,831,820 of CM023621.1, read as the reverse complement.
CTTACATGAGACACAAAAGTGCTTTAGTCGATAAGAGTGTGGGAAAAGATAATGCAGATTGAAGGTGGTTTAATATTAGTATGGGGAGGGTCATAAACATTTAAATTATTGTAAAAAATAAAGATAATAGTTTGTCGCTTGATCACGGAGTCCTTAATCGCGTGTGGTTCCTGGAACGTATTAACCGCAAAGAACGATGGCGCACTGTACATACAAGCTCTTTCCTCTTTTGCTTTCTGCACTCGCTGTACAGTATGTCTTAATTTCTCTCCTCTCAAGTGATGCATAGTCAACAAGGCAGTCAATTCATAATTAATGATCAGCTGAATGTATTGAAATTCATCGTGTGTGTTTGGCCGTTGGGTAACCCACAGAGATGTTGTCTTAACATTACTTTTCACACTCTATTCTGTCTCACATTTCTCACCAGTTCAGAGACCAGACAACCCGTCTCCCTTTGGAAGCTGTCAGCGTTTAACTTTTATTTTCCTGTTACCTTATACCTTATGTAACCAGATTCACCTGTCATCATGGAGTCTTTTTTTTTGTTGTTGTTGTTTCCTCTCCGTCCAATCAGTTTGGTTTTTATCACACAACAATAGAGATGAAACCGTGGAGAAGCAGTTGTGATGAGGTTTTGGACAACAAATCTGCTTCAGCTGAACGAATCCATTTCCACCATTTTATCGTCCAAAGCTGCCTCTTTGGCGGTCTCTATCAGTGGCTGCTATTGACCAGTCAGATATAATAAAACACACTGTCATATATATATATATATATATATATTTTGTAGTTATGAATAAAAGCTCATGACCCATGGATACGTGCATCAGTGCCTACAGGAGAGAGAGGAACATGAATGTGTACGTCATGCGATACATAAATGCTTTGACGATAAGCAGGAGCAAATTACTGCAGTGTTGGTGAATTGTTACTGTTACCTAAAGCTACTGTGTGAAATATCTTCTTCATCATCAAGCACTTTTTTTCTCGCCAGTGCTTGAGGAGACATTTTTCTTAGCCGCCACTAAAGCTCTACAAATTCAGTTTATAAACACAGATCAAATGTGCTTTAAGTGCATACTGACACTGTAAAATAGACAGTGTGTAATTTAATCTTTCATGCATTTACATATCTCCCCAAATAAAAATAAAAAAACAGTCAATTAAAAGCCTGGCCTCAGCGAACGGTCTATTTTGAGAGCTTGAATTTCATTTCCGTGTCTTAATCTAATCAGTGTCAGGTATTGTGCTGTAAAAACTGAAAACAAATGTCTCTGGCGTCGTTCACACTGACGTGATGTTGGGCTTTGATTCATCTGTTGTTCTTTTTTTCTTAACATTGTCGGGTTGTTCCATACGCCAGATGTATGGAACAAAACCCCCGTAAAGTAATGACAGATTCTACCCACTGAAATGCTGGCAGACTTCTAATTTGAAGCAGTCTTGTTGAGTTTTTATATGCAGCAAATTCTACAAGGGAAAAGAAGCTTCGGACTAAATGATGATCACATATAAGGTACTTTTCTAACTAAGGGTGTCAATTTGAAATAAAGGGCTGCCTGCAATACACGCCTGCTTAATATCAGGACTGTACCTTCTGCAGTTGAGGCTAATATTTTAGGAAACACAGCTTTGTGTAACACTCCTCTCAGGAGGAGGAAGATAAAACTGCCTCTTCCTGAATCTTGGCTTGCAGCTCGTCTTCTTTCCACACAGGTTATATTCTTAATTCGACTCACTGGAGGAAGGAGGGACCAACCCACAACTGAATCCTACTCTGATAACTTGAGAAGTACTTTGTGCATCCAATCGTGACTCTGATCTGCTCCAAATATAATGCTTTCCTCTTTGGCTCGTGATTCACCCTTTTGTATGTTCGGGATATGTTCCTCAAGCGGGATTAAATCATGTATTTGTTAAATGTATCTGTAGTGAAGAGATTAATTTAAGTTGTCGCTATAAGGGTCTACGGCACTGAGGAGCTATATCAGCATAAGCTGCAAAAGGTGAATGCCTGAATGCTCTTATTGCTCTTAATCTGATTAAAGTTGTTTTTTTTTTTCTTCTTCTTCTTCTTTCAAGCCATTCCAGGTTGTTCGTAGAATCCACTTTGTGCCCAACTCCTGCATCGCACCAAGAGCCAAGCGCCGGCTGCTTTATTGAGGTTTAATGCTACAAGGCAACTTCAGGCGCGCGGAAGATTACCAGTCACATCAAAACACCAGACTGCCAGTCTCAGATGGATGAGAACACAAAGAGTTTCTCCCTTTTTGCTGAAAGGATTCCCAGAAGTAATCCCGCAACTCTCCACATGTGTGTGTGACTAGAATAGCTTTAAACAGAATACATGTTTTAAATTGGATTATCACATTTCTTGTTCAAACATGGTTATTTTCAGCAGCTCTAGCCCATAGCAGTTTATATTTGACCCTCACAAAGGCAAATTATATTATGTGTAGCCTCTCAACAATTGTAGTGTCTTACAGAAGAAGCTGAATGTTTATGCCAAGGGCCCACACACATATCCTCCCGCTATCTATATATACTAAGCATTTACGTGTGTGTGTGTGTGTGTGTGTGTGTGTGTGTGTGTGTGTGTGTGTGTTCTTTCCCTGTAGATGGAGGAGATTTCCACCCAGTGGTTTGACCCCTGACCGTTTATCCTTCAGGTCTCATTGCATCAGTCCGACCAGAAACACTCCACCTTGGTGATGCAGCAACAGCATCAAGGTCCCACATAAATGAATGCGGCCTTTGACAGCTGGAAAACACTGTCGTTCAAAACCCCATTTAACTTTTAATCTTCTGGATATATGAATTATGTTTATCAAATCATATTGACCGGAAATATATTTTCTAGACACACAAAAAAGAAAAAAAACGCGATATTCAGCAGTATTACGTTGCTTCAGTAGAATTACACCTTTTTAACTGTACAATATGTGGAAAGAATAATTTTCTCCTTTGTCATTTTCGGATGAAACTAAAATGTTTTAGTCTGGCTTCAGATCTGTTTTTATTTTGTCACATACTTATCCATGTTTACAGAGAATATCCCTTCAGATTCATCCTTCTTTCACCCCATCGGAGATGAATGAAGGGAATCAAAGAATGCAAAGGAGGATTTGACAGTTTTACACTGAAGGTCTGATGACTTGAAAAGCTCCAGGTTGACAAGCACACATAAAAGGATAAAGAGCTACAGCCTGCTGACATTTCAACGTTACATCATCATGAGGGACCTGAAGGTAGCGATCATAATCAACTGATGGATGATGATTCAAATAATATATTCAATTGTTTTGGACTACTATGGGTGTAAAACATCACCATTGCTCACCTTAAAACTTGCATATATTACCCTTAGATTAAAGTTTAACTACCTTGGCAACCCAAAGGCTCAATATATAGAGTTAAAGTGTGGTTGATGGAGAGCCGGGAGGAAGATACATTCATCACATGTTTGACCCAATTTCATCACACTCCATGACCCTCATTCATTATCCTTCCCACCCTAAGTACTAATACTAATTGCTGCTTATTATTGCTTTCGGTCTTTCATTGATGTAAACTGTTCCCTGAGCTGTGATTGTCTACTTCTACTCAATTATTAAAAAATGTTTATATGGATCAAATCCAGAGAGCACATTTTCTCCAAGGGATCAATAAAGCGATCATAAATGCTGGGTAAATATTTATCATCAGAGAGATATAGTACAACATGCACAGCCATACTGTCGACACAACCTCCCGGCGATGTAGTCTTTCCCATTCATTCATCGTATCCAGTAATATCTGCCTCCTCTCCCCTGAGGTAATATTTAATACAGCCTCAAATGTATCTGCTTCCATTAAATGCAAGAGCTCATAACATCTTTACCCAAGGGAAACGAAGGGACACAACAACTCTTCTATTTTTTTGTTTGCTTGTTTGTTTCATGTGCTCTCATCCATCCCAAATGAAAGGAAATGAACTGCTCCTCCAAAATCTACTTCCATGATCTCCTGATTTAATTGTGGATATTTCCGTCTGGTATATTTATCTTAGCCTGAGGCTCAACTCACTCCAAATAAAATTGACTTTCAGATGTCCTGTTGTCATTTTGGTACTCTTCCTGGCACTGATTGCTTTGTGCTTTAGTGATAATATATTCAAACCGGAGCAGACCCAAACAAATCATAAAACCCGGCTCCTGCAGGAGGTTCAGTGGTATGCACAGACATACTGAGACAATCTCTCAAGCCTGAACACCAGCTCACGGCCACTCAGCTGGGCCTCTTGCCAGGGTACGAGGTGTAAATGCATACCATTACCTTATAGTATTAGATGAATTGTAACCTTTCCTGACCAGTGCGGTCTTCCCTCCATTTAGTTATCTCTACAGATGCGTTTTAGTGTTAGAACAACTGTGGTCATTGGACAGACGCCTGAGAGGCGCAGCTGGCTCAGGTGCATGTTGTGCAGCTGACATGCCTTGCATGTGAATGACCTTATATTGTTGCTGCATGTTAACTTGAGTCTCTCTCTTTGTCTCTGTCTCTCTCTCTTACCCTCTCTCTCTCTCTTTTCTGTGTATTTCTCTATGAAGCTGGAAATAATACATTAGCTTCATACCTTGTAACATGAATATTCATCCTCATAAATTTTATTTTGCTCACCTTTGAGCTCCATCTAGGATATCTGCAGATGGGCACGAAAGCAGGGAATTTTACATTTGCATTTATTTTAAATGCTAATACCACAAATACGCTGACTGAGATGAAAGTGAATATGTCTGTTGTGGGTTTAAATATGGTGTGTGTGGGACTTTGTCTCCTTGCATTGTGTTGTTGAATCAAAGACACTCCTGCTCTGAACATACATAAAATGACTGACAGGCAGCAGCTCCTCCTCTGCCTGCTAATGCATAATTCAGATTTTACACTCTGCTGAGTTTGTTGTCGCGTGTCTCCTGTGTGTTTGTTTGCCGTCATTGCTGTCAACATGGTTAAAGGCTTCCCTCGTGACCTATAGAGATGTACTCTCACAGCACACCCAGTTCAAAGTTCACCATGAATCATACTCAAGGACAGCGGGTGATTCATCTCCTTGATCAAATTGACTACAGTAATCTACCATTTTTTTGATTAGAAGTCCATTTTGGTATCAATTTCTTTTATTACTCTGCACATAGAGGGGAATAAACCTGATGCAGCCCGCTCAAGGTCATTTTATAATAGCCAGATATTTTTATGGAAGCTTCAAATATCCAAACACTGTGCTCGGTATATAATGATTTCATTTAATATAGAGCCCTATAAAAAATACACAGCTCATCATCGTTTTTATTTATTTAATTGAAGCGTGGAACTGTTGTTACAGTTGAACTAATGGAGGGAGAGTATTTGTTGATTTAGAAAATGGCTGAAAAAGGACACATAGTTCAGAACTGCAGTATTTCATTTGGACTAATAAACACAAAGTGAATCAGCAGCACAACATCTATTTATTAAATTGCTTCACTACCCCGAAGTTTCCTGAATGTATTTAATATCTTGTACTTTTATAGGTGTGTGGGAAACCAAGTATGTTTTTGTTTAATCTTTTTTAAATAATATATTTATCTGAATTTAACTTCAGCAATGCTTCATCACAGAAGTTGGTCATTCTTTTTTTTTTCTGTTAACACAAGTGAGTGACATCACAGAGGTAGAACAATACTAAACCACATGACACACTTTCCTGGACACTGTTATTGATTGAACACTTTACTTTTACTTCATCTTCTCCACTAGAAAATCCTTGTTTTTTATATATATGTTTAGTCACCAAGGAAAAGTGACAACAGCATGTAAGCTGTTAAAACCAATAAAAAAAAGAAAGGTGTTTTCACTACATTTGTAATTTACAGTCCTGTACCATTATTCTTCTTATTTTTATTATGAATATTTTTTGGGATGAACACTATGGAAACTAGAAAATATATCAAATAATAAGTAAATTATTATTTATAATTATAATTTTATAATTTTATAACTTAAAATTTTATCTGGAAAATTACCACAAATCCTGATGTGTAGCTTTAGACTTTTGCAGTATGCCATATTATATACATTTTAGAAAGTTATTTACTCCAATTGAGAGCAAAGCTAAGTCATTAATTGTTGAATGTGGTCCAGTTTGATGGAATACTCATTAATAATTTGTGCCGTCTTCTTCAAACAAAAACCTGACTATCGACGTAAAAGAAAAGAGCTTTCTTCTACCGAAAGCTTCTCCAACTCCTGTCTAAACCTGCGATGCAGAGCGCTGATCAAAACTGACAATTTCTGTTTTTTCCTTGCTACAAGGCAGCATTCGCTACTGAAACGCCAAGTTTATCCCACGGAGTCACACTTATCATCTGTGATTTAATACAAATAACGTGCCCTGTCCATCAACTGGCACCCGTGAGGTGCTTGACAGCGCTGTTTCATCCTCATTGCCTGCCGTAAACCATAAACAGAAGCCATTTCTCTGAGCTATCACATGTACCTGTCAACCTGCATTCCCAATACCCTGCTACGTTATCACCGATAGCTCGCAACTCAACCATTCATTTTTTATTTCCTCCTCTTCCTCCTTCCTGCATCTCAAATTCACGTTGTTGCCTGAATATGCAATGGAAGACGGATAAAGAGAAGGTTGTAGCTTTGAACGGAGTCATAGATGGCAGAGTGTCAAAAGGCATTAATCGAAAATCTGAAAATGCGAATTGATTAATGCTGATGTGCTCTCCTTTAGGTTTTATTTGAGCTTTTATTGTGTTATGTCAAGATCATGACAGTTCTCTTTGCTACCTGGAAAATCATTTTCTACATGCAGCTGAAACGCCTTATATCACATGAGAATACTAAAAGATATGAGATAACGGTTGTACATCAGAATCCTTTTTACATCATTGAGGGATTACGCTAGGTGGTATCAAACTTTCCCCCCTGTTGCAGCCAGAGTGTGTTTATGTGCTCATGTGTGTGACTGTGAGTTTTTGGTTACGTGATGACAGGGGTGTTATCCTCGCCTTGAGCCACCCCATCAGCAGATTTCCCTGTAGAGCCACCTGTACCTTTTCATTGTATTTATGTCCAGACTTTTCATTTTCACTTGGAGCTATTGGCCATTTCAGTTGTGTTGCTTTGGTCATGGACACCTGAAGGCCCACCATGTTTACCTAGGACAACTGAGGAAGATGCAAAATTCCATTGAGCTGAAAGGAGCTATCTAATTGATAAATCAATAGATGATAGATATATATTTTATTGATCCAGAGGGAAATTCAGTATATCATTTGCTCACAATATATACATGAATACACACAACAGTTACCCAACACTGACAAATAAAGACAGTACAACAACAATTGAAGTCAAAAAGCAGATGTACAGAACTATGAACTGAGGGCCATTTTCACCATGTGGGCCAATCACAGATGACCTGAAGTCATCACAAATGACTTCAGGTGACATTAGACACCAAGATACCCCAAAGCGTATCCCTGCTTTCACCCCCCTGTTTATCCACTCTTTGCTGACCTCAATGACCTCGCAGCTTCACCTCCCCCGCCTCCCTCCTTCTGAGAGAATGGTTGAACCCCCTGATAGCACGGGGCACAAATGAGCTCCTCAGTGTCTCTGTGGAGGAGCTCGGTGACAGCAGTAAGACACTGACGGTGCTCCTATGCTGGACAAAGGTGGTCTGCAGGGGGTGGCTGGTGTTACCCACGATTGATCTAAACTTGGGCATGGTCCTCCTCTCTAGAACAGCACCATCTCCTTAATCTTGGAGATGTTCAGCTGGAGCTCATTCTGCTGACACCATTCCACAAAGTCGTTTACCACACTCCTGTACTCCCCCTCACCCCCTCCCTGATACATGCCACAATTGCAGTGTCATCAGAGAATTTCTGCATGTGGCATATGTCCGAGTGGTACCAGAAGTCCATGGTGTAGAGGGTAAAGAGAAGGGGAGAGAGCACGGTTCCCTGTGGAGCCCCTGTGCTGCTGGTCACCAATGATGACAAACAATCCCCCATACGGACATACTGGGGTCTGTCTGTCATACTGTGTGATCCAGCTCACTAGGCCGGGGTCCACACCCATGGAAGACAGTTTCTCATGCAGCAGCCGGTGCTGGATGGTGTTAAAGGCACTTGAGATGTCGAAGAAGAGCACCCTGAGAGCACAGCCCCTGACGACCAGGTAGGTCAGCGCACTGTGGTGGAGATACAAGACAGCATCATCAACCCCAACCTGTGGCTGGTAGGCAAACTGGAGAGGGTCCATCGATCCCTGCACCTGGGGACGCATGAGCTTCAGGACAAGTCGCTTTAGGGTCTTCGTCATATGCGAGGTGAGAGTGACTGGTGGGGTGTCTCCTCTTCGGCACAGAAACGATGCAGTATGTTTTCCATAGGCATGAAGGATTACATTCATCTCCTAAATGCTGCATTAGGTTCACTTGCTAGTTGCTAGATGTGTTTGCTGTGTGGTGCTGATAATTTTTTGATAAGGTGGTTTTTTAAAAGGTTTTATACTGAAAAATGAAAATACATATGAGGCCAGGTGCAGCGGCAGTCAGCAGGCCAAGTCTGTACCGCCAAGCCTTTTGACAAATTTGGAACAAAGACGAACTTATTTTAAATTTTAGACATTGAAGTGATTGTCAGATTGCAGTAGACACAGGGTTTGCAATTATTGAAGGAAGAATATGTAAGATGAGACAAAAAAGATCCTCAATGAATGGAAAGAGGTGAACTGGTATACTGATTATTACAGCTTTAAGGCAGCTCTATGATTCTATTATAACTCTTACACAAAATTATTTATTTATAGAAATTAGGTTGCAGAGTGTCAAACCTCAGATTTGGACCTCAGAAGAATGGACTGATTTGACCTCATGCATGTTCAGTGAAACACCTCTGCTCTGGCTTCTCTGCAATTTCCCTTATAGCGGTGTCAAAACTCATCATGTCCCGCTGACATATTGTAACTAGACGGGGGCTTCACTTATAGGGGGGGTCAGATATAGAAGTAGAAGTCACAAGTGGTAAAAATTGAAACATACAACAATTTATGTCATGATGGCTTAGAAAATTTGAAACTGTAATATGAAAAAATATTATAGGAAACAATCAAATAAACCTGTGATTTTCTGATTTTTTCTGCTGCTTTTCAGTTGAAGCCACGCTATTTTCATCTAATATCCCCAGCTCCAAACCTTGAGACATGAATCATCACCTCTGCCTCTTTTTAGAGATTAAAACTCAGCTTTCAGAAAATGTGTCGAGTGTTTCCTCATTCCCTGTACTTGATTTATCGCATCAATCAGCCAGTTATTGTAGGTATTGTTCTCAGTCACATCAGCAGCACGCCTGAGTGAGTTAGGATGCAATTGGGTGATGATGTCTGGAGGAAGCAGCAGAGGCCAGTAATGAGCTTGTATGTCAAGACTGTAATCTCATCTAGATGTAAATGTATTCTTGTACAAGTCCACCCGATAATTTATTCATCCAAGGGTAACTTCATCAATTTTCCCCTCATCCCGTTATCAGCACACAGCAAAAGTCAGTCTAAAATAAAGGTAGGAGGGGTAACGTCTGACGCCACCAGTTCAACCAGAGCGTGTTTCTTTCCCAGAAGGGCAAAACATGGAAAAGGACAATTTTTTTCACTTCAGATATGAGATTGAAAAGTAGTGTGGCTTCTATAAGGCTGTGTAAATGCTTCATATTTAATAGGACAAACATGCAGCTGGGGGGGTGAGAGTTGGCCTCAGATGAAAGAAGTGTTTGCGTGTTGCCTCCTTGTGCTCATCCTTTTATCCTGTCAGCCTGTTTCCGGTATGCGTTTTTCATGTTTGCTGCAGCAGTGCATGAAATGTTTCACCGGGTGGCTGTGGCCAGGCACTCATGCTGAACTTGTTGGCTGGTGTGTATATGCAGACCTGTGTTTAGTGGCAGTGGGTCTGTCATGTAAAGCCTGCCTGATCTTGTTGGACCAGTGAAACGTACATCGAATATTTTTGGAAGATGAAATAAATTTTTTTTCCATTTCACAATCTGTTTCTTATTTATTTTACTTTTTTTTACATGAAAAATCAGTTGGATAACTCACACTAGCAACTGTGAGTTATCCACTGATTCATTTGGGTTCATTGCAAATGAATCAGTGGTCGTTCTCAGGGTTTGAAATCCTGTGCAATAGAACCAAAAAAGATGGTGACCTGTCACTGGGCAGTTTGGACCAAGAAGAAACTCTAGAGGAAAACAATCTGGTCTGAAGCAAACCTTCACTTCAGCCTAGACACTCTGCATGTACCTGTTGATTAAAATATAAAAGACTAACAAAAATCTTGTTTTTGGCTGGACTAGATGACTGAAATGTCAATGACTGCCTGATGTCTTCAGACACAGATGACAAAATTAACATAAGTAATATAGTATCAACATTTCTTGGCAACATTCTTGTCAAGTTTGGATTTGAACCAATAAAAACCCAGATGCAATCACAAGGATTCTCCTCCAGAGCCACAGAAGACATAAAACTGTTTTCACAAGTTGAGCAGTTCAGCAAAGAAATCACAATATGTAAAATATGTAAAATCACAGGAGCCTTAATGCACTTCATTTTTTGTCAGTTTGTCTGTTACATCAACTTCTCACAGTCTATAATAAATAAAATAAAATAATAAATAAAAACTCAGCAATCATGATCCAGCCTTAAGGTCAAACTTGTCAGAATCCACATTTAGTTTCAGATCTCTCACTTTATAGAAGAGTTCAGATAGGCAGACCTTATGCATTACCCCACCCCCACTACACACACACACACACACACACACACACACACACACACACACACACACACACACACACACACACACACACACACACACATTGATGTCCTGTCCAAAATATATCAAACATCTTGCCAAACGCATTAGGGAGCCCAGTCCCTTCTGACCCATCATAGTTACAAGCAGGTAGGAAAATGGATTGATGGAAGGATGCTACGGGTTGCTGCCAGAATTCTTAAAATATGAATCTCCACCTCTGAAATATTGATTTTGTGTTTTGTTGCTGTCGTGATGCCGTCTGGGGACAATGATTCGATCATAGTGTAGTTTCACTGCACAGCCTGATCTTGTAGGCCAGATGAATGGTAAGTGGTCTCTAAAAGGCTGTCAGTATTTATTAAGTGAGAGCTCTCTGAACAGGTCATCATCAATGCCTGTTCACACACACACAAACACACACACACACAGACAAACACACACACACACGCACACATGCACGCACACATGAGCGCACACACATAGTGTGAGATGAAACAAATAAACACATCATTCCAGTCAGCGTCATATGATCGAAAATATCCCTAGAGATCACACAGAACACGTAACCCCAGACAACACCACAGAAATGTCATGGCACCCAGAGCAGAGCGCACCCTATGGTGTTGCCATGGTGAAGTAGCTATACGCTCATCTCCCTCTTGACAAATTAAATGACGCTCTTTTTTTTTTGGAGAATATAGGAGAATATTTTGGTCTCAAAACTTTACTAAACATTGTGTGTGTTTTTTCTGTATGCCTTTTTATTGACTGGGAAATTTTTCAGATTTGTAACAGGAATTGCATTGAACAGGGAAAACTTCCTTTTGCTGTTGTTCAGTAAAAAGTAATCATGGCAGGACGCCTGAGTTCTTCATGCTTGTTTTCATGACATTGCAAAACTGTTCGAAACTCGTAGTGTTGAAGGAAGTGAAGTGATTCAGGACCTGCATCCGTGATGGCCTACATTTCAAAATATAATAAACTCCCCTGAGCATGCAGGACTGAATGATTGATCATACATTTTAAATATCACTGATGCCAAGAATCCCTAATAAGCAGCAAGTTTTTTTTACCTTATTGAAAAAAAATAAATTACTTTTTTTTTTTTTTGTCATTGCTGTTTTATTTGGTTTTCAAAATAATATTTTGGATTAAATCAAATCACATTTTTTCCATTTGATAGAGCTTTGAATATATTGACTCAAAATCATTGCATGTAGTTAAATTGAATTAACTTCACAAATCACAAATTTATTGCAAAGGAAGAGCTTTTGTCTTCTGGGAACAGCAAAAACTTGATTCTTGGGAAATTAACATCAAAATAAGGTAAAAAGGCCTTCACGCATCTTCTTGTGTTTTCTGGGTACAAAATGAATGACTGTTTTTCAACAAAGGGTGAACTGTTTAACCGATGGTGACCTAAAAACCACCTGGAGAACCTCAAAGACACCAATTAAACATGGTTCAGAAAACCTGTGAAGTGAGTGCAAAGGCCTCTCTCTCTCTCTCTCTCTCTCTCTCTCTCTCTCTCTCTCTCTCTCTCTCTCTCTCTCTCTCTCTCTCTCTCTCTCTCTCTCTCTCTCTCTCTCTCTCTCTCTCTCTCTCTCGTTTCTCTCCTTATATACATACATTATATATATTCCTTTAAAGAAACAAGTTTAACATGTTATTCCAGTTATTGATTTTTTAAAGAAGTTAACATTTTTCTTCTCTTTTCCTCCCCAAATCAACACAAGAGAAAAAATTGAAAGATTAAATATCCAATAATGTGATAACTTTCTGGAGGTTTGGACAAGGCCATGCAATGGATGCAATTAATGATTATGCATTATTCATGTATATGAGAAAAAATAACACATAAGCTGTTAATCCCCGGTAGGTGACAGATTCTCGGCCTGAGCTAATGCAATAATTGTCTCCTTTAATTTTGTCGGTCGAGTCAAATGCACAGATACTTAAGTCAAAGACTCCAAAGGTTGTATTTCACATTGGGCTCATATTTTTCCAGACGTCCACAGACAAAGTCAGACGACTGCAAGGTCGTGTCCGTTGGTAGACTCATTAAGAAATTGGTCAGGTGTTGCGCAGTCGGTATTGATGATAGATTTACTGCCTGTGTTAATCTTTAAATCTCCATAAAGCTGGAGCTCCTGAATGTTTGATGCATTTATTTTCATTTGTAAATCAGTGAAGAAACTATTGTGTCATGACCCTGTGGACGAGTAAAATTGGATTCACATGGATGTTACATGTCTTATATCCTCAGCTTTGTCACTACTGGAAAACATGTTTATTTCACTGTGCTTTGTTCTGGAAATAGCTCTCCAAATCAATGGGCTTTTGCACTTCTGGCACTGCTCGTGCTATTTTCACACTCATTGCACTATTCCCTGTTTTGTATGTGAGTTGTTGGGTAAAAAATCAGATTACCTGCAGGATGAGTTCAACCAGGGGGCGGCTGAGTAAGCTGGTGCTTTGACATCATTCCCTGCAAAGATGGACAACTACCCTCTGCTCAGTGTTATGGTTTTGTAATAAACATCGCTGTGTGGAGACTTGACCTCAGTAAAATCACAGTTTAATGTTTTTTTTTTCTCCCATCCCAGTGAATAGAAATGCTCAGCTGTCACTGCAGGGTGTTTGTATCATTTTTCAAATCTCCGTCTGAACTTAAATGAGAGTCGGAGATGAGATTTCATTCTACCTGTTTAAATCAAACAGCCACCGTGGTGAATATTAATGGACTCTCTTAATGCCAACTGGACTGGACACTGTTTGCAACAGACTGAATACTGATCAGAAGCAGAAACACTTAACAATTGATGAAGTTAACCTACAAGTATCATACAAAACAGTGTTCTACTCCACATGTGTTTTGACTGGTGTTTGTTTTATGTCCTGGTTAATCTCTGTTCTTACTGTCTGTGTCAGCTAGATGTCAGTAGCTGACAAAGTTTGGTTCAGCGGATGACAAACCAGACTACAAGGATGTGCTGAAAACCCTGTTATACTGTGACAAAGAGGATGCAAAAACATTTTTAAAAATACTAGAACGAAAAAAATCATGCAAACAAATCTGAAAACAGAACATTTTTTTCTGTCCTTACAAAATTGATTTTCCTTAAAACATAATGAATTGTTATTAGTCTTCATTCTGTTTTATTGACTAACTGTCCTGATCTTATTCAATCTACTGAGTACTGAACATATTCTATGAGAGTGGCCACTAATACAAGTCTCACACTGTACAAGCAGAGATAAATATCTTGAAATACAGTACTAATAATCTGTCAGCAGAGAGCAGTGTGTCTTCATGCCTCCCCACCTCATCTTGTCTTCAGAGCTGTGGAATGAGTCTGGCAGAGTAAATGAAGACATGCCCTCTGTTCCTTGGCAGTTATCTGCATGCCAGTTTTGTTTTGTTTTTTTGCCTCTGTATCCTACGCCTGTCCTCGTAGCACCATTTAGTGTTCAACAACGCAGCGGTGCCTCTGTGTTTTCAGCTTGTCAGACGAAGGTAATTGAGCCCAACAAGCAGACAGCCACTGTGATGTTTGTGACCCCATTAAAATTTGACTGTGTGCCAAAGTCGATCTGCCGCCGCTGCCCAAACAGCTTACGAGGGCACTCTCATTGCAAGTCATGCTATAATTAATCAATATAGTATTGTTTCCACTGTTAAATTCAACTAAATTCAAACGCCACTGTTAAATTCAACCCACTGAAGAGGAATTCAGGTTGTTTTCCTGTCATTTACATCATAGATGAGTCTTCTCTAAATTAAAAACCACAGCAGATACATCAAAACAAATTATGTGCTTTTAGAAATGCTCGAATAGAAAAATAATGTTGTTTAACGCCCTACAACAACGGCTTAATCTACACATTAAACCCTTCCTATCATGAAGACACTGTTTAACCCTTTAGATAAGGTTAACATCAGCCTTTCACAAATCAAATTTTTATTAATGATGTCAAATAAACACAAAATTCCTCAAGCTAGGGGTAGTTTTTTAAGGTAAAAAAAAAATTATTTAACTTTGAGCAAAAATGGCGTGATTACAGTGACTTCACTCCAGTAGTAAGGGATTGTGGACAAACACTATTTAAAGAGGTATGTACTGTCTTTTAACTGTGTTATACTGTAATTTCTAATCATTTACAACTTTTCATTTTAAATCATGATATGGCAGAAAACCATGAAACTTCCATGTGAATCCCATCACTAAGAACGACATCACCGGTTGGGTCAGACAAAAAACTATTACAAACAATAATAAACCTCCTCTAACAGGATAGATTTCTCATGGTAATAAAGGTTTTTAGGAATGGCTTATAACTAATCTCTAAAGCAATTGTGAGTGAAGTACTGACTATTAGAAAATCACTGCAACTTCTTAAGGGATGTACTATAATACATTAATACAATATTCATATGTAAATAAATGGTGTTATAATGTACAATGAAGGGGGCTTTTTGTGCACATGTGTTTCATGTGAAAACATTGTAGTATTACTTAAAGAATGTTAACAAAAGATGCTTCTTGGACATAAAGAGATGTGCCTTGAACAGCAGAATGAGTGAATGTATATTCAGCAGCTGCTCTGCCTGTTTGGCACCTGATTGAAGTTCACTGGGGTGTTTCAGCCCTTGAGTACCACTGTCTGGTCAGTGGCTTTTTTTTCTGCTTAAACCTCGTGTCTGCCTGACCTTAATCATTTGGCCAAGGAGTCATCCATCTCTCTCCTCTGGGTACCAATCAGACTCGGTGAGTGAGAAGTACAATACAGCAAAACCCATTCTGCTGATCTTATCCACTACAGTCAGAGTAGTTAGCAAGCATTGATTTCACACCAGATCCAATCAGTTCTGTTGTGTCTAAGCAGCAGACTTTGCATCTTAAAACCGGAGTTCAAATAACACAAAAAAATGTGTCTTTATTTGAATTTGTTTTTCAGCCACTCATTTCACCATATTATTCAGTTTTCCAGCAGCTTTGTGGTTTGCACTTTTTCAATCAGCTGGACAACAGTGATGGATACTGGAAGTCGTCCAGTTTCATCTTTAGACAACTGCCCCCACCTTGTTCCTCCCCCTCGGCCCATTAAAAAACTGCTTACTGTGATCTGTCCTTTCCCATGAAGTAATCCACTGCTTTATGTTTACCCCTACGTTTGTCGTGACATTCACATCATTCAATGGAATGACTGGGTGAAGTCCTGCTTCCTCTGTGTTCTAGCTGTGATACTTCGCTCAAAACAATGCCATATTTTTCCAGTATTCTCTTAAACATTGCAGCAGGAAGCTGAGGCACGGCATGATCCTCAAACCTGCCAACTTACTGTGAGACTTTCCAACCGGTGAACACAATACTTAGGTCAGGATTTACACAGAACAGGCTCACTGAAAGTTGTCGGGGGCGCCGTTTCAATGTGATGCTGCAGGTTGTCACATCAAACCCAGAGAAACACAATTAATCACAGCCAGCTCATCTTAACTGAATGGAAGAGAATGTAATAAAGCAATAATATGCGCAAAAAAAGAAAATTCAATTGTTATTTACTTAAATTGTCTGTTTTGCTTCTCCCTTAAAAAAATAATAGTGTTGTTACTGTCATTTTGTAGTCAGTTTGTTATATCGTTATGTTATATATATAAAAGCTTGTTTGTTTATTTGTTTGTCCTCTTTTGCATTTTAAATCAACTCTCCAATATCTTCAGTTTATGAGATGAATAAAGCTGCTATGCTGTTACGTTGTGAAGGGTGACCTCCTTTTTAAGCTCAGGAATGAACCCAGATGTTTAGCCTTCGTAAAAGAAGATTTATTTACTGTTAACGTAAACAATTGATGGTTTCTCTGCTAATTATTTTTGTCATTTGTGGCAACAATAACTGCACAGTAAAATTTAACATATTCACATTTTAAATAACTTTAAAAAAATCGCAATTTACCATGAGGAGTCTGATTATATAAGTTTATAAGTTTATAATAAGTTTATAATTATTATAAGTTTTATATTTCATACACAGTAATCAGCGACTGTCTGAGGTAACGACTACAAAGCATGTTTGTTCCTGAGCATCCTTGGGCTGTCTCCTAAATGCAAGACAAACGGCGCTGAAAAATCTTCCTCTAATGACTTTCTCTTCCTCATCTAATCTTCTAATAAAGCCATGAGGGTGTCTGTGAGTGCGTTTGTTTCGGTGTGTGTTTTCAGGAAAGAGAAGATGGATGTGTGGATGTGTTATTTGCACATGTTTTATTGTCTTATTACAAGCATAATTATAGGAGAGCAGTTTGGTTCTTGCATAGTTAGGCAGAAATTAATTATTTTTCTTGTTGCTCTGCTTTGGTCAGGGTTTAGCTCTTAGTAATTCAAATTGAGCACAGATGAAAGACTGGAAACTTATTCATATCAAATCGGGACTGGAATTTATATTCTCCTCACTTTTTGTTTAAAGATGTATGAACAGTAATGGTAAAATGTGTAGCAAAAGAACATAAAGCAGTTTCAAGCCATGGTCTCAGAGACTTAGTGAAATAGCTTCAGGCTTTTTTATGGGTGTTCCTGTTGCAGTGTTGTCAAAAGAAAAGATGTTGCCCGCTTTCCACCACAAATATGGTGAGAAGAGAATCTGTTGTAAAACTTTAAAACCATCTTCTTTACCTGACTGATCCTCTTCACCTTACCAGTACAGGAAGATCTCAAAGTATGCCCAAATATTTGGGATCTTAACAGCCAACTTGGTTGAGAGCTTGATCTCCAGCTTAACACAGTCACACACAAAAATAGAAATAACCCATGCAAAAAGAAATACACTAAACCTGACGGTTTCACACTTTCCACAAGTTTTACATTTATATAAGGATTTGTCATGGCTTTCAAAGTCTGTTCCCAGATTTTGATTACAGGATTATTTCTTTGCATGAATAAATGTGAAGAAAAGGCAGCTGGATATGTGCAGTCTTTGTGACAAGAAATTTATATAGGACGCATCTTCTGGGGAAATCCTCTCATCTCTGTAATTGAGGGATGACTTTGGATTCAAGGAAGTCACGACATTGATACTCTGGAATGAACTGTGACCTGTTTAGGGAAGAAAAAGTGTCACGTTGTGTCCTGATTGAAAAGACAGAAGATTATTTGGAAGAGTAAAACACAGGTCTTCTCAGGCTGTGTACATGAGCATCAGGGAAATTGTCAGGTTAATCTAAGACGTGTCACCTTCAGATGCCATACACAAACACAACACTCTTTATTTCTATGATAAGTAACATATTCTAGGAGATATCTGATGATTTACTTTAACGCTCCTGATTTCATACGTTTCCAAGGGACGCTCCAATTTCCTGTATTCAATTGATGGTCCAATGTATAGAAAAGGCAAACATGACAATCATGTTAAGTAAAAGGCAGTGCATTTATTACAAGTACAAATAAACAAATATTTGTTGAAGAAAAATTTAGAATCCTTTTTTTCCAAGAAACTTTTACCTTCCAAACCAGAGAGGTAAATTAATTCACACTGTAATGTTATGTACTTGAGAATGGTCACTTAAACTGAGGCCTCATAAGAAGATCACCTAAATGGATCCTGGATCAGCTCTCCTTTCTCTGTTTTTCAATATTGGGTGAAGCTGCAGCCATGAAATTGGATCACGTTGGTGTTTTGTTTTTGTTTTTTTTAGTTTAATGCTTTGAATTATCTGTAGGAAACATTCAAAAGAAATAAAAGTCAAAGGTTATTCTCTCACTAAGCTTTTCTAAATCTAATTAAAAACCTTTTTGCTCAAAATGATTTACGCATTTGATCCTTTTCTGAGTCGTGCTGAATTGTGTTCACATCGGGTGCGATCATGCATGAAGGGTGTTGTTTTGTAATGAAATCATTTGTATTCTATTGATATGATTACTGAAAGAAACAAGGCAGTGAGCTACAGTCTCCAGCTGGAAAGTTCTTTGTAACATAGCCTTAAATTTTAATGTGTGCTGCTTAAATTGCATTTGAATAACAGAAGAAGCAGCCTGACATTTTTATTCAGGTCTGTGTCTTCTTGATTTGGTCGGGGTTGTGTGGCGGATGGATTAATCGTCTGCAAAGCTTTTCTGTGAAACCATCAAAACGATGTCAGCTCAGCTAGATAGAGATGGAACGTCTACATGGACAATCTGCTCGGTTGAATCATCCATCTGTGGTTTGCCGCAATCTCCTGCATGTTGTTCACCAAGCATCTTTCTGCCTTCACAGAGGGAATGTTTTTCAAAGGCTACACTCTCCGGTTGTGGATTCAGGTGAAACAACAGCTTAAAACAGGCTTCTGGGCATATGTGAATTTAAGCAGCTGAGGTTCCTCAAACATCCCTGCTTTTTCTTGCTTCACTGCCCAACCCATTATATTTAATGAAAAAGTGGAGTTAAGCGGTTCTCAGTCTTATTTCTTCTCCTCCAACATGATTATTCCAGAATGCTACCAGTCATATAGCACTCATGATAAAGTGAAAAATTTCTCTGACACATATATTTGACCTAAAAGACACAAACCTAAAGAGGATGAAATAAAAATGAATACGTTTAGGGCAGTTTGGTTTCATTGTTGTTATCTAGCTATAGCTTTGTGCTCCATTTCATTTTTCTCCATCTTTCAAATTGATTTGTGGGCAGACAGAGAAATATGTCTCACAGGCTGGAGAGCTGCAGGCTCTTAAAGGTTTGGTTCCTCCCCATCTTCCTCTTCAAGTCTATGTTGTAATCTCACACAGCTGTCACATGCAGGAATATAAAGATTTTTAAAGATTTCAATCCGATTGACGGAACAATTGAGCTTAGCGTTTCTTTTTTTTATCTCAGAATTCAGAATGCTGACAGAGATCGATGCTCAGTGGACTTAATGAATGTGTGCTGACACTGGGGATGCCTTGCATACAGTTTAATGCTTTATCATTGATCTACGTCTGTGTCTTCCAAGACCACAAATCCCAATGAAATCAGTTTTCAATATGTATTTATTTATTAACAGCAAGCTGAAAAACCCACTTTTCACTCTGAAGATGATATTTAAATATTGATTTTGCATACACACGATTAAAACATAAGAAGAAAGTCATAGTATGTAGCTTTAGGAAAGAGAAGCAAACGATAAGGAGAACAGGAACTTTTACATCAAATATGAATACATTCGTAACACTTGTCCGTGTGCTTACTAGGCTTTCATTTTCCATTTACTGTTTAAAGTAGGAATGCCTCACTCAAGACAAAATTGTTCATTATTAACAAAACCACGTGGTAGAAATCCAGTCCCATTAGCAAAGCAGTGGAGTGGATCGGGATTCTTCTTCCACTCTCCAGATTGTGAGGCAGGTGGTGTCATAAAGACACCATCACCAGTTTGTGTTTCCCTTTCCTCCACCTCTGACCGGTGAAGTTGAGACACAGAGATCTCAGGCACTTTCTGAAATCATGAGGTTATTTGAGTGATAAACACAAATATAGCAGTTTACATACATACTGAATGTCACTGTAATGTAGTTTGGCAATACTGTATTCTTATTCCAGTTGTCGATAGGGAGTTAAATGAAAAAACTGATATCACTTTTAAATATCAAGTTACCATCAAGAAATGGTGAGTTTAACACAAAACTGACAGCAGGGGAATACAACTAACCTGATTCCGTACAAAGGTATGAAGTGTACCAGCCAGTACCTCCCATTCCTTACTTAACATGTCCTAGTTGGAGTTAAGTGAGAATGGAGCTGAAGTTTGATCAAAATCACAGGTTATGGTTTTACAAGACTATTGAAAATCGTTCATCTTCTCATACTATGCAATGACAGCCAATAAAGTTCCAGGATATGCTGAAAAAATTGTTAAATAAAACTAATATGCGAAAGTAATTTGAAATGTTGAATCTCTAATCCCAAAGGGAGAAAGGGCAATCCACAGAAGATTATGCTTTATGCAAAATCATTAAATTGTACTGAGAAAACTGAGATGAAAGAAAATAATTTTGGATTCTTCTTATTAAAAAATTAATGAAAAATAAAAAATCATCTAAATTCTGTTTTCACATGATTTGTACAAATTGTATAATTGGCCCAGATTAGGATTAACTAAGAAATGTAGATTTTTTTTTCATTACTTTCTGTTCATGTTTCGCCCAAGTCCAAAAATGACACCATATTGCCATTCCACAGAAATTTGCCTAGGTTTTCATCTCCCGGAGAGATGAAGCATGAGCCATGGAGAATAACACAGTGCCAGTTCAGTTTATCAAAAAGTAAGATCCTCTAAAAACACTGATCGTGTGAATTTATAGTCCACTGTGGAAAAGCACATACCCTACCAACATGATATGAAAGATTAAAAATAAAGAAAAGTGACCGAGGCCCTGGAAAGAGAATCACAATTACAGTCGCAATTCCAAAAGCAGTGCTCTTTTATAAAATTACCCAATAAATTGTATTTTTCATCAAGAAATACAATGGACTATTGCACTGACACACATTGAATTATACTGTATGTACATACAATACGTGAAACAATTCACCAAGTAGTAATAACCTGATTTCATACATCATGGAAATAATCATTTCCTTGTGTTTTAAGGCATACAGTCATTATGCACAAGTTTTATTCAATAATGTGTAAACAGATCAATGGTTGCAAACTAGTCTAAGCTTTTAAGCTCAGTAAATTGTATGTACAGTTATGGGTGAACAGATTGCAGTGTGTCCAGCGTATATATGCAGGTTTGTGTATTCAGTCTCAACCCTCATAAATTTGTCTGGCTCACATTTTTTCTCATTTCTCCTGAGACAATACTCCTCCATCTCCAGAGCTAAAAAAATTGAACTCATTGTCTTGTTGATGAACCTGAAGTGATTCATTTAGAGCCTGAATAAAATATGATTATCATTCTGTATTTTTCTCATTTTAAATCAGATTTCACATATTTAAGCACTTTAAACTGACTTGGTGCCATTTAGAGACACAGAAAATACATCTCAAAAAAAGTGTGTGTTAATGTGAATGTGAACCCGTTTTCAGGTGATTTATTCTCCCATGAAATTAAACAATTTTCAATCAGTAGCTTCAAATAAACAGTGAGGAAATCAGTGTTTAAATCTGACATTGATGGATGTCAGTTTTCTGGAGACAAAAGAATAACCAGGAATACCTGCGTTTACCTTCTCCATACATATCGATCTTTTATGCCATCTCTTCAAATCTTTTCACGTTTTAATAAAAACATCAAAAAAATATTACAATAACAAATGTCCACTCTGTCTCACCAGTCTTTAGCGTCATCTTTTGAGTATTTCCTCCCAGCTTCATGCGTTTATGTACAAGTTAAAAATGACCAGGTTTTCTGGGTAATTTTAACATTACAGGACAGAGGAGCGAGTCAGTGTCTCCTAGTCTTAGCGGTCTGAGGTGATGCAGGATGGACTCCATACAGCCATCACATAGTCTCTGATCCAGTTCATCACATGGGAAGCTTGGCTTCTCCCCTGTAAATTTCATCCTTATTTCCACATGAGTCAAGATGCTGTAAGCTGCAATGGCACAGAGGAGCTCTGACCTGCGTGTTGATGAAGTACATTGAGGGTCCCAAATCTACAATGTGGTGTAAATGTAGACAAAGATGATTACTACCAAGTTGAGAATGGTCCCAATGATGCCCAGCATGGCCAAGATGCTCTCCTCCTTACTTTCCTTGTCTTGGATTCCCTTTTCCTCATCACTGTGGAGAGTGTTTACCATTTTCCCTGGAAAAGTCTGCAGTGTTCGTCCCAGACGAATCTGGAGCGAGCAGATAAGAGAGAAAAAGGAAAAACACAATCCGTGTGTTAAATGCTGTTAATTTCTTTCATTTTAGATGGTCTTTGCACAGTGTTTGGTGAAGCGCGATAATGCCATTAAATAAAAGCTACCTGATGGTGAGATGGATAAAGAAATTAAGAAAAAAAAATCATCAAAGTGATATTTTTTCTTAACCGTGCAAATATTTGTTCTTAAAACACACTGGAAATTTAAATGGATTTCATCATGTAAAAGTGGATGGAAGTAACAGTTTATTCTAATGCTAGTGAAATACTGGAGTATTATCAGACCTATTTTAATTATTGTTCTATCCATGAATACCAGAAACATGGAAGGAACTGTCTGAACAACAGAATAACAAAATAAAAAAACAGCATCAAGGGGGTGAGATGTTCATGTCTAATACGCTCCCTGCATGATGCACCAATAGACAGACCTCTGTATATTTAACAGATTTTATTTTACTACATGTCTAGAATCTGACTTCTTTGACCATTATTCAGCTGTTTGCAGACATAGAAAAAACAGGTTCATTTGTTAATTTCTACTTTATTGATCATTTGTGAGGTAAAAGGATAAAGTTAAAGAAGGGTGTCAACTATCAACTTCAAAAAAACAGACACCCACTGCTTTGTGGGCTGACTTCAGAGGAGCTGCCTTGGCAGGGAGTCAGGAAAGTGAGCAGAACCTCCTTCCCCAGACTATGTCCAGCTGTGGGACTCTTCAAGTGTACACATGTATTGATTTTTGCAGCCCGGGGTGGTGTATTAGGAACTAGCTGAATGTTTTCAGGTCACAGGCGCAGCAGCCTGTGCAAGTTGGCATTCAAACACCTCTCAGGAGTAATGCACTCCTTTTGCGGGTCAATGAGTTTTCTACACTGACTAGCAACAAAAAGCTTGGAAGCCACTGAAAACTAAAAATAAACCTTCTAAGAGGCAGCCGTTTCTCTTAGTGAAAAAAGAAAAGATGCTGAAGTAAAGAACTCCGTGGCTACGCCTTGTTGGTTCTGGGCTGACGTATCAACTGATCTCCATTTTAACGCTTTTACGCTAGAGGTCACTCCACATGAAGCTGCAAAAGTCACAGATCCAATGACAGTGGATGTTTATACATTACTATACTGAACCTTAATGTGCTTTGACATCTGTATTGCTATCTAAGTATGTTACACTCACCATCAAGTTTCATTCATAGGGATTCTTTGCAATAATAGGAATTAATATAATGTTTTAAAGGGCAAAATGTGGAGATTTTATGTCACCTGTGCAGCACCTTACCCCTCTATGACTTACTGATAATTTTTTCTGACAGCAGAGGGAAAAGGTCTTAGGTAGAAAGCATCAGCTGTCAGGAATACGTTTCATCAGATCCTAGGTGATCTCATGCAACTTGAAAACAAAGGAGACTCCAAATAAGACAAAGATTGCATGAGTTTAAAATTGGAATGGCTGCAAATTGAACCAGTTACATGTTTTTAATTATAATTTTCCTCAGTGTACAAGTCAAACACATTTTATTCAGACAAACTAATGTCAACAGAAAGCTTTTCTGAACGCTTAACTCCCCACAGAGACTAACTGATAGCCGGTTTACTGTATGTTCTTGACTTACGTAAAACCCCACCAGGGTCTCTGTCTGTGTTAAAGTGAGCCGTCCTCTTCTGATCTCTAACAATGTGTTTTGATTGCCTCTCCGGGGGGGGGCTTAGGAAACAGGGCTTTCCTCAACCTCAATGACGGACATTATGCAACGAGCTAGACACGCCGACACGTATGGAGACGCCTCGTTATTGCTTTTATAGACACACTCAGCAGAAAATCCTGAAGGAGAACAACATGAGGAGGGAAGAGGAGGAGCTGTGGTGAAAAGTCAAAAAAGTATATTTATTCAAGTACTTCTACAATTTTCGTGAAAGACTTTGCTTTTTTTTTTCCACCACAGTAATGTCTCTTGTATTCAGTAGTTAAAGTTTTATTTTTTGCAGTGTTTGGTTCATTACTTACATTTGAATAGGTAATCAAATAATCTTTTAGTTCACAAAAAGAAAGAAATTAAAAGACCTTCTTCTGTCCATTTCCATTAAGGAACACAGAAACCCTCAGAGCTAGCAAATAACAGAGTGTCTTCTAAACAAATTAATCATAAATTAAGAATCAAATGATCTCTCCTATGGCATATTTGTCACTGTGGGGGTTTCACAGAAGAAATACTTCCTCGACCACTGGGGAAGACGATGAGGAGGAGGAGGAGGCATGGTGGAGGAAACAGCTTCACCACCAAGTTCAGCTCCTCCCAAACAAATGTCTGGAGTTTTGTTTCTAGACAGTCAGTTCTGTCTTCCTGGTTACACCATAGCCATAATCCACCCATAATGACTCTGTGTGGTGCTTGAGGCATGAGAGCAGACATAATGGGAGATAAACTATAAATGTACTGAGACAGAAGCGGGCATATTGATATCAGATGAAAGGCGTATTAATCCAGTCAACAGACAGAACATAGTATCCACTTCTCCACCTCCCATTGATTATTCATTTAACCGTGTGCTATTTGGAGGTACAAAGGATTTAGCCTTCTCAGGATTGATTCATCCTATTGAGTCACTCAAGAACTCATTTCCAGCGATTCCATCACTTTTGCGTCTTAACTTTTTCCCTCTGTGTTTAAGCCTGAGCAGGTCTGTCGTCTGTCGGGGCCTCGTGCAAACCCTGTTACCATGCGTGTAGCATGTCTCACTCCAAATGAAAAGCATCTGCTTGTGAGTTTTCTTTTTCTCTCAAGAGACGAGCTTGCACCTGGCTCTTCACTTGTAGAGCAACAGCCGGGAGCATGTTTGTAGTCTTTCTTTTTTTTTTTTTTTTTAAAAAAAGGAGCAAGCAGAGAGAGAGACAGAGAGAGAAAGGGGGTGAAGCCCTACCTGGGACAGCAAATCCGGACACTTCTGTTCCACCTAACAGGAGCTAACGTCCACAGATCAGATCAGTGGAGAGTGAAACCTTTTGCCACTTGAATAATCCTGAGCATGTCAAATGACTCCAGATGCTAACAGAGTCTGACAGGCAGAGTCGCTTTTGGCGTTGTTATAAAATCGAATTAAAGCAAACAGCTCCCCACCCCACCCTGAGTGTGTGTACAAACACACACACACATAGGTTGACGCCCATCACATGCTGACACACACACACACACACACACACACACACACACACACACACACACACACACACACACACACACACATTTTCAAGCATCACACAGAAACACACCGTGTGGTAAAAACACATACATGGAGAAAAATCAAGAGGGACAAAAAAAGAGTTTTAAAATCCTCAGATTTAAGTATGATCAGATGATGTGCTGCCAATAGTGAGTGTGACCCATTTACAAAAGCTGCACTCACTGAGTGAGACAAAGTGACAGATCTATTCTGGAAAACTGACAAGAAAATGTATCCATCAAAAACACAAAACTCCCCTGAGAAAAGTTCAGACAAACTGCACGTTCAGCTGACAGATGTATTATTTTAATTTGACAAGCAAGAAGGATTTCACTCCAAAAAAAAAAAACCATCTTGTCAACATGAAGATATATCTCTCCAAAGACAAGTTCAGTACACTCCAGAAAACGACAATAAAATTCTTCTTGCGCAAGAGATGAGACTTATGAAGATTGCCCTGCTGTTGCATCATGAGCGTTTAACGTTGGGCCATGTGGATGTGTTTACCAGGCAAACAAACACACCCGTTAATTCTACCTCGGAGAAAAAACCCCAAAACGCTCACAGTTTCCATTGTAAAGTAACATTCATGGTATCTCTGCCACCTGATCAATGATTCATACAAAGACAACTGAGCCTGGACATATCCAACATTTATAAAGAATATATCATTATGCATGACAAATTCATTGCTACATGCTGTCATGACATTTAAAAATGGTGAAAGATGCATTAAGCGTTTGCTGATAATTTACAGCTGCTGTGATGGATGTGGGATGACAGCATCACTTTTAAAGACCCACCTTGCAAAGCATCAGGAATAACGTAGCAATGGACATGCCGGAGGGGGATGCCTTTCCGTAGCGCACAGACATCCCTGGCAACTAAGGTGAAAGTCGACACCTCTCATCCTTCAGCTGTGGAGGGGTGTGGGATCCAGTGATTGCCGTCTCGTCTTTGCAGTCAAATTTTAGGGTTCTGGTTGGATGTGGTACCCTGCAGCGCACCAGTGTTTCCTCCCCAAATTTCATCTCACTCGTGGTTAAGTTCTAGCTGTCATCACTTTTCTCCTCCTCAGCCTTGCGAGAGCTAAAACTGTGCTGCCCACCTCCTCTCGGCTCTTCTTCCTCTTCTTTTGTCCGTTTTGCCTCCCCACCACTGCTTCTTTTTTTTCCCCTCTTCTTCTGTTCTTTCTTCTCCCTGTCTGTGTGAAGGGATGATGTCAAGTTGAAGAATGGAGTCAGTTGATGGGCAGATGGGGGTGGGATGGGAACAAGGCTGTTTCATGTGAACATTTTCATCCTCCATTCAGCAAGGCTTACAAAAAAAGAAAGAGATTTCAGTCCTGTCTCCTGCCAAGATACCCTATCAGCCCTTATTAAAGGCTCATCTCCTCTATCAAACTTTTATACTTCTCAGCAATGTAAAACATGTTTTGCCGATGTCTTGGCTTTTAAATGTTTCATACTAAAACACAAAGAAAAAAAACAAACCATCTCTGCTGAAGTAGAGGAAACCCCTGCCTGCTCTACATGATGTGTAGCCTAACATACCTTTTCTTGCGCTCCAGTGGCTGAGCGTCTATCCCTAACTAACTGAGTGGAGCAGGAAGATTTGACGGCTGAGAGAGGGAGAGAGAAAAAAGGAGATTTTGAGAGAGAGAGAGAGAGAGAGAGAGAGAGAGAGAGAGAGAGAGAGAGAGAGAGAGAGAGAGAGAGAGAGAGAGAGAGGGAGGGAGGGAGGGAGAGAGGAAAGGGGGATGCTGTGAAGGAACCCGTTGCCTCACACCGACGCTGTCGTGGTTGTTTTCACTCCACAGGCAAGAGGTATCCCCCGCTCCCTCTCTCCCACTCATGTTAATGCAGCCATGGTTGCCTGGCAACCAACTCGGGGGAGTCGCGCAGAGCCTGACGACAAGAAGTGTTTGTGACAGAGGCCGTGGTGTGGGGCGAGGGTCTTCTACAGACTTTGTGTAGATAGAGACATGTAGATATAGATATATAAATACAGTGCGCCCTCGTGCATTCGTGCATCACAGCTCGCAACTTCACGTCATCACGGATTTTAGGTAGGCAGTCACGTGATGCCGTACGCACATTCTATTGGCTGACGGCATCCAGAAGTGCGCTACTTCGGTGAGTGTCGGACTTCCGTGAGACACAAAAGTGCTTTAAACAGTCGCTAAGAGTGTGGGAAAAGGTAATACGGATAGAAAGTGGTTTAATATCAGTATGGGGAGGGTCAAAAACGTTTAAATTACCGTAAATAATAAGATAGTTTGTCACTCTATTGCGGAATTCATTAATCGCGTGTGGTTCCTGGAATACATTAACCGCAAAGAACGAGGTCGCACTGTATAGATATGTACACAAATATGACAGAGCAGATATTGGCCAGCGTGTCTGTTTGAGCATGTCATATTGTTTTTATGCACAAAAAATGTTTGGCAAGCACGTCAAGTAGGGTGTTCATCAGTAAGTGGGAGTGTGGGAGCAAGGGAGTATGGGTACTTTAGGTGTGGGCTTGGATAAGGTACTGATGTATGTGTGTGTGTCAACAGAATCAGCCTAATTCGTAGATTTTACTGATGAAGGAAATTGTACTCATACATTTTGCTTGTTAACCTGCAGAAACCAGATATGTCAACGTAGCACCTTTTCTAGCCTTTCAAAGTCTCCATGATAATTCAATGAGACATACTCTTAAAATCAATTATTATAAAGTTTGAAAAACACATTTTGTGTTATAATTATTTGAAATGGCAGTTGCCATGGTGCATGGAAAATATACAATGAGTTTTCCATCAAAGGAGAAAAGGATGCCCATGGCACTCTTTGTGCGTCAGCCATGAAACTAGTGCCATCAGTGGTCCGGCAATAAGGAACGCATTGAATATAATCAACATGAAAGGAATTGGCTTCAGAATTTTGTGAAAATCTTCAGGATTTTGAGTCTTCCAGGTGAACATCTGATGAGGTTGACACAGATGAGAAACCTGACTTGACAGTGTTGACCTTTGAGGGAACAGAGAGCCCAGAATCTGCCGTTACTTATTAGCTGTTTTACACCATTCATTCTGTCAAAGAGGAAAATATTCCCCCAAAACAGCCAATGGTAGAAATATGCTTTATTGTTATCCTGCGTCAATTCATACTTTAGAGTGGTTGTGTGGTTGTCTGCTCATCAAATGTCTCCCAGTGGCTGTTCCTCTGGTGTGTGAGTGATGCTGTGAATGGTTACTGGCAGGTGGTGAACGTCACCACCACTGTACCAATGTTTGTGTGAAAGGGTGAATGCAGCACTTTTTAAGCATGTCCGTTTATCGTCAACAAGCATGTAAGCCTCCAGGGGCGATGTCTCATTTCATCGGTGTAGAAAAATGTTGCTGTAAAAGTGGACAAATGAGATAATGGAAAGATATAATCACTACTGTGGCTCGTATCAAGAGTGTTAGTTAGCAGTTATACAGCTCACAACTTTTTTGGGTCTGTGAATGGAACATAAGGACCCAGCTGCATTTGCACTTGTATCTGCAACTCTTTGATTTCTTGTTATATTTTTGTCAGAATTGTTGTCACACAAATATGCTTCATTGTATTTGGAGCAAATTAGGGTTTTGAAAGTTAATTCCAATACCACAGACAAGATAGCCATTCAGGTGCTCCATATGTGAGAATATAAAATAAAATAAAACATGACGTGTTAGATTTGTGCTGTGAGCCATTGTTTGAGTTTGTATTTGTGTGTCAAATCCAAATGTATTTGTGATGTGTCTGTGTTGAAGGTGTGATCTCAAATTATGTCTTTTTCATGCGCAAGGTGAAAACGTGTGTTTGCATGTGACACATCGGGGTCAGCAACCAAAGTTCAGTTGATGTACTTGATGAAACACGAATAATTTCTGTGTAATTCATCACCAGGACGAAACCTTCCAGACTGATCCACCCCATCCGGTCACCTCCATCCCATCATATTAATTACCTCACAAGCTTTCAATGTTTGAACTGAGCACAGACACACTCACATCTCTTTTCAAAGAAGTATCTCACCTGAACCGTATCATCCATTTCTCATTTAAAAAGCTTTGCCTTTTCAGTAGTTATTAGTTATTCATCAGTTCTCCTGCGGGGCCTTGGCTTTCTGACCCATTCTGATTGCGTCTTGATTTCAACTGACAGTGAAGATGTTTGAGTTTCATGGGATTCACTAAAGAAATGGGAGCAAAAGTGGTCTGAGGTGTGTGAGATTCACAAATGAATGTGTGTTTGAACAGAATGACTTTAAGAGGCCTCACAACACATATCCTGCTTCTGCTTTTCCTCCACAAGACAAATTATTGTTATTTCATCACATCATCGCAATGAAGTTTTATGTAGAAAATAGGGCTGCTCCATTCGCAAAATCATGTAGCCTGAAAGAAACCTGTTATTTTTTGGTTGTAATTGTCTCATTTATTGGCTGTCAGATATTGAAATTTCATCATTAGTTTATGACTTCACAGTGAGACAGTCTTTCTCCAGAATCTTTACTGCACCTCAGCCTCTAACTGATGATGAGTTACGGTCTTTCCAACATTGGTAAGTGAAGCTTTGCTATGGAAATTAACAGTGTAGCCATTTGTTAACTCAATATTAATTATTTTCTTTTAGTGAGTGTATGAACTAATGTTGTAATGTTACTAAAAAGGCCATTTTATGTGGGAAAAAAAAGAAAAAGAAAAACATTTTTCTTCATAAAGACAAAGATGGGCCTGCTGAACAAACATAATTAATGACTTGTCTTTGCTTTTCCTGAATTAAACAGACCACAACATCTGTCCAGTAGTAACTGATGCTTGGGGGCTGTAACAGATGCACAGTAACAAGGTTTTTATTTCAGAAAGTACTGGTAAAAAATCAGAATCTGAGGTTGCGAAATTGAATACAACAGTTTGGAAATAAATTTTCCTCTTGAACAATATTTCATTTTGTGGATTGCTTTGGCTGCTAATGGAAATGTTTAGCATGTGAAACAGCTGCCAACACATTAGTTTAGGGAGGATGTTTTGCGCATGAATTGACCTAAAATGGACAGCAATAAAAATGGAAATGTAAGGGAAACATTTCCTCCAAACTGAAACCACCAGTGTGCATAATTTTATTGCAGACAACCCATTCCTCTCTGCCTCCAGATTAACTAACCTGGACTGTTAATGTCTGCTCAGGCATTCATAACAATTAATCAGGAAGTCTTGTTCTTAAAATGAAGACACAGTGTTTCTTCTCTACAGAGTGGTTATCATCATTTGGTTCAATTTCCATTGAAAAAACTAATATACTGTAATTTTTATTAAGCAATGTCTAGCTTTCCTTTGTGTGTGTGACTTTGTTTTATTTTACTTTGCAATGCTCAGTTTTTAGAGCTACATTTCATGTTGTAAGCTGAAAGTCATATATTTTACATACAGTATATGCTCCTGCTAATGAGAAAAGGGTTGGTTATGAACCCACAGTGGCGTGTACCCCACATCTCACCTGTAGTCAGCTGGAATAGGATCCAGCAAATCCTGTGACCCACAAAGTAGAAGAAGCGGCCGTAGACAAGACAACAAGGTCTCCAGTGGCTGTGACAGTGTTTCGGTCTATAAGAAAATGGATGGATGGATTTTTGTTGTTTCGTGAAACTTAAGTATGTTGTGTGTTTTTAATGCACTGCATCTCCAGCTCCACATCTTACAGCTGAGAGGAAAGTATAATCGTCAACGGACTTAGAAACATACTGGTGGAGACCAAACTGGAGATAAAAGGAGAGATTGTATATGACTGAAGTTATTCAATAGGCCAGAAAGACAAATCAAAATGAATGATTACTTTGCTGTATTTACGTTCCACTGATTTTGGCTGACATTATAGAAGTTACCTAAAAGCAATGAATTTGGGTTTAATCCTCTATAATAAAGTTAACCCGGCAGAGGGTGTGACAGAAATATCTTTTTAGGTAAAATAAACAGAAACTGAAAGTTTTGAATGTAGTTGAATTCATTTCACACGGTAAGCCCACATTTCAATGGGTAGATCTTACAAAGGCATATTGATATGATAGACTATCCTACTCAAATAAGCGTTCTATATTACTGTGACTTTTAGGATTCAATGTTAAAGGTAATGGATTGAGGGTGTATTTTAGTGAATCAGTAAGATAATTAAAGCCTCTTGTCACATCTGCTCTTTTCAGCATCTCTGAATCATCTTCAACCTGTCTCCTTACTTGTCCTTCAGAGAACACAGATTAGTAATGCAGTAAAACACCATTAATTATTAAGAAGCCAGACAGTCGTGCTCCATAAAAACAATGTTTAATACTCCTGTTGCTTTAAGAAGAACAAAATACAGTCCAGTAAATGATTACCAGTAATATTGGTATAAGTGAACCTTGAAGAAACATGGAGGGTCTAGTCTTAAGTGTCCAAGAAAAACCACAGATGTCAGTCTGTCTTTAGAGAAATGTGTCTATAAAAGTAAAGAAGCTCGTCCAAGAGTTAAGTGAGATCCTAGGACTGGTTGTATGAGGCTCAGGAGTAAAACAGTGTCATGGCTGCCATTAATTCTAATTAGCTGAGAACATGACAGCAGCATGTGGGTGTCCTCCCTTCAGAGAGCCAGACGGCTGCCCTCCCGGTCCTGTTCCTGTCACTAATAGAGATGCCAAGACAAGGGAAATAAAACTTCAAACTTTGAAATATATTTTATTCCTTCATTTTCTTTGAGTAAGATGGATCGGTAATAAGCACAGGCCGAACAATGTAAAAGCATTCCTGTTGATCCTGTAGTAATGGGATCCTAGAAACCTGAATTTTGTGCTGTGTAGAGGCTAAAGAATATGAAATAACAAACAAAAAAAAGCCATTAAAGATTGATTTGAAAGTTTTGTGATATATTTTGGTACAGCAGTAGCCTATCATTAAGTCTGATGGAATGAAAAAATGAAAAATGCATGACCTACAGACAAAGCTAAATCACTCAGAAACAGTTATATCACTGCTTTTAGGCCTGATTGGTCGGATCTTGCTGCAGGCCAACCTTAGATTTTGCTTCCTATTGGCATTTTCATTTAATTATTTCATTGTGAAGCTTCATAATCCAATCAGATGCTATATGTTCACTGGAAGATTGACTTGATTCCTGTTCAAGGTTTTAGCATCCTTTCACATATCGCTTAAAACTGAAAAGAGATTGATATATTTCCTTTAAAATGGCCCACAGAAGATAAATGATCATTCATATTATGATTGGGCTGAATGAAAAATTAATGTTTGAGCAAGATGCTTACAGTGGACTTCATTTACTCAGCTGTTTGATGCATTTCATTACATATTTAAATTAGGGGTTGTTGTGACAGATGTGCTGGGGGATATGGTAGCTACTCCAAGTATGATATGTTCGCTATCAGCAGCATAATTTACCTGTAAACCGTGATGAATAGTAATGATGCTAAGCTGCCCTAAGGCAGTAAATATGAGTAGTGAACATAACTAGAAATCTCCCTCCATATGTTGAATAGGTGTGTATACCTCTGAAAGATGGCATTTAATGTGTATGGACATTCTTTTAGCATCTTTCCAACTATAGAAAAGTAAGGAATGCATTAAACATTGTGATCACCTGCTTTATGTCACAATGCAAATATTAGCATACTTATAGGAAGAGCCCTATTACCCAACTAGAACACTCCACTACCAAATTTTTCTAAGGAGGAGATGGAGCTTGAACAATCATCATTTGTGTGGGATCATTTGTTTACATTGTTTAGAAACAGTGCCAGTTTTCAGATCAGATCACATGATCTTCCTGTGGAGAAAATATGAGCATCTACAATCCCATGAAAAACAAATTGATTTCGATTTTGAATCTGGTGCCGGGAGAAGTTTTTTATCTCTGAGAATGAAGCCTATGAGATCCTCTCACACACTCTCTCTGCAGATTCTGCCGATGTCATGGAAATAAGAGCCAGAAACTGCTGGGGAAAAAATAAACTGATAAGAGCATGAAGACTTTTAAAACTGAGAGTTGATTGATTGATTTAATAATAAGAACCTTTTGATTCACGTGCTTGTTTCAGCAGTCACACAGAAACGTTTTTTGACTTGTGCAGGATTTTAATTTTAAATTAGCCAGTAGATAAGTATCAGTTACATTCATACCTTTTTTCCCTTCTTCTCTAAAGGCCAGCCTGATATCCTCTCAGCCTAATCTCAGACTCCCCTACTTACATCAAAAGCCTGTCAGCCTGAGCACATGAAAGCCTGTTTCCTAAGAGCTGCTAGTCGTCCGACTGGAACGCTCGACGCAGCTTTAATTTTATCCTCCGAACGTTCGACAGAGGAGCTGATTTCGCAGCCCATCTTGAGACATTCATGGGTCAGCACATATAGACTTTCTAAGTGTTTTCTTCTGATACATTCAAATGTATTCCATTTTATATCTATCTTTTTGACTACCAGCAGCAAAAACTACAAAGACAGAACTTCTGAAGCACAAACAAAACCTCCTCATCAATCGGACTGGAACTGGGGATGAAAAAGGCTTGAAGCCAATCAGCTTTGATGTTCAAGATTACTGCAGATCTCACAGTCGCTTACAGGGACTGACGGTATACGGTGTGTCTTCACTCTGATTTCAACGGATACATTTCAACAACATCTGGCTTTGTGGGAATGTTTCATGACATTTACACATGTGTGAAATATTACACTTCTCTGCTGACACAATACAAACTGACTGTGTGTAAACAGCTTGCGGTGTGTGTTGACCGAATGTTCAGGTAAGCGTATCAGGATAATAAAATGTGGTCCTGCCAGCAGCTGCAGGTAAGAAAACAGCTTTTTTGAAACAGCTGATTAACAGAACGGACAACAACAAAAGCCGTTTTTCTCTGGAGTTTTTCCCAACGCACTACATCATGTGTTGCACACAAATGTGTCATAATAGCACGCTTGTTATTCAATAGCAAGATTGTGGAGCCTGAATCTGAAAATAGAAAATGGTCTTTTGGCTGTTTTTGATGAGATTTTCAGCTATTTCTTCATCACCATCATTGAAATGGAAAACAAAAAAATTAGAATATAAGTACCGTATTAGAATATAAGTACCATACATTCATATAATGCATATACAGCATATATTTTAAAATTAATTACTGTATCAATAAATTACATTCTCTATT
Source organism: Antennarius maculatus (assembly GCA_013358685.1). Lineage (NCBI taxonomy): Eukaryota > Metazoa > Chordata > Actinopteri > Lophiiformes > Antennariidae > Antennarius > Antennarius maculatus. Next base: position 13,796,718 of record CM023621.1, on the reverse strand, counting down.
AATATGATTAGGAAATGTTCAGAGATTCAGAAAATGTAGTTTTTTTGTTCACCACACATTCGAGCCAGGATTTGAACAGTGGCCTCTGACCTCACACTATACTTATAGAACAGACTGTGTCCAGTGTATGCTTCCAACTCGATGCATAAATATAGTTTTCATCAGTTGAATGTCTCTGAACATAATCCCTGTTGCGATTATTTTTCCCCAATCAACGCATTTGTTGTTGTGAATCAGTCGATTATGAACTTAACTCCTGGCAGACGTTTGAAAAAAGTGCACAATGTTACCTCATACTCAATAAACCTTTCTCACATATCAAAATGCCATAAAAATCATGCCCTTAAGTAAGTTAGCTTTTAGCTGTTGTATAAAAAGGATAATGATCAAGGACAGAGTAGCATCAGCATGGCTGAGATGCATTCTCCACATCAAATGATGATTTTTCTCTCCAAGTTAGATAAGTAGGCTAAGTAGGACACAGTGGAACTGAGAGATAGATCATTATCTGGCTGAAAAAAGAATGTCGAAAAACCATTCTGTCAATTCAAACATACAAAAACCATCCTCTATGCGTGGTCTTCTGGGTGGGGACAATGGGAGGTCATACTCCGATGAACACATCTTTTATATGTCAGGAAAACATTATGTGGGTTAGCTCATCGACTCCTCTAACAATATTCGGTAGATATAAATATACATGTTGATTGTTGCATTGATGGCGAGTCAACTGGCGAAAAACAACAGTTTTAAAAGAGGGTGTTGATACATCTGTCTCCTCTGAAACAGTTGCAAGCCCATCTGCCAAGTCTCTCTGACAAATGATCCATTTGGTGGGAGACATTAACATATTGAACATGGGGATATCGAGCCAAGGGATTACAGAAACAAAATCCTGGATGGATCCGATCTGAAGGTATTAAAAATGAAATAAGAAATCTCGCAGCCTTGTTTCAGGCTACTCAGCTCTGCTCCGTTCTCTGCAGGTGATTTAGGAGGTTTAACAACACTGATCCTGCTGGAGGATAAGTCTTCTTCTCTGTGGGCATCACTCTCTTCCTCTCATCCTGTCTTTTTCATCCACACGCACACAAAGAAACAGAAGTACTCACTCAGATACCAGTGATTATCGGTTGCACCTTCGCGCTGAGCTGAAGCCTTTATCTGAGATATTATTTTCAACAACAACACAGTAAATGCCATTTACAAGCTCAGTAATCCGCCTCTCTTTGTTTATCCAAATGGTTTGAGGGGAGTCTGGGTGTTAGATTTATGGATTGCAAATGATTCTTTTATTACTCCTTGTCACTAGCAGCAAAAAAAATTAAGTTGTACTTGCTATTCAGATGTTTCATTAACTTTCATTATGTTTCATGTTTCATTTTCTTTATTGTCATTTACAAGTTAATTGTGTTTATTTAGTACTAAGGCTTCTACTAAAAATTCTTTCCATGCTACAGAAAATGCAGCAGAAGTGTCTAGAGGATAAAGCAGAGACAACTCGTCCACTTTCGGTTCGCTCATTGTTGATGAAAACATGATGCCCTGCACTGCTAAATCCGATTACTGCTACATGTCGTACATGGAAACTAATCAATAAAACCATAATAATATAAACCATGTAACCCTTCAAGGTTGAATGTGAAGCAGCTGGGTCTCTTTGTAAGTAGAAGCCCAGTTGTAGTCAGTTTCCTCCTTCTGGGACTCTCATGACCTGGATGACCAAGAAGCCATAAGCCGAAATGTTGGGACACTCCGAATCAAAGTTATGTAAGTGTATTTTGGCATTTTTGTACAGTCTATTTGTATTTGGTTACATTTTTGCATGTGTTTGACTTTTAGCAGGAATAGAGTAATGAACTGATTTTCTTGAAATCTTTGCAGATCCGTGAGACACAGTCTTGTGCTCTGGTGCTTCATTTAGTTCTGACCAAACTAATATCTGTGTCACTACTGAACCTTTCAACTCAAATTGTACCATTATTCTAAAGAAATATTCCTAATTTGATGAATACATTTATCTTGTGCACTTTTTTGGGTGCCTTTTAATCGTGCTGGTTTAATTATAAGGACAGTGGTGTGATGATCTGACCACTTTTTCATTCCCTTTACATTAGAAGAATAATTTACCACCACTAAAATCCCTCCCTGTGTCAAAACTCTTCCGTAATTTTTTTTAAGGTCTGCAGACGGTCACCCCAGCAGGAAATTATAAATTTTCGATGACTGTGGATAACTATCTTATTTCAGTATCAGCATGATAGGCAAAACACATACTTGCCATCCATTGGCTATTCAGTGAAAAAAGCTGATAAGGAACATGTCATTTTTGGGGGGATGATAAACGTGTTTAATTCCACTGTGCTTGACATAGTTCTGAGAATATGCATGGGTGGATATGCATTATTAAAACAGCCTGTTCGGGGAGCCCAATAAAGAGAAGGGTCCTTCCCGTTAATCTAGCGGGGGTTCTCTGCTGCTGATGGTGTGTGTGTCAAAAATTTGTCCATTTTTCAGGCATTACTTTATGTCTTTAGATGAGGGGAAATAATATTTTGTGTTTGTAATTGAGAATAATCACAATTTAAGGCAAATGATCCACTGAGTTTGAAGGAAAACACATAAAGTAGGAGCCAGTAATTCTGCAATTGTCATATTGTATTAAGTTGATTTCTATGCTAATAACTAACTACTGGAGAAACTCATCACATGTGGGAGAAGCTTAACGGAGATGCAGTTTCATAAACAATAGCATTAGCAATCCTGTGCGCCGCCCAATTAGTATTAAAAAATCTAAAGTAAATGTAAAATTGAAATTGCACTCTACATCTTCCCTCGCTCCTCTGTTGAGCTTCTGAGCTCTGAGGTTTTTATGCAGAAGAGATTTCATCAGCACATTTTGAGAATTTATTAAGATAAGAGGGAAACTCTTGCTGCCAAAGTCATCTCCTACCGTTTTATGAAACCACTGTTCTCAGCTTCTACCTTCATTTATATTACAATTCATTTCAATGGGAACATATTTCTACGCCAGCTTCCTTAAACTGTTTACAAATTGCATCTGTTATAAATGGCGACCTGTGCTTTCACTTTCTCATCTACCCTTTGTCATCCCAAGTTGCTTCATAAATCTCCTTTCAGCCCCTGAAAAAAAGACATACCACAGATGTGGGCCAATAAGAGTGCCCTCACTAAACATTTATATGAATTACTCTTGTCACCCGTTGTTAGCTGTCATTTCATTCATCAAATAGCTGAGTATCGGGGTATCTTCGTTTGCTAGCAGCTATACGACACAGGGCCTCATGTGGTCGCGGAGCAAGTGCAAAGAGCTGATGGAAGCACATGTCAATAACAGTAAGCCAATTAAACTCACTCTTCATTGAAGCTGTGATCTCTATTGATTTGCCTTTCAATTCTCATCTGTCAGACAAGCAGTCTGCCTTGAAGGGTCGGGGGGGACTGCCCGTCTCACTAAGTCAGTTTCTCAGCCGCCGCTGTCTATCGTCTACCAGCAGCTTTTCACAGACTAAATGCGGCTGCTCGCACAAGTTGTTCTACAGACTCAACAAAAGTCCCTTCAAAACTGAAAGCTACTGGATTCTGCTGCAAAGCTGCAGGGAGAAATATACGTATTTACTGCATAGCAAAACAAACACAACATAATAAACAAAGAAAAGACAGAAATCAATATAGATGCTTCTTTAAAACTGGACATGGACCTCAGGATATAAATATTTTGTGGATAAAATAGATTTTTTAGGAACTAATAACAAGGTTTTAGCTCAACTACATGGTTTTGAGTTCATTTTATTGGCTTTAAAAGGCATGCTGTGTGTAAACTTTCTTTCTTTCCCATCCTCTACCTCCATGGATAATTTATTTAGGCTTATGCAAAAAAACAAACAAACATACTAATCAGTATATTGAGGGACACACTATATATAATATCAATTTTACATAACGCAATGATCCCTCTGAGAATTAGTGTATTTTTCTGGTTTATAATTAGGTCATGTGAGCTGCATTGTGTTTTTGTAGATCTGGATAAAGCTTATGACAGGGTGCCCAGAGAGGAACTGTGGAATTGTATGAGGAAGTCTGAAGTGGCAGAGATGTTAGAGTGATGCAGGACATGTATGAGGACTGTAAGACAGTGGTGAGGTGTGCTGTAGGTGTGACAGAGGAGTTCAAGGTGGAGGTGGGACTGCATCAGGGATCAGCTCTGAGCCCCTTCTTGTTCGCTATGGTGATGGACAGGCTGACAGACGAGGTTAGACAGGGATCTCCATGGACTATGATGTTTGCGGATGACATTGTGATCTGCAGTGAGAGCAGGGAACAAGTGGATGAGAAGCTAGAGAGGTGGAGGTTTGTCCTGGAAAGGACAGGAATGAAGGTTAGTCGCAGTAAGACAGAGTACATGTGTGTGAATGAGAGGGACCCAAGTGGAAGAGTGAGGTTACAGGGAGAAGAGATCAAGAAGGTGGAGGATTTTAAGTACTTAGGGTCAACAGTCCAGAGCAATGGAGAGTGTGCAAAAGAGGTGAAGAAGCTTGTACAGGCAGGATGGAACGTCATCTGATTGCTTTCTTAATATTTGAATTCATAGTAACTATGTTGAGCAAAAAGAGAAAGTGGTCGGACGAATGTGTGCAACGTGAATTTACATGTACTGTATAACGGAACGTGATGGGAGTCAGTGTTCTGCATGATTTGCAATGTCAAGTTGAGCAACTCTAGTCTCACACTGGCAAAAATAAAAAAACACTTCCTTAAGCTGCATGGAAAACAAAAGAAACAGACTTTGCTGTGAAAATGACATCAGAGTAGCACTTGCCAAGGTGAAGCCACGCACATCTGAACTGGTCTCTCAATAACAACAGCAGAAGTCACACTGATTTGCAGGTAGGTCATTTCATGTGAGTTCATGCACTGTCTTGGTTTTGTTCTTTGAAAAAGGTGACATTAATGCACAATTCATTAAATACACCAGTAAAACATATATACTTATGTCTTAAATTTGAAATTTATTTATTTATTTATTTTTACTGACGAAGGGTTCGGTGAGTGAGCATATGAAACCGGCAGGGTTTGGTACCTCCAACAAGGTTAAGAACCACTGTGTTAGAGGCTTTGGAGATAAAGTCAGAGAGGTCAGACTGAGATGGTTTGGACATGTCCAGAGGAGAGATAGTGAATATATTGGTAGAAGGATGCTGAGTTTTGAACTGCCAGGCAGGAGGCCTAGAGGAAGACCAAAGAGGAGGTTTATGGATGTAGTGAAAGAGGACGTGAAGGTAGCTGGTGTGAGAGAAGAGGATGCAGAAGACAGGGTTAGATGGAGGCAACTGATTCGCTGTGGCGACCCCTAAAGGCTGAAGCCGAAAGGAAAAGAAGAAGACATTTCATAGAGCGATGAAGAAGAATTAATTATATGATTGTTCATTGTTATTAGGGCCAAACAGCAGTATTTGAATCCCTGGAATGAGACCAGGCTGCACCATCAGTTGACTTCACTGGTGTCGAAAACCAATCAAAGACTGTCTCCTTGATGATCTGAAGGTCAGTCGGTAGATGCGTGCTGGCCTGAAGGCACCTTTCTCCTTTTTGTTCTTCTCCTGACAGTGGAGGGGGCAGCAGGATGGTGTGGGGGGGGTGGGAGGGGGTATTGGTGGTAGTGACTTGACATGAATTGTAAATGAGTGAATAAAAGTGCGGATGTGAGCGTCCATCTACACTGCTTCAGCCCTTTTTTTTTTGCTTACTTTGATTTAATACTGTCTTGTAAGCATGCCTAAATGTGAATAATTCCAGTGCTTGCAGATACATTTCCACCGCGTTTTTTCTTGCAGACTCAAGGCCTTGAACTGTCAGTGTCTTCCCCCCCGAGCACAGAAAGCACACAGTATCAACTTTCTGGTTCAGCGGCTTCAATAATAATCTGACCTCACCTGTTTGCTTGACTTGGGGAGTTATGATTTTCATTCTGCATGCTGTGTGAACACCACAAAGTGGGAGCGAGTATTCATCTTGCTGCCTCAGTCCTCCTTTATTTTTGAAAAGGTTATTTTGTGACAACAAACCCTCTCTAACGTAGAGTCATCTGAAGCAGCGTTGTCCTGGACTGTTGCCATTTTTCCTCAAATCACTGCCAATTAACATTAAAACGCTGGCAGGAGATGGCACCTCCATTTCATTATTGTCCCCTGATAAAGAGCCCCTACACAAACAGACAGGGGTGACACATTTAAAGGTCACCTTCACAAGGTGACATGCCTGCAACGGCTGTTAATCTGGCCAAAGGAAAAATAAAACAATGAATTATTCTATCAGTTTAATGTAAAATATGGTTGAAATTGTACCTAAAGGGCATTGTAACATTTAACATTCATAAATTAATGATACTCTACAAAAGGTGGTTGCTGCTACGCCTTTGATTTATTCATAGTTGCATTTCAGAGAATGTGTGGACAGCTGACAGACCTGAAGTCGGTTATCTGTACCTCTACGTTGAGTTGGGAGCACATCTGGGTCTCTTTCAGCTCTTCCTCTTGCCTGCAGGCTGTGTTTCCTTATCATGTCCTGTACACTATGTTCTACTGTCCATACAAGGCATCAAAAGTGATGAGTACATTTAGTCCAGTTCTCTGCTTAAACAAATTTCAAGGTGTTTCACAGGAGTTTTGTTTCTGAGGTTCTTGATTCCATTCTTTTATAGTTCACTTCTCACACACACACACACACACACACACACACACACACACACACACACACACACACACACACACACACACACACACACACACACACACACACACTTCAAAATGCAGAAATAGTACAGTATTCTAATTTCTGTGCAGTGCAGCACCAAACAAGTTAACAAAGCTATTGATTAAATGCAGCCACTCTAATGAGAGGTGAAACCCTGTAGACTATATGAGACAAATCGGTTACACTGGCATTTAGATTCTTTAGAAAAAATACAAAAAAGCAATGCAATTTAAATATTGCTAATGATTAAAGCATTTAATTGCAACAGTACTGTGGTTCTCTGCAAAGACTTTTATGTGGGCAGCTTACATTAGCTGGATCTTGCCAGAAGACAGTTGATTTCCACAGAGCTCAATAAGAAGAAACATCATCATTACATTTATAAAAAGAAATATCAAAAAGTCCCCAAGCTGCAAACATAACGATGATTTTAAATCTTCCCATTAAATCTTGCCACGTGATGTTAGAGGAATGTGCTGTACATATTTTGCATTGAAGGATACCAGTTTGACACAAGCAGTAAAAGCATTTAATATCATGCAACTCTAGTTTAAACTTCATAGAACAATTACTTTTGGATTTTTATTTTTATTTATTTGTAAAGGAAATATGTTTCTAACATCAGAATGTCATTTGGCCACATTGGAGTGAATGTATTGGGTAAATGATTATGACAAAGAAATACCACAATATCACACATGTCACATGACAGCAAAGCATGTTCATTTCAGTTATTAAAATATTTTCCAAGCTCGGTCCTCATGTCACAGTGCTTTCCAAATCTGGCATTTCATTTGTGCAAACACGGAGCAGACTGAGTATGCACCTCCTCCTGGTAGGTTAGAGTTGCAGCCTGTAAAACCAACACATGTCACTTTGGGAGGATGATTCTTGATGCTGCCAAGATTTCACCATGGCAACACTATACTTCTCGTACCCTTGCATGTGCCAGGGAGACCCCTGGTAGCCTTCCTTCTCCCCAGCGCTGTGGCAGACTCGGTGTTCTCGTCCACCACATTGTTTCGGCAATGATTAATTACCATCTTGATGAAATGTCACAGGAATGACATGGGCTTGACAGTGGGGGCCAGCAGGGAGGAGCGTATCACACACCGACATCTGGAAGGATAGGGAGTGCCAGCCGTTCGCTGCCTTTTCAACCTCTTATTTTCTGAGCTCCTTTCTGTCCAATTTTATGTAACTCAATTTTTTCAACCTCCCGAAGTGTGGATTTCTAGCTGATCTCTTTTGAATCAAATCAAATGTAAATGTAATTTAAGCGAAAACAGTTTATTACACAACATCAGGAACTTTTCTCTATAATCAATTTGAAGTCATAGTGAATGAGCAGTAAACACCTGATTATATATTAAGTATCACAATGCCTCTAAACATGCACTGAGCTCCTCTCCTTTATCCTGTCAGTGCACAATAACCTCTCATTGAGATGTACTGTAGATTCAACATTTCTGCATGTTTAATCCTTTTTTTATTTGCAAAAAAAGGGGAGGAAGGTATTGCTTGATGAAAAACACAAACGACATACCAAATTTCCCTGAAGAATTGGTCCATTTACTGAAATAAATTGAATTGATGCAAAGCATCCCAGAGGACCAGGAAATTGTTCAGCTATGGATGAAAACCCTCTCAGAGCTATGGCACCTAGCAGCCAGGCTTATTTGTATTACACATAAGACTTGTAAAGATGTGCTGACAGCTCCTGTTTATCCCACTTAATAGGAGCTGGATTTTTTTCCTCTGTGCAAAAACATTTGCTAATTAAAATGGGCCAAAAACAGCAACAAACGCAATTATTTACATGAATGAATCTGATTTCCTTCCGTTATTATATGAGAGATAAATGTGAAGTTTAATTGATTGTGAAGTTGTTTGTTTTTAGCCCATCTGTACAAGGTAATACCTCCGTTAAGCGAACAAGTGTCCATTTGGTGAAGATGATCACCCAATGAGTGAGCAGCCGTCAGTTTCGGTCTCAAAGTCACATTGAAGGTTCTTTCTTTTTCACATTGAACTACGTTCTAGCAAGACAACATCATCTTATCTATTCTATTGGTTTTCTTCATTTTGGCAACAGATCTCATCACCGCCACTTTGAGGATTCAGAAACATATGGCGAGTCACCAAAATGTCTGCGTGAGCAGATGTTATTGGTTAATTGAAGTGCATTTGATCTTGAATGATTAGTGTCCATCAGAGCATTTCCTTGTTTGGTGTCCTAATGATCAGGCTGCTGACAGCATATTTCCTCATTCAGGTTTTATGGGCAACTTATCCACACACCATTACCAGTTCCATATCACCGACGTCAGCACCATAGGTCAATTTATAATGTGTAATAGAGTATTATCAACTCGTCCGGATGCACAAACAATAATGTTAATTCAGCAACATTAATATGACTTGAGTTTAGCTGGCATCAGTATTGAGTCAGTCAAGTAGAAAAAACACAGAAGTCCAATATATTGAAGGTATTTTAGTAAGATTTGGAAAAAGTGTTCAATGTTCTACTCACCTCCCACAGAACCGTTCCTTCAGCCATGGAGGAAATCAAAGATGAGGTAGAGTTGGGTTTCATGGCACTGAGGTAGATGTTGGGTCAATAGCTGTAAGGCAGAGCTACTCTGACAAAGAAGTGTCTCCCAAAGCCAGCACACAACACTCCTTTCATTCAAGACCACAGATGATTGGAAATACAGCAAAGGATGACTAACAAAGTAAGACCATGATTCTGCTCTGTGCTGCACTGGCAGCGGCCTCGTATCGTCACTGGAAAAAATACTAACCTGTCTTTGTATGGTAAAAAATTTAATCGGATTAGAGTCTGTATGATATTAAATCCTTGTTTTAATGATGGTTGAAAGCGAGGACAAAGTCAACACTTATGCTGGCCCGGTTCCTCTGAAACACCGAAGCACAAAAAGAAATGTCTTATTGCATGATGATCATTCAAAAGACTTAGTACAGCTGCATTCATATGATCAGTCTAAAACAATGAAGTTTGACCCAAATTTCAATTTTCTAAGATTACATGAACAGAAAAGTCACATTTCTGTGATATGCAGTAAGCAACTCATTTGTTATCCCATCATCAAGACAGGCAACTTTTAACTATCAGTGTGAACCATAAAGATAACCAGATATGATGAAAGCAAAAAATCAGTACTGAACAATAAAGCTTGTATTACATGTAGCCGAATGTATCTTAGGTGGAACCACCTTTGAGATAAGAAAAGGATTACTGGAATATGTGTGTTCTTCTTTGGATGTAGTTAGTAAAGAGCAACATAGTTCCGCATTGCTAAAACAATATGTAAAATCACAACATCACCCGAAGTGACTGGAAACAAATATAAGATCAGGAAAAATGTCTGCAACTACTCCATTTCCCTTAAAACTTAATCAGGACATTTAAGTTGTACATGTTTAAGCAAACAATAAGAGAAGTTAACCAAAATTTAACAATGAATGTGATGTTAGTTGGTAATTGGTTTGGCTAATGATGAGGATGCTGTTGAAGCTAAATTAAATAGAAAACCACCTACAGCTGTGGCTATAATTGTCAGTATTCCAGTGAAACAACAAAAATGTTCATTTCAGTCAGTGGAAGGACCAAACACACAGTCTGGTAACAAATCCTCTTTTCACTCTGGAGGATTTTAATGCCAAGATTCATGTTAGTAGCGTTCAATTCTGCAAGTCAGAAAGTAAAGGTAATGTCATGATGCTTGAGGACTCGATACAAGTCCGATCACAGCAGGCACTTAAAGATGGCCTTAACCATGATCTTTCTCTGACCTTTACAATACTTCCTGTTAAACAGCCAACCTTGACTTCAAACATGTTCATAAATTCAGTATTGTGAAGTTATATACTTTTTTTTTTTACTTTTCAGAACCTGCTGCCTTTTCTTTATAATCTGCCCCCCTCCCCCCTTTTCTTTGCCTTTTTGCACCTTAATGTCTTCTAAGCTGTTAGACTTCTTCTGACCTGATCCTGTTTGCCTGCTTTTGCCTGCTTTTGGTCGTATCCCTGATACTTGTATTCACTGTCATACATAACTGTCTTATGATATCCAAGGATGAAGGTCATTGCCCCAAGTCTGTGAAAGAGCTTGAAACACCCACAGAAACTAACCAGTGACAGCTTTTTAACAAGCAGAAATTGTAATCCTCATTTATAATGTCAAATGTAGATTTTGCTAATTTGAAAGAGGTGCACGCTTTTAATATATGTTTGGTTTTTTAAGTCCTAGCATGGATGATATGGGTAGGAATGTATGGATAATTGAACAAATTCACTGAACACCAGCTGCTTTTTTCTCCAATTATGAAAACTGTAATACAATACAATATAAACTAAACTCGTTTAAAGTTTTTTTTTAGAGTAGATGGATTAAAAAGAAAGTAATTCAAAGATAGGGAATCTACTTGTGTATGAAATGCATGACTGTTTAATCACTCTTATTTTATACTTTCTCCCAATCATCAAAGATGGTGTTCGGGGCAGAAGTCAGACAGTTACCTGCTGATCAGAACCAAATGGGAGCTGATTTACAGCAGGAATATTCTACTAAATGGTAATTTGCTGTTGCAGCCCCATATTGGCAGTGACCCTCTGCCCTTGTGCTTTTGAAACGCTCAGCTGATTAGGAAGGTCACACAGATATGGGAACCAAGTTCTCCAAACACTCAGATGATTATATGAGCTTCCTGTTTCATCTGCAAATGAGGAGATGTGCAATGTGGTCTAGACATATTTGTTATGTTTGAGCAAGAGTCTCTTTAAAAAATTTACAAAAAAAACGTGCCACTTCTTTTTTTTTTTAGTTTGGGCCCAATTTGAGATAAACTCTTCTCTTTTGAATTAGCTGTACATCTATATATAAGGCATGTTTTGTGGGTTGTTTTTGAGTAGAAGTCGAAGACATTTTTTAGAGTAACAATGGCTTCATCCAACTAATCCTAAATGGCCATTGTCTTGATTGTGTAAAACGTTGTATACTCTACTGATTAAAGTGTGATGACTATTATTAAGATGGTTAAACTTGCACAGAAACACATTTTTAAATCCCTAGAATTTAGTTCGGACTGTGCATTTTTCTCTGTTTCCATAAAAAAAAATGTTATGAACTAAACACTGAACCACACAACTGAAATGCGTGGATAAGCAATTATTAGCCACATCAACACACTAAGCTGAAAAAATAATAATAATAATAACTGTCCTTGGACTTGGTTCGGTCCGGGCAAACTAAAGACTTTAAAAGTGTACACTGAGGACTTTACTGCTCACGAGGATTGGAGGGAAACAGTGGTTTGCTGCCCTGGTGACTTGTGCTGGGGATCAATGATCATTAATCTTTCCAGATAGGCTCTAGCTGCACTTTTTACCGGGTAGAAGGATTGCTGACCCAAGTACAGGACGTCTTTCTGGGTCCAACAAACAAGGTTTTCTGTGTTTGGACACCACAGCATTTCTCATTTGTTTCCAAGTAGGGCTCAGTCAGGGTGGAGACCTGAAAGGAATAGACAAACAAATCACTTTGTGGGAGCTGACAGATATGACTCTCCTGTATATTGTATGTAATACATGTCTATAGAAAGAGAACGTTGATCTTTTTTCTAAGGTAGAAATAGCAAAAAGTGTTTAACTAGAAATTTTCCTTTCCTCTAAGTGATGTAAATGGGCATCTCCAGGGCTCTGACGGGGGATCTCTCAGGTTCTGAATCGGTAATATTCACAAAATAGATGGTATCGAAATTACCAAAGAAATTTTTTTAAAAAATACGGCTAAGACTTCAGTGGCACAAATGTGTTTTCAGTTCAGTGACTGTAAAACATGATGAATTGGTTTATGTGTGAGTTAGATTAACTCGACAGGTTTTACAGTGTATGATTGGCTTTCAAACGGTGAGTCTTCCTGAGAAAGTTCCATGTTTTGCCAACAATTCAAAGTTTTAATAATGTTTCTGGGTGAAAGTATGAATGCCTCATGAACTGTCTGCAAACTGTGACTACATGGGTTTTTTTTCCCCAAACATTTGTCTCTGAAAAATACATTAAATGTTTGAATTCATGTAATTTCCAAATAACCAAAGCTGCCACACACCACAGCATATGGTGGAAGCATTACCCAAGACCTAACTCTTCATTTTTGTGGATTAATTAACTGGACCCAAAAGTGAGACTCTGGCTCAGGAGAAGTATTCATTCTGTTTTTTACAAATGCAGGCAAGTGTTGGTGAACGATGCTGAAGGTTGAATGACAGCCTGAGATCCGAAGCAGAACTGAGGCTGGGCTGGTGGCTATGTCGTCTGGCAGTGCAGGTTCTCCAAGGATCTGAGGTGCAAAGAAGGATTAGATGAAAATGGAGACGAAAGATGACTGAACAGTGTAGATAAGAGTGAGCTTGATTTTAAATGGATGGCAGGTTTGGGAAACTGTCAACCTGCGCCATGAGGATGAGCTTTGGCCAAAGAGAAAGAGACAGAAAGAGAGACCGAAACAAAAACCACGAGTGGAATGTACCATAACAGACTTCTGTACTGGTGTGACAGGCATTCAGAAGGTACCGTTCACTCTCAAGTGAAGCTGTGAAATTTAATGAGATCAAAATATGGTTGAATAGGTTAATGAACCTGCACATGTAACCCCTGCATGATTGAGACGCCCACACAAAAGTTTCACAGAGCAGCAAATGAAATGCTATGAAGAATCATAGGCAGTGCTTATAATGGACACAAGATGTAGCAACAGCATTTTATAGTTTAATATATCATGTACTGTATATCACGCTGTGGCTTTAAAGTAGATCGGCAAACCCATTGTCTTTCAACCTCGTGATTGTTTTACTGTGAAAGCAACAAAAAAAATACATAATATGAGGATGTTTCTAAAGTTAGTATGTACTTCATTTTCTCTCCTAGGTCAACGCTGCGTAACAAAACACTGTTCAGTTCTAGAGGAGTTAGAAACCTTCATGTGTGCGGCACCGAGCAGAGCTGCATCTGGGAGGCGTAGACTGTAAAATGCAACCCAGACCTCACCAACAGGCAGAATGCTGCTTGACTGCAGTCAAGGGCACTTAGTGACATGATACTAATAGAGGTTGGCACCGAGACGTAAAAAATACAAACACATTTAGTTTAGAGGCTTCAAGGATCCCATAGGGCGAAGCTGTAACTCTTGACGCTCAGACAAAAGCAGCAGCACTTTTAAGAAACAGTAAATACGAGGTTTTCAAAAGCACTTCAAGTCTTTTCCTCGCTTATGTTTGTGAAGCTGATTCCTCCATTTTTATTCATGCAGTGGTATTTTTCCAACAACCTAGGCACAGCCTGTCCACATACAGTATGTTCCACTTATCACCATAGCATTCTGTTTCAGCGGTGAATATTGAAAAATATCTTTACGGTTTTACACTAACAAGAAATAGCACAATGTGTGTGACATTAAATGTCAGTCTACAACTTTGGAAAAGTTTTGCCAGCTGAATTTTTTTGTTTTCCAAGTAGTTTTCACTACCACCCACCAACCTTGAGCTTCTTTTGTGCACTGCATTGTGTGAGTTCATCAAGAGCACATGAAAATTTGACTGCATCTCGCATGCACGCTGTTAGCTTGTCTGGTTTTAACACAATATATGTACTTGGAAAAGTACATATATTGTGTTAGTCTGTGTACAGTGGAATTGAGATCTAATATACAGTATGTATCTACATGCTTCAGTTAAAACCATTGTATTAGTTAATCACATTTTGTTTTTGAAATTACTTTTTGTAGTCAAAAAATGAATGTATAAATGAAAACATTTGATATGCAGGTGGTGCATTTATTATAATTCACTCTTTATGAAACTTATGTAAGACATAAGTTTCATCACCAGATTTCAAGTGTGGACGACTAAACATCCTTGGAGCCACATTGCCAATATGGTTTTAAAAAATGTTGGTGAATAATTAATAATTCAGCTGCAACTATGTAGCCCCCAAGTACCATGTTTCTATCTTTTCATTTAACGACTTAGATTAAATATCACTGAATTCAAAGCAGGAAGCAAATTAATGGTCCCTCTCGCATATATTTTGGCACACTGGCAGATGGTGAACAAAGTTGGATTTCACTGACAGATAGAGAAACAGCCGACTGTTCAGATTCAGTCACTGCCCTGTGACCAAGTAAGAAGTATGGAGTGGATATCATAATATATGCAATGGAATGTTTTGACCCCTGTGCTGCAACACCTCCACGATAGCAAAACCTCCAAAAGCACAACAACTATCTTTTGTTTTAGCCAATTTATATGTCTTTATTTTTTTCTTTTGGTCAGTGTGACAATGGCACCAAGGAAATATTTTATGCATTCAGCTCATTATTCACTTCTGTGTAATTAATGCTACACCCGAAATAAGGAAGGTGAAATTTAGCATCTCCTGCCCGTCCCTGTAGGGGAATCCATTTAGGTGCACTGTAAAGTCTTCTTTGATGTAGAAATCTATTTTCATTGGTTTCTGCAACTGTTGATGCGAAACGTAACAGCAGATCCTCTATTTCACATCCCAAAAGGAATTAATTTCGCTCCAGTCCATGAAGCTGTTTGTCCTTTGGATGCTATAATTTGGATTTTATTCTTTTCTTTTTTTTTCGGGAGGTTAATTAAATGTCTCTGTATTTGTTATACTTTTTTGATATTTGTCTTTCATGTTGGAGCAATAATTGGGATACACAGAGCTGGGGTATTAAAAGTAATGTTTTGATATGAACCATAAAAAATCAATTCTAGTATAATATGAAGTTAATGAGAGGATGTGGGGAAAGTTGAAAATATATGTTATATATGCACAGAAAGATGAATATACGTAAACACAGCTTTGAACATCTTATGATAAATAACTGTTTACACTTCTCTATGGTAATTAAAGATTTTAGAAATAAATGGGACAGTAAACAGATAACGGTAGTGGAACAGACACATAGATATTCTACTTTGTAAAAGTAACATCAAAGCAATGTGAACTACATCATAAATACATAATTCCAGGTATAATTAATTTAAGATCTATGCATAATTTGTCATACAGAACTGTTAAAAACTAAGTGTGGTTAAATTACTTCTACAAAAATATGTCACGGGATGTTTTACTACAATAGTTGCTCACATGTCCAATCCCATGTTTCCAGTGGAGGGGCCGGGCCCCTCAAATGGGTCACAAGATAAACCTGCAGGTGTAATGAGGCGGTTAATGAGGGATGGAAAGAAAAGGAAGAACTACTCCCTTCAGCCATTAAACAATTTTTAAATGAGAGGGATTACTTTCAACTGTGGGAGTAATCTTTAATAATACATTTGTTTTTTATTCATTTTAATGCATATCAGTATAGAAGAGTACTACATATTACAGTACATTATGTATCCTTGAAATGTTGCAAACTTTAAGCAATAATTTTATACTTGTGATTAGCTTCTATTTACCACTGATCTACAAAATCAAAACATAATATGGCAAGGGACACCCAGTAAAGTGAGCATCCACATCCCCTCTCCAGAGATTTCATTCACAGGAAAGAAGATTTACAGCGTCCCATTTTTCCAAACCACTATGAGCACAAATAACATCAGAAAAAAAATAAGCTAAGTCGAGGATATGCCAAGAGTCTTCATGTTGTTGCATGAACATAGCTTCACCCTGTAGCAGGCTGTGGATTAATATTTAATGATCTTCTCTGACTCAAGGTGCAAACCTTGGCAAACTGCAACTGAAAAGAAACCTTGGTTATATGTAGCAGTACTGAGCTCTGTCTGAAAAAATCATCACATTATAGAGACTCAATAGCATCCCGGTGAACAGAATGGCATTTTCACAATCATATTAAAAACATAGTCTAACTGTTTTTAGGATGTTTTCTTCCTTGGCCCACAGCCGTCCAGTGAGGGGCCCAGATGACCCAGATCAGGGCCAATCAAGCCAAACAGAAAGCGAGGAATCACTGTGGATCTCATCTGGTCTTCGATGAAGGACCTCAGCTGGATCAGGGTTCACCACAACATGCAAACACATCAGAGCCAAATCGACCGATTACGTAAAAGATCTCCCAAAACTGGACAGCCATCATCTGACAAAGCATTGTTATCAAAGTCAGACTCAGAGGCTAATGGTGGTATTAGTGGTGGCATTAGTGGCATCTGTTATTATTGAGTATTGGTATATTCATACATTTAGCTCCATATTTGCGATTGTACAACATGAAAAAATGTAGTGTCTCACTGTGTGTGTGTGTGTGTGTGTGTGCGTGTGCGTGTGTGTGTGTGTGTGTGTGTGTGTGTGTGTGTGTGTGTGTGTGTGCGTGTGTGTGTGTGTGCGTGTGTGTAAATATTGTCATATGTAAATACTGGTGTGTATATATTGCATTTTTATGTGTCCCTCTTTGATTCTGTGCATTCAAGTATGAATTAGCATATCTTGGGCTTTACAGTCGCCAGTAAAATAGAGCTGATTTGTTGTAAGAATAACTGTGACACATCTGCATTTTCTTGTATAAGCGACTGTTTTGCTGTTATTTTGCTCGACTGAAAAGCTAAAGAATCCCCTTAAACTGCTTTATGAAATTCTTTATGTTTGTGCCATACTTGCAGGTCCTGCCCTAAATTCCTGACAGGTACTATTCCCGGTAATTAGGCTGACGCCTGCTCCCAGTATTGCACCACATCTTTGAATTTCCCTGTGACAGAGTAGCGAAGAGTGTTGGGTAGAAATTCTATTTACAATAATCTCAGCCAGTGGACCGTGTTCCTAAAGCATGTCAGCCTTTCAAATGACCTCATTTAGTGTGTCTTTCCCCAAAGTGCAACATGCACCATTCAGCATTATCAATGAAACTGTTTTTTTGGGGGGGGTTTTGTGGCTGTTTTTGACCTGTAAAGCTGCCTTTTTGCATGAACCCAGGATTTGTCCTCTTCTAGCATTTGAGTCAGGCTCTAATCTGTTTGTTGTATGTTGTTTACCAGGTGTAAACCAGGTGCCCTGCCTTTTCTTTTTTTTTTAACCTGTGTTTCAAAGAGTAAAGCATTCCGTTGTTGCTGCACAGCATGGAGAAATGTTATTCAAGTTGAGGCGACTTCTATCACAACATGTATCCAGACTAACCAAAGTGAGGCAGCTCTATTTATTAGCTCGCCTCTCTTCATGCCCTTGTCTGCAGACATGAAGTCGTGTCATTATTACAGGACAGCTTGGTGACATTGGTGACCACTCTGAATATTAACAATGCCAAAAGTGTACAGTGAGGAGCCTGACATGCACGGTGCAGCTACAACAACATTCATTCATAGAATGAATCAGACTGTAAAACACTGAGGAGTGTTAGAGTGGATGGATTTTGGCAGTGCTTCCATCGCTTCTGATGTGTGATTCCTTAAAAACACATTTGTTTACTTGCAGTTCCTTGTCTCTCGTTGCACATGTTTAAAACTGGCTCATTTAAATATTCTTTTTCCTTCATCTTTACAACAGTTAGCACAATATAGCCTGTACAATTAGGGGTCTCTTATTCCTGTTCTGTTTGTGTGCAGGAGAAGCTTTATCAAGAAAAGAAAGATTTCTTTTGTTATTTGAAACCTCTAGAATTCATAGGATTATGATTAGGAGCAGCCAACAAGACATGTCACATATGATCTCATCATCATTTGTCTCACCAAGTTGAACAACATACTGTCACTAAACTGCATGTTGTGCAGTAATTATTTGTAAAGGTTTTCAAAGGCACTGACACATTCATTAATGTGTTGCAGTTTTCTTCTGTCGTATTCCACAGGCTGAGACTTTGATGGCTGTAACAAGATACAAAATACCCTCTCTGACAAAAGACGGGAACAAACTTTTTAATTTGACCTTGTTGAACATGTGTGCCACAGTGTTGCTTGTTTTTTGTCTCCAAATTAGTTCTGAAAACAGAAAGGTGCACTGCTGAAGTAAATGAGTGAATTTAAATTTTACTTTGCACAAGTTCAAATCCCATTCACTCACACAGGGATGTATGATACTTGGTCTAAATGGTGGCCGAACACAACTGCATGGGCAACTAAAAATAAAAGTGTTAATTTGTTAGATTTGTAATAAAATAGTTTGGATAAAAATTACAGACTGGCTTTTAGCTACTATTTAGTCTTCAACGGCTTATGTTCCAATAAAACTGGGATGGATTTCTGCCATCATGCGAAAAAATCAACAGAGCTTGGGTAACACAAGCAAAACATTGCATCATTCATTTTTGACTCAACCCAGCAAAAACACTGACATTCCCATTAAAAAAACAAAAGCACGGCTCGTTCTTCCGTCCAGACGTGTCTCTCAGCAGTCGACTTGCTAAGCATCGCAGGCTTTGAGAGGTGGGTGGGAAGCTGGTAAACAACAGCCAACCCCCCTGTTCTGTTAAAGATGAAAGTAAGTGTCAAAATAGAAGAAGACAGCCTGATACTTTTCATAGTAATGATAACTACAGGCAAGATGTAAAAGATTAATGAGTGAACTCAGCTGGGAAGGAATCAGTCCACTTAAAGCTCCGTCATCTCAGGCAGAATTGGTCTCTTGCTTTTTTCTTTCTTGCATTTTTTTCTGACGTCTCCTTCTTTCTCTGTCTGTCGTTTTTTTTTCAGCATAACAGACGAGTAGACAGACTCGACAGTGAATGCAAACTGCATGACTAACATACTGTACAAAAACACGACCAGAGCCTCGTGATGTAACCTTGCATGCAGTCAGACTCTTGCACTGTGATTGGTATTATCCTGTGAAGTGACAGACACTGAAAGGTCAACCATGGAAAGTCCTAGACAGCATGCAATGCTAAAAAGGCTGTCATGACCTTCAGGCAGTGGCATTCTGGGAAGAGGAAAGCAGCATTATGATGTGAGGGTAATTGAAACCCAGTGCTGTGATTAGTGGAGGTTTTGATTCGTGGCTTCCTGCTACTGAGAGGTCACAACAAAGGCACAGTTGTTAATTTTGATCTGCTTGCCTTGGACTTATAGTTTTCTACATATACTCGCTTTTACTAGTGTATTAATAGTTCACCCACCAATCCTGATCAAGAGATAATGATGTTTGACATGAATCTGAGAGACTGTTTGTTTACTTTAGTCTTGTTATTCTGAAGGATTTCATTTATTCTAGGTTCAGAAATTCACCGTGCTCTACACCAGATTCAAGTTTCAAGTCAAGTCTCAAGTCTTTTATCAATGTAATCAGCTTCTATAATCTGCAGCAGCCATCCAGTACCATGTATTGGGATATCTAAAGAGTTACCAACAGGCTTTCAGAAAGCAGAAACAAAGATTTCAGACTAAGTGCAGAGATTTGGAAAGCTTTGCTTTCTGTGCATCGACAGGCTAAAGGAAATCACTAAGGTGTCCTTTGTATTGACCACTAGCTGTCATTAGGAGCTCTGTGGTCATCTTTATAACTTCATAACTTTAAAATTAAAGCCTCTGACTGAGGAGATCGCAATTTATCATGTGTGTGTTTTGGGGTTTTTCATAGTGTGTAACTCAGTAAAATGACCCAAAGAAAATTTTCAGGCATTGCTTTGAGAAAAAAAAGCCATTTTATTAAAAGATAATATTTTTTTGGAGAGTTCCTGGCAAAAAAAAAACAGTATACTACAGCAGGACCAATTTTATGTAGCTTGGAGCAGAGCAAATGTACAGCTGTATGTTTGCTTTCATAGTTACTGTATGTGGTTTGATGTTTGTATATGTATAATGCATTAATTGAATTGATATGGATTATATATTAATATATTCTATATGTATTTCATTCAGGGAAACCTTGAAAGTGCTGGCATTAGTCGATCCCTTCATATAGAAGCTTTAATTTATTAATGATTAGTGTATGTTTTCATATATGGACAATGAAGAACAAAAGTGTTGAATATTAAATTTATAAAAAGGACATTATTAAATATGCATATGCATATGAAAGCTATATATAAAATATAAACAACAAACAAATACTGTTCTATTAAATGGCTACTGCATATATAAATATAACATTGTATTCTTAGACTAAAGGACTTCCAATCTCTGGATTTGAAAGACAATAATAGATTCTGGAATAAAAGACAGGTGGGTCCTTTTTTTCCATCTCTAAATGTCCAACTAGAGAAATCTATGTACAAATCAAAGCCTAGATGAGTTGAACTCCAACAGAAGGCCAGCTCGCGCTATTGCTGCTGACACCCGGGGTAATTGCCCTGTTCCACTGCTGAAATGTCACGGCTGCTTTTATCCCAGGTGGGCTATTCCATCAGCTAATAAATGCCGTTGCCCATCTCTCAGCACCAAAGCACCATAACATAACACAACACAACGCTCATATAAACCAGCAGATGATGCATACCTCACTGCTGACATAATTAGCAGCACTGATCAAGATCTAATTTACTTGCTGCTAATTTGCTGCGGTGCTAATTTGTTATGTGGCTGCTTCTGTACTGCTCTTTATAGTCAGGACATCTAAGGAGATTAAGATTGTAGATAAGGGAACTTCAATCTTTATGTGTTAGTTGCTCACATAAGCATGTTTCCATATTTCATGGATTTAGCAATATCAAATCTGTTTTTTGTTTTAGGAAAATCTTGAAAAAGTTAGACATTTAAGCAAATAAAGTAACATGATGTAATTTTTGAAGCCAATTTTTGCCTTCAAAAATTGGCTTCAAAAATAATTCATAAGTATTATAATTAATATTATCTTTTTCATTACATACAGATGTGTTAATTCAAGAATTGCAAAGTCACTCTTCTGTAAGACATCACCATTTCCTTCCACATGCAGTCAAACTGTCTCCAACATGTATGACTATTTGGCTTTAATTTCTGCCAATAATTACTGCCGGTATCTCATTTATATGGTAATAACACCTCTGATGTTGGGTACAGAGTGGGTGAAGAAGGGATGGCCATTTGTGGCTGGGGCTCCTTCGCTTCATTCTTCTGCCTGACTGCACTGACCGACAAAGAGTCGTCAGTGTCTGAGGGGATCAAACGGCAGCTCCAGCTTGTGTGTGGGGTGGAGGGTGGATTTAATTTACTGTGACATACGGTTGGTAGCATTTACAGAGGTAATATGTAGTCTTTGTTTTAGAATGGTAGCACGAGGAGCAGCTTGACCTTTTCAGTGGTGTTTATCAACAGCAGGGAAGATGTGATCCATTATGGTACAAACATGTGTTCCCTCAAGTCATAGCGCTTTACAGGTCACCTCACTAAAACTAGTAAAATCAATACTTGCCATGTAGGAATTAGGAGCTCAGACTGAAATCATTGCCCTGTTGATGTTGGGTTTTTTTTTTGTTTGTTTGTTTTTTTAAGATCATACCTCAGCAAGTACCGCAAAAACCTGGAGACTAATAAAATAGTCCAGATATAACTCCTTCAAAGGACAATGAATCCTCTTGGTCTTAGCTACATATTGAAGCGCATAGTAATGAATATCATGAAGCCTGGGATTATTATTTTTCGTGACATGTTGGGTTTTTTTTAAAAAAAGGAGCTATTTCATGGTATTTACAGTAGTGGAAAAAAGACAGAATTTCCATCTGTAACCGAATCTGTATTAAAATGTAATCAGCATCGTAATTTGATCTAAGATTCATCACCCTTTGTCTTTATAATTAGCTCTACAGGCATAGCAACGATAATGAAAGAGTGATGAGTGTCTGTTAATGGCAAGAAGGGGAAACATGTCAACAAACATGTTTGTAAAATAATATTGATCAGTGATACAAGTAATATTTTTGTTACATTTGTTTGCTTGTTTTACAGTCATAATTTTTTATTTTATTTTATATCCCCTAGGGGGAATTAAGAGCACACGCTAGTATTAGAAAATCACACACATACATATATTGTATATGTTGTGTACAAGCCCCTGTAAGCATGCAACCAGATGTAGAGTGGCAGGCAGCTCCTGCCTGGTGTGCCCAAATGAGCGACTTGTAAAGGGGACGGCGCCTTGCTCAAGGGTGCCTCAGTAGTGCTTGAGAGGTGAACCGCACATCTTGGGAACATTGGACAACCCGCTCTACCCCTGAGCCACTGCCATCCCACCCACACCCCCCCGCCTCCCAATAGATAAACATTTTTTTTTTGCCCCAAAATGGATGAAGTCATAGCTTGCAGGAACTTGGACAGTCTACTCCACAGCTGAGGTGTGATCCTGACTCCTTACCGGATAGAGTGATATCCGACCATCACAGCTGTTGCTACCTGAAGGTCATCCAGAGGTCAAAAGAAATGGGGAAATGCACCATGAACACAAGACGTGAGAGTAATGACAGTGATTAAGATTATGATCGATTTGAGTCTGAAACTTTATTTAAAGAGCTCTTTGAATAGCAGAAATAATTTTAAATCTTCCATTTTACTATTTGTTTTTGTTGTTATACGTTGCGCACTAGGTGTATTTAGAGTAAACACATTTTCTATCCTTCCTGTCAACTGTCATCTTAAAACCCAGAGCATGAACTCAGGCTCTCTTTTTTCCAGCTATCCCCTGCATGTTGACAAATCTGACTTGTGTTCTACACAGTCGTATGAGGACATTAATGAGAAGCACAGTATCGATTTTCTATGAAAATGCTGCACTCCTTTGTTGCATTTCCTTAACCTTGGCTTCCCTGAACCCGGGGCTGTCCAATTTAATTTTTCTTCATTGGATTTTTCATCTCTGTTTCTCCCATGGGGAAATTGCATTAACTCTTTTTGCCAGTGCTTGGCATCTGCTCTCCCACCCATATTTTCTTTTGAAAAAAGCAACAAAAAAAAAAAAATGGTGAACATATTTTTTCAAACTTAAGTGAGCATTTCATCTTTCTCTCCGAGCACTGACTGAGAGCCTGAAGGGGAAATCTTTATGTACATTTTACAATTCCAGAGAGGTTTGTGTTCCATAACAGGACTTTGCGTGACTGATCTGTCTTGTCACCTCGCAACAACTCTTGAATCCACGGCTTTCAGCTAGTGGATTCCTTCTCACGGATAAGAGTCGACAGCCTGTGTTTCACGCTGCGATTTGAGCTCATTTGGGCTCAACAGTCTTGGCAGGTCAAAGGAGGACGACCATCAGGCTCTTCGCTGAGCTGAGGTTTCAGATGTTGGTGATCTGTTTAACAGGCGTAACATGTCTCCTTGTCAACGTGGCAGGTGGGTGAATCAAAACACTGTATGATTCTCAAAGTTAGACCCTACAGTTAAACTTCTCTGACAAAAGGCCCAATCCCTGTTCCCTGTAGACATGCAGCAAACACAAGGACCAGAGTCACCTTACATGAACCACTGAAACACCTTGAAATGGCTTCGTCCCTTCAGATGATTTTTTAAACATTTTTGCATGGCTACTTATTCAGATATATATTATATTTACACACTTCTTTTACAGGAAGGGGAGTCATCTTTCACTTACACTGGATTTGTTCACAAAGCATTGTGGGAATTGTTTTTTTCTGGTTGTAGTCTGCATCTGAAAATAATATTGTTTTGAGGTACAGTATATCTGAAGGGCTAGATGACCACTACCCCTCAATCCCCTAAAGAAACAGAACACAACACTCTAAATGGGTGCAAATAGACGGGTGAGGTTAAGGGGGGAATCAACTTTGAAGCCACAAGAGAGCTACAGTGAGACAGCAATGATTATATTACGTTTAATATTGTAAATTGTACTTTAAATCACCAAAGCTGCAAAGACTGATCATGTATAAACTCCTTTCTTCCTGGCCAGGGTTGATAACCTATTCTACAGCACTGTGAGGCTGCAGCGCCTGCCCAACATATAAACTCCTGATGTAAACTAGGTTGGTGCAACAATAGAGAGGTGCTGCTGGGAGCATTGAATTATTAAGCCTAGTCCGCTCAGCTCTGATAACGCAAGCAGAACAACAGCAGTGCAAAGCTCTGTGTAAGACAGCCAGGGAGCCAAAGCAAGTCATGGAGGCAATAGCTTGGTGTGGGTTCGTTTTGTTTGCTTCATTTAAATCAGGACAATATGAAAAAAGAGGAGTTTATTGTTAAAATGGGTGCAAAAAGAACTCCTGCACTTTGAGATTAAAGCACTTTTGATGGGAAGGTTGTTATGAACTAATTCAAAAATCTTTGTGTTACACATGATACCTTTGAGAGCATTTATACTGTTGTGTCTGTGAAACATTAGAACTATTCCTCCAGATTTTCAGATAAAACGTAACCGAGTGAAGAAATGCTGAGATCTCAGTCTCCTCCCGCCGGTGCCTTAAACCGCATCATAAGGTTTAGATGAGTGTAACCTGCCGTATGTCAGGGTGTGTTTACTGCTTTTCCTTCCCACCACATGTAGAGGTTAACTTTCACAACCTTTTTCAAACGACGGGGGGAGTGCATAAGTCTTAAAAAAAACTGTTGAGGAATTCTTTTTTTCCCACCGTGGACTTTCTGCCGTGTGTGCCAGATCCAAGAGAATTAGCTGCGAATGCAGACATACTCATAAATCTTACAAACACTGAGGTAACGTGTTTCAAACTTGCTTACCAGATGTAATTTGTCAAGAATGGGTTAGTTTTCTGCTTTAGAAGTTTGCTAGAGCCGTTGGGGTTTGGAGTTCTGTGTGGCATCACTGCATCGACCAAGGCTTACAAGACTTATACCTGGTATATTATATTTTGGTATACGTATTACTATAAAAGCACCTTCACACTCAAACTGGTCAGGTTGTGTATGGAAGTACACAACTTGGGACATCTGTACTGTATTTGAAATACTTGGAAGTACATGTTGTATTTTACAGTCGTACTTTGGTGACATTTTAGAGGCTTTACTGGTATTTTGGTGTCCACAGAGGGTCTCCATCTTCAAGGTCACAGTAGATCTGTGTCTAATAAAGTTAATGGGACTTTTTAAGAAAAGTTTGAAGATGTTTTGTGAGATATCTTCAAGCTTTTACTTATAAAGGTAATCTGACTTCTTCCTCAATTGCAGATGAAAATGATATCATTAAATGTAATTGAAACTCTAAGAGTTCCATCAGGTGATAAATCAGGATGTTCATTTCGTCTGTTTATTTTATGTACACTAAGCTAGAGATATACAAGATATCTATATAAAGTTTCTGTGTAAAATGTGTATGTGAGCTTGTAAAGGATGTCAGAAATGACAAGAAAAAAATGTTCTACAGATGCTGCAGATGACAGTGAGACATTCCTGTCAACACTAACCGCTTGTTAATCAGAAGGAAACATCCAGACAATAATCTTGCTTTAATCATATGTGTGGATTCCCTCCATGGAGTCTGATCTGTGAGCACAAGGAGGATTGTGTGGCTGTGAAGCAGGAGTAACTTCAATGCTACTCATCCACATGCTGCCAGCTGATAGTAAAGGTTTATGTGTGGTTTTTACGATGTTACAAACGAGTCTTGAGATTACTTCTTCCTCTTTGTTATGTTTTTTTGTTCTGGAGAAGCAACCAAGAGTAAATGGTGTTTTCTTGCTGGTGTTCTCATAAATACCTAGATCGATGACGGAAAAAAAAATTAGAACAAAATTAGATTTATTAAATGTCTGTTTTGATTAAATTTATTGTGCATGTTTAAATGTCAAATAAAAAAATTATACATATAATCAAATTATTGTTCTCTATTCCTAAAAGAAACATTTGTGTCTGTGATAAATATATGTTTAAAAATTGCTTCTGTGAAAATAACAAACTTTGGCGGTACTAAAAAAAAGTACTTGTGCTGTATTTGACTTTGGAGTAAGAATAATACTAAAGCTGCTGGATGTACCACATTGGTACATCCATCCTGAATTCATCATCCTCACTAACTAATTATCCTTGTTGAAGGAGCTTCAGTGTGTTTTGGCCTTAAGCCAGGTTGTTATTATAGCTCAGTAATATAAATGGAAACGCATATAAAAAGTTACCTAATGTTCACTGGAGGCAGTAATGCTTAATATATGAAGTATCTCATAAAGCAAATTATGTTAAAGCAGACATGCACCTTATCATGGTTGCTACGAACAGCCAATGAAGAATCTGACTCTGTAGACTGTATGGACATCTGTATGGATATGTATGGATATCTCTCATTTTTATAGGAGTTAGTACACATAGAGTTTTTGTCAGACTCATTGTTATTTGTGGTGTGACAGTTGTTTGTCATATCTGCTAAAATAAACATGATTATTTAAAATCAACTTTAAAAAGATTTTTTTCAATTAATTTATTTATTTGTTTGTTTTTTTGTTTGTTCGGTCGGTCGATCGATCGATCGATCGATCGGTCGATCGATTGATTTGCAATCAAAGGATTCATTTGTTTGATTTTCCCCTAACCCTAATAATAAAAATAATAGTGAAAACAAATAATGATAATGATGCATTCAAGTGGCATCAGGCTAAGTGGGAAAAACATGCTCTATTCGCATCAGTGATGCCTCAAGTCAGAACAACACTTGGAAACTTTTGCTTCATGACAACTTGGATGTGTTAGACACAGTAGACAAACGTTTTATTAATTTACACAATGAAAAACATTTGTGCTGGTGTAGCTAGAATGTGTAAAATTATACTGTGACCTACAGTGTATTAGTTTCCTCTCAATAGTCTAGTCCAAAAGACTGCAATTCTGCTTCAAATGTGATAACATGAATATAGCACCCAGAAACTGTAAGATTTTGACTGAGATTAAATAAATCTTTCATGAAAATCAGTTTTGTATATGAACATGTCACTTAGTAGCTAACTAAGAGTTTCCAGGGATTCAAAAGTGGGTGTTGATTTATTATCCTCTGACTGATATCCTGCTGTTCAATTTACCTAAATTTACTTACACGGGAAACTTTTATTGAATTCCACATTTACTTGAGAGCACTGTTACAGTTTGCAATATACTTTGTTGGAATAATACCTTCAAGGGTGATGAAATTAAACCGCACAATGTTGTATGAGCACAAGATGAACCACGGCTTCAAAAAAATATGCTCCAGGCGAGTTAAGGTACGGCTGCCAGTGGCCCTTGCAGGGATATCTAAGAAGTACATAATGTTGGAGCTGAAGTAGCTCAAGCTCCACACCTCCACACCTGCATTTCTCTTAAATGCCAACCCCCCAAACCTCCCCCCGACCTCCCTCTCTCTCTCTCTCTCTCTCTCTCTCTCTCTCTCTCTCTCTCTCTCTCTCTCTCTCTGCTTGAATATGAATCTCGCCCTCTCTGTCAAATTGGCTCTGGACTGTCATAGAAAGAACTTGTAATTCAAACCTCTCCCCGATGCACTTCAGTTACATAAATGCCACATACTGCTGGAGTCCTGAGCCATATTTTTAGACTGGCACACACTGCTGATAATGATGCCAGCCATCAACAGTCACATTATATAACACAGACAGGCGAGCGTGCACATGCATGGCATTTTTCCCCCAGCGGTTCACTATACTTTTTCCCCATATCTGGCAGGCTTGCTTGGTTTCAGGTACAAGCATTCATAGACACACAAAGCACTGTTTATGTTTCTATCAGGGCTGTCACTTTAATTAGATTAATTACGCTGCAAATTAACGCGCTATAAAAATTAACACAATTAATCGTGAGTGGCAAGTCAATGCGCAAGCATTTTAAATTTGGCCCATTGAGTGACCCGTAGGCTGCAGTGACGACACTTCGTACCTGTGCCACTCGTCAAAAGCAGAGTGACTGACACCAGTGATGGACGCGACACAGGAGAACGAGGCAAGCCCACTCTGACCTTTGGGCGGAAAGTTGCACTGCAATTTTGTAATGTCCTAGAATCTTTTTTGGGGGGCCTTTAGCAGGTATGAGATTAAAATGCGATTAATTAGACTAGATTAATTAATTACAAATCCTGTAATTAATTAGATTAATTTTTTTAATCGCCTGACAGCACTAGTTTCTATATGTCAGCAATACATCTGTATTTTGTGTGAGTGTGTGTGTTTAGAAGTACAGTACATTGTGAGCTGGGATGTTTCTGTCTGCAACAACCGAACAGTAATATAACTTTATTGTTGAGTCATCGGTGAAGGTTTGCTTATTCAAAAAAAAAAGATGTTGTTTCACAGACGTTGTCCAAAGCCGCTGAAAATATATTTCTTAATTATACCATGTTATTGTAATCCACATCCTTTTTGAAGGGATGTGAGAAAGTCTCCTGCTTTTTCCCTGCCGATTCATATCAATGATTATATTTTTTGTGTTACTGTCTGTAAAATGTATTTGTCTCTTGCCAGCTCTATAGAAAGCATCAGACTGGTGTTGCTTCTTCTTATGGACTTTCTATACTTTTCCTCTGCCTTCAGAATGTTTTTTGAATAGAAATACCTGGGGAAGGAATCAAATCAAGCTTCATATTCTCTATGTTCTTCTGACACACAGTAAAATAGAAAGGGGGGAGATAGCAGAGATTTTTTTTTTAAAAATGGTCTGGGTTGCTGTTCAGAAGCTGTCTGTTTCATAGTGGAAACTGTATATGGGCCCATATTACGTAGACGTGCTCGTTGTACTTTTTTTTTTTTTAAGTTAAATTAATTTCTCTTGATATAATTTATTTTCTCTCATATTGATTTATGTTCAAAACAATATGCAGCTGAGGCTGATGGAAAGTTCCAGGTATTTGAACATAAATGTAAGTATTGGATAAACAGAATATTGGAGTAATTATGCCAAAAGAACAATCATCTTATCAACTATGAAAGACATTCTTCTAAAATTCATTACAACCCATTCTTTAGCAGTTGAGAAAGTTTGCTCAAATTCCCCAGCTGGTGCTAGAAAAAAACATAAGGAATCACATTCGGTAAGGATTAATCCTCTTAAGAACAATGTTGGGCATTCAAATCTATCCCACCCACAGGTATTGAGATATTTTAATCTGGATCAAGAGGTTGTTAACTGTCACACCTATAGCCGTGTCACCGCATGGCTATAATGAAGCAAAACGCCAGGCATTATGATAGATTTTTTGAGTTTTATTTCGTCACCCACAAAGTTTAGATTTTTTTGCAATTTTCCAACACAGCATTACAAACACATAAAGCAGTCAATAAGAAGAAATCCTGACGAGCAGATACACCTCCGTGTATTCTTTCCACACAAAAAGCCAATACTTCTCACAAGATTGCTCTAATCAACCTGATACACTGTCTGTCAGAGGAATTATATTGAATTGGTAGGCAAATCCTGAGCACTAAACACAGGGACACCAGCGGGACCATGTGAGCACTGTCTGTGAAAAACAAGCCTGAAGAAGAGAGAGTAACAAAACACATATGTAATTGTATATAAATTAAAGACACATAGACAAACTATCAGATAATTAAACAGAATTGAATTAGACTTGACAGACAACCCAAGTATAATGCGTGGATTGACTGCTGTTAGTTCTTCTCCAAATGAAGCTTCTTACCTAGTAGGTAATTAGGAAGTGAGCAGATGCTGGTATTGAGTGCTTTGAGCACCTGAGAGAGGCAGTAATTGTTTTCTGTTGATTACGTGGCCTTTTGACAGAAAAATGGGTCACTGCAGTACCAACAACAGACTAGTCTGAGAAGATCTTCAAAAAAGGGTTCAAACAACTTTAATAGACAAATGTGGTGAAAAATAATGAAATAATCCAATAAAAAAAAAGATGATAGTGTTTTTTAAATTTAGAAATGGCATCTTCAATGACTACAAAACAATACAATTTTCTTTTCCTTCATGTTTATCTGGTCATAATGGATATTTTCAGAAACAATACAACAGCTATAAACCTACAGGAGAATTATAATCTGAAACTAGACTATAGTTCACTATATCAACCTTAAACGTGATTACAGTACTGTACTGTATATAACCATGTTGTGTTCAGCTGGATTGGCTGGATTGCGCTGCTCCCTAGTGGCCAAAAAAAGAAATTAATTCAGGTTGAAATGTTAGTCAATGCAACTCAAGGGCAGATACAGCACCAGCCTCCCGTTGACAAAGTATGGTGTGAACAGCAGCTTATAGTGGATAGTTTCAACTAAGGTTGAACAAAGGTCTTAGATAAAAACTAGTCTCAATACTCAGCATGAATGACCTGACTTTAATCACTTTGTGTCTCTTCTTTTTAGATTTTTTTTGTACAACAGCCACTCTGACAAATATCGGTTTCAATTCAGCAAATATTCTGAATTGTGCTTTTGCTGTTTTTTTCTTTTTCCATGTACCTTGTCTTGATTCCTTGCAATCATTGACCTTTAATGGTTTCAGTGTGTTTTCTATTTCAGTAATTATTGTCTGTGAGGAGTCCATTTCTTTTCCCAAGTCAGGGTACAATGTGGCTTATCTGGTCATAAATCTGACTTGAAAGATATCAGTACAATGATTTTGAAATGAACCCCTGTACTTCAAGCTCTTTGTTCGCTCCCCCAGCGAGTTTAGGAGAACTTTCCTCACTTGGAGATAATGTTATTAAATCAGATGTCATACAGGCTCCTGTTCAAAGACACTTCTGTCTCTCAGATAAAGTGAATACTAAACAATGGAGTTAACATGTTTGGATTTTCTTGAATGCTGGCTCCATCTGCTGGATATAATCTTTGCACTCCTTTCACCGTATGGTGCCATGGCAACCAGATCAAAATCTGACCGAAGGTTCAAACTGCATGTCCTACAGCAAACTGTAAATGAGGGAACATACTCACTGTTACATGTTGTATGGGTATAAAGGGTTTGCAGCAAGCCCTGAATGGATTTCCCACCAACCTCCTCCAGGGGTAATAAGTTCACCACTGTGATGTACTTTCAACTTCAACACAACAGCAGCTTTAATTTCAAACATCAAAGATAAAGGTCAAAGGTCAAAGATAAACATGGCTGCCCCCTGGTTCTTTTACTACATGAATTTCTCTTGGCTGCACCGACCGTTACCCAGACAACCTTGTGCCTCTGTCTCAGCTCAGCTCATCTGTTCAGTCGATTACATCTGTGCAGCATCTCAATGGATCTTCTGTCTGACTGAAGAGGAAGAGGCTTTTTATTAGGTTATGCATATCTTAGCCACATTGCATGAATTAAAATTTGTCTTTGTAGCTGAAAAAGTAAAGAGAGGATTAATTGGCTGAGATTATGCACCGCCCAGACACTCACACACTCCTAAAAATCACTTTGTACTATAAAACATAGTGCAGGTTTAGTGTGTAGACACTTTTATCCTCTGTTCACAACAACATAATGGGCTGTCATGAAATTTAGTTCAGTTTTGGTACCCAGACAATCAGTCACCACCAAAAACTTTACATTTTGTTTTTAGTTATTCATTTCTGAGTACTGTATTTGCTTAACTGGTTTCCATGAAGTTTGTTTCAAACATTAATTTTCAGGATGACTTCAAAGATTATCTTTGATGATACTCTGAGTTTTAGGGTCTGTCCTATATTTTCAATTGTGAATACAGACATTAAAAATTACTGACATGTCCCATCAGCCAAATTTATTCTAAATTTACTCTATTCTGTTAATTATTTGACATAAATAATAAAATGTATTGCTAATATACATACACATCATCAGCTTGTTAGTATTGTAGTTGTGGACATGTTAAGGTGTTCAAATACAGCCTTGAAAAGTCTTCAGCATATTTTTACACTTACAAGTCTAACATAGTAATTGTCGAATTCTAAATATATAAATAAGATGTTTCTCCTTCTCCTTTCGGTTTTTCCCTTCAGGGGTCGCCACAGCGAATCAGATGCCTCCATCTAACCCTGTCTTCTGCATCCTCTTCTCTCACACCAACTACCTTCATGTCCTCTTTCACTCTTTCATCCATAAACCTCCTCTTTGGTCTTCCTGGCAGTTCAAAACTCAGCATCCTTCTACCAATATATTCACTATCTCTCCTCTGGACATGTCCAAACCATCTCAGTCTGGCCTCTCTGACTTTATCTCCAAAACCTCTAACATGTGCTGTCCCTCTGATGTACTCATTCCTGATCCTATCCTTCCTGGTCACTCCCAGAGAGAACCTCAGCATCTTCATCTCTGCTACCTCCAGCTCTGTCTCCTGTCTTTTCCTCAGTGACACTGTCTCTAGACCAAACAACATCAGTGTACGTATCAACAATTTACAGAGCTCACCTTCCTAATCAGCCTGTCCAGTCTTCTCCTGTCAGCTGCAGGAATGCTGCTCCACCAACAGACCACCCCATGAAAAATAGCCAAGGCAAGCACGGTGTCATAGAAGGTCTTCAGGAGTGGCCCCTGCACTTCAAAAGACCTCAGTCCTGGGCAGATAGTCTGCTCTGACCCTATTTGTAGAGAGCATGCAGTGTGTATGTATGTATGTATGTATGTATGTATGTATGTATGTATGTATGTATGTATGCAGTGTGTATGCAGTTAGTAATCCTTCTTGACCCTGTCATGTTCGTGTTTGCAGACCTGGCAAGATAAGAGGCTGGGGTAATTTTACTAGGATGCCGATCAGCGGGCAGCTGGCTTATTAAATGTTCGAGGTATCTGGTTTCTCCACACATGTGGCAGAAATGTTTATTTCACTCAAACACAGCAACAACAGCTTGATTTGTTGCCTATCCAATGGAGCAGTTGAGTCATTTAATTACAATTTCTCAAACATACTTCCATACTGTTTTTGGAGAACAAGGGAGCATTTGTTATCTGATGATGCAAAAGCAAATCACAACTAGGCAAAATAGCAAATTTAAAGTTTTACAGATGTGAAGCACAAAATCCTACAAAAGACAGGATAAAACTTTTGCAGGCTGCAGTTTTCCAGGTCTTTAAAGTGTTTTTCTATAGGAGGAAAATTCTTGAAATCTAGGAGAAGCCGGAAAAGCCACAATTATGTAGCAAACTGGGCTGTGGCCTCCGTTTTGCTGCAGATCCTCCCCCTTCGTCTGGAAGCTGTTGAGTTGTTCTCCAGATGTGGCCGCCTGATCTTTTTAATACATTGGCACAGACAGGAATTGAAATAAAGGAGGTAGAAAAGACAATACAAACACAGCTCCATGAGAAGAAGCCAGATTGTGTACTACTTTTGAGTAGCTGCTAAAACCAGGATTTGTATTTTTACTCAAGTAGAGTTTGATGCTGTATCTAATGGCAAGACTACAATGCACACACACACATTTATAGGGACACTTATTCATGCCAAGGCTGCGGTACATCTGCTGCTGCATACTTTGACCTAGATCTGCCTTAAATTTTAATTATATGTTCAGGGCACCTCTTTGACACATTCATGTCCCGCTAACTAACAAGCAAGCAAACAAAAACATGACCTCATTCGTGGAGGTACTTATGGCTCAATCAGCAGGATGTCTTGCTCTGAAGTTGTTTTCATATAAGGATGGCATCACTGAAATAAAAGACTGATTAGGAAGAGATATTCATGCTGAAGTGGTAACATTACACAAGCACTTTTCTGATTAAAAACGCAAACCGGCATTCAAACAAAGGAAATAAAGTATCAGTCTTGACCCAAAATCTCACACAAAATAAAGCATTTGAGCAGGAATTTCCCCCAATGAGACATCTGGGACGAACAGGCTTATTTTTTTTCCTTTCCCTCTCACATTCACAGTTTGGAAAATACCAGTTGCTCAAACAGCAGGTGTCTTTGACTTGGTGATCCTCCAGAGACAGGTTACACAGCTGTCAGGCACATAAACACACACATGTGCACACACACAGGGCCAGAGAGCGAGACAAAATGAGGCACTTAATGAAAGATAGCAAACAACTCCTTCGCTCGGCTGAACTCTTGTCGGACGGTTCTGGCAGGGAGATGCTGTCTTTTGTACGAGCAAGTGGACCAGACAAAAGCTTAGTGAGGAATCTCTAGGAAGCCCAAGCTGTTGGAAAAGAATGCCCCCTCTCTCTTGTTACTCACATCAGTCTTAATCAGTCACTGGAGGTGCTGGTTGTGCAGGGGGCCTCCTGGACCCCTCGGGTACACAGGAGCTCACTGACTCCAAACATAACTTGCCACAATAAAATCTATTAGTTGAACACAGAAGAGTAAAAGAGGGGTCACTGGTGCCGATGTGATGCAAATAAATCAAATTGATTGTACTCTGTGAGCCTTCCCATGTCCAGAGTCTGGGTTCCAATGTAATTTTCTCTTCAAGCAAATGGTTAAATGGAGAAATTGAGCTTTGTCTTAAGGAATATGTTAAATTGGATGGTAAATAAACTCGGGTGAGCGCAGGCGAACGCAAAAGACCTGACGCAAAAGACATTTTTGTCTTGCAGAAATAATGGAAACTTAAAGGGTTCGTTTTTCCTCTATAAGAGGGCGGAGTTTTGTGCCTGGGCTCCTGAGCCAAAGTGGTGTTATGTAACGGATACCTCTGAAGCTGATGTAGAGCCGCTCCGAAGTTTACAGGCTGTGGCTCCGGACCGTAAAGATGGGCTCCGCGCTTATTTCACTGGTGCGTCCGCGGATCGTATTTTCAAGACAACTGACTCTCAGGGTTGTTTATTAGAATTCTTTACAATAAAGTTAATTGAAAAGCGACCTCCGATGTTGCCAAGGATTTAGTCTTTGTTAATGTTCAACTCTTGAGTTCTCGGTGAGCCTGGAGAGGAATCTGGGAATGGTACCCCGCAGTTAGATTTTAGAATCATCCAAGACGGACATGGGCAGCGGCACAAGCCGAGGGAAGAGAGTTGCACCTGCGTGTATCAGCGAGGTGAGCGTGACCCAAACAACTGCACCCAAAGAGAACAACCGTCCATTCAAGCCTCTCCACGCGATTTTGCGCAACGCGCGCAACGGCGCGCAATCCGACTGCCACAGCGAGGGGCACGATTCTGACTTCTCGAGGGAGGACGATGACATGGATGGAGAGCTGGACACGGTTCTGGCGGATTACGAGGAGCCAGGACGAAAAAATCAACTCAAGAAGGCTGTCATCAGATCCAAAACGTATGGACTGTGTCATTTTAGCCAGAAGGACGACGAGGACCTGAATTCTGGGGAGACACGTGGCTCCAACTGTGGATCAAGACTTGCAAACAAAAGGAGCAATGATGCGTTCAAAAATACAGCTGCGTCCTCAGGTCAACTAAGTGTAAGTTGTTTTAGTTTTTTATTTGACATTTTATTGTTGCTTATTCAGTTTGTTTTCAACCACCTGGTGAGTCTGAAGTGGAAATGAGGTGAAAACGTGTCTCTTTTCTTCTCTGGTTTGTGCCAGTCGTCCTCTCAGGGTTTTTTGACAAGAGGGGCCTTGTTGGAAGCTGGTTCCACAACACAAAAACAACAGTAAGTAGATAAATGATAAATAATAGATATCCAGCTCATTGGAGTGTAGTACACGCGAAGAAGAGGGACAGATCAAATTCAGCGACGACAGATCAAAATAACAATAAACCCATTATTCTCGTGGGAGATCAGATTAGTCAAATGTCTGCAAGCCGGACAGAACAATTGTCTGTTCTAGGATGGTTTGTTAGAAGACTGAGGACCTCAAGCAGGAAAACAACTACTGTACCCATCATAGATGCCTTGATCACAATTCTGCAGGCTGTTTCATACCATACACCAAAAGATAGGCCTTTTCTGCATATTTAGGAAATTAGTTTAGCTGGTTTATTTGTGTGTTGATTTTTTGTAATAGAAGACAACATCTAATGGCATTCCATTCTGCTGACATGTTTCTCTACTCTTTACAGGACCTTTGGTAAAAGCCAAAGCTCCTCTGTCACCACGCCAGTCATCCTGTATGACGGGTCAGAAGAAGAGCTGATGGACACTATTGAGAGGGAGTTTAGTTGACCCCCACTCAGCTGAGGAAGCTGCTATCTGTTCCAGCTGTCTTCATCTGATACAGCAGGCTGTAGAGAATATTTAAAGGACACAGAGAGAGGGAACCAGGGCTTCTTTTGACAATGTCCTCCTCCAGAGGAAAGCTAAGTACAGTAATTCAATTTTGTTGATTCAGCATTTCGTGTTGCAAATTACCCACTTCCAGATCAAACCTTAGTTAATGACAAGAAGGGGTTTAATAGCACTAACTCAACCAGTCACCAGGAGGTTCCCCTCACGGCTCAGGTTTATTCACGGCCTCCTTGGTTTATCTGCATTGGCAGGGTGTCACTGTCACTTCCCCCCCCTCCACGCCAGTCTCCCACAGAGACACACGTCTGCTTATTTGTTACCAATTACTTCCTTCTCTCTTAACCTGCCTGTTAATGTGTAAAGAACACAGATGTTTCTATGGTTGCTGACAGTCATGGTAAAGGCATATCCAAGGGCGTTTTTCGCCTGCAGCAGTTCTGTGTTTAGTTTTTTCATTCGTGACAACTCTGAAAATATATGAGCAGGAGATGTTTAGTTAAGGTTTTCTTCCTGACCACAGTTCCTGTATTTCTCCACCCTTAGGAAGAAGGAATGTGGCCTGTGGTCAGGCTCAGTTTAAGTTAAGATTGGGCCTTATTTTACACAGTGACGTTGCCGCCTAGTGGTGAAGAGGCAGTGGGGTCAGTACGTCACAACCTTCTTCCAAGAATCAAAAGCTCCCCCTAAAGCGCATTTAATAATATTTCATGAAACATCCTGGGTTCATCCCTTCATCCAGATGTACTCCAAAATTTGATGTTTCTTTCCTGGAAGCAGGTCCAAAATATTTCATTGAGTTTCAACAAAATGCAACAGGCAGTGTGTGTGTTACGTGGAGAGAAAAGCATAGATCTGCATTTTCTCTCAATTTTATCTTTTGAATGGTGTGAATATTGTACATGTTGAAAAAATGCACTTGATGGAAACAAAAGCTGAATTTCAACCAGAAAGGTAGAGGATAAGTTCTGTAATTTTGTTTAATATTGTAAATAGAACACACTCACAATTTAAAAACATGTCATAATGTGAATCTCTATAACTTTTTAATGTTTCTTTAACTTAATAATAACCCAGATCTGTCAAACAATGTTTGATGTGTTTTTTATTCTTCACACTCATCACAGGAACAGACTTGCAGGTTTAAGCATTTCAGGAGCCCGTAAAGATTGCCACCTAAATATATATATATATGTAAATAAAACATTCTTTAACCTAGTTTGTTTGTTTATTTGAGGGTCTGTAGAAATACATCCTACTCTGTACTGCGGTCAGCAGGGAGGGAGGCAGGAGTGTGAGCTGACTTCTGAGCACTTTGTGTTTCCTCACGTTTTTTGCGATGAAATCCTTGCAAATTCTGTCAGGAGAAGAAATCACGTCCCAACTTTTTGTATCCATTTTTTAAGAAGAGTCATTAATGTGAAGGTCTATTTCTATTCTACGTCTTCTTCATCTTCCTTCAAACTTATCTGTCAGACATTTTTACCTGAATAGAGGATGTGGCTGCATCTGAAAGATTAGTGTATCATTGCAGTGACCCTGAAAAGAACCATAACATTTGAAAATGTCAGTGTTCTGTAGTTTTCATAGCCTGTATCAAGCATATCAATACTGCTGTGTTTCCTCTTGTAGAATTTCTTGTGGAATACATCAAACTAATACTTCACACTATAGCAACAATATTTAGCAGTTATTGTGTTCACTGTAAACAACCAAAGGTTTTCCAAAGTAGAAAAGTGTGTTTGCTGTGGTGCTGGCAGCGCTTACAGTGTCGACACGGAGGATATAGTCACAGCTTCCTCCAAACACAATCACGTCGGAGTCTTTGCATGGACACGCTGTATGCCACAACCTAAGACCGGGGTACAGATGTTACTTAAATCACATCACAATTAACTCTCATACATTATTACACTATTATACCATTAAAGTCTTTGGGTTTGGGCACATCATTTGTTACCTTGGCTTATTCTTAAAATTATGATCGACTTCTCTCCATTTTTTCGTTTCAACATCAAGCAGCCAGCCGTCGCCTGATTGAGAAAATCTACTGATATCAACTGCAGAAGATATAAAGAAAGGAGACTAAAGGTTGAGGACAGTGTACATCTTCTTACTCATAGGTTTACAGTCCAGCCTGAGACCTCCGAACAGGAACAAGGAACTGTCTGATACTGCTGTGAGCGTATGCCATGATCTGCCCTCTGGGCTGGCGGACACCGGAACTCTGGGAAGCATATGACACAATACCGTCAAAGACAAATCTAGTAAAAGGGGGCACACGTGGAATTTAGTCTTAAATAAATGCAGAATTAATGTCTTTATTTAAAACCTGGTCCAGCTAACACGTGGTGATGAGGCTTTGCAGAGACACAACAGAAAAACATTTCTACACCTTTCAGTCACATACATACATTTCTGACCACGTCCATGATTCCAGGTCCAGGCAGTAAATGTCGCTCCTCCTGGTTTCCTGCAGTTACAAGAAGACGAGAGCAAGTGGCAGCCTCTGATTTTGGTTGTCTTGTTGCTGTTGATGTCTATAGTTTTATATGAGGGGAACTAAAAGCATGTTGAGCTCTCACCATGACTCGACCTCCGCAGATGTAGCCTCTACATCCAAGTATGCTGCTGGCATGGGCAGCTCTAGGAGCCGGGGCGCAGCCCTGAACACAAGGAGTCCTTGTAAAATCAGTTGAGGGGTTTGTCAAATTTCTATCAGCATATTTCACAGATTTCAAAGTGCTGATAAATTCATTAAGTAAATAAATATTTATTTATTTATTTATTTCAAATAAATAAATCTACTATTTTCAATGTATAAAAACATTCCTTTACTCACTCACATGGGTCTCTGGTTGTCTCCAGCTGGCATTCATTGGGTCAAACATATGAACCTCATTGTTCCAGCCCCAATAGATATCTGTCAACTGAAAATGATACGATTGCACTACATGATTCTCTTTTAAATTGAAGCAGTTTAGTTTGCACTAATTATTAAACAGTAACAAGCTTCTAAAAATGTAAACATTAGCAAAGCAATAAAAAAAAAACATTACCCATGATGCTTCATCTATTATAAAGCTTCTGTTCCTGCAATCTACATCAGCCAGTAGTTTGTGACCATATCCTCCAAAGTAGATCAGCCTGTAGAATATTGAACAATAATTTAATCATTCGCTGAAAGAAGTGTTTTTCATTATAAAATTAAGGTCAAATATTCTTTACCTTCCGTTGTAAACCCAGCAGGATAGCTTATCTCGTGGTGAAGGCGCACGTCCACTTTTATATATGATCTTCTTCCAAGTGTATTTACTGTCTGTCAGGCTGACACAATATATCTGTTTGAAGTCAAACACTGATCACTTATTTGTGTCCAGCATATTCAGTCTAAGCTGAGACCAAACTGATTGATTCATATTTGTTTTACATTGTCTGATGATAACTGTCCATTTGTGCTTAAGATCTTTTTACACGTCTGTTTTTATCAGAGTCCCTTTTTATTACCAGAAGAAAAGGCAGAACTTTATGTTGGAATGTTAAGAACTGATCTGTTTCTGTGTTCTTGTATTTTTATTGATGTCCAAACTGCTACATTATCAAGTTTGAAATGAAATGTCGCAAACAAAGGCAGGATCATTGTGCAAACACATGTACAGAAGATTTTAAACATGCTTTTAAAATGAAAAAATGATGTGCTAACCATAACTGAAGTGTCATGAACGATGTTGATTGTCAGATATAAGCTTTACCTGATTGGTCTGTCCGCTGTAATCACAACCTCCGAATATGTACATGTCTCCATCTAGGGAGCAGCCGCAGGTCCCGGACATGGGGGGAGGGAGCTCACCTGTCATGTTAAATACGTCCCTTCAAGAAAAATTTTGAAAATGTGGATAAACTGCTTACACAATAAACCAAGCCTTATGTCATGAAAAATTTTATAAAGAAAGTGCTCCACTAAATCAAACTTCACTCAACTGTCAGAAAGTATAAAACAACCTGAAACTGGGAGAAAATATGTATTGAAGCTATTTGAAAAACATGCAATACCGTATTTGTTCAAGATCACAAACAATTATGATTGGAACTAATATCATATTCTTACCATATGCCTCGTTCTAAGTCATACACCCACATTTCATAATTGGGTAGGAAAACTTCTTCCTCACCAACTGACTGTCGAGAGAAAATTATTTTTTGTTACAATGGAATGAACGTATGCAGTGGCAAATAGTCTGTGGAAACACACTGCACCAGTTCTAGGAAAGAAAACAGTGAAATAGCGTTTTCCAAATTTGTGCACTTTTTGACAGCTTTATATAAAATCACAGACCACTTTTTACAAGTTGATCAAGTGTTTGGCCGTAAAAAAAATTTGAAAGAAATTCTCTTTGAAAATGTGGCATAAAAAGCTGAACAAATGTTAAAATGCTGCTTTCCTCTTAAATTATTGTGATACCATTTGGCATTATTGTGTCATCATATTTCTTTACAACATATTATTTCCTTTATAACATAATAACATACTCCTTTTTTAAATATAAATTACCAGTTTTTTTAATGAAATGTGACTGATGCCCTGTTGGAATATTAATACAGCAGTAATAATACTCTAATGATGTGGCTGACTGCTACATTTCTGCAATGACTACTTAATTATGATTTTCATTGCAGGATTTTTAATGTATTCTACCTTTTTTTTACGACTTCGTTTGCAGTGGTTTAATTTTGTTGATATGTGCTTGTTTTTCTCACCATGTAACCTCCCCATACATACAGCCGGTTCTCCACCACCACGGCCGTGTGTCCGCTCCTCTCTTGGGCCACCAGCTCCGAGCAGGGCCCCTCCGGTCCCGAATCCATGACTGACTGCTATTAATAGGAAAAGGAAAAAGGAAACTCGTTTTCAACCTCAAATTATAACGTCCGTCTGAAAATGCCCAGAAGACATTCTCAGTCAGAAGTCGACTTTAATTTTAGTATCATGCAAACTACAAGAGACGGGAATCCATTCAATCAGCCGTTATATTGCTGCCATCTGTTGATCGGTGAAATATAATATTAAGGTATATGGTATCTAAATGTGAAAGTTACGTCACGTTGGGCTGTTACGCCACGCAGAGACAGGTAGAACGACCAAAAAATATTTGTTTCAACAATATTTTAAAACATACTCACAGGTTACGGTGCACTTTTAGATGACCTTAATTTATTTTACAACTTCCACCAATAGTATAATATAAAGAGACGGCAACCTGAACATTTGTTTACAACTGAATTATTAATGTTAAGGGGTTTCGGGTGGGCGGAGCTAACGTCTGTACTGACTTCCTGTTTATATCTTATGGAGCGCAGTTTCTGTCTGCGTGGATTCTCCGGATTCCTCCCACGACGAAAAACTTTAGGCGTCTTATCTGGGGTGTTCCCCGCCTTTCTCCCGTAGCCAGCTGGGATAGGCTCCAGAAGAACCCGTGACCCGCAACTTCGCAAAGGCGATTGAAGAATATGATTGAGTGAATCAATTAATTTAAAATTAATCACCATTTATGAATATGACACACAAGAATGAATGAATTAAGGAATTAATGAATGCCGCCAGATAACTGGATCGAAAAACAAAACCAACAAACATCAAGTCCCGTTCTCCTGTCAAAATAAATTTCAACGTCCGGCCCCGCTTTCTTTTCAAAATAAAATCCCAGTTGCTCACGGGTTGGTTGGGATCCTTCAGCGGAAGTGATGACATACAAGAGGAAGTTGACATTTTAGCGCCAAGTCTTGAGTGAACGTCAATTTCGATGGATTTTGT
This sequence comes from Antennarius maculatus, assembly GCA_013358685.1. Classification (NCBI taxonomy): domain Eukaryota; kingdom Metazoa; phylum Chordata; class Actinopteri; order Lophiiformes; family Antennariidae; genus Antennarius; species Antennarius maculatus. The sequence goes on along the minus strand of CM023621.1, from coordinate 13,754,243 downwards.
TCGCAGTTTAAAGTCAAAAGTGTCCGCTGGCTTCAAGATGCGTGGACTTATACTACGCCCGTATGTATATAAACGGTTTTTGAAATGTGTTGGAGTAATGCTTTTACGTTAGTGCTGTTCGTGCTGCTCACACAATGTGCTGTAATGCTCAGGGAATGACAGGAGTCGGTCGGTCCTGTTTTCGTAGTTTTGAAAATGTGGCAACAGTATAATTCTAATCCAGTTCAACTGTTTACATCATAGTGTTAACTTAACCCTTATGTGGTTGCAGGGATAATCAAATGCTTTCATCACAGAAAATATTCATCAGTCGATACCTCAACATCTTTCTTGTTTCTCGGCTAAAGCAAGCACACATAGATTTTCTTGAGGAAGCAATATCTAGTTCTCTACCTACAGTCTCAAAAAAAGAACAACAGCGACATAGACATGTGCTTTCTTTTTAATGTTCCAGTGAAGCCAGCAGGTATCTTGTTGAAGTGCTGGAGTCTGTCAGTCCCACTGAACTGGATGATGTTATTGAGAGGGTCCTGGATGCAGTAGAAAAACAGCCGTGTATGTACAGCACAACTGATTTCATTAATTGTAGATACCTTTAGTTAGACCTGCTTTTAGGAAAAATTACATCATGTCTATATTAGCTTAGTTATTATTGATGTCTGCAGTTGATAATGCAGCTGCTGATTAAATGTTCAAGGGCTTTACCTTATCAGAAGGCTGTTTCTGCCTTCTCTTCACTTTATGACCAGAGTTTGTGTTTCCTACAGTGTCCTCTACTATGATAGAATTGTCTGTGGTGGAAAGTGCCGTGCAAGATTGCACTCAGTCTTGTAATGAAACCAGGTAAGCATTTTGATTAGTTGATATCACTATGAACTATATTTAGTCTAACGCTAACCTCAAACCTAACTAACCAAGCTACAATTAGATGTAAGCATGTGTCATCACCCTAATTGTCCTGTTGAAACATTTTCAAAAAGAGCTGTTTTTACTCTCAGGGATAATGTTTTCAACATCATTGGAGCCTTCGATGTACCCAGATACATTTACAGTGTGAAGAGGAAGAAATTTGTACCGTATGTAAAGGTTTTATTCTCCGTTACATCAAATAAACCCGATCATTTCAATAACATTGCTGCTATTTTTGCAGCTGGTGTTGACCCTATTGATTCACTAGCATGTTGAAGGCAAACATCTCTACTGCTGTCTCCAAGGTTCAAAAATTTAACTGTGACTTTTTCATTCAGTCTTAGTATGACAAGTCACTCAGCCCCGAATCTGTGTGGTTTTGCCAAAGATAAAGCTGAACTCTTCAGGGAGCGCTACACCGTCTTACAACAGGTTAGTATGATCTGATCAGAACTCAGTTTTCAGTCCGAGGCAAATACTTATTATACCATAGAGTACTGTAGTGGGTGCAGATTGTATTCATACAGACATTTTTTTTGTTTTTTACAGCGAACACATCGACATGAACTCTTCACACCGCCAGCAATAGGAGCTGCTGTTGAGAAACATCAAAATAAATTTCAGGTAATATTTCATTGTCATTAGAGAACACATTCTTTACTGTACAACAAGGTTTATGTTTCAGCTCTGTAGAATTCTCCGTAAAAAATATGAAGAAAATTCAATTAAACATGAATATCACTGTGACAACATCTAGTATAACACTTTATTAACTGTGATGGCAAGAATATTTGTGGATTGAAAATAAAACGTCCTAATTTTCATTTTTTGGTTTGTATAATTCATATCTTCTAGCTCAAGACAGTTGAAGCACTGCTTGGTAGCACAGCTAAACTGGGAGACGTGATTGTACTGGGAATGGTCACTCAAATGAAAGAAGTGAGTTGGGAAAGAAATGTTCCTGGAGATGTGTTTTCAGTACAATGTTTATTTTCATCCAGTTCCTTAATTTTTCTTCTTTTCTTTAAGGGTAAATTTTACTTGGAGGACCCGAGTGGAACAGTGCAGCTGGACATGTCCAAAGCAATATCCTTGAATATGTTATTGCAGCTTATCAACCATAACAACTTTTTATTATGTAATATTTAATGGCTTTAAAAGTGCATGAATTCCTTAATTACATTCTCACCAGTTCCATAATGGCCTGTACACAGAATCCTGCTTTGTATTAGCTGAGGGTGAGATAACAGTTACAAAAATTTACAAAAAAAAAAACAAATATGGAAGGAATAAAAAATTCACAAACATTATCAGAATTTAAGTTTTGTTTTTTTAGGTTGGTACGATGACTCGGTTTTCCATGTCAATGGCTTTGGTCTTCCACCAATAGAGCCGTCATCAAGTACAAGGTTAGTGGATAGTGTTGGGATGAACTTTATGTAAACCATTAATTGGTGTCTGTGGATTACTGTTAAATCTGCAATAATTTTATCCCAAATGGGTTACTAGTGGCTGAAAATAAGGGTGAAGCTTCTCCCCATTATGAAGTTGTGTACCTCCAAACCAGTTTTTGCTGGTTTGCATTTTGCTTGCTGAGCAGAAGTGTTTGCAGACATTCTTCAAGGAGTAGTTAACAGTAGAAGAACTCTGTTTCTTGCTCTTTATTAATCCATAATCGTGCCAACAATCAGCTTTGAAACATTTCGGTAAGGCTTAACAGACACTTTAACAAGTGATCCATGTTTTGTTGTCAGGGCATACTATGGCAATGTGAACTTCTTTGGCGGTCCATCCACCACCTCTGTGAAGGCCTCGGCCAAGCTCAAACAGCTGGAGGAAGAGAATGAGGACGCCATGTTTGTAATCGTCTCTGACGTGTGGCTGGACAACGTTGAGGTGATGGAAAAGCTCCACCTCATGTTCTCAGGTCTGTTAGTATTCGCAGGCTTAGATTTAAAAAAATCTACATGTTATGAGACACTGCTGAATATTGTTTTCACTTCTCTCATATACTGTAGGTTATGCTTCAATGCCCCCCACCTGTTTTATATTTTGTGGCAACTTCTCTTCAACCCCATATGGAAACACGCAGATAAAATCACTCAAAGGTGAGACTCACGATATCCTGTCGGTGTTTAGATCTGTGTGTCTAACATATTTCATGAGAACACTGGAGAATCTCACTAATTTTTCTCTTTAGAGTCGCTGAAGGCACTTGCTGATGCTATATGTGCTTACCCCAGCATTCACAGCAGGTACGTAGACTTGTTTCTCTAGTCTGCTTCTTCTTCTTTGCTGAAAATGTGCTTGAAAATGTGTTTGGTTGAAACATGTTCATCCTACGCCTGCAGCAGTCGCTTTGTGTTTGTTCCTGGCCCCGAAGACCCCAGCCCAGGCACCATCATGCCGAGGTAAGCCTCAAGTGACATCTGCTTTTTAACAGCATTATGTTCAGTGCTTTGGACAAATGTGGATCAATGTTTCCCTCAGGCCTCCCTTGGCAGATCACATCACAGAGGAGTTCAGACAGAGGGTTCCATTTTCGCTGTTCACTACTAACCCGTGCAGGTATAAGTGAGGATATTTTTCAATAAGAGAATATTGTTTCTTGTGGCCAATTATAAGTTGATTTGTAAGCTTGTGACCAGACGCCTTCACTTTTGGCAGATTTCTGTTCTCTGAAACCAAAGCTTTTTTTTCCCCCTTCCTGTCAGGATCCAATACTGCAGCCAGGAGATTGTCGTAATCAGGGAAGACCTGGTCAACAAGATGTGTAGGAACTGCATCCGGTTACCGAATAACAATCTTGACATTCCAAACCACGTGAGTTTTAGCTTCCCATCAATCAGAAATGTAGTATTAGTAGTTGTGTTTTCATACATAGAATTTTGTACTCTTTGCATTTGGGCTTTGCGTTAGTATGTTATAATTTTCCTCCTCTTGTCCTCAGTTTGTTAAGACCATCCTCTCCCAGAGTCACCTGACTCCTCTGCCTCTTTACGTCAGTCCTGTATTCTGGGCGTTTGATTACTCCCTGCGTGTCTACCCAGTTCCTGATGTCATCATCTTTGCTGACAAATACGATCCCTTCAACATCACAAACACAGACTGCCTCTGCATCAATCCAGTAAGAAACAGATGAAGCTTAAACAAAGTCTGTAAAACTTCCTTTGTGACAGAATTTTATAAAAAGTTTTTGCCCAGCTGTTCTGTTAAATTTATGTCATTGTCTTGTATAAGTTAGGAGTATTTATGACAATGTCATTTGCAAATGATTCATTTCTGCAGGGCTCTTTCACAAGAAGTGGCTTCACATTTAAAGTGTACTACCCATCCAATAGAACTGTAGAAGACAGGTGGGTTTCAGTTATTTGTGCATGTAATCATAATTTATTTCCAGCAATCACTTAATATTAATCTTTTGTGGGGTTTTTTTTTCTTCTTAGCAAACTTCAAGGATTCTGAAGAAAGGAATGACATAAGAGCAGATCAATGTGTTGTCATTTTGTATGTATGATTGTAAGTGCTGGAGATGTATTAACATCAATCAAATGCCTGTAGTGATTATGTCTGAATCCATATGTGTGTCACATCTGTAATAATAAATGTTTTAATCTTTTTTTAAGCATTCTGGCCTCTTTGTCTGCCGTAGTTTGAGCAATCTGTCTTGAATACAGGCTAAGTGTATTAAAAAGTTGTTTCATGATACTGTATTTCCATAGTCTTGGAGTGCCAACTTTAAAATTGGATTTTTTATGTTTGAAATTAATTGAATATTTCTACATATACATGCTGTTAATAAAGTAGATATGTAATATTTAAAAATGAATATTCAGTGACTTAGGCTTGTTTTTTTGTTTTTTTATCTAAGATGATATGTTCAAATTCATCCTGACAAAAGAAATATGTTACAGTAAATAAACACTTTTACATCCTCTTTTTTGTTTTGTTTTTTTGTGGCCCAAATTCATAAGACCTTTTCACAATTTCAGAATTTGTTGTACATCTTTAGTCACTTGCGTACCGAGAGAATGTTTTGTTCCTGGTTTTAATCCGACCTCACCAATATGGCAGGTGAACGACGATGACTTCCGGTCGTGCCTCCAGAACGCTTGACATGACCTCACATAAATGTTGCACTGCTTTTGAAACTTGCAGTAAAACAAAACAGCTGTCAAGGTAACCTACAGACCGATGCTACTGCTGTTCCACAGATCAGCTTTTGCCACACGTAGACGGTTTTGTACATTAAATCTTATTACATTTTGGAAACTTGTTTTATTCGTGTGCATTTTGAACTTTTACAAACGTGTTGTAGCTAACTGCGAGCATTCGCAGACGTCCAGCTGTTAATGCTCGCTAGCTTACTGGTTAAACCCGTTGAACTGTTTGGTGCATTTTAATTAATTATCTGTTATTTCGGTCTTCTCTGTGGCTAATGCTGATATAATGTTGAGTTAACCCAGCAACGTTAACCTGAATAGTTAAGCTAGCAAAGTAGGTCGATAGTAATCGTTCTGGCAGCGATCGTTGTCCTGGATTTTAGCTCCGCTAATGTTAGTTAGCTAAATTATTACTAATTGTGACCTAGTTTAAGAAATTTGTGACATCATATGTTTAACATCGGTGGAAACGTATGAGCACACACACATCGATGCTGTATTCTGATCTCTTCCAATACCAGCCTAGAAATCCCATCACTTCCTCATTTCCTGTTTTGAACGAGTGTAGTTTTTTGGCTGTCCGCCTTCAAATGACTGGAACAAACTAATTCGTTAATCGACTAATCTAATGAGCTCTAACCGAGGTAGTAAGATGTTTGCCTCCCCTGTGTTCTTCACCCGTAGGAGAGGAAAAGGCGGTCATGGCAGAGATGGAGGAAGACATTGGAGATCTCCCAGCCAGAGACGATGACAATGACTCAGACGGGGATGATGATGACAGACTGTTTGCTTGGATGGTAAATGATGACATGGATGAAGATGAGGAAGAGGTGGAAGATGAACAGCCTTTGGACACTGAAGCATCTGAGTCGTTTGAGTTGGATATCCCAGCTGAACGCAGTGGTCATATAGCAGTAGTTGACAGAAACATCATGTACGTGTGGGGTGGATACAAGGTAAGACATCAATCTGTATTTTCAGTACGATTTATTCCCCCTGCATGCTTCAGATTTAGTTAAATTCATTTTTCTTCCCTCTGCACAAGAATACTCAAAACAGTGGATTCTTTGACTTGTATTTACCAAGAAATGAAATATGGACGTACAACATGGAGTCAGGCATTTGGTAATAGTATTTAATTTACATATTCATTCTAATGATTTTATCGCAAACATGTCATTCACATGCATAAACACCTTAATGTTCACAGGACAAAGCATGTAGCCAGTGGTAACCTTCACACATCCATGTCGGGCAGCTGTGGCGTTTGTGTTGATGGGGTCCTCTACCTGTTTGGAGGTCATCACGCTAGGGGAAACACAAATAGGGTACGGTTTATTTGTCACACTGAGCAGAATCCTTAAATCTAATATTATAATCAAATGATTGCATTACATTTAAAACTTTGCTTTGCAGATCTATCACCTGCCCCTGAGAGCCCCCAGCCTGGTTTGGGAAGAATTGAGGGATCTTAAAGGACTTCCTCCATCCTGCAAAGATAAACTAGGCTGCTGGGTTCAGAAGAACAGGTGAGACTGGACTGAGCTTTTTGTCCCTGGATTTTGATGCCACATAAACATTTCAAACCCCTGGTATTTACACAGCGTTGATTGGACAATATGAGGCTAGTGAATGAGCTGATCCTCATTGACCAACAGCCTATCCCTCTGAAAAACCTTAAAGATTCTAATTCCAAAGGCTCTACTTCTTCTTCTCTGCGTCCACTTTGAATTACAAGACGGATCTTTTGCCTTAGATGTGTTAAAATTTATTAAAGAGTAATCTGTAAAACTGAAATTATTTCATAAACGATTCAATCTTTGGTTTCCTCAGGGCCAATTAATGTGAAATGTTCAACACCTGACACACTTAGGAACATGTTAATATGGTGTTTGAGGAGAAGAAGCATCAGAAATATGATTATTTTGATGTGTTTTTCATATATTCCATCCACAGACTTATATTCTTCGGGGGCTATGGCTATGCTGCGCAAGGGCAACATCAAGGAAATTTTGAATACGATGAATCATCTTCACATGTGGTCTGTAAACAAAAATCCTGTTGTTTAGCACTAACATATTTCTATATTTCAAGTTGTAAAGAAAATAATTGTTTCAGCACAAGTTACACAACAATGTTGTAATATTTGCTTCGTGTTGATGGAATATTTGTTGCTGCTGCAGTGGGACAATCCTGGGCGAGGCTGGAACAACCACATTCATATCCTGGACCTGGAGACATCTACATGGACCCAGCCCATCACAAAGGTAAACACGAGCATGGACACCAACTTTAGCTTGGAGTAACCCGCTCATACTCATAAATTGCCGGCTGGAGAACCAGTTCAAAAACAAGATCCTCTTCTATTTTAACCCACAGATATAATACCAAAATGTTACAATTAACTATTTGATATCATATATTTCCTGTCTTTTGTTGTGGACTGATCCAACAGGGAAACACCCCATCACCCAGAGCAGCTCATGCGTGTGCCACCGTTGGTAACAGAGGTTATGTGTTTGGAGGGCGATACAAGGTAAAAAAATAAAACATACAATTCACAGATGCTTGTCTGTTTTGCCTATTTATTATGTTTTGATATCGCCTTGTCCTCCAATTCATCTCTTTTTATTGCCAGAACTACAGACTAAATGATCTTCACTACATTGACCTGGACACATGGGAGTGGCATGAAATGTAAGCGTTGTTTTAAAGGAGCCTTATTGTAGAGGAATCTTCTTGACAACAGTTAACACTTTGTAAATTACAGGACATTATCCTCCAGCACGTGTTTTACGTACTCATCTTTCCTCCATTGGCACGCATTCATGTCCCTCCTGAACCTCCTGTCTCATTAGGAGCATTCCGCAGCACGGTCCTGTAGGCCGGTCTTGGCACTCCTTCACTCCTGTCTCACCGGACCACATCTTCTTATTTGGAGGTTTTACCACAGACAGAGAGACACTGAGTGAGTCAGATGTTGCACTGGAGTAGCAAATACTTCAAACCCCCCAGCAATAACTGCTGTTCTCAAGGTGCTTTCTGGATTTTAGGTGACGCTTGGCTGTACTATGTGAGCAAAAATGAATGGAAGCCATTCAAACACGGTCACACAGAGAGACCAAGGTAAGTCCTCTCATCTTACCAACACACCGTTTTTGTTCATAGACCAGGGTTCAGCTAAATGACACACTTTCTTGGGTGTATGAGTTTACTATGTGTGGACAGTTCTTTACATTGCGCTTTACGTCCTAGGCTATGGCACACAGCCTGCTCCGGTCCTGATGGGGAAGTGTTTGTATTTGGAGGATGTGCCAACAACCTGTTGTCTCATCACAGAGCTGTAAGACACAAGTGTTTTCCTAAAAAATGAATTTTTCTACATAATTTAAAGGCTTTACTGAATTTATCTTCTTTCTTTAAATCGATTAGGCGCACAGCAATGAGTTACTAGTCTTCAACGTCCAGCCCAAATCTCTAGTTAGGTGAGTGCGTGAAGAATAGAAGATGATTTTACAACTGAAAGTGGAATTTCATTTCTTTTTAAAATAATTTGTTCCGGTAATTTGACTCTTTTTTTACTTCTCCCCCCTCAGGTTCTGCATGGAGGCCATTCTGCAGCATCGGGAGCTTTTATCAAGATACTGGGACTGCCTGCCGAAACACCTGCTTCACAGCCTCAAACAGAGGATGGCACGTGTCAACACACTGGGCTCCTAGGCTGAGCGGACCTTATTAGCCCAACCCAGAGGATTACGGCAGAAGATGTATGGACCAGATGAGTAGTCCTGTTAGAGCATTAGTTTAAAGTGTGTGGCATTTGCTAGAAAAACTCTAATAGTGGACAGCTGTGGAACTCTTGGAACCAGGTCCAGACTGGCACCAAGCTTCAGTCTGTCTAACAGACTGAAGTCGTGGGAAGCCAGAAGAACCTTGTAGTGACGTAGCAATGCTGTTAATGAATAGCCTGTGAGAGCTGCTGCCCCGTTCTACCTTTGGGTTGGTTTTTGTTATGCTTTCCTGGCTGAAAATATTTTTCCTCTTAATTTTAGGAAATAAAATTCAGGAAGACCACTGAAGTAAAATTTAAAAAAATTTTTTTTCGAAAATGCCTTGTTGTTGTGGCTAACAGGGGGAGAAGAATGTTTTTGAGACAGCAGGAAATTTGCCAACAAGGATTTTGAGCCTTTAATCAAATAGATGCTCAATGAAATATGTTTTCAGTGGTCTTCCTAAAAAATTAAAATGAAAATAATGTCTCTAACGTCTTAATAAAACAGTGCAAAGCTGCAACAGATTTGCTTTAACTGTGCACATTTTTCTTTTTTTAGTAAGCGTTTTCTGTAACTAGCTGAGGTTCTCACAGACCTAAAACTAGTGCTTTGTTACGCAAGACTATCAAACTCTGAGGCCACAGAATTGTTCTTTTAGTTTATATTTATATATAGTAATTTATATACCTGGAGATGTGTGGGTTCTGTTCTGAGAGTGGCTTTTAAAATGTCACAAATGGCATTTGTAACATTGTACTTTTATTTAAGGACTTAAAGTACTGCAGGTTTACTGGGTGTTGTTGCGTCGCACTGAAATGCCTCATGTCGGTAAGGCTTTGTTTGTATTTGCCGGGTTTGCACAGTTACCTTGGTGTTTTGTTGTTTTCATAGTGAAATACAATGCATACCATTAGTTTAAACTTTAACAATTAACATTCAATGTTCTTCTCAGCTTTGTTTATTTACATGATTTAATTTCAAACAAATTGTACAATCACTTTTTAAAATTAAAAGTTCTGTGAAGCCATTTCGTGTACAATCTGTGGTCGCTTGTCTCATTTCCTCTTGGCTGCCAGCAGGTTTGGAGCAGACACTTTAACTTTGCCCGGCATGTTTCTGGATAGATCCGCATCCTGGGATAGAAGATAACGAATGATTATGTAATGGGAAACAGTTTGAAAGACAAACTAATCCGCAATCAATACTCATAAGTTGTTTCTTGCAGTTTGAATCATGCAAAAAGTCCAGATTTACTCACTTATAAAACAAAAGTAGCATAGGTTTAAATGTGAAGCATTGTTTTTCGATAAATATATCACAACAAACAAAAAATAGAATTTTAAAAGGAAACAAATTAAATTTTTTCACCTTGACACTACGGAGCACGTCTTTCTCTCTGGTTGACGCCTCTTTAGCTTTCATAAAGCTGAGAACTGCCGTCCGTGCAGCTGGTGGGAACAAACGAAATAGTGTGTTGTTTTGAAAAGCACATCGATGCTTCCTGTTCATGCATCACCGTTCTTACCTTTTCCTTTCTTCTGAGAGCCTGGCGTCAGTTTCACCTTGTGCCTGTGGGGAAGAAATGACTTTAGCTTGTATGCACTTCACTCCCTTGCACATAAGATGATGAACTTCACGCACTTATAACTGGAGAGGGCCGTATACGGAGCGCAGACTGGCACAGCAAACAAGAGGATGTCTTCAGGATAAGGCTGGCCCGTCAGTGAGGTGAGCAGGTCTTCAGCTTCCTGAGGCCACGACAAGAAAAAGGAGTTTAAAATCGGATAACAGCAGAAGACGACGTGGAGTAAACTCCAAAATATCCCAAAATATTCTTTGAATTATTTTAATAATATAAAAGGAGACGCGATGATTTCATGTTTGAATGAAATGGTTCCAGTAAAAAAAAAAACACCACTGCTCCGGGGTTGTCCTGGTCTGCATCATCTTCCTGAAAGGACAACATTGAATGAAAAAAACTATTTAAAAAATGGATATTACGGTCAATTAGCATATTTCATACAATCTTTGAAGTATGTCATGTACCTTTTCCTCCTGTTCACCTGTGCCTCCCTCCTCTCCTCTCTCCTCGGTGTTCCTTTCTCCCACTGTCCCCTCTGGTTTCTTTGCTGCTGTCTCCACAGGATGAGATTTCTGGGGTGGTTTCTGAGAACCTGCTTTCCTGACCGGTTCATCTTTCCCCTTCCCCTTTTTGCCTTTCTTCCCCTTTTCCTTCTCCTCCTTGGCAGAACCAGCTGACTGAGAAAGGAAGACAGTTGTGCTGTTACTTTTTTTTTTAATCAATCTGAAAGACTGAATGGACCGGCGCCGCAGTCACCACTGACACATTTTCAGATGGAGTGACTCATTCTCACCCCGAGAAGCTGCATCATCAGCTCCCTGTCCTCTTCATCCTGGTCTTTGTACTTTTCCTTGATTTTCTTCAACTTGTTCTGTGAAGACCACAGGGACGAAAACGAAAAAATGGGGTAAGAAGGATGGACAGTGGGAGAGACAGATAGAAAAATAGATAGCTTTATTGAACTCCAGATGTGGAAATTAAAATGCCAGACATTTACCACATTACAAACAAACAACAAACACAACATCCATGCACTTCCACCAACGTCCAAAGCTGTGTCGGCAGCACATAGAGGTGGCGCCACACACACCCATACATTAGAATACAGGATGTTTCAGCCATTTAGTCTTAGAAGCTCCATATGTTGTTCTATCGATCAAGTGGAACTAAGGATTTAAAAACAAGAGCACCAAATTTTGGCTTGATCTGAGAGTTTTTTCAGTATTTTGAAAGTTGCTGTATATCAGTATCAAGGGAATGTTTGTAGAAACCTTCTCCTAACCTGTGGCTCCGTTCTTGTGCATTTAGAAACATATGCGCTGCATGTAGTTGGAGACGGTACATCTTATCTTCACACTCCTTGTTTTTACCTTTTGACCTCTCTTTAGAGGCTGTTGGGAGAAGCCTCCTCCACCTTTGGACCCCTGATCGACCGCTGGTTCGCTGGAGTAAATCTCTGTCTTCCCCTCAGTGTCCCAGTCTCCCTGTTTCTGCTTCTTCTTCTTCTCTTCCCTGGTGACAATAACCACCCAACGATTCAATCAATGACCGATCAATATTTTCCCTTTCTAGTGATGATGAACAGGAACAATTATATGATTAAATGAGTATTTATTTCATTCATTCACCTTCTCTGCTTGGCAGTCATGTGCTTCTTCCCCTGTGAGTCCACCTCAACCTTGAGGAATAAATAAACAAGAGTATGAAACATGTTACTTTAATGATTTCACTTTACATGACTGTTGTAAGCGGCTTGATGCAGTCATTCATTACCTGAGTGGTCACTTCTTTTTTGAAAGCGGGGTTCTGAAGGTTCCTACAAATGAGGAGGGATGGTTTGATTGAGGCCTGTTAGTTTTAGCTCTGGTTTGAAACAGCAGAAAATCTGGTGGCATTACCTGCACGGCTGTAAATGGGAAAGGGAGATAGTCGTATCTGGAAAGCTGAACTCTTCGCCATCTTCATTCTTTACTTCCTCTTCCTCTTCATTGTCATCCTCTCTCTCCTTCTCTACCTCTGCCTTCTTGTCGTCTTCCTCAGAAATATCTGACAGTTCTCCACTCGCGCCATCCTCTTCCTCGGACACCCGTTTAACCTTCTCCTCTGTCTCTCCATCTCCTTTTCTTTCCTCTTCACCCTGATCTTCAGTACTGCTCTCATCGCCTGCAGCAGACGACAGAATCAATACAACAATGGATGTGACTGCTGGGACACAGTAAATAACGTCAGTCATCTTATATCTACCAATCAGTTCCTCTCCTTCCTCCTTCAACAACTCAGAAGTTGTGGACGTGACTTCCTCCATGTCCTCCTCCACAGTCTTCACCTTTCTTTCTCCTTGGTGTCGAAACACGCTCTGCTCGTCCACCTGCACACAAACGAGCGTGAAATTTTATTTCTTGAGGATAACGCAGGTTTAATGACGATGATGATTATGACATCTTACCTTGAAGAGGAATCCAAAGCCCATAATCAAGTAAGAAGGTGGTAAAAAGTTTTTCTTTCCTGGAGAGAAAAATATCAAATATCAAAAGTAATCTCACCTCAGATCTATGGATGTCTATGGATGTTAGTGTCATACCTCTGATCATGAAACTTCCAGTGGTCAAGTACTCTCCAGTCGGAGCCGTCTTCGACACCTGGACAAAAACAGTAGATATACTGTAATGTTTTTTTTCGTTCATGCCTTGCGTCTCATTATTTTTTAGAAATTGTGTTTGATAAAAGACAAAAAAAACAGAACAATGACCTTGAGCGATCAAATAAGTATGACTCACCTGGTGATGGTGAACCCACCAAGCGCTGGTGATGATCTTAGCATCCCACGCAGCACTGTAGCAAATGGCCATGGTACCAGCTTCGGTCAGGGTGCGGGGCGGGATGGGGTCACCTGGAACAGGAAGATGCAAAAACAACAGGAGGTATCTTTACAAATCGATTGAATGAAGTTAAATAGAGATAGCGGCCGACAAAGCGGATGGTTTACCTGAATGGTTTTTGATTACACAACTAGTCGCGCCGTGGAGGTCAGCGTGGACATAGATATCACCTGACAAAGACACACATGCAGGGATGAGCCTTTTAACGCTTCCTTCTACAATGTTAAGAGTGTGTAATAATTCATTACCTGCCCGGAGGTAGCGTTTGACAATCATCTCGTTCTGCTGCTGATCCCTCCCTGCTATGACCAGGTAGTTCTCTGAGCTGATGAACCACAAGAACTTCTCAAACCTGCCAGTCAGGTACAAGCAGATTAGAGAATAGACTCCTTTACTAAATGTTAAACTGCTGAAGCAAAGTCAAACCGGTGTCTTACCAGTAGACTTTCCTGGCCTTCTGAATGGTCGTCACAGTCTGAACCTCTTTCAGTGTTTTATGAGTTTTTTTCTCAGCAGACTTCATGGCCTTGGATGACATTGGAGTGGGGTGTTTAACCGTACAACAACTCTTTTCCATCCCTTCGACTCGAGTGTAGAAGAAGACAACTGTCTTACCTTATCAGCTGCTTCTATGGTTTTGTGTTCCTTCTTTTCAGCACTACGTTTGTTGTCATAGTACCTGATAAAAAGCACACTGCTGTAAAAAATAATCCATTTCTCACGTAATGCTCGATTCTACATCTAAAATATTTTTCAGCCTACTTTTTGGCATTAGCATATGCTGAGAGGCCAAGATCCACATCCACCAACATGGGTTTGTTCCTTTGCAGCTTCTTGTTCTGTCCTTTGTCTTTATTCTTGTTTTTCTTCCCTTTCTCTTCGACCACATCTTTTTTTCCCTCCTCTTCCTCCTCCTCATCAGCTATATATGGATTCCTAGAGAAGAGGAGACAAGAAACCAAATGGTGCTGAATTACAAAAAAAAAAAAAAGGAGTCTGTGGCCTATAAATGCCTGTAACGGTGAAAGTCTCACTTTAAAAGCATAGTAATGTGGTTGGTCTGCAGCTTCAGTTCTTTGATGGCGCAAGCCACAGGGTCCCCGGCAACTTGAGCTTCGCTGACAATGTTCCCGATCTCAGTCCAGTCGACCTGATTGGCCAGCGCGCTACACACCACCTGCAGCGCCCTCTCTACCACAGACAAGTTCATTTCCACCAGTTCTCCCTTCAGTCTGTCCACCTCCTGCAACACAGGAGACAAGATTTCTGGCATACCTATTTCAGCATTGTTGGGATAAATTGAATTTTCTGATTAAGGTAATTAAAAATCTAGAAAAGCAGGAGTCACAAAGTGCAGCGTTTGTGACAGATTAAGCAAAAAGTTGACCTGACCTGTGCTTGATGCAAGGCCTCCAGCCTGTGCTCATGGTCCCGTTTCACATTTTCCAATTTCTTCAGAGCCTGTTTCTCCTGCTGCAAGGCTTTCATGTCAATCTTTTGACTTTCCATCTTGGAGAAGAACTCATCCACTGCCTGAAAGCATAGGATGCACTGGGTTCATATCACAATCTTATGAACGGACAGTACATGACGAGAGGATCACCGTTCTTTCCAAAACAAGGGATCAAGAATTAAAACCAAACATAATGTACCTTGTCAAAAGTATCAAACTCCAAATACGGGCTTTTTGCATGCTGGGCAAAGAGGAATGGGTGAAACTCGTCGTATCTAGAAGCAGGAATCATAAATCAATTAAGACTTTAGATGTACTGTATCTAATGTAAGTCCGCCTGAAATGAACGTTTTATGCTCTAATCAATTAGGAGAAAAAAATATTGGAATCAGAAATCTTGCAAAAATGAGTTAGGAAGCATCAGCATGTTGAACACTGACAAAAATCTATTATTATTTATTGGTAATTTATGCTTCATTGTGGAAAACTGTGTAAGACATAACAGGACATACGTGAGCAGTTGTTCGCTGGGTTTGCCAGGAGTTACGCTTGGTTTGGTCTCACTCTTCTGAATGATGTAACCCTTGATTTAAAGAAAGAGAAAGTTGTGAATAAAGCAAAATTCACGATCCTTGAGAGGTTTCCACATGATGCAGTATTGATGCCTTACTTTACCAGTGAAGTTCTCCGTTTTTTCCATATATGTTTCTGCAAGCTGCAGAGCTTCCAGGATTTTAGGAGCAACTGGAAAACCAGCCAGATAAAAATATTAGATTCACAAATTTACAGAAAATAGAACAAGGAAAAAACTTTTAACAAGCTAATTAATGTTTACTTTACATCCATGTCTGTCCAGGCTCAGAGAACATATGTGACTTTAAAAAATATAATAATAAACTTAAAAGGTAGTGTGTTTCTGACAAAATGGACATTACCACTATAAAGACGTGCACAAATAAATAATTTCAGTGAATCATGTAATTTAATTAGGAATGTGCTTATCAAAGTGATTCTGATAGAGCAATACATTTCAATGAACTTCATCCAATAATGAAAATAAAACTTAATACAAAATTTTTTTCAACTGCACCTTTGGTGACATCGACTTGATTGTCGACTTTGATGGAGCCTGACAATCCAGCCTCTATCAAACTGTGTTCAATCAGAGTTGCTCCATAGGCTGGAGAGGCATTAAAAAAATACAAAAAGTAAGATCAGTCTGTTCATTCAAATTGGCGAAAAATGTTTTACAGTTTAAATCGAAGGGAAATGGTAGCTGCATGTGTTTGAAAATTCAGAATTGACTGCTGGCTACGTACGAAGGTGCGGGTTCAGGACCCTTTTCACTTGATCCCCGTTTTGTGCTTTGCTGAGGATTTCCATGAGTCTACGTTTTAGAAAAAAAAAAATCAGTAAAATATAATTAGATTTAAACCACAGCATGTTGACTTTATAGATGTCAATTCGGTGGAAAAACTCAACCATCACATGTGAAGATGTATTTACCGCTCCATACTGATGAGGGGCTCAGGCGGTCGGGCGTTCTCCACTGGGTACCGCTCTCTCACGGCAATCTTAACATCTTCCACCTCTGCTGTACGAAAGCGCAGCAGATTGAGGATGGTGTACTCATGGTCTGCAAGAATGATGTTGCCCTGAAGAAAAAATGGTTGGATATTTTAGTCATAAACAAACACATTAGCGTGGTGTGACTCTGACCAGTAGGGGAAGATGAATTTCAAGTCCAACACAAATACCTAGCATTGGTTTCTTACCCTGTCATACAGTTCAACAATCAAGTGGTAAGCAGCTTCGTCCGAACCAAACTGGATGTCAACAATCCTGTCGATCCCAAGCTGCTTCACCTGAGTCAGCCGCCGTGTCTTCAGGTGTTTTCGACACTGCAGACAAAGTTGATTTAACGTTTCATTAAAGCTGATCCATCGACTATCACAACAATATATGCAGATCTGATAAACAGATGATGGAAAAGGCTAATAAATCGAAATATTTGATCTATTTAGAGATATAAAAAAAACAGTGAAACTGTCAGGTAGATGTTCATCACACTGAACTAAAATTCAGAGACTCATGAGTTTATGAATGTCTTGTTGAAATCTTACTGTATTTATATTTGTAAAAAAAAAAAGACAGTCAACAACATGGTTTAATAAACAATAATCAATTATAAGACAGCAGTTGGTCAAACTTATTTAGTAGAAAAAATGCTCTGACCTTCATTGCAAAGCCTGAGGGCATCATATTTTTGGGCCATTCGAAATCTGTAGAGTGAATCCTAGTCCCGGACTCAACCAGGAGGATAGCTTTGGTGTCTGGTCTGCAGCCACGACATAAAAGTAAGTTAATACTGACTGAACGTGACAAGAAATTTTTTTTTTAATTGATATCCAATTGTTTTTACATCCCACTTCAAAGCGGTGATGTATTCTAATTGTCAGTGTTCGTGTGTTCACCAAATATCTTTGCAACCGTTGCAGACAGAAAGATGAAACAACAAGCACATTAATCGGGCGGCAAAGGGGATGAAAATGAGATGATGACCTTGAGAAAAGTAGGTCAAGGTCAAATTTCCACTTTTGTACACTCAGGAACCGGATAAGACGGAAAGATGAGGAAGAAGGCCAGTGTGAGTAAGACCGTAGATCAGAGCTAGTGCTTTGATCAATGACAGTATCAAAGCACTAGCTTTGATCTTTGACCTAAGCAAGTAGGTCAGGGTAAAATTTTGAATTCAGGGGTGTCGCGGGATGTTGCAGTCTGTGACTGCCTTGTTAACTACTGTACTTGCCTCTCGTATTACATTACAGTTACCATACACTGCCTAGCAGGAGTAAATACTGTACTGTACATTGACTTTAACGGCAACGATGCATTTATAGATTCAGATTCTATATGGGGATCTACATAGGATTCAAGTGATTTAAACTCCCAACCCGTATTTTGTTCATTAGTTTTTTCATGACTGTCATGTTTGTATTATTGTTTAATAACACAAACATGACAGTCAACTTTCTGCAACCAAAACTGGAGAAAAATAAACTTACTTTTGCAGGCGGATGAGATATGTCTTATTGTCGATGTCATACACGTTGTTTACTCTCATGCCGATGTAACTGTGAAAGAACGTGGCCAAATAAATGAGCGGCTGATCGTGTTGACAAATCTATACTGACGATGCTAGTTAGCTTAGCATCCCAGCTAGAGACGCAGAAACATGTCACCTACTTGTTATTTATTTCGGCAATAACTGCCCTGATGTCCACAGTGGTGAATCTTGTTTTCATGGTGACGCTGGAGCAAAATTAGTAAAAGAAAATAAAATATCGAGGCAAATATATTACATTTCTTTGATCCAACATCTGCAAGTTAAACTGGTCAGGATGATCCGACCATGCGCGTATTTTTTTCTTTCTACGGAAGCCGACGAGGAATAAAAATAAGGTCCACGCCTAGACACGTTTAGTGAAAAAATGCTCAGATTGTCACTGGATCCACTGGTGCCTGGTGACCTATTATGATGACATGGATACAGTAGGTCATCCAGCCGCTGAGCTCTTGTTAAACTCATGGTAGGCTCTTTAGAATGACTGGTGCATTAATGATGCACTACTCAAACTGGCTGATTGGCGTGAAAAACAGGGCAAGCCTTCGAAATGCATGCAAAACACCACCGAACACCGACTGTAACAATAGAGGAAATTTGGATGTGTGGAATAACAATCCACGGCCTAATGAGAAGACATCCGAGTTTATGGTCACCAGTCACCTCTGGAAAAAAGGTAAGGAAGCGAGTTGATCCAACATTGCCTTAAATCTATATATCTTCAGCTAATAAATCTGCTTGACTTGCTTTTTTTTTTTTTTTTTGCATGGCAGAACATATTCTTCTATGCTTCTTATTCAGGATGTTTGCGCGGTGCCTTCAGAATGGAACAATCAGCTGGAGTTGTTTTAAGTTCCCTCCTCAGGTCAGAGCGGAGGGCGAAGGCGTGCTCTGTTACCAAGGCGACGGTCAGCTATCAGGGCTCTGCTAGCTCGTTGTTGCTAAGCTAGCGCCTGTGCAGCGGCATTCTTTTGACACATCTAAACAAAACATTTTCACACCTTAAACTGTAATGCGCCGTCCTGATACACGTGTTATGGATCATCGGCTGCCATGCGGCGGATAAAACTCCAAAGAATGCACTGTAAGTAGTGCGTTAGCGGCCCGGCAGTGGTGACGGCTACAGCCGGAGGTTGTTAGGGCTCATCTCCAAAGATTTATTTCTCATGTTTGTCAGTGGATCCTACATCATATCTCGTTGGGTAAATTATTGTGATCGTTCGTGGGGTGTTTCAGTTTCGTTTTTAATCTAATTTGAAAATATTTGATCGGTACTTTCATGTCTACAAACAGTCAAGCGGTTATCCAGCCATGCGAATTTGAATGACGAGTTAAAGAATTCGATAATAAATGTCCACACAAATATGATCCCTATCACTTACGCATTACTGAATTATGCAAATTAAATTTCTACTGATATTCAACGGGAATACATTAAAGATGAGTGTGTTCATGCACACTTTGTGTGTTGTTTTTGCATTTTTTTTTTTTTTGTTTTGTTTTTCAGGCTACAAAATAATAAAGAAAATTGGAGAGGGCACATTTTCAGAAGTATTGAAGACTCAGAGCCTTAAAGATGGGAAGTTTTATGCATGTAAAACCATGAAGCAGACAATTAACAGGTGTGTATTCTGCAGAGCCTCATGCATGGTGATCAGTAGTGTACTTGTGCCACCCTCTGTTGTGTATGGATCCAGGAAACCTGAGTCAGCAGCCTGACACCCCTTTTGCTTTAAGTATCATATCAGATTTCAGCTTACTCCTCCTTTGACCTTCAGTTGAGTTTACAATGTATGTCACTGCTTGAAATATGAGTTGTCTCAAGCCCTGTAAATCTGTGCAATCCTTGGTAAAGCATAAAGTAGAATCGATTGGTGCGTTTGCATTATAGAAGTCTCCATTTAGAGCCACGAAAATTAGTCACCTCTCGATCCTCATTGTCACATTTTTAACACTTATCACATTATCCATTCTCTGTTGTGGAGTCTGGAGCAGGCCAACAACCTACGGGAAGTTCAGGCAATGAAGAGACTGAGCCCACATGTGAACATCATTCAGCTACATGAACTCATTTTGTAAGTACTGTTTATTGTGAAGCCATTGCATCGAGCTCAGTTACCGTCTTGTCACACTATTCTTACGTGATGTTGCAGTGACAAAGAAACTGGAAGCGTGTCCCTGATTTGTGAGCTGATGGAGATGAACATCTATGAGTTCATACAGGGTAGGTGTGCAACTATGACGAGTATCTAACAATAAGACAGACGACAGCACTCCCGTGATGTTTTGCACAGATAGTGGGTTAATGTCGGTTATTCACTGCATGCAGGAAGACAAACGCCACTGCCTGACCACACCGTAAAGAACTACATGTACCAACTCTGCAAGTCACTCGAGCACATGCACAGGTAGTTATGATTGTAATGCAGTAAACATACCGTCTGTTTTGACCTCGTCTTTACTTATACATCTACTATTTTCTTATTTAACAGCTGCGGGATCTTTCATAGAGACGTGAAGCCAGAAAACATCCTCATCAAAGTGAGATCCATCACGATTATAATTTGGTTTACAAAAACACACCATTTGATAAAAGTCATACACATCTTAAAATGTTATTTTTCAGCAAAATGGGTTGAAGCTTGGCGACTTCGGCTCGTGTCGGAGCGTTTACTCCAAGCCACCGCACACTGAGTACATCTCCACCCGCTGGTACAGAGCTCCGGAATGCCTCCTGACCGACGGCTACTACAACCTAAAGATGGATGTTTGGAGCGCCGGTTGCGTCTTCTTTGAGATCATGAGGTACCTCTGCAGGGGATAAGAAGATCATTTGCACCTGTAGTAGCAGCTGAGACAGACAACAGTTCATGATACAGGACTGGTGTCTGATCGTTCATTTCTCCAGGATCAGGTTAACAAATGCTTTGTATATATATATATATATATTTTGCCTGTGTTTCAGCTTGAATCCTCTTTTTCCTGGAACCAATGAATTGGACCAGATTGCCAAGATCCACGATGTGTTGGGCACACCTGATCAAAGCATTCTCCAAAAGTTTAAGCAGTTATGTCTTTCTTTGTTGTAATGTCTGAATTACAACAAATGTGTTGTAATTCTCCTTAAAGCCGATTCTAATTTTTTTAAGTGTTTTAGAAATCAAGACCTTTTTTTTGTATGTGTCTGGCAGGTCCAGAGCAATGCATTTCAACTTTCCCCCTAAAAAAGGCACCGGCATCTCTCGGTTAATCCCCAGCTGTCCCGCTCCGGCTCTGTCACTGCTCTATCAGATGCTCGCCTACGACCCGGACGAACGCATTTCTGCAGAAACAGCCCTGCGGCACACATACTTCAGGGAAATAAGGTACCGCAAGTGAACAAACAACTCATGGCCTTTTGAATAATTATATCCTAATGTCAAGCCTGTTTCTTTCTCCTAGGATGTCAGAGAAGAAATCAGACAGTCTTCACAGACTTTCTGGGATTATGGATGGAGTAGAGAGTAAAACCTATAACTCCTTCGATCACATCTGGCGCCCAGCCCGAATTGGCAAACAGCTGAGGGGAAGACACACGAGGCAAACGCATTTATTGGGTGTAAGTCTAACTCGACAGGTCGCTATTGGTCTCCTGAAGTGAAATGTTTAAGATGCACGTCTCCCATCAGCACAACATGAAGCATGTAGCAGAGCCCCTGATCCGACGGAAGGTCCCTCATTATCCTGCAGAGCTGCCTAAGATCAACACCGTCGGACCGGGACCACAGATCACCTCGGCAGTGTCCACCGTGTCTGCATTCACCGTCACCCACCGGGGCACACTGCCGGTCATCACGTCGAAGAAGTGCCAGTCACGTCTGAAAAAGGTCGTCTAAACAAGAAGTCTAATCAGATGATTTAAAAAAAAAAATAGCGATGCACAATTAATGACACCAAACGGGCGCTTTGTACTTTCAGTACTTTGTACTGAGGAATTTGTTTTAGCATTCAGGTTGTGGTTCCTCTCTTCACAGCCACGAGATGAGTCACACCGCGCACCTGTCAAAACCTACTGCATGCCACCGCTGGATCGGAAACACGGAGGCTACTGAGGGCTGGAAACATTTTGATTGACTGACTGATTGAGATGTCCCCTTTGAAACACGATAAACCTGATCGGCAGATTGAGAGCATGATGTTCACCACTCAGTCTGGTATGCAAGCGAAGCAATAAGATGTCTGACAAAGTCAACAGACATTAACCATCAAATGGTAAAACTTGCAGAGGGACATAGTCTTAACGCAGTCATGCCTCAAATGAGTCTAAATGAAATCTCCTTTAATGCCAGGATCTCATGTTGGGGACATGATGTAGGTAGTGGTTCTGGCTGACTCAAAGTCCCAGAACAATAAAAAGTGAATCACAAGTGGATTGAGTCCTATTTACAGGCCCACTATATTTGCAATCCTGCTTCCAGTTGCTGCAACTGATTTGTAGAGCAGCAGTCCTCCTGTATGAAGGCAAACAGCAGAAAATCACATCAAATTCCTCTAAAGACACTTTCTGTAGTTCGCTTGTTATGTAAATAAATCGCCCGCAGGAACTGATCTAAACTTCTAAATATCAGATACCCTTTCGAATCAGTTATAGATGTGAATGCATGTACATTTTGCAGATGAGGCCTTAAAAAGTCTTGAACCTTTGCTTCTTTTAGAATGTAGCTTGATCGGTGCACTCAACCCTCCTCGTTCCAGACTGTGTGGCTTAAAAAAAGTTTCAGTCAGAGCTGTGAGCTCATGGAAATGACTCGGTCTACACTTTATCATGTCTGTTATTGTGAAGCATAATTACGGTAAGAAAATGTGAATTTTGTATGATGTAAATAACCTGTGTAATGTCGCTTAATCTAACACATGTCTGCTTAACCTCCTGACTCAGAAATAAGAGAACAAATAAAAGACTGGATGTTTCTGTCATGAATCTTTCAAAGGGCTTGCATCACAATTTGGAGGATTTAAAGACTGGAGTTTTCTTAAGGGACTTTGACTGCAAGTCATTGCAAGGGCATCATTGGCTCACATTTGACGGTTCCTTTCATGCAATCTTCACACTTAAGTAGTTTCCACATCAGAGGCAGAACAACTTCAGGTCAAGACGAGTAAAATGTGGAGAAAAAAAATCAGAAAGCAATGTATTCAAGATTGTTTTAATATTATGTATACTTTAGGCTTTAGAAATATAACTATCAATGACAAAACTCCCACTGGAGTAATGGTAGTTTGCTTAGGCCCCCATCAAATCAGTTAATTACAATATACACATTATGATACAGAGCAGATTTGAATCTGAAATAATATTAAAAAATAAATGCTCAATAAAGGTTTTAATAGCTTTTTTTAAATCTTTTTCTTCACCTACTGTATTAGCCATCTGTGAGTTCATAGCACACCCAAAAAAATGTAAAGCATTTTTCTTCTAAAACTACAGTAATTTAAGTGCAAACATTTTTTTTTTCTCATTAATAAAAAAAAAGAGTGATTGCAGCATCCAGATTTCTAGATTCAGATTTCAAGACTTGAGAATGTTAAAGCCGAGTGCAACAAGGCGGTCCTCAACTTCTTTTTCTGTTCCATTAGCGTAGTTATAAAAACAACTGACAAAACAAATAAAATCAGTGCAAAGTCATGGGGAAGATTCTACTCAAGAATGATTAGTGGTGGGTGAATGCACAATTTTCAGATGCTCACGCACTTGGTCAGAAAAGGATAGTTCACCCAAAAGTCACACTTGAGTCAGTAACCCTGAGAAGAAACCAGGCCATATAATGTTTGAAAAAGACACACGGATTATGAGAATTGAACGGACTATCCCTTTAATCTCAAGCCACAGTGTCCTGGTTTTTGCATCTAACAAAGCCAAGCTTTAGTTTCAGATGGGACAACAATAGGATGAGATGAGAAAGATTTTTGTTAAAACTCTAAAATGTGTTAAAACTCCAAAGAACAAAAGCAGATTAGCGCAACAGTCCACTAATTTCACCACACCTTTTCTTGCTGCATTCCTCCACTAGATCAAGTGGGACATAAATGAAAAAAAGAACAGAAAAGCGGTCAACAAAATCTGGGGAGGAGAGGGGAGGGCAAGGGTATCAAAGTAAAGGAAAACTTGCAATGCTTGCAGGGTGAAGAGCAGCATCAGACTCTGGGTTGCAGGGTTCTTTAGCAGCAGAAATATTGAGGCTATACTACTGTTCCACTGGGAGAGCTGGCTTGGTTTTGGGATGACAATAAACCCTGGAAAAAGGAAAACAAGGAGATTTGCATTGGGAAAGTTTACATACTGAAGCAAAAAAGAAAAAGAAAAATACAACAAAAAAAAAGAAAGGAAAAAAGAAATCAAGCAACAAATAGCTCATTAAAAATTAGCCTCTAGCTGCGTCTTTCCATAACCTGATCCCCTGCATTTAATTAGCCTGTACACAGCAGTCAGCGAATGATGGGTGCACAGTGCAGCACTAATGATGTCTTTGAGAGGTTTGCTCGATCAAGGCACTTTTTCAAACGTACTAAACAGTTAAAAATGTTGTGGTTATTGCACTTCTACCATCAGAACCCCAATCCTTCACCATAAACCTTTTATTTCCTCCTTTCTACACACTGCATCTTGAAATTCATTCCATTTTCTGAAAAAGTCAGCTAGAATAACTGTGTATTTTTTGATATTTTGGCACTGCTTTTAAATGTTTTTTGTTTAGACACTTGATGGGATTTCAAGGACATTCTTGCCTCTATGCTCCTTAAATATTTGACCCTACAGTAAAAATATCACTAGAAAGACTCATATCTCAGATACAGAATATCGTGTGCCTCGTTCTTGCAAAATCTCTCAAAACACACAGAAAGGAGGGAAGTACACGAGGGTAATTGCACATATTAAGCAGTGAGCATGTGAGGAACTGCAGAGATTCTTTGGGCAATGACAGATCATTTGCATAAAAGCTGAAACTTAAGTGCATTTGGATGACTTGGCTAGGTTGCTATGCATTTTGGAACAGGATGAACCAATGAGCACACTTCATGTTGATTAACGCCTTCTTTTTCTTCACAGGTCTCCACAGGAAATCCTTCTGATTATATAACCAGATACGTTCATAGCACTGGTTATACTTGAAATTATAATTGGTCATTCATTGGAAACCAGATGTACATTAAACAAATATTTTAACTGCCTCTAGAATGTGACAATCCAACTACAAAAAAGCTAAAAATTACTTTGCAAATCTCCAGTTTATTTTATTCTCTCAGCCCTCCAAATGATTTTTAGAAAAGCTAAATATTAACAGACAGAATATTAC
This sequence comes from Antennarius maculatus, assembly GCA_013358685.1. NCBI lineage: Eukaryota > Metazoa > Chordata > Actinopteri > Lophiiformes > Antennariidae > Antennarius > Antennarius maculatus. The sequence continues at coordinate 13,729,026 of CM023621.1, read as the reverse complement.
GCATTTCAACTTTCCCCCACATTTCCTACATTAAAAGGAACTTACCACTTTGCCTGGCCTCGCCCATGTGCAAATAAATCCCTCCTGACAAGCAGTCACTAAACAGTCCTCTAAAAATATGAGTACAGTCAGTCTCTCGTGTGCTATCTTTTTACAGATGAGGGGCTCCAGGAGGGGCACGTCCTCCATGCGTGGACACAGCAGTGTGCCCAGAGTCTTAGCGGGGTCTGTTTTGGTTTTGGTCAGCAGGTTGAGCTTGTCGCTGCTCTTGCTGCTGATGTGGCCCATGCTGTGGTTGCGTTTGTGGTCCTTCTCGTGGTGGCGCTCCTTACGATCGTGAAGCGACAGCGTTGCGAACTTACTCACACCTGTGGCAATGGCACTGTCCATAATCCCGCTGCTGACGCCGCCACCGCCAGCCTTGTTGGTATTGTTTGCCGTTGTCGTGGTGGTGCCAGCTGAGTGGGGTAGACTGTTGGAGCGTGGTAATGTAGAAGAGAGGGAGTTAATGCCAGGAATATTGGCAACGCTGTTGTTTCCGTTAGTAGTGCTACTGGAGGTGTTAGTGATTATTGTGGCACCTGCGGGCGGGCTGGTAGCGTTCATCACGTTAGTGTGTGTTCGTGTCCGTGAGAGAGGAAGGTGAGGAAAAAGAATATCCTCGGTGAGGTCCCACAAACACAGCTGAGTGTCCTGGCCCACTGAGCCAAATCGGTACGTGACGCTGACAGGCCGGCTGTCCGTGGAGTTGCGCTTGGAGAGTCGAGACTGCGTGCTGTTTGCCCGGTCCCGACCGAAGTGACTCATCTGATCCTGGAAGTCCTCGTCGCTGCCGCTGAACTCCATCGGGTCGTTCTCTTCCACGCTGGTGGTGTAATGGTCGAACGCCACCACACTCACCCACGACTTGTGCCCGTGGCCTCGGGCGATGACTCTGCAGTCCAAGAAGGACCACACAGTCACGAGATCGTCCTCTCCGCCAGCGACGATGTACTTCCCATCGGGGCTCCAGCACACACACAGCAAGCCACCAAAGTAGCTCTTCATGGTGCCATGAAGCTCGACGGCATCAAAGTTGAAGACTCGTAGGAAGCCGTCTTGGCTTACGCAGGCTAGGAACTTCCCATCAGGAGAAAAGGCAAATTCATTCAAAGCCCCCTCACCCACTGTCCATTTAAGGAGAGGGTTCCGCGTGGATTTACTCTTACAAGTGTGCACAGAGTAGTTTTCTCCCTGCTTTAACAGCTGGTAGTGAGGCGCTGTGGTGCCGCACGTGTGCTCCACGTTGTACAGGTACATGTTCCCACTGGCATGGGAGACCAGAAACAGGCTCTCGGAACCCGGAACCCATTTCACGCATGTCACTCTGGACTTGTCTATTAGTCTCTGAAAGAGGGAAGGAGAGATGATGTTTGAGACACAGGCAGAACAGAGAACGGAGAGATAAAACAAAAAAACGGCGCAGTTCTGAGCCACAGAAGAGTGAAATTAATATTCTGAACATATTCACATAATCAAATGAACAAGTCTCTAACTCTTGATGACATGGGTGAACATGAAAAATAGCAGCAAATACAAAAACTTTAAAGAAAATCCTTTAAATAAATTGATTGTTTAGATGGACTAAATCGTCTCAATATAAAAAGTGGACTCCATACATAAAAACATTTATAAGTTTTCTTTTGTTTGTTTGTTTTTTAGAGAGATGGAGAATTTCAGGTCTAACAAATGAGCTCATTTCAATGAGAGCGGTAGTTGAATTAATGGTTCTCCTGGGGGCATAGGTTTCCTCCTCTATGTGGGATTTGATGAGATGAAAAACAGATAATTATCTTTTAGCCCATAATGACAAAAACAAATTCTATCTGTCCGACAGCAAGGTTCAGTATTAAAAGGACCACAGCAATCATGTCGGTAAAAAAAAGGCAAAAATCCACTTTGATAATTTGCGTCTGCAGCCTGAAGAGAACTCTGAGATAAGAACTGTTGGTAATGTAAACCTGCGACCCACCTCCTCATTGAAGAGCTTGCTCGTCTCCTTCTTGATGGGGTCGATGAGTTGAACCTGCCCTGCTGAGAAACCCACCAGCAAGGAAACGCTCTCCGCCGTGGCCGTGAGGTGGTTGAAGTCATGACAGGTGGGCTGCGTTCCCTTGTAGATGCGCTTGTCTATGGGCTTGCTCAGGTCTGCAGCCTTGAGAGCAAAAGCACACACGAAGTGAGGGCTTATCTTTAATAATAAAAAATTACTTAAATTACTTGGATGAATGACAAAGGCTACATTTGTTCAAACTGCCTGGCACACGCCACTGCAGGTCCACCGAGGACGCAGTTATTAGTTTTGTTTCTGTGCTGGATGTACTGAAGAGACTGTTTCATTCTAGTAATAAGGAAATAGATTTTCTAGATATAAGTGATCAACAAAAACAAGGTTTTGTCTTCATATAAAAGATTGACACAAAGGAAATCTGAGGAACACTTCAAGTATATAACCCTGCCTTACTCTGCAGATGAACAGATACTAGCAATCGCACCAGATCAAGCAGTTTGTTTTCAATGTTGAGAAAATACTTTACTGCTGTGAACAACTCGCCCTACGCATAGAATGTAGATAACTTTTATGAGAGCAGTTTGTTACTGATTTACTGGCAGTACCCATAGAATATAAAGGTTTAAATATACAATGACTCACTGGTTCCACCATTACTGTTCAACAGATGACGCAATAATATCAGTGTTTCAGTGTCATTAGTGGTTTAATAACAAATACAGATTAAACCTTTATATACAAACATGGCATCAGGCTGGGCAAGGCAAGAAATACCCACTTGCAAGGCTCAGGTCCAGACCTGCCTCAGGTTTGTCAATGAACATGGAGGAGCTGTGGTCACATGAGAACAAAATAAAGCTCTTCAGCCTCAACTCAAAGTGTTTGGAGGAAGAGAAATGCTGAATATGACCCCAAGAACACCATCAAGCATAGTGGTGGAAACATTATGCTTTGGGAGTGTTTCTCCTCTAAGGGAACAGGCTGAGGACACTGCGTCAACGGGAGGATAAACGGGGTCATGTACTGCAAAATCTTAGGTGACAACCTGCTCGTCTTCGCCAGGACACTGAAAATGGGCCTTCCAGCACGGCAACGAACCAAAACATACATTCAAGAAGACAAAGAAGTGACTCTATAGAAGCACAACAAGGTTATGGATTGGCCTGGCCAGTCTCCTGACCTTAATCCTATAAAGAAATCTATGGAAGTCAAATGCTTATTTCCCTCAATGAAATTAAAATTAATTTTCACTTTTCATTTAATGCAATTTTCTCCATTTTTAATATTCTAATACTGTTAAAATAAAACTACCATAAAAAAGCAGGGACTGTCAATTTATTCATTAACATGAAAACTTTCTAAATCAAGGGGGGGCAGTGGCTCAGCGGTAGACCAGGCATTCTATGATCAGAGATCGGTGGTTCGATTCCCGCTCCCCCCCAACCATCCTCGGAGTGTGAGCTGACAGTGGGACGTGTCAGCTCACCTCCCGGTCACTGCCGAGGCGCCCTTGAGCGAGGCGCCCTTGAGCAAGGCGCCGTCCCCCCAACACGCTGCTCATTTGGGGCGCACACTGAAGTCGCGACCAATCACTCTGCCCCTATGCTAATTTGCATGCCTACAGGCCTGTAGTGTGTTGTGTGTTTGTTTCAGGGGACTGTATACAATGTATATACACATGTCGAACATCTCTCTGTATGGTGTGAGTGTAAGACAATTTCCCGTTGTGGGATTAATAGAGTAAGTTTAAGGTTTTTTTACTTTTAAATCAGAGGGGAATTACGCTGAGGTTCTCTCTGGGAGTGACCAGGAAGGATAGGATCAGGAATGAGTACATCAGAGGGACAGCACATGTTAGAGGTTTTGGAAATAAAGTCAGAGAGGCCAGACTGAGATGGTTTGAACATGTCCTGAGGAGAGATAGTGAATATATTGGTAGAAGGATGCTGAGTTTTGAACTGCCAGGCAGGAGGCCTAGAGGAAGACCAAAGAGGAGGTTTATGGATGTAGTGAAAGAGAACATGAAGGTAGTTGGTGTGAGAGAAGAGGATGCAGAAGACAGGTTAGATGGAGGCAACTGATTCGCTGTGGCGACCCCTGAAGGGAAAAGCCGAAAGGAAAAGAAGAAGAAATCAGAGGGAAATCAAATACTTATTTCCTCAACTGTACAGCCTTCACACAGAAAGGAATCGAGCTCAAAATCTTTTTGTTGCGAGCAGAGGGATGCATTACTTGATTTATTTATTTCCTCTTCTATTCAACAGGAGATGCACAGCAACTGAAAACCTGCTGGCTATGATGTGCAGGACAGAAGCCAAAACCTGTGGTCAAGTGTCTGCTCCAGCAAAGAAGAAGAAGACTTTAATAATCAAAACATATCACACAACGAACACCCATCTCTTCCAACCAGATCGTAGGAATGAGATAAATACAAACGTGAAGTCATGTTAACACCCCCTTGTGATGCATTTCTATTATAACAAAAAAATATATTGTTTTTGAAGGACAGTTTGAAACACTCTTTCAAAACATTGTCTGTTTTATCCTTTACTATCAACTTTAAATCTACTGATCAATAACTTTTTGGCATGACAAAAGCAACATATAGCATAAGGCTATGGCATTTTAACTCACTCTAAATCCTCGTTTTTGTACTGTCACAGTATATAAGAATTATTTACCTGTTCCCAAATGAACAACATACCCTAAGCATGGTATCAAGATAACTTGTCACGTGATCGCCACTTGTTCTCCGTCCTCTGTTAAACTGCATCACACCTGTTATGAACCCACGGTCATCGTGACATTCTTAAAAACTAAACAGGTGCAAATGATCTAAAAACAAATAACACGTGTAACTGTCGCCTCTTATATAAATAAGGATTTACATACTTTAGCCATACGCTGAACATTCTTTACTAGCTAGCGTTAGCTGGTGTGTCTGCCACCTGAATCGAGTCAGATTCCGTCCACTCACAGCCGGAAAAAGAAAGCTGAATGTCACTACAAAAAATATACTGACAACGATTACTTTCCACAGACTAAAACCGCATTACGACGAACTGTCAACGACTGTCACTCACAGGGCTCCGGCGAATACAGCTGTCACTGTCACATCAGCAATATCGACCCTTCACACCTTAAATCAAAATGTCAGCTGCTCCCATGCGATCCTAATAGAATCGTCTAGTTTTACATCGCTGAACTAAAGCAGAATGAAGGACAGCGGACGGAGTTTAGCCGCTGGCCTCGGAGTCCATTCTGCTATGCTAAGGTTAGCATGTCGCGCTTACTAGCTAACGAGTAAGTTAGCTGAATCTTAGCTTCTAGCTAATTTCAAAGTCATGTAGCCAACATGTTCCTACAATTCGACAACACTTCAAACAGCAGTAGTGTTTTGTGTCACGCAACGTCACGAATTTCCACTGACAGCTGCGTTAGCACTGTACCTTTCTAACGCCTTTGTAGATGTAGAAGTAGAGCTCACGGCCCACATTGAAACAGATCCTGTCGCCGTTGCCCGACTGGTCGTTGACGTTGACGAAGGAGACCTTAACGGGGTTGGAGCCTTGCGAATTGAAAGGCACCCTGTTCGGACGGCTGTATTCGGAGTGAGTGAGGAGTTTGTAGACACCTTCCCGAGTGGTGAACTGAGTTTTAATTTCGTTCATCTCCTTCCCTCCTCCCTCCGCCGCCATCTTTGAAATTAACATTCATCCCTTTCCCCCAGGCCGGATCTTACGCAGGGAAGATAGTAGGCATTCCGACTCTCCCGTTCCCCCCAACGGTGCATCGGGGAACTGGTGAAACGATGAAGAGTGAGCTGCAGGAGTCCGTAAATAAAAAGTTATCACAGCTTCGTTTTGGTTTTTTTTCTTACAAGTCAGAAACATGAGAATATGATGCTCTTAGGATTGTTAGGTTGTGTTGAAAAACTGACCAAAAGTTTGACGTAATTAATTACTTAATTACGTAATTAACGGAATTAAAGAAAACAAGCGTCTGTTTGAGTTGTATTTTGAAAAAAAAATACACCGGATGTATTGTTTTGTTTAAACTTTCGAGCTCGTGCCCACGTCTTTATCGAGCGCGTGCCGCTCACCTGTGTGTGACAAACATTTGGCTGTGTCTTATAAACGACACCTGGTACTCTGGTGGTTAATTGCAAGGTGTCCCCGATAATACTGCACAGACGTCTTTAATAAATTATTTCCGCAAAATGTCACGACATCTTGGAGACGACAGCTAGCACTTCCAGGTAAGAATGATTCTTTAAATTTAAAAGCACTTGAGGAGGCGTGTTCGTTTTCTTTCCAGGCTATTCAGACGCTAAGTAACTAAGCAATACTTAGAATAAAACGCTTTTTCTATACATATACTTTTTTTAAAAAACAACAAAATTGTTATTTCACTTCAAATTAATATTCTTTTTGTTCAATTGGATTACAGCGATAGACATTCACCCAACAACATGGACCAGCTTGCTTTAAAATACATGGTGAGAGATCACTAAACCGTATTTTCTCACCACACCGATAAAATAAAACATTCTAAATCCTTTGCATTTACAGTTATTGTATTCGTGATTTGACATGAATGTGGACTGGAATGTCCTCTGTTTTCTGTTAGGAGATGTGTAAAGTGGAATCCAGTACAGATTCTGACTCGGAGATCAGCCCAAGATGGTCAGACACCAGTATTATGGTATTTCTGAATGTGACCTTTACATATACACCGCAAATGAATAAAGCACACTGTTAACTTTTCATATATTTGACACTGGGACACTTTTTTTCATTATTTCAGTAATGTCATTTGGCAAGTCACCCTAGAATTGAACCTTGTACATGTTTAGCTATTTCTTTTTAAAATTCATGCAATTTTGCTGATGTAAAACTCACACAATTTGTTCAATGAGCAGGGATGTGTGAGCAGTGCATCAGACAGTGGGACTATTCAACGGATATTACCATTAACACACACACCCGCTGGAAGACATGGATCTTTTTCTTTGGTAAGCATTATTTTCTATTGAAACCAATAATTTTTTTGCTGCAGAAGCATTCTGTTTGTTCCTGATGTTAATTTGCTCATTATTGTAGTTTTTAGATCCATACGATGGGAGTTCTGAGGATTCTGATGGATCAAATATCAACATAAGTGTTTTCCATAGGCGAACACGGCAGCAAGGAAGAGTTGGTTGTCGGTGCTCCAGCAGGAACAGGAGGTTTGTCTTTCATCAACCCACTTCACTTAGAGAGGTGGTGAAAAATGACATCAGAAAAACTGGAGGGGAGCAGCAACCTCTTTTGGATGTCCAGATGAAATGTGGAAGTGACTCCGAGCTGTGGGTGTGCGAGGTTGGCGCGCCACTCTCCCACAGTGAACGGAAAGAGTGCCGAGATATCAACGATAAAATGGCCTGGGATTCAATAAAGCATGCAGAAACCATGGATATTGAATTAGATTGCAAATTGGATGACTCCAGTGGGCATCCTTCAAGATCATCCAAACCTCAGACACATGAATCTGTAATCCCGATGGAGGGGAGTGTGTCCCAGGTAGTGGAAAACTCCTCTGAGAGATCCCCCAGCCCCTGTATCCTCAGATCTCTTTACAAGAGAAAGTTCTGTTTTCCTGAAGCAGAAGTGGGGGAGATGGGGCAAAGAAAGAGGCAATGTGTAATCAACACGGAGGACGAACAGGAGGGAGGATCTGCATACGAGCTTCTACAGAAAAACTGAATTTTGAGGTTTCGCTTTTGTCACTCTGCTGATTTTCTGATTTTTCTTACCACAATAAATAACATAATGGTCCAATGTACAATCTGTGGTGTGTTAAAAAAAAGTCTCCATTGTCTCACAAGCAAAAAATCAAAATGAATTGTTTGATCCTCATCTGTGCTGAAGTTATTTGATTGGTTCTATTTGTGATTGTCAGCAGAATCACTTGAATCAATGGACAGATTTTCATGTAACTTTCACCAAAGATTGACCCTACCATAAGAGGTATGGATTCCATCTTGGTGATTGTAACGTTGTGAGAACCCTTTCTCAAGAACTATGCAAAGCATGGTTATCAAAAACTTCGATAAACCTCCACAGACCCAAATGTTATGACCCGAGGTTGCTTGTGCTGTACTCAGCAATGTTGGGTAAATCTTTTACTAGTAATGTTGCACCATTTTTTTTTTATAACACTGGTACTAGTAATTCCACAAAAAAATGTGCCAATACATGGAAACTTAAATCAGCTTTGCTGATAATCCAATACTTTTAAATTGTATTGAACAAATTAAAATTTGAAGTTCACTTCCTAGTTAACTGGTTATTCACCAGCAGGTGCCAGTAAAGAGCTGCAATATATCGCAGCATGAGTTGTGGCCTTTTGTATGAACTGAAAATGTCTTGAAAGAATGAAGTTCAAAGATATCAACCATGAGCGCATTGGGGCACGTGGTCTGAATCCAAAATGACTCTTAAGTTTATGTCACTTCAAATTGTGACAATCTGTACAGTTCACAGAACACGCAGTATTGAACATAGAAAAAGTAATGCACAGTATACGAAAGTGAGTGAAACATCCATTCTTGAACAGCTGGGGATCATTCAAGAGGTAACATGAAGACATCCATTCTGGACACTTTGCCCTTATTTTAATAATACACAAACACTAATGCAGTCTTTTCATTCCAGTGGGCTTTATTCAATGTAAAATCATGGAGGTTGTTTTCTAAAACATCTTTTGCTTCCAACTTTCCATTTCCATGCTCTTTCACTCCTTTTCCCATCTGACAACATCCTCTTATCCTTCTAAGGTACATTCTAAACACTAAGAGTGATCACATTTTCATTACTTCTCCATGAATGAATGCAACAGCTTACAATCTACTTTGCATGGTGGTTAACTATTAATGATTACATAATTATGTGTAGTTTACCAAATCAAGACACTGGAATAATGTGGGATTTTTTTCCTTTTTATGTTACTCGGTGCACAAGACAGCAACTCCACGCTCATAGAAGCTGTGGGGATCTTCCTTGGTGGCGATGTCAAAGTCGACGGTGAAGATGAGGTCAGACCTGGTGAAGTTCAGGTACACCGGCAGAGTGACCTGCAACAAGAAGAAAAACCACACATGAAGTCCGGTTCATTCAAAAGAAAGGATCTGAATTTAAAAGCTTCCTGCTTGTTATTTACGCTGTTCGTACCATGTGTCTCTTTTCAGCACTGCTTTGCTTGATCCAGCGGAGCTGAGTGAGAGGCAGCTCCGTGGAGATGGACGTGGACAGAGACAGCTTGTTGTTGGTACAAGTAGAACCCTGCAGTTTCAGACCTGGGAGAAACCACTTTCAATATTAGGAGCCTTAAAACGGAGAAGATTTCTGCATCGAGTGTTGACTAGGAAAAAAAAAATCTGCTCTATACACTCCTTTAATAATTGGGAATCCCATGGACATGAATGCCTCGTATAGCTCAACTCTACTCATGCATGTCAAGAAAATGGTCCCAATTCACCCTAAATTTAACTGCATTGCCTGGATTTTAACTTGTTCTGCATATGACTTGCTGTTTGTCTGACCTTTAATTCCAAAGCTGCAGGCGTCCAGCGTGGCACCCTGGGCAGTGGTGACATTGACCTCCAGACACAGCTCCTCCAGAGACCAGCTATTGGCCTGGGCCACATACTGGCGGGTAGCTGTGATGTAAGCCTCAGGCACAAATAGGCTGCCCAGGCACACATGAATGTTCTGGAACGGGAAAATAAAGAACATTGTGGTGAGTGGGGATGTCACAGGTTGTCTGAGACGGCACACAAACAGTTAACCAAACAGTACCTTCAGTTCCTTTGCACCCCCACTGGCAGCTCCCTGGGAGATCTGCTGCAGCTGCTTGATCCGTTCACTGAAGTCCGCCACCCACTGGATCACAGTCATGGAGGCTGGAACTGTGTACCGACACCAGCTGCGAGGGAGGATCCCTAAGGGGAAAGAAGATTATTCCAATTCAATCCATGTACTGAGTATTGAAAGACATCGTTAATTTCATTTTAAACCTACACAAAGAGTAGAAAATCTTACCTTTAACAAGGTCGCTGATGAGTGTGCGCAGGTAGTTCGTCTGCTTCTTCTTGCCCTGACACACTTGTGCCACATCGGACAAATCCTGACGGACCTCCTGCAGCATCTTGCCACCCATCTTCACTTCACGCTCAAAGAAGCGGAATAGCGGATCCTGGTTTTTTTAGTGCGTGGACAAATCAAATACAGAAGCTTGAGAGATGCAGCAATGGCTAAAAAAAATTCAAACCCCTGATTGAATTTTATTTTCATTGAGCAGAAACATCTGAAACTGTGTTTTGGACAGGCCTGTCCCCAGATGTGTGCCTTCCGGTCTTTCCGACCATTACCTTGATGTTCTCCACAGTACGTTTGAGTGGATTGACTGTTTGGGGCATGAGCTGCAACCAGTTGCAGGCAGTGGTGTGGAGAGTCCTCATCCAGGCCGGCTGAGCATCAGCTGTGGACGAAGTGCGCTCCTTCTTCTCGGTCTCATAGGCAAGATCATCCTCATCCTCCAACATCTGCATTTTCAGCATCTTACCCATCATGTCAGTGCCTGTGCAGCCCAGCGGAGGGAGGGAAGGAGTGAACAGGGAGGGATGAGGAAGACATGGTCATGGTGGAAGGTAGGGGTAGAAGAAATTAAGAGTGGAACAAAGAAGTATTTATGAAATAAATTAGGACTACACTGGGTAGGACAATACATACAAGGCTTCAGGCAGTATTTTCATCAAAACTGACATTCAAGTTTCAAACTGGGTAAATTAAACTCTTTACTGAATGGATCTGTAAAAGAAATGAACACAACTAATACAAAGTCAAATATTTGAGAGAGTGGGGGAGTGAGGATGAAAGAAGGAGGTGGTCTCAGGGGTGGATGCTTCAGCAGCCACGACTGGGAGTTTGAAGGAGACGTGGAATTCAACAAAAACAAGAAAAAGATACGACTGGGTGGGATCAGGGAGGGGTATGACTATTTGAAAACTTAAATAGACGACGGGATGAGGGTTGTGTTTTAGCAAAGCGACATGATGGCTGTGAAATACAGCTGCTGGAGGGTGAGGAGACACACACCTTTCCTTTGGGCAGAGGGCTTAAAGATATGACGGCTACAACGACAGAGCTAAAACTGTAGGTCTATTAGGAGTTACTGGAGAAAGATGGTGAGGTGAAGATGAGATTAGCAACCGCACAGTATTCTGACAGAAGCAAACAAAAATATAAGATCTTGATCTGTTGCTGCAGAGGGACACCCTGTCAAAATAAAGGTGAGGACACTAGAACAGAGAGATATGTGGTTAATGACAAACTGTGAACATGAAGTCTGCAGATGAGGAAGAAGAGTCAGAATGCAATGTGGTCCAGTGATTGGAACACAACACCGGACTTCAAATGATGACAGTGACCAACTGTGGGCATACCCTGAGTGGTGAGCAAGACCTTTTCTGCATTGCTAGGCAACCCAAGCCAAGATGGAGTCTGAGTGTCTGGAAGCATCTCCACCCAGTGCATGAACTCCTCACGTCTTTAAGGAAAATTAAAAAAAGATCAGCATTGGAACTTATTTTGCTCATCAGGAAAACATTTAAGATTTATAAACTGGAAATGTCATATTAAAAGCACGACTCACCGAATGCCATCGGGCATCTTGATGTCTTTGTGTCCGTCAACCTTGAGAGCCAGTTTGAACTCGCTGTCGAAGCTTCCCTTGGTGAAGATGCGATCCAGGAAGGTGTTGAGCAGACGCTGGTCAAACTCGTTGTCAATCCGGCCCCCATAGATGGACTGAGCCATCAGGGTTTTCAGAGCTGCCCAGGGGATCTTGTCCGGGGCAATATTTTGACGACCCTATGTACAGAGGTTACATTTTTCCCATCAAAACTACAAGACGTCATTTATCTGATGAATTTGTGGATTTTTTGACGGCCTTAAGTAGATACAAACTGAAGCACTACATAGATCTAATAGTCACCAACCTTAGCGGTGTCATCCAGCCAGGTGTCAACAGTGTCACAGGCAGAGCGCAGGTCAGATTCTCCAAACTCATACTTCTTGGACCAGCCCAACGGAGCGTAGCGCAGACGCTCCTGAATGACTGCATGGAACCAAGCCAGCAGGAAGTATAGACGAGCGCGCTCATTGGGAGCCTTCGGTAAAAACAAATACCCCAAAACATTAAGATGGCCTACAAGGACGAATGGTGCAGACAACACGACGCTCAAGGCTGAGGTTTTTGTGAACGTGTATATAAATCCAGCTGATGTCACCTTGCACATGCGGGCCACAGGGATGCTGCTGAAGGTTCTCAACATGTTGGCTTTGACACCAGGAGGAGGCTCGAAGACAAAGATACGACCAGCACGAAGCAGGTTCACCGGTACCTGGTGGGAAACCACAGTCACTTTGAGGAACAGCTGGGAACTCTTGGACTAAAACAGGTGTCCAAGTATTTATCATCGAGACTAATGTTGGAAATATTTTACATGATGTGATTTACCTTGGGGTTGATTTCCATCGTCAAGAACAGCCTGAAGCTGGAATGGGGCTGCATGGAATGGAGCTTCTTCTCCAGCTGCATCAGCCATCCAGGTGCCAGGTGGACATTTTCCAACATCACCCACCTGTAGGACCAGAACTGTTAGGACACCAGAGCAGGAAAATCAAGACTACTTGCTCAGAAAATACAAATTTTAACAACACCCACCTGCCAGACTTGACAGCAGTGTTGATGTCTTTGTCAGCTTTATTGAAACCCTCAGCAGAACCTACAGAAAGAATCAGAGAACACACATTTGTCAACAGAATCCATACAGTATCTTTGACTTCAGGATCTTATGAGTGTCTACAACAGTATATGTCTATTTGTTCCTTACCAATAGAGATGGAGGTGATTTGTTTGTTCTGTTCAGCAGCCAGATCTCTGACCAGACCACTGGCATCATAACCTGGTACAGAACACATCAGTACTGGAGTGCTGGGCTTCACCTAAGGGCACAGAAGATGAATGTCTGAATGTCAGCAACAGATTCAACAACAGAAGCAGGTGGATATTGTTCAAGGAGTGACAGTTCATTACCTCACTATCCACAATATTTGCCAGGTCAAGTGGCTGCTCGATGATGTTCATGAAGGACTCTCCCAGCACTTTTGAGACAAAAATGTGTGACATGGCAAGCAGATGGTCAGGACGGAAGGCCTGGATCAGCAACAGCTGGTGCACTGCCTGGCCAATGGGAGCTGGGAAAAGGAGAGCAGTTCATGAATACACAAAATATATAAACTGGTATTTTCACTTCGACTTGATGTTATGGCAACATTTGCAGAGGGCATGAGGCTGTATACTTACTAGACTGCTTCTCCTCTGACCACAGATAAGGAACAGCCAGCTCTGGAGTGTTGCTCTCAAGCCACATGAAGAATTGCTGAAATGATAAGGCCAAAAACAATCAATAACCTGGTTTGTTTGAAAGGAGAAGTGCAAAGAAGCATGGTTATTACCATGTTTATACGAGACTGCTGTTTAATTCTCACCTCATCTGCCTTGACTTTATCCACCAAGTCACTGAATGCCGGCAGGCGGCTGAGGCGCACCATGGCCTCGCTCTGCTCGGAGGTCAGACCTTTCACTTTAGGCAGAGACGTACCAGTCAGAACAATCTCCTTGCCACGCAGGAAGTGCTGGAACTCTAAATCGTATGACGGTTCGCTGGAAAGAGGTAGATTAAAATGATGAAGAATTGGATTGGAGATTTTGTATGGGAAAAACTCCCACTGATGGTACATTGATGCAACACTAGAATCTTACCTGTTTATGCCTTTTAGGCTGATCTTGGCCAGCAGCATGGCAAAGGTGATGTGATCTTGATGTAGCATACCTCTGGCTGCTCTGTTGAACACCACCTAAACAAGCAGATCATGCCAACTATAATCATACGACCAAAGGAAAATAAGTGTCAGTATCTTGTGGTTCAAACCTGGAAGAGGTCCTTGGTGAGGACAGCCAGTCTCTGTGTGTGATCACTGATACTCTTCAGGTTGGGGTTCTCATACAGCACAGTGTGGTATGTGTCCAGGAAAAAGTGAAGAGAATACTGGTACAGGAAGTGCATCTGGAGCAAGATATAAGAAAATATTTCTTTATCTGAAGGTAGTTTAATATTTTGTAATCTATATATTTATGCCTCAAAACAATTTTGGTTAAATGTGTCCAGACCTGGTTGAGAGCCTCCATGGTGAAATAGATGCTGCTGCAGGCCGAGGACAGAGACAAGTATTGCTGTGACACCGTCTCCACCTCTGCCATGACAATGTCAGTCTCCTCCACCTTCCTGGTGACCTCAGCTGCTTCCTTCTTCAGATTCTCCAGTGTTGTGATGATGGTGTCATCATCAAGGATGCGGCCTTTAACTTCATTGAGGGCCTGCAGAAGGGATTTTTCCAGCTGGCGCAGACGCAGCTGGAACTCACCTACAACAGAGGGGGGGATTGAATTGAAATGATCTGCTTCATTTGTCCCACCTTTTCCTGAAACCTAAATAACCTTCTAGCCCTGGTGTGCATTAATCACCACCTCCAGCTACACCCCGTTTTTTTCTTAGCACATTGCATTCTCCAGCCTCACCCTGAAGCTTGAGGAGGTCAGAGCGTTTCTCATCCACATCAGGCCTCTCAGCCTTCAGCACCTCGTTCAGACACTGGCTCTGAAGGCTGCTGCGTGTCACAGTGAAGTTGACAAATGTAACTCGAGAACACAAGTCTGGTGGGAACTCGACCTGCAGTAGAGAAACCAAATAAAATAAGTTATTTCTTAGCGAACATTTTAAAGTCATGTTATATTAAGGTCTACAATAAATGTACATTTTCAATATGATATTCTGTTTATTAAATAAGATTTAGTTCCAATTCTGGATACCTGCATATAACAACAGTCCACTCACCGTAGGGTCTCTTGTAGAAAGGAAAATGACAAACGAAGGAGACAGATCAATATCCTGGTCTCCCAGGGTGATGAGGACACGTCCTCCAGTCCTGCGGACCTCTCTGTTCAACACTGGGTTTAGTATAGGGTCGTAACTTTCTACGTCCTTTAAGGCAAGAAAAGAATAAATGTCCATAAATAAGTCAAATCCTTGATGGAATATCAAAGTTTTAGAATTTAAGTTGAGCAAGCCAAAGTCAGCAGTTTATACCTGGACCAGTAGTGGGTTTCCAAAACGCAGAGCACTCTCCAAGTTCTTCCTGAAGGCATCATCCAGGAAACTGGTTCTTGTGATCTTGCGGTCTTTGTACTCATTCATTATGAACTCTGTGGCCTGACCTGATGGATCAATGATCAGCGGGTACCTGGAACAGGTCAACATGGGATGTTAATGAAGAAGAAGAAGAAATACACTTTAATGATCCCCGTAGGAAAATTATTATGTTTTTACTCGTGGTGAGTCTGTTAGTAATTATTCATATATGTTTTTGTACAGGCCCCTGAAACAACCAAGCACACACAAGGGGCCTGAATGCAGTGAATACAGGGAGGCCTACTGATGGGCAGCTCAGTCTTTGGAGCGCCCTGAATAAGCAGCTTGTGAGTGGACGGTGCCTTGCTCAAGGGCACCTCGGCAGTGCTCGGAAGGTGAGCTGGCACCTCCCACTGCCAGCTCACACTCCAAGAGTGAATGGTCGGGAGCAGGAATCGAACCGTCGATCTTGGCTCATTGGACGACCCGCTCTACCGCCTGAGCTACTGCCGCCCAATTCAAATGTTAATCCCAAATTATGAAAAGGATTGTTGAGCATCTTCAGTAATTTAGCAACAATGAGAAAATCTTCAATCTTGATGTTGGAAGACAAACTGACACTGACCTATTGAACCGCTTGAGCATGATGGCATTCTCAGTGCAGAGATCATCAGCAGGAAGGGAGTTGGCTTGCCAGCGGAGCCTCTCATCAGCGTTGGACAGGTACTCAGTCCTGGCAATGTCTGTACGGAACTGTGGGAAAAAGAATCGGGACTTCAGAACAAAACATCCCATGACTGTGTCCTTGTCTATCAGAGCTTTGACTACCTGAATGTTGGCCTGCTGCAGGTGATGAGACCAGGTGGTGAACAGGTTCTGTCTCATCTGCTGATCAAAGTAGCCAGCATATGTAATGAATGCTGCAGAGAGGAGACAGTCTCCAGCAATGGTAGACATCTGGTTCTTGAAGGTCTCGCTGGTCTTTTCCCAGCGCTCCCTTTCAGCCGACAGACTCTTCAGGAGGGCTGTGCTGCGATTCACCTGGGAGGACAGAACAGGATTGCAGAGAAACATGGCCACAAACTTCAGCTTAAACTGACGCCGCTGTAAAGATCAGTTACCTTTGCCTCGACGGCAGCCAGATCAGCCTTGATGGCCTGGGCCTCTGAGATTAGGACGGCATATTCCTCCTTGTAGCGAGCAATGCTGGCCTCCAAGTCTCTGATCATTTGTTCCACCTCCTCTGCCTTCGTCTTGTTGTCCTTGGCGTCATCCTCTAGCTTCTGTAGTTCATTTCGCAGAGGCTCCACACGTTTCAGCATGTCAGCATAATTAAGCTAGGGGAGCAATGGAGTCAAGTATGTTCAGGGTTATTCTCTTTTCCAAGTGATCATCGCCCCTTTCATATTTGTTAAGCTTCCTGACCTGAGCAATCGCCCATTTCACCATGGGGCCGCAGGCCAGAGATGCCCTGTTAACTTGATCATAGTTGTAGCTTGGGTTGGAGAGATAGTTCTTCTTCATCTTCTCTCGGATGGAGTCACTGGATAAAGTAGAATCATTCCAAGAAGTTAGAATACAGAGACTTTAATGCAAATATTCCATTGTGACGGACGCAACAAAGATCACGAATCAAAAGAAATTACACATAGAAATGCATTGTCTAATTTTCATGTGGGGCAGGGAAGAGAGGATGATTTCTTCCATTTTCACTGAGAAATACAAAATCAGCATCAACTACCGCTGGTTCATGTTCTGATTCAGCAAAATGAACAGATTACAAAACTAAAATCAAGGTCTGATCATGGGTACCATTTGATTAATGGACTGATTACTGATCACTTCTGGTTCCATTAAAGACTGGACAGACGTTCTGACACTGGTACCTCATTTCCTCAGAGGAAAAGTTGACTATGCTGCTGATGAAATTGTCTCTGATAATAACTTGTCTGATTTTTTTCCAGTCACTGGTCTCCTCGCCCAGCATAAGGCAGATTGACTCCAGGGCCAGCTTGACAGCGGCTGGGGGATTGGTCATGACTCGAACTTCTACTAGGTGCTGCCGCTTTATTGAACTCACCGCTAGTTACAGTGATGCAATCAAAAGAAGGAAGAAGAGGGAGAATAGGGGGTATGTTGGGCAAAAGAGAAGACAGCCAGAAACACAGAGGGAAAGCGCTTTACTGAACAGTTTCAGAAAACATTCTTTCTTAATTCACCTGATCTCTTCAGCAGAGAAGTTAACAATTGTGGGGATGAAATTCTCCCTCATGATGATGGAACGGATCTGCTTCCAGTCGGTAGTGCTCTCTCCCAGGAGCAAGCAGATGGACTCGAGGGCCAGCTTCACGGCTGCTGGTGGATTGGCCATGGAACGCACCTCCACCAGGTGCTGCTTCTTAATGGATTTAACAGCTACCGGTATCGGGTGAAAACGGATGTGGATAATGATGAGGAAGAGGGGCATCAATGAAGGAAAGATGTAGGTAGAGATCAAGCCATTAACTGGAAGTTCTTGTACGATAAGAGACAATGTGCTAACATTTTGAGAAAAAGAACTACAGATGCAGGCTGATGTTCTTGTATTTAAGGCATTACGGTAGCAAAGCACACAATATAATAAAAGCATATTTCAATATGAAGGTTAAGAGTAGAATCTGTTCCTTACTTAGAGCACATTATACTCAAACACAGACTACAGTGAGGGAAATATTGAACTGTACCATTCTGAGCCTCGATAACAGCTGGCTCCACTTGATCCAAGTCCTCTTTGACACTCAGCTGTTTGTCCTTGATCACCTCCTGCTGCTTGTAAACAGCTTCTTGGATCTCCTGGCTCATTACCTGGAATCACATAATAGTAATGGTGTATAGTATGAAGCATCACTTAATGCAGATGTTTCCAAGAAGAAAACATTAGAATAGAGCTGTTAGTTCAGGAGTGTTCTACAAGATAAATTCCTTCTTGCGTACCTTCTTCTTTTCTGCCTCCTGCTGGTCTTTGACCATCTTCTTCAACTTATCATTGGCAGCAGCATTCTTTGCCTCCAACTCCTGGCTCTTAATTCTAAGATCACGTCGAAGCTCTTCTACCTTGAGGAGCAAAAAAAAAAATATCCAGGGGTCAGACAAGACAAAGCAGGAGTTGGTAGACAACAAAGAAGACACTAACAATGTGCGAGCAAATTAGATGAAGTAAAATACAAAACCCGTACCTGATCGACAGTCTCCTTGATCTTGCGGAGACCAACGTTGAGATGCATCTGTTGTTCCTCCAACTCGCTGCGCTTCTCGTTGAACAGGTTGGCATACTGGTTGATGAAGTCCAGGTAGTGGCGAGGTGTGATGGCCATTGTGTGACCGCCTCGCTTAGCCAGACGGTTGTTAGCCTGTGTCGAGTTAACAACAATACATAAAACAGGCATTAACAAACTCAGTGAAAACAACACCATCACATGAATCATGACCACCAGCCTGGGAATATTCATACCTGGTGGAGCGTCTGGTGTACAAACACGCAGCCATTGACGATAGCCTCCCGGTGAGATGGTGGCTGGGGCAGTTTATCATAGACGACGGGCATGTAGTCTGGAACCTTGTAGTTTTGTTTCTCCAGGTCCATCTTGCTGGTGAACTCCTTACCTACTTGGTACAGGGCCTCTGTGGACCAGTCTCCAAACCAGTTCAGCACACACCTAACAAAAAGAAGGTTTTTCAGTTACGTGAGGAATAGGGTGTATTCCCTGCATCTTATTGATAGAATCAGCTCCAGTAACTCCATCACAGTTTCCATACCTGTTGAAGAGGGCAGGAGATGTGGCAGCCCTGTCCTTTAGGCCCTCTGACGATGGGTTCATGGTGAAAACAACATGGAGGTTCCTGATAACTTGGCTGGTGAACCACTTGTACAGCTCCTCGTGTGTGTCGAGCATCAGGCCTTCTTTCTGGGCTCCCTCCTTGCACTGAGTCATCAGGGTGGCGTATTCATCTCCCTCAAACAGACCAGGAACCTACAAAGAGGAGATGACATTCACATGAAGAACAAGACAACCTAAACAGACATCATAGGAAACTGAAAAACAGCCTAGTCATCTTGTTCACAATGAGTGATGTACAAAAGAACATGAGAAGGTACCTCTCCATTGGCCAACAGTGTGTTCATTCTCTCAAGGAAACCAGAATCCAGCACATTGGATTCATCCATGATGAAGGCAATCTTCTCATTCTTACAACCCGAGCGACGCAGCACCGTACGCAGGTCCTCATCAAAGTCCTCTCCAGTGTACTTCCTGTGAACCTGAAAACACATCAAAATCAATGAATGCAGAATAACACCTGTTATAAATGGGCCACAGCATCTTCACACGTTGTACCAACCTTGATCTGGTACACACTCAGTCCATTCATCCAGGCCACAAAACGAGACAGAGTTGTCTTCCCTGCCCCGCTCACACCGATCAACAGGAGATGGCCCTGAGGCTGACGGAAAATTCTGGAGTAGGAAACACAATTTTAATACTTATACCACCAAAGCTATTTCAAACCTGTAATTTAGATATGAAGTAGCTCAGAAGCCAGGAGAGGAAAAAGATGTTGCTCACCGATCAATTCTGAGGACATGGTCCAGGACCTCATTGAAGAGCACCAGAGGGACATCGAGCTCCTCTTCATAGAAGACTTTCAGACGGGCCTTCACATAGTCCCTCAGCTCCTCCTGCTCCACTGGGATATAGTCCTGCAGCAACAAACAACACTCATGAATATGGACATACAATTGCACTTTTGATTGTTAAGCCTGACATAATTAATGTATGGGAAATGCTGCATGAACAACCTTGTCCTAGCGTGACCGCCCTGTTTCTAGTTTACCTTGGAGAGCCAGTTGCTGTAGAGGATTGGCCTGTTGAGAGCCTTCTCCTTATCAATGTTGGGGAAGTGTTTGAGTGAAACCGTGTCAATGTTTTCATCTGTCCACCTTCTCTCTTCATCATCAACCAGCCTGGGTAAAGAATTTTATCAATAGGTGCCAATCTTTAATTCCGTTACTGTATTTATGTATTAGAGTAAATACAAATATTCTCTTAAGTGTTAAAACTAAATCAAAAACTCACCTGTCCTGGAACAGACGGAGAGCCTCATGGGCCCAGATGCGGATGAGCCCCTCTACAGGCAGAGTCTCAAGTGGTCGAAGGGCTTCGAATATGCCCCTCACCCAACGGGTCATTTCTCTGGGGGAGTATATGTAGTGAGGTTGGGTGTCCTGGGTGAAACGCTCCTGAAATAAAAAAGCGATTCAAGATTAAACAAAATGACAACCAAGTGTCTAGTAAATTATCTTTAGTAAACCAGATGTCTATGGGACTTTTGGCTTGATACCTGAGACATGGTGTAGAACTCAACCATGGCAGCAGTCAGAGGCTCTGCATAGGTACGCAGAGAAGGGATGAGGCGCAGCATAGCGCGGTTGAAGGTTCCATAAATCTGGGTTAGAGAAGCTGGGCCAGGGTAGTCCACATACACCACAGGAACGTGACGTAGGAACCTAGAGAAAGTATTGCCCGGCACGGTCAATATTATGTCAGTTCATCTACAATATTTACTGATCTTAATTTGAGTGTTTTTTGTTGTTCTTCTTGTGGCTGTAATCAGCTCCAAGGTCTAAGTACCTGTGTGTGAGAGGCTTTCTGCCAGGGTCTGTGGGGGGATTACAGGCTCCAACAAACTGGATCCTCTCCAGTTTGACCCACGTCTGGTCTGAAGTACGGTAGAAACCTCCATGTTCCACCATCTGGAAAAGAAACAGTATGTTTGAATTACAATTTCATAAACCAGGAATAATGTCGATGTCTTTATTTCAGATTGTGCAGTTCAATAAAATGAACATGTTTCTGAAAGTGCAAGAAGGAGAATTGGAAATTTCAGGTTTGAAATAACTAATCATACCTGTCTGATGAAAGAGATCACTCTCTGTGTGCCATACTTGTCCATGTCTGGCAGATTGATCTCATCACAGAACAACACCAGCCACTTGCCCAGCTGGACAGGGGCGAGGACGACACCGTTAGGAGTGCGACGGTACTCGCAGTAATGGTCAAAGGTCTTCAGCAGGAGCTCTGGGGTGGTGGCACTTGAGAAGTTCAGACCCACAACCTGGTGAAGTGAAAGAAGGAAGTGAGGAAATTAAAGCCCAGTTTACTGAAATTCAGTTCACAATTTGCTTAACAGCAATGCACATAATTGTCTAACAAAACTTTCTAGGACACGTAAGGTCTTTTGGATCGATTCCATTTACTACAATGGTGTAAAAAAGAGAAGTCATTAGCTTCACAGCCAGGTTAATTGATATATAAATGTACTATCTTTCTTAAAACGATTGCTCTATTCTCACCTCCATGTCAGGTAACGCTCTGAGTGCACTAAACAGAGTCATGGTCTTTCCAGAGCCAGGAGGTCCACACAGCACCAGTGGTTTGTGCTCTGCCAGCCATGTGTAAAGTAAAGCCTCGTGGCGAACGGTGTCCAGGGTGGGAACCACAACATCAGGAGACGCCACCTTATGAGTCTCGACTTCAATCTGGGGTACCTTGCCCTGCCAGGACTGCCACTCCCCTGAGATGCAAACCTACATGACACAAAGAACAACATGACAGTCACTGACATCCCAACACTGCAAGTTTTTGATATGCTGTATGTATCGGCACTTAATGAAAGCTAAATATTTAAAATTTACTCAAGGCTATACCTCGTAGTCAATGATAGGAATATTGGGAGCAGCAGGGAGGGGGACAGTGGTGATGCGACGAATGTATTCTCCAAGCTCAGCCCTCATCTTCAGCCTTCCGTCACCAGAGAAGGACCACAGAACAGCATATATCAAATATTTCTGTAGAAAGAAATAAAGATAATCAAGTTGAAAAAAATGCTTATATTTTTCAGTGACTAGGATTACATAATTGTGCTTCTGCTGGCCATATGATAGCAGACAAGTACCTGCATGTATTTTTCCAGCTGATCAATGGGCATGGGAAAGTCCGGATGGTTGTTGTTGTAGAGCGCCACATTACGGCAGGCCTGGTGCAGCATTGAGAAGAGGGAACCCAAGCATCGCAAGCGGGTGAAGTCCATGATGTGCTCCATCTTAGAGGCGTGCTCTAAGGCCTTGATCACCAGGCCTGTGGAGGTGAAGTAAGGCTGCAGGACAGCTGCAGCATCACGCTGGATCTGGTGTAAAACATGCAATGAAGATGAATCCTACTGTTCTTGTATTGCCTTTCGCTCATTGAGTAAATTCTTCATTTTAATCACCTGGAGCATCGGAGATGCAGTCTCTTCTTCATCATCCGTACCCTTCCTCAGGCGCTGAGCTTCGTCCTCTCCCTCATCCAACGGGATGCTACGCATGCGAGCCAGGAAGTTGTTGAAGATCATGTCGGTGCTGAGGACGTCCTCACTAAACCACACCATGCCACAGCGAGAGACAGTGGCCAGGGTGGCGTACTTCAGGTCTTGTACTTCAAACATTACACGCACCTAGAAAGAGAGAGAATACTAGTTAACATTAAGCATGTTTCCTCCAAGTAAGACAAAAACAATGTGTTTGAAATGTGCTGCTCTTACATTTGGTGGTAAGCTGAGACGCTCTCCATTGGGCAGGGTGAGCAGCTTGTTGTCATCCAGGACCGAGTTGAGATTTTCAACCCACTCAGGGTCAACATCACCATCAAAGATGATCCACTGACGTTTTTGTAGTTCACCTCGAACATTGTCAATAATTCTGAAATGAAAATTCCAATATATTTATATAAATATACATCCTTAACAAGAAATGAACCCAGTTGCTTTGCCCCACTGACAACGACGTGTTACAGAACTCACTTCCTGAGGATGTGTGTGAACAAGCCATCTGTCCATTCACGAGTGTTGGGGTCCAGGGTTCCATACAGGTGGTCCTTGCTGATAGCCTTGGGATCAATTATGTGAGCCACACCTTCAACACCCTCAAGTCTCTCCAGGGCTTTGAGCAGCACACGCCATGCCATGGTCTTTCCACTGCCTGAAGGTCCAACCATCATCAGACCATGATTGATTTGTGTGATCTGGTACAGCTGGAGAACCTGGGAAGGAATGAGAACACACTTAAGTATTAAAGTACACAAATGAGCCAAAAACTAAGGACAGGTAGCTCACTATTTCTGGGCACACTCAGCAGCGCATATGCTGACTCCATTAAAGTTACAAACCTTCTCCACCCATACGCTTCCAACATCATCGCCGTCTCCATAAGTGAGGTACATCTCCCCACACACTTTCTTCAGCTCCTCCCTTAAAGCGGTCATCTCTCCACGGTGGTACTGGACCCCAGGGAAGACATCCGACAGCAGGCTGAAAAGCAGGGGGATGTCTTCTGCCACAAGCTTGGGAACCATTGTCTCGCACACACTCTGGATTAGGATCTGCAGTTAACAAGCCATGGACCGAGTTGAATAACTGTTCAGGCTCCTCAAAGATCATGCATACCTGAAACCAGCATGCTAAATCTGACAATACTAAGAAATGAAATAATACAGAAAATTCATTCCTCAGTTTTCCATACCTCCTGTTCCGGCAGGTTCTCGGCGATTTCATTCTCATCCACAACCTCTCCTCGCTCAAGTTTCTCTTTCTTGATCTTCTGGATGCGCTCACGCTTGACATTGCCAGCACTGATCAGCACACTCTTGAGAGCTCGGAGTCCAAAATCGTAGTGACTCTGGGACGAGAGCTGCTCGTCACAAAGCCTGAAACAGAGGCAAGAAAATTCAGAGAAGACCTCTAAAAATCATTTCAAAGCTGGCTACATTTTTAGCATCGCCTACTTGAAGAAGGGTACAATCTTCTTGGCAAGAATCTCGGCCGTGCGAAAACCTTGAGAGTACAGCATGACCTGTGCAATAAGCTGGCGGTCGGGCTTGGTCATGGCCAAGCTGCGGAACAGCTTCTTCAGATTGTCGGGCAAATTGGAGCGGCCAGCATAGCCAGGATTCATGGTGATGAAGATGGCCATGTCTGGACTGACCTTCACCTGCTTGTTCAGGAGCTCTGTGGTGACTGGCACACCTAAGTGGGTGAAAGACAAGAAGTTATTTCTGAAGCAATTAACACATAAAATTTAAAAAGTGGCAATGAATAAAATGATGTCCTGAACATTTTCAAATGTTCTGATTGTGTGCCTTTTTTCATATAGAAAACAGTTAAATCGTTCTAAGAAAGTAGCACTATAGTTTTCCACACGTATGATACATACTCCTGTCTCTGTTGGGGTTGCTGTGCTCTCTTAAAGCCACTTGGATGTATTGGACCTGCTGAGAAACAGCAGACAGCATTCTCTCCTCCAGACGGTTGAACTCATCAAAGCAGCCCCACGCTCCCACCTGACACAGACCCACGAAGATCCGACCCATTGCCTACAAGAAAAGACATACGCAAGTTAAAAAAGCAATATGAAACAACTACATCCATAAAATTAAAGAATTGATGAAATAAACAGAAAACAAGAAGTTTCAATGCAGTTATGTACCTGGAAATCAAATGTCTCATCACAGTTGAAGACCAGGACAAAGCGTCCCAGCTGGTGACCAAGAGCTTTCACTGACTCCGTTTTCCCAGTGCCGGCGGGACCTAATTGGAAAATAACACCATTATGCTCATGTCGGATGGATAAAAAGTGAAATTGAACATTTTAAAATAACGTCTGTACCAAATGGTGACCCTCCAAGGCGGGCCTCCAGAGCCTGGGTCATGGTGAGATAGCAGCGGTCGGTAAGTGGGGTCTGGACCAGCTTGTCCTGAACACCCAAGTACTCAAAGCCATAGTTGAACTTGGCATTGGCCATCTGAATGGACAGCTGCTGCAGGACATCTGTCTGTTTGGGGTCAAAATAGAAGCGCATCTGGCTAAGCCACTCAAAGGACTTGGGGTTGTCGATCTTGTTCTTGATCAGAGTCCTGGTCACGTCACGTTGGTGCACCAGCTCAGTGATCTAAGATAGAGCAGAAGAGGAATTTTACAATCTTTCTGGAAATGCCGTATATTCTTAATCAATGTTGACTTTAAATCCATCTAACCAGATGCTCCAGTTTCCTCCTACGGAGTGGAGGTTGTTCCATCAGCACAGTGTCGGCCAACACGTTGAGGGTGGCCTCCACATTTGATTGCACTCCGAGCATAGGAGTCATGTCCCCACCGCCAGAGATGGTGGTCAAGGCATTCTCTACATTCTCAGACCAGGCAATCTGAGTGGACAAGACCACCAACTGGGCCTGTGAAGAGGGGAACCCGATCAAGCAAAATCCCATTAACAAATTTACTCTTCTCCATACACGCTAGACCAATTTTTGATGGGAAAAAAATCTTTCTGGTGCCAACCTGATAACGATCAATCCAGGTGATGTACTGATTCAGGTCAACGGCTGTGCCCTTGTTGAAGGATGTCACTTCAGTGACAGACTCCGCCAGGAGTTTGGCCAGTGTCACCCTCATCTCCTTCTCCACCAGCGTGAGCCACTCATTGATCTTTGGGTGCTCTGTGATGGAGACTGGTGTCTTGTAGAGAATCTCTTCACCCTCGCGGGAGGAGATTCCCAGCACCACGGTGTTGTCCTCATTAAGGAGAATGCTGGAGACACCAGCAAACATCTTTTTGAAGTGCTTTTGCAGTTTGGCCACATTCTTGCTGTTGCCGATGATTTCAAGCAGGTCCTCGTCTCCCACAAAGTAGAACCTGGAAACCAAAAGTGTAACGGCTCAATTAATGTTGAATTGGGGAGAAATAATCCAGATACTATTTTAGTGTGTGTGTGTGTGTGTGTCTGTATGTGCATTGATTCTTGCTCTTCTTACCTTGGGAATGAGGACCTTTCTCTTTCCAGGTATTCTCCAAGAGCCTTCTGAATTTTTCCCAGAAGATCAGCTAGTCGCTCCAGAGACCTTTGCACTCCCTGTATGTTCAGCACATCCATCACCAGGGGAGACTTTGACACCTTCTTCATCAGGGCCAAGAACTCTGTGCTGATACTGGGAAATAAAGACCAAGACTAATTAATGTTGGTTTGAATGGAAAACATATAAAGCAACCACGTTCAAATTCCCTGTTTACCTCTGGAACCTCTGAGTTTCTACAGGCAGCAGATGTTTGATGTCGGCGCTGCCAGTGAAGATTCCTTCCAGATAGACCCAGCGACGCTGGACATCAATCCAAACATCAAACAGCGCCATGATGCGATTCAACTTGTCCTCCCAGCTGAGGGCATCCTCTTCAAAGACCTGGATTAAAAACAAGAGCGGGAACGGAGTGTAGACGCAGTGAAGACAAGGAAATCTTAACTACTTTCTAAAGACTACACTTCTAAAATTCTGTTTACCTTGTAGTATGGAGACAACTTCATGGCAGACACACTGTTGATGTGTTCTTTGACTTTGTTGAAGAGGTCGTCCCAACCTCTGATCAGGCGACACTTGTTCTGGTAGTTCACCAAGTCCAACTCATACGAGTTCCACACTTCACGGATCTGAGGGTCAAAAATTAAGGAATTGTTTAAGTTCTACATAGAGCCAATTAAAATTATCTTGATTAACAGATAAACAGGATTCAAAGTTTGATGGTCATGACCCCAGTGCGTCATCTTTTAAGATCCTTCCTTTACCTGTTTGAGGAATTCCTCCAAAGCCATTTCTCCCTGGGCTACCAGTAGGACATCCTTCACAACCATCTCGTTCTTCTGCAGATCCACATCCCAGATCTGTCCCAGAGTCAGCTCTGAGAGTACCCAGTTCACATGCAAACGCTTCATCAACTGCTTCCAGTGGCGGTCCTTAAGAGCCTCTGACTTCAGCTCGATCACCAACATGTTGACCTGATGGGAGCAAGGAATCAGAAATGAATTTAAGAAATAGCTTTTGTGCTTTCTAAAGAGTCAACCATTTGGCTGAGGGAAAAGAAATCGCCTGACCTTGAGGTATCCCTTAAGCAGCCTCTGGACGTACTCGTATGAGGCATACTGTCGCAGTCTTGCTTGGAAATTCTTCAGCTGGTTTAGAAGGGCATCCAAACTCTGGCGCAGCTATGAACACAAAACACCAAAGCAATGAAAAGCTATGTACTAAAACTATCACATTGAAAAGACTGAATGTTTTGAATGACTAAGGAATTGTTACCTTGCGGGGTTGCACAGACACCCATGGCTGCTCTTTCATCTGGTCGATCTGCTCCCAGACCTTCGACAGCTCTGACCAAACCTCCTTCAGGTCATGCAGCTCCTCTAGTGCCACCTTAAGGTCATAACAAAGACAACATGAGGCAAGAAATACATGTTTTTAGAGCATGAGCAAAGTTTGGACACACCTTATCATGCTTAAGTATTGTATTGTAGCATCAGTGTTTTTGTAACATCTATAAAGGCTGAGATGACGGCTATTTTTTCATTGACCAACTTCAATTCCTCATGTAGGTGTCTGTTAGACATTTCCTGTGTCTTCAGTGCTTTGTGACGTTACCTGCACCCTCTCCTCACTGCCACTGAGCAGGCCGACGTCAGTGAGCTCCAGGGCTTCTTTTGCTCGAGCACATTTCTCCCTTTCATCCTTCAGACGGCTGAAGTTGCCCTCGTAGATGGTTAGAGACTGAAGGGCCTCCTCTGGACGCAGGTTACCCTGGAGAAACAAGATACAAAATTAGACAACAGAAGCACACACACACACACACACACACACACACACACACACACACCAGACAATTTGTTTTCAATAAAAATGTTTAAAACCACTTAATATTCTGGACAAATATTATTTGAATTCAGCCATTATCAGTAATAACTGATACGCCCACATTAAGTAGAGACCACTGGTGATTATACTGTCATATGTTTTTTATCTTTATATTAATGATTTATTCTTCTTACAGCAACAGGTTTGGTCTTCTCCCAGTCATTGAGCAGGTCAGTAGTGCGGTTTTCCACAGCTTTGTCCTCCTGGACAATCTTCATCTGCAGGTTGGCCACCTGCTGCTGGATTGCGCTATCCTTACGCTTCATGATGTCACTGAAGGCACCCCATTCGCCTTCAATGTTGTCAATGTAGAGCCAAGATGGTGGGAACTGGAATCTCTGCTTTTCCAGTAAACGCTGTCCATTCCGGAATAACTTTGGGTGAAAAGAGGGATAATCTAATTAGAGCACTAAATTGTTTTTCTTTATGCATGTAGTGATAAGGAGGAAATGGCAGGGAAAAAAAAGGTTGTGAATGTTCTGAAGAACTTACATCAACATTTTTCTCAAACTGCTTAATCTTGCGCTTCAAGGTCTGGACATATGTGATGAAGTTGACAGCATCTGAGGTGCTAGCAGTGTCAACAGAATGTTGCTCCAATTCTTGACGGGACTGTTAAGGAAAGAGAAACTAAAACTTTATACGGGACAAAAATCGATCTCAAAGTAATGAGCATCACTACAAAATAGATATTGTTGGTTGAATGACATATTTGACTACAATATGCTTTACCTTGGAGATCTGGGCATGGAAATCCTGCATGTTTTGGCCAAGCATCTGACCAAACTTGCTGAGCACTTCTTTGTGCCAGGAGTCATACTTCAAGTTCACCTTGGACTGGACCTGTTCAAGTAAAGGATCGTAGCCATGCATTCACTACAAAGTTACAGCAGCAAAAAAAAAAACAACAACCCACAAATACTGTATTGAAATTAAACTTAGATTATTGAGACCAAGCACCTACCTGAAACTACAATAAGGTTTTATTTTGCTTTTATTCTTGACAGATTACTCATTATAAGGCAATGTTGTTGAAGAAATACCATTCTAATTACCCCAGTAAGAATTTTATCCTGTTTTCACCTTGCCATAGTCAATGACCACTGGTCCAAACTCCTTCCGTGTCTCGGCATTATCAAAGGTTCCGCGTGCTTTGCGAATCTGGACCAGCAGCGCCTGCCACTTGGTGAGATCTTCACCCAAACGATTGTAGATGTTCTCCGCTTGCATATCCCACAAGCACTGGTACTGCAACCACACCTGAAAGGGGACGATAAAGAAGAGATGATATTCATTGTATTCATTACATTCCTCAAACAAAGCAATTTAATCTGCATTGAAAAATATTGCTACACATTTTTTTGCTGTTCTAAAGCGATGACTCTTACCTTGACGTACTGCTCTACCTCAGTTACAATGTCTTCCACTGCATTGTAGGCCTCCTCTAAGGCTGCAGGGCCGTCTGGCATCCTGGTCAAGGCATTTCTGTAAAACTTCTCCTCCTCTGACAACTCGTAGTGAACTCCCACCTGAAGGGACAGATTATTTTAGATCAGGATATAAAATCCATCATCTGTCTGTATTTTGTATCCGAACTGGAATAAAATTAAATTTATATTAAAATTTATTGGACTTTTTTTTATTTTGTCAATATCAAAAACATTCTTCCATGTATTGTCATCATGGTTATTTGCAGTGGAAATCAGAGCCACATTAGTTAAACTATTCATTCATCCCTACCTGGTATCTCTGACTCTGGATTCTTGGAAGGGAAAGTATGACCATCTTCCAGGAGAACATCTCCTGATAGAGCTTGTAGCGGCAGTCTTCTATTGGAGGGTTCAAGTAGATGACCTGGTTTGTGATCCTAAGCTCATGAATAACATTCTGGGAAAAGAAAATAATGAAACTGTTATTCAGCTGTGTCCAAGACATTAAAGTCTAGTCAGCAGTGTATAATCCCTGAGACATAAGAAAACAAATTGTCACTACGTTCACAACGTCTACCTTGATCTTGGGCTCCCCGCCAGGTTTATGGCTCACTTGTGGAGCCTCTGTGTCCATGTCCACATCAGCTTTGTCCTCTACCTGTCCACGGAGCACCTGTGTCCAGGCCTTAAGACCAGCTTGCAGACGCACCCCCAGGATCCGTTCAATCTATTGAAGCAAAATAAAAACCAATCCGATTAGACAGACACACAAACTTAAGAATTGTAGGATGACATGTTTGTGTCTGGATGTTCTGTTGTGCCAACCTCAATGTCGAGCTTGTTGACCCAGATAGGCAGGTTGGAGTAAGAGTGGAGATTGAGGTCATCCACGGCCTTCTGGACTCGGTTGAGGATGTCAGAGAAGGTCTTGTGATCGAACATGCAAGTGTCCAAAGAACGAACCTCAAGATCAATTTTCTCCTCAATCAGTAAGAGGTCATCCACCTGGAATACAACATACAGTAGAACATATTAGATTTGCTGTTTTGGTACAAAAACGTGTACTTGTGCAGGGTGTATGTAACCACTTAACAGTTCCCTGACCTTTTCTTGGAAGTTGAAGACTGTCTCAGCTAGCCTCTGAACATAGGGGTCGAGTTTGTAGGACTCCCACACCAGGGTAATGCCTTCTGTGATGAGGGCCTGAACTTCCTTCTTTAGCCCAGCCACCAGCAGGGAGATGGAGGACCTCTCCTCCACCTTCTCACACGTACGCTCATATGTGCGTACACTCTCGATCAGCGAGATGGCAAATGGGTACAGCTGATTAGCTTGGTGGGCTTTGTTGACAATGGCCAGAGGAACACGGAAGCTTAACCACTTGAGGTTGCGGACCTCCTTGGACAAGGTGATGATCTCTGGGAGGAAGTTGACTTTAAGCTTGAGCATGTTTCCTGTGCGTCCACGGGCACGAGTACTCTCGATTGTGAAGATGCGTCCAGACACACCAAGGTTACGCTGCTGCACCTGATTCACAAAACAAATGGTTAACAAACAGTTAAGCCATAAAGAGTTTATCAAAACAAAGATTACATCTTTCCTGAGCTCTGAGAGCTCTCTGTCTATTAACAGTGTGTACCTTGCGAGCCCAGTCATCAAATATCTCTTGAGTGTTGAGCTTAGCCCTGAAGCTGTCCCCATCCTGCTTCAGCTTCAGTCCCTCCACGTGGTTCTCCCAGCCTTTACCCAAAACATCCTCCACTCTCTTCATGTACGCAGTCAGCTGACGGTCAATCTGCTTGGCCCAGATGATGGACCCAGAAACAGGCGGCAAGTCTCTGACATGACTCATTTTGCAGGCCTGACTCTGAGGATACTGCACTTTGAATTTGTCGTGCAGTGACTCAATGTCATCTTTCACACGCTGAATGAGCTGCGTCTGATATTCCCTGATGGCACCTCGGATGTGAGGACGCACAAAGAGGGCATTGAAGCGGGAGAAGATGCGGAACATCTCATTGGCATTCTTGGCAGTACCCAGTTGGTCGCGAAGGCGGGCAGTGATTCGGGTCTCCACGCGGTCGATACGATCGTCGTAGCGTTTCATCGCAGCTTCCCAGGCTTCCATGCCTTCCTTAGATACATCCAGGCCATCAACCTCTTTGACGTTCTCGTATGCCAGGTTAACCTCCTCAATAGCGTTTGCATCGGCAGCGTCGAAGAGAACTCCAGCTACCTTCATGTCTTGAGGTTCGACTGTCTCTCCCTGGGCATGCTGTGGGACAGCAGACACCTGGAAGTAAAAGCAAATATTAAACATTAGCCCACTCTTTAAAAAATGTTCATATAGGTTGTCACAAAAACATCGTTGTGATAAGTGAATAACAAGAAGATTTCCAGGCTGAATGCAGGCCATTGTGTCAATGCAACTTTACCTGAGGCCTCAGCACACGAACAATGACAGCCCTCAGCTGCTCGTGCTGCCTTCTGAAACGCCTCATGTGATCCAGACGCGACTGGAGCTTCCTGTGAGCCGGGCTCAAACGCCACACCATCTTCAGGTTCTCCTCTCTCTTTCTCTTCACAATGTCCCTCAGAAGCACCTGCAGTTTCTCATACTCATCCTCCCAGGTCTGAAACACCTCAAAACATGCCACCATCACCTGCACAGAGAAGTGCAGAAAAATGGGTTTAGGAAGAGGTATAACATTTTTAGAAGCTTAAGTGAGCTTGTAATGGGGACAAAGATGTAACAGGCTCTAGCTTTTCCCTCAGAAGCAACCAACCTTTTCAAATTCCTCGTAGGCAACATGCATGAGTTTCCTAGTGCCCAAAACCTTGAGAAGCTGAGAACTCAAGTCCCTGGAGATGGCTTCCACCAGACGCAATGCTCTCTGGATAGGGTACTTGGTGTTCCTAATCTTCTTCAAGTGAGTGAATATTGCCATCAGAGCCTGGCGAATCTTATCGAGCTCAGAAGCAGAGAGGAGGTCATTGAGAGGGAAGTCCTTCATCAGAGGATTGTAGTCATTGACAGTCTCCACTGCCTGTTTCAGACCTGTAAGAAGCAGGGCCGGGACAAAAACGTCATCATATTGTAGCCAAACATTTGCCAGTGAAGACAGAAGTAGTTAACTGGTTTACACTCACCAGTGTCAGTGTCAAAGCTGACAGTAGCATGGAAACGTTTGCCATGTTTCAGAATGTCCAGCGTGAGCAGAACCTCGGGGCTCTCTCTCTTCTCCTGGATCCTGTTGAGGGCTCTCTCCAGATTCAGCCAGAAACTGATCTCCTGCAATGCTGTTCCGGAGGCCGGGTCACGATCAAGCTTTGTCACCTGATGGAAAAGTTGGAGACAAATTAAGAAGTGACTATAGATATATTTTTTCCTGTACACCTAACATAATAGGGGAATGCCTGTTACTTTTTGAATTTCCCTGATCCAGCGGTTGACTCCAGATTGTAGCTGGTTAAGGAATGTTGGATCCTCCACTTTGTCGCCAAAGTCAGTGACCTTGGGCTTGTCTCCACGCTCGTAGCACTGCTTAGCGATGTTTGTGATGATGGGGTGGATAAGAAGGCTGATCTCAGGAATCTCAATGTTCTGCTGCAAGTGGAGAAGGCCCATCTCCAACTCAGCAATCTTTTTCTCCACTGAGGGAGCCATCTTATCCCCGTCTCTAGAGGGTTAGGACACAGATGATTGTGCAGCTGAGTCTTCCATTAATGTGACAATATTCTTCCTCACCAATTTAATTAAGACAGGAAGTTTTAGCAAAATTGGACCCATTTTGAGCATTACCTGTCTGCTTTGCCAGACTCCCGGATGTAGGACTTGAAGAAAGGTGCAACAGCATTGCTAATGAAAGAGTGAAGCGTCTCATAGGGAGAATCTTCACTCAACGTCAGAACTCGAACCTGGGTTGATATGGGCTTGTCTGCATCTATGACGCCAGTCCTCTTGATCAGAGCCAAACTGCAGAAAAAAAAAAAAAAGATGAAATCATTCATTGATCATACGAAGTGTGATGCAGTAAACTAAAACATGCTTGAATTAATCAGCTAATCCAGAAGTAAATCACATGGTATGGTAAATAAAGTGTATTACAGTGATCACTTACCTGTTGGACTTGACACCATAGTGTATGTCAATGCTGATGTTGTAAGTGATGCACTCTCTCTCTTCCTCTCCTTCATCTCCAACATCCTCTGTGTGAAGATTAAATAAAATGTGATTCTTATCTAAAAATACATTTACACATAAACACACATTCAAGAAACAACATCATTCAAATAGCCCATCTTATTCACTTAACAGTGAATACTTACAAATGTAATGTTCTACATTCAAACCAAGTCAATGATATTCTGTGTTAACAGGTAAGATGTTTGGCACCATCATGTGCTCAATGCTAAAGCATGGATGTGTTGAACCTCGGTACGGCAGAGAATCAAACCTACAAGCCAAGTCGGTCAAAAGCAGTATTTAAGGATCAAGGTTCAGTTGTCACAAAACCCAGGTTTAACTTGAGGAAGAAACTGAAGACAATAAGTTCATTGACACATTCATGCTCACATGATAAAACCCAAAGATAGTCTATAAAGCATGACTTGTTATTTCAAAGAATTAATTCAGCAGGTTTTGGAGAATGTGCTGTTATACTGCACAAAAGAGATGCTTTACATTCAAGTTTGAGTTTGCTTATCCGTTTTAATTGAAAGGTGTTCAGGTCAGTGCTTGAATACAAGTACAAGGAGAAGAAACATTTCTCGTTTGAATGTTTATGATTAGATGGTTGTCTCAGGTTTTCCTTAAAACTGAAATGTGGATTTGTGAAAGGCATTAAAGCAATGTTTTGCTTCACAATTTCAGCAACACTTCAAATGTTTGAGTCTCTCGCTAAGATGGCTAAATTTGTTTTTTGTTTCCTTTCAAATCTGAACTGGATTTAAATATGAAAGTAGGCGTCGGGAAGCGGCGAGGTTTTTGCGTCACATTCAATATGCTCCCATATGCAGATCAGTGAACCAAAAATTTGATTTGGATCTATTTTCATGGGTTTCCTTGTTTACCGGTAGCTCTGTCCCATCCATTCAGCGTGTCTCGTGACGTCACCAGTCCCGTGATCAAACAGTCATGGATGGAAATGGAAAGGTAATTCTACATTTAGCATTTTGTTGGATGTAAAAAATATTAACCAACTCACACAGAGATATTTGCGTTAGTAACGAAAGGAACAGATGCTGATATTTGTTTATGTCACTTTAATTACAGACAACACCGACTGGTGTCGGGCTGACCAGCTTGTTGCCTGCGTTAAATAAAGTCTACCTTTGAGTGCACTTCTTTCAACAAGGATGGTGTGAATTTGGGGATCCGCCAGAAATTTCCTCATCTGCTCCACGGCGCTCTTCTCCTCCAGGGCGGTTTCCAATGAGGACGAGGCCTCGCCGCCATCTTCCAGGAGCAGCGGTACCAATTTTCTCATATGCTTCTGCAGCACCGAGGTATCAGCGACTGTCTGAACTGCCGATACCTCCATGGTACCGGAGTTTTCTTCCGTACCCCCGCCGTCAGACATGCTTAAAGAGCAGCCAACGACGGACGGGTGGGGTGTCAAAGTGAACAAAGACTGTCTGCAATGCCGACTGGGCTGGGTAGACACCGACTGCCGCTGTCAAAACTGCGCAACCCATACGTCAGATTTATTTTCGCAATGAGTTGTGGGACTTGTAGTTCAACAGGGATATTACTTCAGGGGAATACGCCATCTTAAAACTACAATTCCCACAGCTCGGTGAAAAGATTGATTTTTTCCTCTTGTGCTTTTACTATGTTTGGGCAGACAGGGGGCGAAAGGGAGTTTTCTCCAATGATGCAGCATAAAAAAAGCATTGACAACAGTATAGCTCTTATATTTTCATATTTTAAATTGTGTTTGTAATGTCTGTACATGTCTATGAACCGTAACGTCCCATACGATTCTTGGACAAGAATCTCGACTTTCCTTTGCCATTAAATTCTAACCTCGAATCTACATAATCTAAATTACAATCACTGAATTTTGTTTATCCTAAATTTCGGAGAGAATCCGATCATATTAACGTTTAATGCAATAATTAACTCTTGAAAAACGTGTTTTATACACTCTATTTTTCTGAATTAGACACATTAACTTAGAAAATTCCTCAATTCATAAAAATAAGATTTTTCTCAAGTAAATTACGTTTCCATCACTGGAGGTGTTTTATTGAATAAATAAGAACATGAAGAAATATCTCAGTACACAGAAGACACGTTTGCAAAATGTGTACACCATATTCCCAAGATTAAAAAGCACTGTACCCCAACATTTCACTTTATCTCATAATTTCCAAAACAAGCCACACATTTAACTTGAGTGTATTTTCTTATGGCTTTAACATCTTTACTAAGCTAAAATAGGGAGTCACCTTTTGTGAATGCACAAATGTAATTCACTGAGTATTACAAGCCTGAGAGAAATTTCCCATCCTTTTCAAGTGTCACAGAACAGCACGAATTAAATAAACAGAAGCACATATATGGCAGTAACTTTTGTCCAGGAAATATCAGCCTGCACAAAATGCATTTCAATTCTATCATCTTATTTACCCCTGAAGAATCATAGCAGATGACTTACCATGGCACCAGACAGAAAATAGGTATATTTACAGCAGAATTAGCATACGTCAGTAAGTGATGCACTCTCTCTCTTCCTCTCTTGGCTTATGAGTAAAGACACATCTGTAAGGATCACTTATATCTGAGATACTAACAAGAGACACCTGTTATATTCTATGAGTAATGAATGGGAACTAACATTGCAGTGTTGTTGCACATGCACCCATATAGGAAGTAATCCAATAGAATTCACAAAGACAATTACCATTTGTTTAAAGACCAAACTCAGATTTCCATTCCTGCAGAACTAAAACTACACCAGGCCATTTCTGCACCTGAAGGAACGTCTTCATGCATCTCATGTGGTTTCAGTTCACTGGGTGGATTCTGACTCTGCTCGTCTTTTTGTTATACTTTTAGTAAAATGGTGGGAAAAATTTGTGTTTTTTGAATAGAGTAGAGAAATAAATACAACCATGATCACTCAGTCATCATCAGGAAACTTGAATTTAGCATAGACAATGAGCATGACTATGGACATGACAAAACACAATGAACCAATCACGAGGTACGCAATTCCAAGGAACTCATTCTTGCCACCCATCCAGGACACGTTGCTTAGCACCACCTTCTTTCTCCCATCAAAGCTCAGAACAGGATAATCTGGGGGAGAAAAGTTAAGGAAATATAGCAAAAATAGAAACAAAGACGAATTAAAAAAGTGGATTAAGACAGGTTTGCTTAGCCTAGTTGACTTCAAATCATATACAGATGACACCACAGGCAGATGTGATTGTATTTTTTTCTGCAACCATTAACTTCCATTCAATTAAATGTAATATCAAAATTAGACTTCAAAACGCAAAAAGTAAATTTATTGTTATCATTCGCCACACCAAGGTTGTTAAGTTTCCCCCTATTTCCATTGCTTTTTATATTTATCAGTTGGGTTACACAAAAACTACATTAAACAAAAGAATGGATCCTATTATACTGTATGTATATATGTTGACAGCCAGCCCCTATTCAAGAGTGGAAACAGGGGGATATGCTAAGCTAGTATATTGATGTACAAAGTAATCTTTTAAATTTTAAAAGACAATGCTCACAAAATGTAGGCTGCTGTGGATCAGATTAAACTAAACAAAAAAACTAAAGGGTCAATATTCTATTAACTGATTTTGAAAGTATAGTTAGCCGCCAACAAAAAATACAGCCAAAATGTTTTGATTTACCATGACGATGGGAAAACAAACACAAATGTCAGCATTTACATTTAGTATAGTAAGTGGCTTTTAGTAACATAAAAATGCTTAAACTACTGACATAAGCCTTTGCAAGCTTCAGGTATTGCATATTGGATTAATTATTGGATTAATTCTTTGCAATTCTTTATCTACCTACATCAAAAAACATTCTCATTTCTTTAATCATTTGAGGAATGCTCAATTCATTGTGTTCATTCTGCCCAGGTAACAGCAACGCCACACCCAACACGGAAAACAAGTTAGACCAAGGTGCTGTAACACAATACAACACACTTGGCCAGTTCAGTGCCTGACCCCGGTTGAGTAGAGCTTTGCAAATCCTCCCATGTGGATTGAACCACATGATCATCATCCGAAGAACACCAACACATTGATTGCTCCCATATACATGAAGAAAACTGAGTTTGTCAAAGTACATACTGTACTTACCAATGTCCATTACGTTTGCTTCACAGAAACCAAAAAATAAAAATGAAAAGCAAAACACATCACATGTACAGTAATAAATAATCTGACCATACCTCCAAACACCATCATTAAAACCATCCGACAACAATAAAAATAATAATAATAATGTGGGTAAGGATACTGTAGCCAATATCAAGGGAGTAGTTTCCAGCTGGAAGCCCCTGTGCGTAATCACCCTCTGTAATCCGTCGGTACAGCTTTCTGAAATCGGACAGGGCTGCCCTCCTCATCCACACCAAGAAATCTTGATTAATGAAGCCATTGTTTGCAGGGTCACTGGGGTCCAACTCGTATGCAGGTCTGGGCCAATTTATGGGTTTCACAGTATCTACAAGTCAAAGTTTTAATCATCTTATCATGCTTTTTTTAACAACATCACTTAAAACATGTCACAGAACGGACCTATGTAGCAACCATGTATATTGTCTCCCCTTTTGTCTAGGCTAGTCAAAGTCCATTGGATAAAACATCTTAACCACAAAGTAAAAGCCTTGCGACCACACGAGTATGTCTAACATCTTATTCAATAATGATTACTTTGCCTCATAGTCCTACTTTGCAAGTTACAGAAAATTTTACTAAGCTTATTACCATTGAATGCATTCCTCAGAGGTGTGATAGTAGGGTTTCTGTATTTGACATTGTAGTCTGTCCACCAGGCAATCCCCTTTCCATCAAAGGGCACCTCCTTCCTCAAGCCTCTGACAATTTGGTATAGCCTGAAGGTGTCTTAATAAACAAACATAAATTAGTTCTTTGTCAAAACATCAGAATGGGTTCATCCCACATTCATCCCAAATTTGTCATGGCTATTATTAATTCCCAAACACACCATTGAACATGCTGTTTGCAATTGCTCCACATGGTACAATCGGTCTCTTGTCGCTGTCAAACTGATAAGGTGCACAATCGTCACTGGGATTCTTGAAGACAATAAGAAAAATGTATTTAATCAAGGTGGCAACTCAATGTATCTCCCTCAACGGGTCATCTATTAGATTTCAGTTGTATTTCACCGTATGAAATTTATATTTCTATAGAAATTAAAACCGGTAGGTAGGCACGTGCGTGCATGCATGTGTTTAACTCACCAGGAAGAATGCTGTGTCTCCAGACAGCTGGTTAAAATCTTTGGATGCACCATA
The DNA here is from genome assembly GCA_013358685.1 of Antennarius maculatus. Classification (NCBI taxonomy): domain Eukaryota; kingdom Metazoa; phylum Chordata; class Actinopteri; order Lophiiformes; family Antennariidae; genus Antennarius; species Antennarius maculatus. The sequence continues at coordinate 13,689,926 of CM023621.1, read as the reverse complement.
TCTTCTGTAATTCTGGAAGTAGTTGGACAAACCATAATAAAAGAACACGGGGCCCTGTGGCAGGAAAACAAAATCGCAAACATCAGCCCAGGGTCAGAGGCAGAACCAAAGTATGATTCAGTAAAATATTGTTTATACATGTGAGTAAATGCCTTTTGCAGAATTCCAATACAACCTCAAATAGCTCGTTGATGGAGAATTGCATGGTGCACACACAGTTCCTGACATTTGGGTCAGAGCACCTGAAGCATGGGGAGTTTGACGCAACCCCTGAGTAGTCCAACTGTGGAAAAAGATCAGGGAAGGTATTATCAATTATTAATGGTGACAACACATATCTCCATCAAATGTTACTGACACCATGTCTCTTTAAATTCAAGAATCTGATATCATTTAGAAAGAAGAAGAAAGTCCACTTTAATAATCCCCAATGGGGAAATTGACTTTACACTCCATGCATTACACTGTTTACAGTTACATGCATATATACATACTTTGTTGTGTACAGGCTGATGAACACAACACACTAGGGGCCTGTTGGCATGCAATTACAGCAAACAGTAAGGGGGTAGGCAGAATGGGTCGCGACGTTGGGGTGCGCCTCAAATGAGCAGCTTGTAAGGGGGGCATCGCCTTGCTCAAAGGCGCCTCGACAGTGGCTGGGAGGTGAGCTGACACCTCCCACTGTCAGCTCACACTCCGCAGATGACTTGGCGGGAGTGGGAATTGAACCGCTTATATCCGATCATGGGGCGGCTGCTCTACCGCTGAACCACTGCCGCCCCAAAGAAAAGAGTGCTGTAAAGGACCCATGTCCATCTCTTTATCTATATGTGTGTGTGTGTGTGTGTTTTAAAATTTGGGTTATGATTTATCCACTACAACCGAAAAAAGACATTGTCTATTGTCTCGCTTCCTCTCATTTTACTGGTGACATTAGAACCAAACTCATAATGACATCTGGTCTCAGTCATACCTCCATTACTTGGATTTTCTGTGAGGTAATAAGCAGAGCAACACCTATTCCAATGAAGACCAGGCCGATGATGGCAAACCCCGGTATGACAATACCAGCAGAAAGCATGGGCTGCCATGCCGGAAGCCTCTGCTGAGTGAAAGCAGTGTTGTCAGGACGATTGAGCGTGGCCTTCTCCTGCTTCACCATTTCCTCAATTCTGTTGGATAAATTGTCATTTGTTAATCACCTAGATGTACCATTCAAGAACCATGAAAAACAAATAGTACACTCCTGTAAATCCAAATTGAATGGACTTTATTTGTTCCTGTTCTGACACTGAAGACCTCAATGTGTTTTACTTTAAGAAGAAACTCTCATTTAAAGTCAATAAAACAGGCAGGTGCTTAAATTAATATTAAGATTTTTTTAGGAATCAGTATAATCCCGCCAAACACTGAAAGGCTTAATTTCGAACATAAATCGTGACACTACGAGGTTCTCACAGGTGAGTCGACAACAAAATAGTCAAGAAGACATTTTTTGGGGTTAAATATAAAACTGTACAGAAAAATAGACCTGCATACCGACGATTTCACACAGCATTGTTGGTTTTACTTACAAACAGTCGGGTCAAAATGGAGAAACAAAGAAGTCAACGAACCATTGGTATGCTTCCCTGAGTATTAGCATCGACGAAGACGCTCACCTCTACCTATCTACCCCCACCTGCCTGCCCCGCCCAGAACACCGTCTCTTCTTGCATGCTGACGTCACTTGCTTACGGAGCTGGGATCAGTTTATTGTTTCCCAAAAAAATTTGTTGTTTCCTAAACCAATGGCTTACGTGTAACGGAGAAAACAAAGCCGTTTTATTATCATTGGAATTTTCAAAACCTTTTTTATTTTTCGGTAGAACTGAAAATCAATACACATATGTGTTTAAGTGTAATGTGTGTCCCTAAACATAAATAAAAAAGGTGTCCATTGTGGTCTTAGTAAATCCCCGCCTTATTTTTGATGGATAACTGCTTCGACCAATCAAGTTTTTGAGTGGTATTGAGTAACATCCTCTATGAACCAATTACGAAAGAGTTCACTGAAAGAGAAACTGCTTGTGTGTTGTGTGCCGTCTTTGTGTTGACGTCTTCGGACGAGCAAGAGGTAATGTTAATGTTTTCTGTATTTAACGCTTTATTTTATTTTCAGAAAATGCCGCTTGCTTTTGTTTTTGTTTACACGCCTTGTGTTGCCAGTTTATCAATGCAGATCCCATTCAGCCGATGCAGTGTTTTCTTTTTCACCGATTCACACCTGCTACTTTTTCTGCTAGCCAGGTCTCATTGTTAGCGGCGTAGCATGGCCTCGTAATCAAAAGTTGAAAGAAAATAATTTTGCAAACGAAATACATGTATTTATTTATACTCATTTCGATATTTGCAAGAGAGGTTGTGTGTTCAGTGAAGAATTGTATTACTGGAATGTGCTATAGACGAGATGTGGAACAAAGCTACTGTTAGCTACGGCAAGCTAACATTTATAGTCACACTAGTCTGCAGTTGCTCTGAATTTAACTTGGTGGCTAATGGTATCAGTCTGATATAAATACTTTACTAACGTGCACGGCATATCTAAGGTTTCGATTTAAGGCTTTTAATGTTCCATTTGAATAACATTGAGCCAAACTTCATGATTGTTTACGTCCAGCTTTTCACGAGTCTGCATCGTCTCCCAGCTAAGTTAGCTACATTGTTGCAGCGAGCTGAAATGAGCAACAGAGGGTTTCCTATCAATTTCTCGAAATGTTTTGGTAACTTTCATCTGATCTAATGTGAAAGGCCAACATTTTATTCAGCTGGTTCCTTTCGTAATCATATTTCTGGTTCTGTCTTTATTTCTTAGTGTTTGAATGGATATTACGAGGTGCACGGAGAAATGGGTAAAACAAGACAAGGTTACTGTAACCATGGAGCCCTCATTTCATTAACCATGACATTCATACACAGTTAAGGTTACTTAAATCATCCAGGGACACAAATGTAGGTGAATTATTTTCCCAGGCCAAACAGTATTTGTGGTAATTAGCCTTTGTGGTTCATTCACTACTTCAATATTAACGTGACTAGTTGACAAAGGGCACACTACTAAATGATTTAGAATAATCATTTGGCATGGATGTTGTAGGTTTTCCATTATAGCTGTTGTATTCTACAGTTTGACTTTGTTATATTTGTTAATAATGATTATAAGTGCCATAACAAAAGGCATTCACTTTTTTTTAAATTGTTTTCAGTACAAAGAACTCACAGCATATTTCTCATTGTTTCCGCTAGAAACATTTTGTGATTTTTTTTTTTAATTTATTATGCTGTTCCGAACATTTACATTTCAACCATTTCACTTAAAATTGTATGTTGTATATTTATTTTTAATGGAATTCATCATTTGGTTCTTCTTTTGTTCAGGAGAGGCCTCCAACATCCTCCATGATGCTCTCTAGCAAGAAGTCAGATGCTGGCTCTTCGTCGTCTTCCTCCTCGTCTTCTGCAGGAGCAGTGGGAGGTGATAGGGCTCCAGTTTCTGATGCACAAACTAGTCAGTCAGGCTCAGCTGCAGGGCCTCTAGATGTAAAGAAGAAGGAGAGATCGTCCCCTAGTGGAGAGTCTGGAGGGGCCCCTTTACCCCACCAAGCAGGCCCTGGAGGGATAGACCAAGATTCAGCAGAAGTTCGCAGAACGAGTCGTCGCAAGCGAGCAAAAGTAAACATTTTAGGGTTGTGTTTCCTCCCTGAGTATACAGGGAGGAGAGAATGTTGCTAGTAAAAATTGAAAATAAAATGTATTTTATCTCTATTTCCTTCACTTCCGTGACCTTTTAGATGTGTCCTCCTATAAGGTTCAGTATTGGTCTTTATCATAAATCATACAATGTCATTTTTCTGTCTTAGTTTAAAGAAAAAAATAATTTGTCATTGTCTTGGCAGCATGACGATCACAGTACATCTTTCCCAGTATAGGAATGGTTTTGCTCCGTTAAGTGACAGGGGTGCACACCGGCCGATCTGAGTTCGTAACGCTGGTTTTAATGATGCTTTTATTGTGCCTACTGTTGCAGGTGGAGTACCGCGAGATGGACGAGAGCCTGGCCAATCTGTCGGAAGACGAATATTACTCTGAGGAGGAGAGGAATGCCAAGGCAGAGAAAGAGAGGAAACAGGTCATCCCCCCGCCACCTCCACCAGTAGAGGAAGAAAATGACAGTGAACCAGAGGAACCGTCGGGTGAGTATTAAACTTGACGTGTTATATAAAAGTACCCAAATAAAATGTTGTGGTTTTTTTGTTTTGTTTTTTTGAGGAAATGAAGTGAAAAACAAGAAGGACTCTTTCTCCATGCAAGAAAGCCTTCTGTGTTCTGCTGACAATAAGGCTGTGTCTCACATTCTGATGACTTAGCTTTACTTCAATTTCAAACTCAAATGGAATTTTTCTTTGTAAATTGATTAAAATAAGTGATAGTATCAACTAAACACTAACATTTTTATATTTAGGCGTGGAAGGAGCTGCTTTCCAGAGCCGTCTTCCTCATGACCGCATGACTTCCCAGGAGGCTGCCTGCTTCCCTGACATCATCAGTGGTCCACAACAAACTCAGAAGGTCTTCCTCTATATCCGCAACCGTACGGTAAGTACCAGTGTAAAGACATTAATTTGTACAAAACGGACTTTTGGACCATTGTTTTAAATACAGTAATTCCTCGCGCATTTGTGCTTCAAGATGCCCGGCTTCACCTCATCGCGGATTTTTAGTAGGTAGTCACGTGATACCGTACGCGCATTCTGTTGGCTGACAGCATCCGGAAGTGTGCTGCGTTCCGAGACTCACGGGAAGCAGTGCACTTCTGTGTATTAAAGAAACACTTAAAAGCATTTTAACCAATCTATAAGAGTGGGAAAAGATGATACAGATATAAGGTGGTTTAATATCAGTATGGGAAGGTTCATAAATGTTTAAATTGCCGTAAATAATACAATGAATAGTTTGTCGCAATAACGCAGAATTTTGTTTTTTGCGGGTGGTCCTGGAATGCACTAACTGCGAGTAACAAGGGATCACTGTATATGCACTTGTGTATCATTATTCGCTCTTATCTCATCCAGCTCCAACTGTGGCTGGACAACCCTAAGATCCAGTTAACGTTTGAAGCCACAGCACAGCAACTTGAAGCTCCATACAACAGTGAGACATTATATTCAACATTATTTTGATTTTCTAAATTTTTTTTCTTTTTTTATAAAGAAGAAAATGCATATATATAAGAAGAGACTTGATATACTTTTATCCTGTTTTGTAGGTGATGCTGTGCTGGTCCACAGGATACACAGCTACTTAGAAAGGCACGGTCTTATTAACTTTGGTATTTACAAGCGGGTCAAGCCTTTACCAAGTAAGTTCACTTACTGTAATTTTTTGCACTGGTGAAAGAAAACAACCTGCAGCCATATAGTGTTGAAATTATAGACATGTAATGAACTTCTTGCTTTTCTTTCTAGCTAAGAAGACTGGAAAAGTTATAGTTATCGGTGGAGGTGTGTCGGGTCTAGCTGCAGCAAGGCAGCTGCAGAGCTTTGGAATGGATGTTACAGTCCTTGAGGCCAGGGTAAGTCACCAGCTCTTTTTTTTCTGTTGGTGGTCAAAGCTAGTGCTTTGATCTATGAAAGTAGGTCAGAGCACTAGCTTTGATCTTTGACCTATGCAAGTAGGTCAGGGTAAAATTTTGGATTCAGGGGTGTCGTGGGATGTTGCAGTCTGTGACTGCCTTGGTTCAACTTAAGGTTGTAATTACCTCAAGTTTACCACATTAATGTAAACATTTCCTTGGTTTTTCCTGGCAGGACCGTGTTGGAGGCAGAGTGGCCACATTTAGGAAGGGCAACTATGTTGCCGATCTGGGTGCCATGGTGGTGACAGGGCTTGGTAAGAGTTTTTATTTGAATACTCAGTTTCATGACTGTGGGAACCTTTTGAGTCTAAAGTTGTAATCAGTTAAAGGTTTTTCAGCCTCAATGCTTTGGGAAACTATGAATGGTTGCTGCTTGACGGCCACCACTTATTTGTAATTGTTCTCTTTTACAATGTGTTGTCTCTACTACTGTCTAACAGACGGTTTTGTTAGTTATTCTGTAACAGTAATCCACAGACATGACAAACAGACAGATCCTGTTCTATTCCATCGATTGTTTGGAACCAGGGCCACTGAAAATCACCCTGCAGTTACTTTTCTGCATCAGTGCCACCACTCACCTCTCCTCTGCTCTTGATGGCTTTGGCTAAGTCAAGAAAGGGCTTAACTCAAAGGTTGGATCTTCGAGCTCTTAATGAATAACATGTCCCCGATTACAGCATGGCATTAAAACCAGATTCAAACCCTGGTTCAAGCCTAGAGTCAATGGCACCACCAGGGAATGACAGCAAAGAAGCAACACAATTTTTGCCTGATAAACTTGGCAGTCAGCTTTCTCTGACAGTTAGAATAGATGTGACATGATACCATCCCTGAGGAACCTCTTTCTTTCAATACTCTGACCTCCAATCAGACAAATATCTGGTGATAGTAGTGATAGATTAAAGCTTCTAATGACCATTTCCCATCTAGTGGCATTTGCTTGAATTTGGTTCCTGTCCCATGTTAGTCCAGCAGAGGGCATCCCCAATACCTCAGCCTTTTTTTTCGTCTGTGAGCAGAGCAAATGTATACAGAGCTCTTTGTGTTAGATTCAAAACAGGCAGAAATATATTTTAACACATTTTAAACCAAATCCCTTTGAAATATTTTCACGGAAATGTGCCTCATAAATAACAAAATACTGATGTCTCATCTCATCATCTGCCACTGTGTATTTAAGCTGCTTTTCTTAACACAACTGAATTATTGGTTAATTTACCATTGCACCAGTCATGCTACTACAGCAGTCTGGGCTTTGCTAAAAATGGCTCAGGTCCCATCCGTAAATGACATTTTCACCTCTTTAGAAGAAAGGGCAGTTACGTCCTGCTCTATTCATTAACGTCTTAAACCCATTTAATACTGTTGATTATAAAATATGTCGAGTTGAACCCACAATTAGTTTTTTCATTCATGCCTCCTGAGATAAATCAAGTTTTTGTTGCTGATGTTTTTATGCAATCAGAAATGACTTGCTAGAGCCATTTGTGTTTGCACATCCACCAGGGAGTCTCATTAAAACTTAAAATGATTCTTTAATACCTCTGACTTTGTCGTACAAATATTTAGGCAACTTTTCTTGACAGTTATAGTCAACTTTATTGTCAAATGTACTATATGCACGACATACAGCACAGGTGAAATTAGAGTCCTCTCAGACTCACAGGCAGTACAAAAAACAGGAAAGAACTGCTCTGGCAGGAGAGAGGAGCCGCTGCTTGTGCATGCGCCGCTATCCTATCTTATCCCAAATAGTTTTGTTGCAGTGAAACTCAACTGAACCCTCCAGAGCAAGCATAAGCGACAATGATGGGGAAAAACTCCCTCATTGAGGAAGAAACTCCAGGCAGGACCCAGACTCTGGAAGGAGGTCATCCGCCTTGACGGTTGGGTGGGAAAGGAAATATACTGGGGATAGAGACAGGGCAAGGAAAAGAGAGTGACAGAGAGAGAGAGTGGCAGATAGGCCAGATAGAATTTCCAATCCAAATTTTGCTGTAGTTGCTGAAGTGGGGGTTTCCAGGCCTTTGGATTTCCTGTCTTCCATAAGTTTCCCGACCGGTCGAGCAGAGGCAGATTGTCATTCAGTATTCCTATTCAACGTTTGACTCACAAATTAAAACATAAAATCAATTTTGTGTGCATGTGTTTGCCTGCTCATTCAGGAGGGAATCCCATGGCAGTGATCAGTAAGCAGGTCAACATGGAGCTGGCCAAGATCAAACAGAAGTGTCCACTGTATGAAGCCAATGGCCAGGCGGTGAGTATCATCTAGTCTAGATCTATAAAATTAATGTTCTCCTGTGTCAACCTGCATAACTCCTTGGGTTTTGTCTTACTAAACATATTTTTCGTAATACAGTAATACCTCGCGCATTCGCGCATCAACATGCGCGACTTCACCTCATTGCAGATTTTTAGTAGGTAGTCATGTGATACCGTATGCACATTCTATTGGCTGACGGCATCTGGAAGTGCTCTATGTTCCAAAAAACACATTCAGAGTGTCAATAATATGATAAGCATCTGGGTCCACCCATGCATGACCTGAATAAACCAGCCATGATGCCAGCACAGAAACATACTGATCCCCCACACTGACTTAGGAGGAACGATTTGATAAAAATCTTATGATAAAACAAATTAGAATCCCTTTAACATTAGCAAGCTTGTTTGATATAGATTTGCATGGTCACATTTTGAAGGATGTAAAATGTATTTTTGTTAATATCACACACCCCTACTCTAGTGTATCCAGTACTGTATTATATTTACATCCATGTGCAGTTTCGAAACCAGAACATTATGCTGTTTGTTCCCTCTGAATGTGGCTTTTCATGGATGCATAATAAATCCCTCAGCTGTTCTGCAAGCCTGTGGAATCATGTAAATGCTTCCACTTGTGTGTGATCAGCAATGGCTCCTTTGAACGAAGAGCAGTCCAGACCAGAAAACAGATTTAGCCTAATGTAATTAGATTTAGAGTAAACACTGTTCCTCCTCCTCAGGTTTTTTTCTTTTTCTTTCCATCGAGCGGCAGCAACAGTTGTGTAGGATGTTTAGGTTCACATTCAGGGCACTTCCACTGACGCACAGACTAGCAAGCCTGAAGCATCCGCATCACATGTAACTGGTTTCCTCTTCCCCAGGAAGGCACACATTGAATGTATATGTTTTACTTTTGTTTAAACCTTTTAGTTTAAAGTTGTGCGTGTTTAACATTTTGTGTATGTCTCTCTTCCTCTTTATCTCCTCTCTTCAACCACTTCCGTGTTCTTCTTTTGGCGAACTCCTGAAGGGTGAACGATGTACCAGCGTATGTATTATTCTCTTTATATACTGCATTCCATACTCAACATTGAATAAGAAACAATAGAGAACCCACTATGAAACCATCAATAGAGCAGAAGTTAGCTAAAATCAGACAGTTTTATTGTGATATTGTACAAATACAAATTGTACCTGTCATAGTTGTTGTGTAACTGATGACGGTGTTTATCTGTTGCCAAAAGGTGCCAAAAGAAAAAGATGAGATGGTGGAGCAGGAATTCAACAGGCTGCTAGAGGCTACCTCCTACCTGAGCCACCAGCTAGACTTCAACTTCCTCAACAACAAACCCGTTTCTCTAGGACAGGCCCTGGAGGTGGTCATACAGTGAGTATCGTACACTCCCGACATGTGGGCGATGGCGAGGCGTGTTCTTTCTGTATGCAGAGAGTTTTGACCCTCGTCTTGTATCTGTGTGTTTAGGCTGCAGGAGAAACATGTAAAAGACGAACAGATAGAACACTGGAAGAAGATTGTAAAGACTCAGGAAGATCTCCGGGATCTTCTAAACAAGGTGAACACATGTTGTTTTTTGCGGTAACGTAATAAATGGATTGCTGAGGAATGTATGCCCAAGTTTAGTATTTGTAGAAAGAGTGGAGACTTTTATCAGGTAGATTACATAACAGCATTTAACACATTGCAAATGTCTGTTGTGCTTGAGGGTTTTGGCTGTAAGAAACACTTAGTAAATCAGGAAAATCTGGTTTGCTCTTCTGAAGCTGGTTATGAAAGTTTTGTTGCCTGTTTTCTCACCTGTCATAAACCATCTCACAACCTCATTCCTCTCCCTTTTCTGATTCTCGTGCTGTGTAGATGGTGACGACTAAGGAGCGGGTAAAGGAGCTCCATCAACAGTATAAAGAGGCCAGTGAAGTCAAGCCACCCAGAGACATCACAGCTGAGTTCCTGGTGAAGAGCAAGCACCGCGACCTCACCGCTCTCTGCAAGGTGAGCGCCAGGAGGACCTTCGTCACCGCAGCTACAGTTGTGATCGTCTCACATCTCGTACACAGTGTCAGCCTTCATCTGGACTGTCATGCAGACATATCCTTAGTGTGGCTTTCACTTCAGTCATCTCAGATCGGCTTCCCACATTTAAAATACAAGGAGACGAGTTGAAAGCCAAACTATTTACTAATGTGTTTGTGGTGTTGTGGGTATTACATAGCGTCTGTTTTTTCAGCAGCTGTAATTTGAACTATTTTGAAACAACAGTAGATTTCTTAGGTTGTAATAAGCTTGTACCCGCAGGTCAGAATGCCGATCAAAACACCACTGTTGTATGATAACCAGGAAAGCTTCCATTAAATATAACAGCTGAGTCTTTATGGACAAAGAAGCCATTGCTGATGCCTTTCAAAATTTACTGCCGGGCTATCCCAGTGCACCAGACATGCCTGTGTGTAAGTGGTTTTAATGCCTCGGTGGGATGTATTGTCGGAATGAGCGCTGCCGTTTTATTTTTGGTCCGCATAAATCACCTCCACTGCTGCCACGTGTGTATTTTAGAAGGTGGTTGAAACACAGCTGGTGTCTGAACCGGATTTGTTTGCTGCCCCTCCGCTGTTGGAGAAACCACTTCAAGCTCCTGAATCATGGTCTGAATGTCTTTATGTCTGCGGGTGTGTGTGCACTGTGTAAGTGTGAGCGGGTGTGTGTCTTCACGACACGCATGATTCCACCAAATAAGACTTTAAGGCCAGTTAGTGAATGGCTATCTTTGGATATCTTTGTTATTCTTTCCGCTTGGTATAGAAACTTTTAGATGATGTCACATTTCTCACTTCTGCTTCCCACCATTGCTGAGGTCAAGAGAGTATAAACAACAGTGACCGCCAGCTGCAAGGGCAGTAGCCTCAGTCGTCAAAGCCCTTAAAATGATGCTATGTGGGTAACTAGAACTAACTGAAAGGGGATGTTATGAAAAATTCCGTTTGCCATGAGACCGATGTGCAGACATGCGCGTCATGACGTCACTCATTACTATTCCATTAAAACAAAGTACTTCAAAACTTTGGAACAGTTTGTCTACAACTTTGAGAAGGATGTTGGGTTTGAAGACTCTTGTCATTGAATCGTTTTTTCCCCAGCAGTAATATCATATGAAAGAAAATCAATCTCATTCTTGTTACTCTTTTCTTTGTGTAGGAATATGATGAACTGGTGGAGATGCAGGTCAAACTGGAGGAGAAGCTGCAGGAGTTGGAGGCCAATCCACCCAGGTGAGTGATCCTTTTGCGTTTTTACATGTACTGCAGTGTTTAGTCTGGTGATAATACCATTGTAGTGAAATACCATTTCACCATTGGTACTGATAGCATAGCTGTCATGGTTACAACATTATACAATCTCCCAACCCAACCCAATCTTATAAAAAAAGTTTAACTGATCTGGACTGAGAGTCTGCAGTATCTTATCGATGCTAACAGTTAACAGAAATCTGAATATGTTTTTAATAAAATGTAGAGGACCTGCTCAGACATTGTGTGTCCTTAATGTCAGTCAGCACTCAGTGGTTATAAAATGTAATTGTTAGTCGTGCAGGCCCCAACAGCTGCTCAACTTTGTGTGAATGTCCTGTGGCAGTTTGCTTATCGTAGTTTCCTGCTAATGTCACGTAGTAACCATGTATCATTACTCTGACCTCAGCTTTTTCAGTTTGCGCATGAATATACCTGTCTGTTTGGTGTCTGAATAAAAGTCAGTATCCTTCACCATCTCTCTTTTCTTTGCTCTTTTCCCACAGTGATGTTTACCTGTCATCCAGGGACAGACAGATCCTCGACTGGCACTTCGCCAACTTGGAGTTTGCCAACGCTACGCCCCTCTCCACTCTTTCTCTCAAGCACTGGGATCAGGTATTTACATGCAGCCAGTTTCAAATGTAGTATCCATACTGTGCTTTAAAGCTGGTGTGTATTCTGGAGACTCTGGAAGTCCCTTTCAAACTATTTGCATAATAAGGTCACATGAGGGCATGAGATAACAGGTAATTCATTTATCCACAGGATGATGATTTTGAGTTCACTGGCAGCCACCTGACTGTAAGAAATGGCTACTCTTGTGTCCCCGTGGCCCTGGCCGAAGGATTGGACATCAAATTAAACACAGCGGTGCGACAAGTCCGGTACACGGCCTCAGGTAGGTACACAGGACGCCGCACGCGAGGCTATGTTCATATTTAATGCTCATTAAAAGTAAACCACGTCTCAAATGGTTTGTTCCTCTGTCGATCCTACAGGCTGTGAAGTAATAGCAGTCAACACTCGGTCCACGACGCAGACCTTCATATACAAGTGCGACGCCGTGCTGTGCACACTTCCTCTGGGCGTGTTAAAGCAGCAGCCCCCCGCTGTGCAGTTCGTCCCCCCGCTGCCTGAGTGGAAGACGTCAGCCATACATCGGATGGGCTTCGGCAACCTCAACAAGGTAACCCTTCCTTCCATTCCGCTGTCCTCAACCAGCTCACCAAACAACTGTCTCTGTTTGTGATTATCCTCCCTACGGGGGGGACGCCTGCTCAGCATAGTCTGCTTGATTTTGTGCTAAACCATTGGAAACGCTAAGGTGTGATTCATCACGTTCAAATGGAGAGTTCAAATCAGGTCTTAAATCATGCAGTGCGTTTCTAGAAATGCACCCTCAAAGGTAGAGAGCCATAGAAGAAGTGCTAAAAAGGATTCTTCTAAACTGTCTGGGTCGTAATCTGGGTTTACATGTGGGTATAGAAACAAGATATGTTGTGTAATCAAAGGGTGTCATTGCCAGTGTCTTCACAGGAGAGGAGAAGTTGTTATGCCAGGTGAATGAAAAATGTATTTTGCTTGCGTCAGTAATCCGATGGGAGTGTTCCTCCTGCGTCCCTCCGACCCACCGGCTCCTGCATCATCTGCAGCACGGCAGTTGATCGCCTCATTTTTTTTTACCGCAGCACTCGGAAGAATACTGCAATATTATGCAACACCGACACACTCCCTCCAGGAGAGGGCGCTCCGCCATTCAAATGCTCATCCCTATGAGGCAGTGGATGCACATGTGCCCAGACTGCAGTGTAAATCACACAGCTGAGCTTTGATGAATAAAAAGATTTGACAGTCATGTGACTTTATATTTTTTTGGTCCTCTCCCTCTGAAGGTCGTGTTGTGTTTCGACCGCGTGTTCTGGGATCCCAGCGTCAACCTGTTTGGTCACGTTGGCTCCACCACGGCGAGTCGGGGCGAACTTTTCCTCTTCTGGAACCTCTACAAAGGTGATAAGAGCTTCACACTGCATTGACGTAGCACTGACATATTGATTTCCCGGGCGCATGTGCCATTGCCTTCACTAATAAATTAATGAAACGTCTCTAACAGATGTCTTTTCTCTTCCCAGCCCCGATCCTCCTGGCTCTAATGGCCGGTGAGGCAGCCGGCATCATGGAGAACATCAGCGACGACGTGATTGTAGGACGCTGTCTGGCCATTCTCAAGGGAATTTTTGGAAGCAGCGCCGTACCTCAGGTACAAGACTCGTTATTTCTTCGCCTGTCTTTCCTCACTTTGACTTCTTGAAGTTCTCACACCAAATTATATCCAAATATTTTGTGACATAGCTGGCAGTTTAGTTCACATACAACTTCACTGTTTATTTACAGAAAACTAATAGTAGGTTGTGTTTTTCCAAGCTGCATGAATGTTTTCGCTTTCTACCCACCCCTTTTGAATGGAATGTCAAATCCATTCCTCATCCGACCCCCATAACCAGCACAACAGCAGGCATATGTGAAAGGCACTCAGGCAGAGTTGTATCCAAACCACCAGTCATTATAAATCATTTGCTTATGGTTTCAAATGGAACCAAATCAAATGCATGAAAGCCAGCGCTGGAGCTGCTTCCCATCCAGCTGTTCACAGGTCCCTCCAACATCGTCATGGAAATTCCTCACAGTAATGTGTTGTTGTTTGTCGTCATGGCAGCCTAAAGAGACCGTGGTCACTCGATGGCGCGCGGACCCTTGGGCACGGGGCTCGTACTCGTACGTGGCAGCAGGTTCTTCTGGTAACGACTATGACCTCATGGCGCAGCCCATCACCCCTGGACCGGCCATACCGGGAGCCTCGCAGGTAAACACCCAAACGCCAAAGAATCGTGGGTCGAGTGAGAGTTTATGTGTGTGAAAAAACAATGGTGAGATGGTATCCCATTCTGACCACAATATTTAACCAGAGCATAGCAGCTTTCCCCCCCCCCCAACACAGATGTTTTTTGACTCTTTTGATGTTGGCATACTGACTGATGTGAGCTAGACGCATTCATGTATCTCCTGATGAGTTCTGGAAGTGTAATCCCGCACCCTTTTCAATCGTCTGTTTTCCTCGAATTTCCTTCCTCACGCTGGGACAGTCCGACATCCATCATAATATTGTTTTTTTTCCTTTTCTCTCCAGCCCGTTCCTCGCCTCTTCTTCTCTGGCGAGCACACAATTAGGAATTACCCCGCCACGGTCCACGGCGCCCTGCTCAGCGGGCTTCGCGAAGCAGGACGCATCGCAGATCAGTTCCTTGGTGCCATGTACACACTTCCCAGACAGGCCACTCCCACAGCCGCCAGCAACCCTCCACAGGCTCAGCCCGCCCCCAGCGTCTGAAAAGGCTCCTCTGGACTCAAACTTTTATTTGGATTTGTTTCTGGAGACAATTCAAGGTTACCCACAAACTGTCGATACTTTTATATGTGAAAGGATCTGGGAAAACCCACAATGTTGCATCTTTTCCTCCGCTCACGTAATGACTGAAGATTTTCCTGCTTCACGTTTGATGTGAAATTCTTTAACTGGAGCATTTCAGTTTTTCAGACTTATATTTTTGGGGGGATAAATGCAACTAGGCATTCCAAGGAGAAAAAAAAAACAAGGAGATAGTTGTAACCTAGTGCAAAGACTGGGTTCAAGGACAAGGAATAAATCCTAATTTTGTTACATACTAATGTAAGAGCTCAGCTAAGACTTTATAAATGTGATTTCCTCCAGTCTTAAAGCAGAAACATGGCATTACATTTGGTACTAGGAGTGATAACGTGTGTGAAAAACTACGTAGGGTATGTTTGCAAAAACCCATCTATTTATGTGCCCCTGTCTGATTACCAACACACATCTTACAGTATCTTCTATATCCTGTGACAGACTAAAATTCCACGGCAGTGTCAAGCAACTAAAACTGCTCTGCTTTTCTGAAACACCTTCCCCTCTGCTATCGCTCCAGAGGTATCGTCCTGGCTGTCTTAAAATATTGCTTTGTACTGTATCTGTATGCCTCCTCGATTCGTCTTAGGTTGCAGAGTGTAGTGAAAATAGTTTGTAATGAAAGATAAAGACATATGTTGATGGATGTTTTGTTTCCATAGCAGTTTAATTATTTTATTGTTATCATGTTTTGTTGTTTTTTTACATTGTCAGTTATTAAAAAAGACTGAAATTCCATTATGATGTCCGTGTGTCTTTCTGCTGTGGCACACATTTCAAGAGGGTGTGTGTGTGTGTGTGTGTGTGTGTGTGTGTGTGTGTAGACCATACAGATCAAGGTGCATCCCCCTCCTATCACCTGCATGTATGTAGATGTTCATGCATATGTATGTGCAAAATGATGACGTCTGCTTCCACTTTGACCCTCAGATGGCCTTTCGTCAATGCCATTCTGGCTGCTTCACAGTGTTTGCGGTAGTGTGTGTGTGTGTGTGTGTCTGGCAGCAGCTCAACAGAGGAGGGGATGTGATGAATGAGGGGGGAGTTTAGAATGGTTAACCAAGAGCTATGAGCCTTTTTGTGGAGTTGGATTTCAGGGCTCTGTGCCCCTCTTGTTTCCAGGCACCCTTGAATGTCACAGGCCTTGCCCCCCCCCCCCGCCACACACACACACACACACACACACATAAATGCCGCTATTATTATCGTGACCAGAGGAGATGTTTGATGTAACAACAGTAATCCGAGCCCAGGCTTTGAACGGCGGTGCTCGGGTATTTTCACCTCCCCGGTGCACCGTGGGCTCAGAGCGGTAACTGTTGACTGGTGAGGTTATTTTTCATAATAGCCTCAAGCCCACATTACTTTATACAGAGGCACAGTCAAATAGCTGGTTATGAAAACCCTTTGGATGGGAGGCCGCAGCATGTCTGAACACATCTCATTCTCAATGGCTCTGAAGTAGAACGAATCAATGGGTACGGACATCTCCCAGACACAGATGTGTGGATTTTCAACACATATAACCAAATTTAATTGTATTTAATAGTCTTGGATCACTTCTGGTCTAATTGTGTGTTATGTTAATTGTTTGGATGTATTTCCATGAACCTTGGTGGATGGATGGTGAACAGACTGGAACCCAGGACCTATCCAGTTTTGTTGCAGACCCAAATAAAAGCAGAAATGTGGAACATCTGATAATCTGAGGCAGTTTCTTTTCATGATATATATTTTATATGACTCCATTGTGTAGATAAGAAGATTATTTAAGCTGGAGTTGCAGGAACAAAAGTGCCGGCGCTCACAAAGTGAGGCACAGCTGTTTAGGAGAAACTTTCGTGTGCTGACTTAGCATTCCTAAACAGCTTGTGGTTTTCCTTTTTCTACCTGAACAATTTGGCTGATTTGTCTGCCGGCTCATTTTGCTACCGCTCGTACCAGATTTAACATACATGCACACAGAAGCTGCTGGGGCAATGAATTCAAGTTCCGCTTCTTCAGCAAAACGCTTTGACAGAAGAAAATATGAGTGTGTTGCATTTTACACACAATCAGCAACACGCGCACACACACAGGTTCCACCACGGAGACCTGTACAAATAGGTTGTTTTTGCTCTTTTTATTGGAATACACGTGGTTTTGCTGTACAGTTGGCAGCTTCAAGAGACCTACATGCAGAGTGCGCCAGCCACAGTAAGATTAAAACATGCACAAGTCTAAAACAGGAAGGAGAAAAATAAAAAATAACAGCCTCCCCATCCACACCACCTGGCATTGCTGACACAATGAGAAGCATACGAGACCTTAAAAACCCTTTTGTTCTGATTTCATTACTGTTTTTAACCAGTCAGTCTTCTTCTTTTGAACACAAAATTAACTTAGAAACATTAGCAACGCTGGAAATAAAAAAAAAGATTAGCTGATTGTACAGACCACATGTTCTTGTACGTATCTGTGTGATAGAGATGAGATCCAGCTATTTCATGGTTGTTAAATTCTTTTTAGATTATTTGTATGTTCCCACACACACGCACGCACGCACGCACGCACACACACACACACACACAGGGCCTGCACACGTCTTTGGCAGCACAAAACAAAACATAAAACACAGAGGATGCACAAACCCTGAATTTACGAGCAAAGGAGAAGTGAGCAGCGAAGAGGCCGGAGTCCTGAATGGTCCCTGATAAAAATGGGTCGACACATGGTGAACCACTCAGCACTGCAGACCTGCACAGCTCTGATATGACACACATCGGTGTCCTCTTCAATGACCACAACACTACCCCCTTAACCTTCTTCTGTCTGTTTTAAACAGTCCAGTCCGTGGTTTGCCATCAGGTCTACAGATCTGGCATTAAAATAACAAATACAAAAACAAAAAACAGAAAAAAAACCAGGAAGAAGTACTCTCCAGGAGTGTAATAACAATGAGAAGAATACATTATCTGGCAACACAATTATTCTTAAAATCATGATGGACAAAATACTTTCACTTTTTTTTTCCAATAATAAGGTCCACTTTACAAAATTACAAGATTTTCCTTAAATAAAATCTATTTGATATTGCTTTCAAAATAAGACATCTTTTGTTTCACAAAGGAATAAAAACATACATAAGCATAAAAAAAGAAAGAAAAAATACCCTCAAATGAGTTCATTCCGCTTAATTTCATTATTTTACAGACAGACCATCAATCTGGGGAAAAACCAGCACTGTCTCAACCTGTAAACTGGAAATATCGTGGAATGACCTTGGCACGACATCAGGCTGAGATGCAGGTGTCACGCCGTTAAAACACATTTAAAAAACATGATTCCTTCACTGAACCTTGGCTGGTTCAGTAAATGGCTACCGATGGGGGGGTGGGGTGGGGGGTATTAGCCGTTTGAGGTCTTAAGGTTAAGTGCAGATTACAGCCTACACCACCCAATGACACCATGACTATGGTTTCACAATGGAGGCCTTTCAGCATAACAGCCTGGTCATATCTGCACCACCATGCCAGTAAACTGTAGGCTACCTGGTAACAGAAAAAAGAATATCTTATAAATCCAAAAATGTTCAAAGCGTGGATTTCTGTTAACTAGTCATTTGAACAGGAAAGTCTTTCCTCTCCTCTGCTTAAACCGCTTCTGATCCCTGTCGAACTACAACAGTCCAAAACATTTGGCTCTAGTTTTCCAACAAATCTTTGCATAACTGCCACCGTTCACAAGGGGGAGGAAACAAACACAACCTTTCTACACGGAAGTCTTGAAACGCACTAAATCCTCACTCATGTCCCAGATGACCAGTCAGCAGATTCCACCATGTCAACACTATCCGAGCTTTTGCTACTGGATGCAGCAAACAGCACTTGCAAAACATATGGGGGTGGGGGTCCCAAAACACATTGGATAGGAGTCCCAAATGGTCTTCATGCTATCATACCGAGTCCGGTTACAGACGTACAGTTGGTGTAGACGTACTTTTGGGCCTTGTAAGGAAGGAAAGTTTCAACTTTGCCCTTGTACCAAGTTCTACTTTCTTTGAAGCAGACCCCCTGGAGGGAAACCCTCCAACATGTCATAAAACAGTCATACAGTTTCCGACAGCTGGCTTCTTCATGGGACCCCCAACTCAAATGCTCTCTTTGGGGTGGGCAGTTGGTAGTCCAAGAGGCAAATGAATGCGAGGTTGAAGCAGGAAGACCATGGGGAAACTGTGAAGGACGTCTGCAAGACAGATCAATTTATTGACCTGAGACCTGGAATCAGAAGCAGCAAGGCGGGATGGGGTTGAGGAGGGGTCTTGCATCACCGTGTTGCTATAAAGAGAAATCCTGCGCCATGGTAATGTCAATTTAATTAAACAATCACTACTCTGGCAAATACGACACAGACCCATTCACACTTGTCATTCAGCATCTTCTTACAACACACCAGTTCACACGGGGTACTCAGTGACCTTTCTGCCAAGCTGTCCGTCCTCCTCTCTCCTGTATTTAGAAGTCCTGAATCAAGACAGGATTAGATGTAGACCTAACCTCTGACCTTTCTGCTCACCAGGGAGCAGCCCATCACCGTCTGCTGATAGGCCTCTAGGTTCCCACAAAACAACTCTCTGAACCGACACATCTTTGCTGCTAAAGGCAAATGAGAATCCAAGGAAGATGCAAAGGAAGGGGCGGGGGAGGGGTGGGGGGTGGGGGAGTGGGGGGACTGGATCGAGTTGAGAAGACTTAAATTTTTG
Organism: Antennarius maculatus; assembly: GCA_013358685.1. Lineage (NCBI taxonomy): Eukaryota > Metazoa > Chordata > Actinopteri > Lophiiformes > Antennariidae > Antennarius > Antennarius maculatus. The sequence goes on along the minus strand of CM023621.1, from coordinate 13,670,453 downwards.
GGGGAAGAGATGGCATTCCCTTTTGGTCGATGTGAAGAGTGGCAGTAGGAATGGCAACAGAGAAAACAGAAACTCTGGATGACCATCGAGTCTTGGCCCGGAGTAGCGTCTGGTCTGTTCCTGCTCCATCATAAAGTTGGCGGTGGACATGAAGAGGCCACATGGCAACCCTTTCTGCACCCGGCGGCTCCGACACGCAAACCCTAAAAGACTGAGCTGTTTGGCCGGTGCAGACTTTATTCTTTAAATGGGTACTCTGAAGTTAAAAATAGTTGTGCCATGTTTTGATATCCTTAAGGGAGGAGTTTCCTCAAAGAACCTCTTTATATGCTTCAACCAAAAATACTTTTACAACAATCCTCTAGATGTAGAAATATATAAATCTTAAAAGAACCTGATAATTAGTATTGCATGTGATTTACGTGTACAGCAAGTGGAAGAATATGGCGCTAGTCTGAATCAGATGGTGTAGTCCACCTTTCTTGCTACATCTCAAGGCACGGATGAACAACGTTGTGTCGACATCTTTAACAAAGTTTAAAACAAAAAATGAACGTAACTGAAAAAGTGCATTCTAAATGTTTTTAGTTTTGGACTTCTCTCCACACAGTCGTGTACCGATGTGGTTAGAGACATTGCATGCGGGGCGGTTTCATTGCATATAATCTCCTAGAATAAGAAGTAAAGTGACAACTCTCCAGACTCCTGCCACTGAGCAGACCTCTTCACAATAAAAGAACCTCTACACATATGCAAACTAATTGAAAATGACAGTGGGATGAGAGCCGGTATAACATAGAAGAACTGATGGATGTACTCTGGAACAGGTCACAACCACCAGGTCAGACTTAAGCAGCATGGAAATCCTTAAAAGTTGAGGAATGAGATGGAGACTGTGCTTCAAAAGTCCCAAGTTTTCAATGGATCCCCGATCGCCTAGAATGTTGTTGTATTGGACCGGAACGTCAAAGCAATTGGAAGGTCACAGCTGCAATCAACAGCAACATTCATTAAAATAACTCATCTGTGTGTCAGATCTGAAATCCAGTCGGATCTCGTCGATTTATTCCAACATAATGGAAATGGTTGACAGTGTCAGCGTGGTTCCTACTATAGATATGCACCTTTTACCTACTTTTATTACTGGCCATGACTAAAGTCAGTTTTTCGGGGCGCTCCATTGCTGCAGCAATCATATCAAACATACCAACCACGAGTTAATATTTGTTTTTAACGAATGAAATAATACACCTTTATAGAAACAAGCCGTGATAAGCTGGAATGATTCGAACAGCAAACCCTCCTATGACTGGCTGGCATGTAGCAGAATATACAGCAGCACTGAGAAGATGTCGGTCTGGCCAGGCATAGATCGCTGGTAATGAAAAGTCCAACTATATCCTATTGATCTTGTGATCAATAGGATTGGTTTATTATTGGAAATACGACCAGTACAGGTTCTAAACAGAAATTCATTTTTCTGCAGCTCTCTCCAAAGACATGAACAAGGACAGTTTCAACAGCTGTTAAGACAAAAGCACCGTGGAAATTTTAGCATGGTTTGAGGTTTTCAACAACCCGCTTTTCTCATTATTGTTTTTTTTTTTGTTGTTGTTGTTTTTTTTAATGTATATTGCATTTCAGTGTGTGCAAATTAGAATTTTGGCCTTGATGTGGCTGGGCGAGAAAAAGATGGAGAACAGGAAGCGAATTAGGAGAAAATGAAAATAAGTGGTGAAAATATAAATCAGAAATCAAGTCCTAATCTGTAAGAAGTGTGAGCTGTGTGTGTGTGTGTGTTTGTGTGTTCATTTAATGCAGCAGACCTTTAAGTAGAGTGCATGCTGAGTCACAGTCTTTCAAGTGTTCCTAATGTATTATTTAGACACATGCACATCTCTGTTCAGCATCCAAAGGACCAAAATTAACTCTCAATTCTGGAAACGAGGAGATGCATGTTACAAATACATCAACAGTTGAAAATGTGCGTTCACTCAAATCGGAGCGCAGTAAGATGAAGTGACCTTTACGTAGGACGGTAATTCGCTTCCTGTTTTTGGTCACATTGAAGGTAAAGATCCTATTTTGTGTGTGTGTTAGTGTGTGTGTGCGTGTGTAGAATTCTGCATGAACATCCAGCACTGTGAGATGAAGATGTCTCCCAAACATCACACTGTTTATGATTTAAGGTTGGGTTGCTAAACTCTGATGCAGAAGCAACATATGGGTCCATCCAGGAAGTTATTTTCAGCATTGGAGTCCCACTTCTTTTCCCGCTCTGGCACCATGGGGAGGCCTCCAGCCACCCCAAGCCTACCAGTCTCTCCCTTGTCAAGTTTTGGAATTACACTATAATACATCCAACACATAGAGCAGAAGAGAATGCACGGGCTGGTGAGGTGGACTACCTCCAAAAACACTGTACAGGCACCGTCTTTCCATTTATGCCCCATTTGGGACAAAAAGTTCCAGATGAGAAGAGCGGTTCACGTCTCAGGGTACGCTTGGGGGTCTGGACGTAGGATGTGGTTTGTTGTTCTATAGCTGCAGCAGCTATCTTTCATTTCTTTGCATGTTATGAAAGCTATAGATGTTAACTTTTGGAGATGGTGATGGGGCAGCCTCTGCTTGATGGGAGACTACGTCTGCCCCTCGTGCCACTGAGTGATTAATGGAGTGCTGTTAAGACAAAAAAAAAGACAAAATATCTTATTTATTGTTCATATTTTAAAACAATTATTGAATGAATGAAGAATGAACATTAATTTCCAAAACAAATGTCCTGAATAGTTTGCCAGTAATAACTAAACGAGGCAATTTGGTTGTAATTATGGGGTAAAGATGTTCAATTGGTAGATTTCCAACGTGAAATTTGTTACTATAAATGTCAACATGTATGAGGAACGACCTCTCAGAAAATACATTCATGATTAATGAATATCATTTGGGTTTAAATGGACCTTTCCTTCAAGAACATTTCCCATAATTAGTGCTAAACTATGTTCATTTCTTTACAGGAAGAAAGACAATATTCTCAAAGACAATAATCTCATCTGAAAACCCCTGAAGAGTTGTGACATCATTGCAAGAAGATTAATGAACTTCCGCCACCTTTAATGAAGGGGGTTCAGGAGTCACACCCTGCTCTCTCCTACCTGTCCTTTCGCCGCTCTGAACGGTTCGTCTAATGATGCTCAGACTGACGGCTCCACAGTCTGCTTCCTGTTCCACTTCTCCCTTCAGCTCTGGGCCCCAAGTTTTGACCCCGACCGGACCAGTGCTCCCCTCTGGAGGAGGTCCCCGTCGTCTTAGACGCCCGGTCGTAAGCGCTCCCCAGGTGGTGCGAATCGCTGATGGGCTGCTGCTGCCTTCTGGAGGTGGGGTTGTAGCTCGAATTAGGATTGGGATCTACACCATCAGCACCCTGGAAAGATTAGAAGATTCTTGTGATCAATAGGATTGGTTTATTATTGGAAACACGACCAGTACAGGTTAGCTAATTCCATCCCATTCGGAGTTGTGTGGGCAGTCTGTCTGGACGTTTTGATCATGCGGACATTAAATACATGGAGTTTATATTAAGCAGTGTGTGACATGGAAATCTGCCTTGTGGAATTCTGCCAGGAGAAAAATCCCCTACCAAAAAAAATACCCCACACATACCCCAAGCTGAGAGATTTATAATTTGGTGGGATGACTAGAAAACAAACCCGCTGTTACTACTCTGTGGCGGGTACAACAGCACGTCCCCTCTCATAACCTCAGTAACCCTCCTCCAAGCAGGCGAGAGTTAGATGACGAAGCATTTCCTCAAGCGCACAGAAACAGCGCCCTACGCCTGTAATTTCAGCTCAAAGAAAGCACCATAATTAGTGACATTTGGTGGGTAAGAGTTCGCCTCTGCTGCAGTTTTAGAATTCATTCTCACTAATTGGTTTTAATGGCACCCTGCTGGACTACCTTTCTCAGTCTCCAGGGGCAACAGACAGGAAATCAGTCACCGGCCTACCCTGCCCAGTGGGCGTGTCCGGTGTGGTCACGTCCTGCTTGCACTCAGGGAGGAAACGGCCGAGAGGCATGTTCTCCTTCTATGGTAAGCACAGAGGCTTTCGCTTCGATGTTCCTCAGCAGGAGGTTTGCACGCTGGGAAATACAAGGTGGCAAAAAAAATTAAATACCGATGCAAACACTCAGCCATCAAGACCAGGTTTGAAAAGCTGGGCCTGCCTCGGTTAAAAGGTTTCATCGGAATGCCTTCTTGATGTCTGAGGCTTCACGTGTCGGCAGAACAGTTTTTACAAATGTAATTTAATTTCACATTAAATTACATTTGTTGAGTTTGTGAGACGACCCCCCCACCCCCACCCCTCTTACTTTGAGGCACGATGAAGTCAGGAACAGCACAAGTAGTGAGTCTGAGCTTCTGCAGAACAAATTACGCCGTTTCTTTAAATCTGTCTGCTCTTGGTCTGTCGCCCAAGTTTAAGGAATGGCGTCGTTTGGCCAAATCAAACTCCTAAATCTCCTCCGGAACGAGACACTACACTGAACAGTCCAGGTGAAATTTGTGTTTCATTTGATGATGTGTTTATTGGTCATAATTTATAAAAGCCGTTTTCTTCTTGCTTCTCATAGACAGGTCAGATATGATATTCCACTACTGAAAACAAACTATTGTTAAATTTCGGTCCGTGGCGCAGACTGTTATTCCACGGGGCTTTTTCTGTTTGTGTTAAATCACACAAAGAGTGAACAGAAGATCAGCATTAATCCCACACTTTACCTTTCTGCCACTGGTTTTTGACTCAACAAAGGATGTTTTGGTATCTCGGTCAACGGCCGTATCGCCCTGATGTCTTCAGCCAAACATAAGTTCACGGCTCATTCATGGAGAAGCTCCATTGGGCTACGGATGGGGGTGGGGGTTATGACAGAGTTGTTCTGTTCTCTTGTGCTGTGGAATGAAAGGAAGTACTCCACATTTCCACATTGACATGGTCCTTTTATTTGCACCATGATTGTACTTGTACCTGTATTGTATGGTCAATGTGTTCTTTGTCAGAGAATCACCAGAACGACATCCACAACTACACTTAGACAGAGGACTTCAAGCAAAACTTTATTTAGGTATAAGAGAAATTAAAGTAAGACCAATAAAAACACATTATGTGATGGCACAAGAGGAAAAGTCAGAGAATCGCAGGTCCTTCAAACCCATCATGGGAAAAAAAATACAAGCCTTAAGAAAGATTTGTGCCCATGCTAACATGTTCCCATGTGCAAGTGAAAATTGAGAACAGATGATGGTGTCAAAAGAAACATGAGCTCACAGAGGATAATACTCTCTGGGGGCTTGGGATATATTCACCAAACGTAATGCCACGCTCACAGTTGTTGATATATTTCATTCTCAAAGCGGTGGCACTGCCCAAACCTGCAGCATTAACACTAATCTGGACGAATGCATAATCACAGTCAAGCCGGAACAGCATTTATGGATCGAGACAACGATTATTTGACTGTGACCGATCACTAGATATAAATATATCCTTCTCATTAGGGTTTGAATGAATGACATCCAAATAATTTATACATGAGGTTTAAGAAAATCAATAAACTCTCAGTTGCCGAGATCGCTCCAGGGTGTTGTCTCCGTCTGACTGACTAGTGATTGATTGATCACTGCTCTTAAGCTTTTTTTTCAGTCTTCTCAAATGTTATTCAAAAATGTGATGGAGGAATTTATTTATATTTATGGAGGAATACCTTGTATGAGTTGAGCAACGGGTGGCTGTCAGAGTGACACCAGTCGGAATGTGGCAGAAATGATGTGGGCAAAGACTCTAAAATCATACCCGGATATCTGATCTCCAGTATTGAAGCAGCATGAACTCAAGCTACATTCACTTTATCAGCCTGTTTATTCAAAGGACTTTGGCTCAAAGCAGACTCGGTTAATCTTCATCACAACAGTCAAGTTTGTAGCAAACAAACGAACGACGCCACCAACCTCTATAAAAATGATGTCTGACTTAGCCTCGATTAACTTTCGACAAACCATCACTCAGAATGTGAGCAACACAAAAAGTTTTGGGACTCAAGAAACTTTATAACTTTACTTTTGAGGCACAGCTGTCATCATGTTTTTCCTGCATATCAATGTTGACACAGTATCTCAACTTTGACTACATTGAAGGGCCTACATTTATTTTGTTTTGCATTAAGATCTGATCACAGACTACATACTGTACTTCTGGTGAAATCTGGTGCAAAAATCTCTGTAGGTTCTGAAGTAAAACTCTGTGTGCTGTTTATATGAAAAACCAAAATAATTTGACTTCAGATAATTGAACTTTTTGCCCTACGTCGCTAAATGTGACCAAAGATGATGGATGACAGTGTAATGTGTGTGTGTGTGTGTGTGTGTGTGTGTGTGTGTGTGTGTGTGTGTGTGTGTGTGTGTGTGTGTCTCCTTGGCAACATCCAGTTTATTTATAGGGGGGGAAACAGAGATGTTATCCAAAGGCCTCCGGTCCTGCTTAATTCATCAAATTGACTGACGTGAATTTGCAGCCGTGGAGCCAACTTTGTAAAAATCACCACAACCACTTGACAATATATCAGGTAGCAAAAGACAAGTAAGTTAATACAGTGGCCCATCAGTCCTCTTCACCTCATAATTCTGATGACTTGCGTAAACTTTCACAAACTATTAATTTAATTGAATGTGTGTACAAAATCTTACATGTTAATGCACACACACACACAGAAATCTGCTGACATATTTGCTGTCTAACAACTCTACAACAAGATGTTAAAGAAGTTGTGCCATGTTGTGCTGACAGTGGCAATGGTCTTGGTGTGTAAAAGATGAAAAGAAAAGTAAAGAATCTAAAAACACAAAAAATAAATTAAATCCATAAATGTAAGCACTCATAAAGCGACAGATATGCAAAACAGTACATGCAAAAAAGAAGGATGTAAGTGGATGACTAATTCGTGGAGGTGAGCATTTGACTGGTATAATGTTTATATAGAATAGTAATGCAGCCTTGCCTGGGACACAGACTGTAATGTGGTAGCCCATTTAAAAACAAGAAAGCTATTTTCTTCTCTTTGAGGTTTCCTAACCGTCTTTTCTCCCTGTTGAGGTCTATTTCATTTCCATCCTCCCTCTTTTTTGTCCCACCCTTTTCTCTTTGTGTTTGCTGGGGCAGCAGGAGTGAGGCCTACAGAATTGCTGTGCTCAGCTTGAAGTTGCAGGGCCTGGCGTCAGGGAAAAACACAAGCCGAGCTCTCATGCAAAGTGGACACACCAGGAGTTCAGCTCTGCTAATGTGCTTTCTGGACGCTTATCATCAAGACAAACTGCAGACTTGTGCTCTAATAATCTTCACCTTGACAATGCAGAATAACGTCTGAAGCCCTATTTTGCAGCAGTAGCTTCACATTTTACTCTGATGATGCTTGAGATCTTCACAGCGAACCCAGACACAATGACTACTTTTCCAATACACTGTAATAGACTATCTTCAACGCTTTATGAGGTTCTGCACTATTTCAGAAGAACAGTAAAGCTGATTGCCCTACCTGTGGGTGTTGTGTGTAGGATCGGCCCCAAGACTGAGAAGTAACAGGTGCGTGAGGTACGATCTTGCCCTGGCCTCCTACATCTATGCTGGGAGACTGTGAGCGCCTCCCTCGGCGAAGACCCGGATCCTCCACTTCCTTTGTGCTAGCAATGACACTGTTGATCTTACGCATGTACACCTAGGAAAAGCAGTAACGAATACAGCAACGTTACACTGAGTAAAGTTCTGAGTAAAGTTCTAATCGACATACACAATTCATTATCTCACTTCTGCAGGGGTGGGCTTGGATCCTTTTTGTGCCTCAGCTCCCGTTCCGCTGTTTAACACTTCCTCCGTATCGAAGGTGGTTGCCCGGTAAGCACGCCACGTTGTTGTGGCTTCTGCTTCATCCTCTGACAGGCAATCACTCATAGTCCTTGTATTCCCTCTTCCCTGGGCTTTTTCCTCCACAGATGCTGGGCCCTTGTTCCTCCAGGTGCTCCGTACAGTCACATTCTTCATGTCTGGTAAACCATCTTCTTGGGAGTGCTGACTTTGTTTTTGCCGTCTCCAGCTGGTGACCGTAGTTGTGCTTTCAAAGCCTGATTCTGTGTCTGTAAAGACTGTCATGGTGGTGTCTGGGGACTGGAGGCTGAAGTGGCTGGTGGTGGTTTCTAATCTGGTAGAGTTGTGAGGTTTTGACCTTGATGAGGACTCGTTGTGGTCGTCCATCCCATATTCTTGATCCTGGTAAGCCCGTAAAGTTATATCGCTCCTAGGAATAGAGATCTCGTACGGGACAGAGATGCTGCCGTGGTGCTCACTGCTGGGGCCTACAAATAAATCAACTTGTGAAATATTTCATGTTGAATTAAGTCAAATAACAAAGATTTACAAATAAGGCTGAAATGCAGTGTACATGTCATGACAATTCAATTTAATTCAATTCAATTTAATTCAATAAACTTCTTATCTTGTAAGACAACCAATCGTTCACACTCACAATCATGGCTACTATCTATTCAGACGAACCTATTCACCTATATTGCATGTTTTTGATGGTAGAAGGAAGCCAGAACCTAGAAGAACCAACACCACTGCACCAACCCATTCAATTCGGTAAATATATATACAATTACAATTCCAAAATTATATAGAAAAAGCTGAACTGTGGGCTAGAACAACACCAAAGCAGGATTTGTAAATATGTTCAAGTACTTGTTCGTGTGAATAATTGTGGATTGTATATTTAACTCCTTTATAATTACTGAAACCACTGGTATACCACTTTCGTGGTAAACCAGTTTGTGAACGGTGAAAACTCACCTATGAGAATGTTACTGGTGGAGGTGTGACGTTCTTTGATTGGTAAAGGTTCACTGGAAACACTGCTGCTGCGACTGCTGGTTCTGGAAGAGCTGGGATCACTGGGGTAGATGGTTATACTGCTGGTCATTTTACTAGCGGTGGTAATGACAGGTTTGGTGGAGATTCTGGGTCTGCCGTTTGCAGATAAAGGTTCTGAAATCATCACTTCCTTCCTGTCAATCTCAACAATTGCTGGTTTGATGACGGCTTTGGACCTGAGTGCCTCACGTGGGCTACACACTCGCTGGATTGCAATCCCTGATGCGATACCTGGAGGCCCTTGGTACCCTGCCTCAGTTGACACTGTCCTACGGAGTAAATCCTCATCGAATGAACTCCTGGTAGACGATCCCTCTGAATGTGAGTCGTTGACATGGGGGTATCTCGGATATCTGGAGGTCGTCCTGCTGCTTACTGGAGTAATATTTGTCTCAGATACCGGTTCAGGTTCTGAGGGTCTTGAACCGGTAGATTCTGTTTCTGAGGCAGATGAATGACCCTCTGAACCTTGGTCATTGGGCAACAGTGACATGACGTTGGACTTGCAAGCTGTGTAGGAGCCATTGGCTTTAGACATGGTTGAGGAAATAGATCCCGATTCCTGAATCTGTTCTGCCAATTCCTGATCCGAAGCAGATGCCGTGTCCTTCCCTAAACCAGAGATACTGTTGACATTGTCAAGCACTACATCAGAGCTGTTTGATTCACTATCACTACCAACATACAGCTTTGAAAACTTTTCTATTCTGCTCTTTTTAGTCTCGCCATCAGTCTGTTTGCCAGCTGTCCTCAACGGCTTTTGGTCATTAGCTGCTGGAGGGTAGCGACTAAGAACAGATGCTTTTTTAATATCGCTGGAACAGCTGAGAGGGCCTTCCCTTGTCTTCTCCCCAAGTCCTCTTCCTAGGTCTCCGATGCCATTATCAGATGAAAAATTAGTAGTTGTGGTTTTGGGTATCCTTCTGCTCTTGTGAGCAGGACTCATAGCTCTCCTTACAGACTTAGGTGAGCTCTCCTCAGTGTGGCTCAGCTCTTTGCTCCTCAGCTTGGTCTCTCTCTTATGTTGTGGAGAGAGTTCCCTGATCCTGTGTTTGGGGGAACCCAGTTCAGCGGTGGTAGCAGGGCTCCTATATTTGGGTTTTTCTTGTCTGAAACTTCCTTTCACAACAATCTCTTCGTTCTCAGCTTTGCCGTTCTCTAGGACTTTAGCAGAGCTGCTGGGGCAAATACTAGTGCTTCCATTGCCATATTTATCCACACTACTGGTTCCGTTTTTTCCAGTTCCACCTTTTCCACATAATTGCATCCTGAGCTGCTCCACTTGCTCACTTAGTTGCAGACTCCGGTTTCTTTCCAGCTGGAACTTCTCGTGAAGTTCGCCATTTTTGGACTCAGAGCTTTTTAGATCCTCTTCCACTATCTCGAGCTGTTTAAGGCGGTTCTTCAGTCTCTCTACTTCCTGTGTCAGCTCTTTTACTTTGTTGTCCTCTTCCTGCGAGCGTTCAAGGCCACTGTTCTTCTTATTCTCAGATTTATTCACAAGACCGATGTTAACATCAGCCATTTTCAAGTAATCAAAGCTCTTCTTGCGTCCTGCCAGTTTACTTGTGAGGAACATCGTCTCATCCTCAATTCGTGACCTGATAAAATCTGCATGACCAGAGTCTGCCGACAGACCAAGGCGGTTCTTCTGGTGCTCCAGTTTTTCCGTCAGCTTTAAAATTACCTTTTCATCCTCTCTTTGTTTGTCCAGTAGTCTTTTACGCTCACTCACAAAGGTCTGGCTGAAGCCTTTGAGTTTCTCGAGCTCCATCGTCAAAGCCTGCTCAGCTCTTTCCAGCTTTGTCTCAGACCCCTCAACCTCTTTCAAACGTGCTTTCAGAGCCTCCAACTCTGATGAGAGCTTCTTCGTCAAGTTCTTCTCCTCGTTGAGGCTCAGGCAGAGCTGACTGCAGTCAGATTTGCTTTTCCCAAAAGCTTCTTCCAGTTTCTCCAGGTCAGCCATTCTTCGCTGTAGACGTTCAATCTCTCCTCTGAGGTCCTTGGTGAAGTTTTCCTCCTCTTCTAGTTTTTCTCTAACCGTGCGACAGAGGTCCTCGGCTTTGCGTACCTCTTCATCCTTACCCTGAATCTTCAGGAGATTTTTCCTCAGGACCTCTACCTCGCTGAGCAGGGATGAGTTGCTGCCTTCTGCCTGGATGATTTTGTCCTGTAGAGAAGAAAGTTCTACTAATAATTCATATGTTCATGCAACAGATTTCTGCTCCACATCTTTCCACTTATTACTCCTAAAATGTACTCACAAACAAAAGTCAACCAATACCGACCTGCAGATCAATCAGCTCATCCTCAGATTTCTGCAGCTTGTTAGTTGCTTCTTCCAGTTCTTCCAGCCTTCGGCCAAGACTCTGCAGCTTGTGCCGCAGATGCCGATGGGTCATGTCTTTGTGGTCAGACATGGCTACACAATTCTTTGTACTGTATTAATTATGTTTGTCTTATTCGGATTATTTGACCACGTTTTGGAAAGTCCACATTTGCGAAGTAGTGACATCAAGAGTCTTTGGTTCCGTGTAAAATCCTCTGCGACCTGTATGTGGTCTGACTTCTTCCGGGGCTGCTGCTCTAGGATGCCGACGTTCCTTTACAGAGGTATTCTGGAGCCAAATCTGTCATCTGTAGGAGGGAGAGAGGAAATAACACTTTAGCATCCATGATCTGTCCATGACAATCACTTGTCTTCACAGAAATCAAATCAGTGATTAAAAGCATTGCACATTTAGACACACACACACACACACACACACACACACACACACACACACACACACACACACACACACACACACACACACAGTTAGCTTAGTTAGTTATATAGTTAGTTATGTGAAGGACAGGAGGGTGACACCAATTATATGAGTGTGTGTGTGTCCGTGTCAGACAAGCCAAAAACCCTGACAACACACACAAACACACATACGTATTTCAAAAACACTGGCTTTCTTCACGTGTTCCCATCTGCACACATGCCCAGCCGTCACCCTGGACACCCCCACATCAAACGCTCATCAAAAATACCCATTCATGGTTCTCATCACACATAAATAAATCCCATAATTGCAAACTAGGATGTTGAATCTATGTTGTCCTTTGACTTATTAGTCACTGTAATTATGTGTAATGCAGGATTGCCTGTTTTTCATGAGGCTTCATCATGTGTTGGCATCCATCTGTGGACCAGCGTGGCTCTTGGTGAGCAGACGGTCTTTCTGTCATGGCGCGGCTTCGATGAATCAAACAAGCAAAGCCTCTGTTTCTTGAGTGATTCAGTTAGTTGGCTTTCATTCTCTTTCCAAAACCTACAACTCCTCAACCCCCCATACGCTCCCCCTCCCCCCTTATGCAAAGCTTCTCCTTGTAAAAGAAAATCGACTTGAGGGGAGGATGTAACATCTGCACACCTCATCACTTATCGACCCTCCCGACAAGCCGCTCAATACGTCTCTCCTCCTCGTCTACTACAGCACCATGTTCAAAGATCTCTCTGATGTCAGAACCCACACTACAAAGAGACTACTGTAGTTTTCCTTTACATTAACTAATATTTACTGCAGTAAAACTTCAACCAGCGCAGTAAATCTTGTCTTTTTATCTGCGTGTGGTTACACGATATACAACAAGGTACAACCTCAGCAAAGGTTCATATATGTTTCATCGTCTGATTTGGCATAAAGAGCCCACACTGCTCGCCCCACAATTCATTAAATGTCTTGTCGAACATTTAAATGAAGCAGCACGCTTTGAAAGTCTACATGGCAAGAATTAGAAACACACATTGTGAACTTGTTAAGCTGTATTATTTTAATAATTTCTTTCATGAGGTCTGGCTGTTCTCAGTGAAGTACAAGACTTAAAAGGAAGCATACACCAGCTACCATGGGAGTCTGTTAAACAGACAAATGCAGAACAATTTTGGGGACAAACTGATGGTACGGTTTGCTTGCATATCGAAACTCCTTTGTCAAAGTCATTTTGTCTCCACCGATCCTGTTCCAGTGAAATAAATGCACAATGAAAGATATTCGTGCAAAGTAGAAAAACATGCACTGGCAGGAATTTTAAAAAATAGCTATACAGTAAGTTCATTTCATTACAGCGGTTCGTCATGCTGTGGCCACTGATGAAGTTTTCTTCATCCTGGATTACTAGATTTTATTTCACTTTGCCTTTTTGTTCCAGGTCTAGTCAGGCTTCATCCTGGATAATAAAAATGTTTCAATCGGTCCAGTTTCTCCTGTTTTGGCAGGCTACCTTTATTCTCGCTTTATTTCACTGGCAAAAATGGCCATCTCTACAAATTAATCAATACACCTAATCCACTTTATCACAGGGCCAAGGCCTCATTGGCTACATTCAGGACAAGATGGAAGGAGATCGGAAGTTGAAACAAAATGATGCATGGCATTAAAAGGAACGGACTAAAGCTTACAGCTTATGAAATGTTTTAGACTAAAGTCTTCCACTTTGGTCTTCACAAACCCTAACATTTCTGTATTCCTTCGGTTTTTCCACACAAGAAACAGGAGCACATTCTTAAGTTTTTTTCTTTCACTTTCAAGACAGTGGCAAGAAAAGCCGAAGGTGTTGGGCTGTTTTGGTTAAAAAAAAAAAAGATTGAAAATGTGCAGAAAGGGTTTTGACATCAGTTCAAACTGAACAGAGTTTTATTCCCTTGTTCTGTGAATTGTTGGACAATTATGGAAATCCTGGAGGTGGGTAGAAGCAGACAGGGAAAGTGACCCGTTTCGTGCAGACACATTCCTAATGATCACTGCCAGCTCCTCGCTCTGCCTTCTGTCTGTTCCTAACTAGGCCACTGATTGGCTCGCAAAAGCCCATTCCTAAAAACAAGGGCATTTTCTGGGTTTTACGGTCAGGTACCAGCAAGTACTTGAAAATATTTATTTTTTTGTTTTGCTTTAATCTACTCTGAACATTAGATGGACTGTCAGCCAAACGACTTCCAGTCTTTGCGTTCTTCACAGTCTGCCGCCTTCCTCTTCAGGTACAGAGTAAGGGTTAACTGACTGAGGAGAAGATTCAGAAATAATACCAACATCATGAGGAGGGATTAGGATTCCGCCAAAGCAGACAAAAGCCTCGAGGCCCCAGAACATCAAGGATCTCACAGGATCAGGAATCAGCATTGAATCATTACGTTTGTTATAATTCAGTTAAATGAAAACATGCTCATTATTACTATATACAACATTAAAGCAAAAATAAAAACAAAAATAACAGAATCCTTCAGGCAATGTCTGCTTTAAAACAGCATTCATGAATATCCAGTTCAGAGACCTTTATTAGTTTAGTGCCTTTGTTTGATTTGATTTTACTCTTACTTCAGTTGCAACAAACTACTAAATAATAAGTTAACAGACACACAAGAACAGAAAAGGACAGTCAGGTAAGCAGTGACTGGTGCTTGTAGCTGTTAGCATGCTGCTAGCACTACCAGGAGTTTAATGAAATTGGTTGCATAAAAGGAACATTTTAAGAAAAAAAAAAAAAAAAAACTCCTCTCAGCAATTTAACGGAGAAGAATTTGCAGCCTTTTCATCATTTCTTATATTTAAATATTTGCGCACTGCTGATATCACTCCTCCTCTGCCCACCGGCTAAATCACTCGGGTAATGCTTTGTTTATAATGCTATTAAGCAAAGTTGATATCAGAGAAAATATATTAACACAGTGTGAGCACACAAGTACACAATTGATTGTCATATTTGCATTGGTGCATCCTTTGAAATACCGTAAATTTAAAGGGGCATGCCAACTCTCCTTCTAAGGTCGCACAAGAACCCAAAGAGTCAAGATCAGCTGCAATATCTCGTCCAACCATTTGAGGAAAAAACCTCTCTGACTGGCTGAACATGACTTTGTTCTGTTTGATTTATAAAAAGAGAAAACAGGGATTGACCGAACGGAAGGTAAGGAAGGACAAAGAAGCGAAACCAAACAAACTAGAAGTTTAACAAAGTTGAAGAAGTCCATCTCTTGCTTTCTGTCACACACACACACACCCACACACCCCCACACACACTCACACACCAAGGTTACAATCATACACCATATCATTAGGGCTTTAGCCACTCGCTTCCTGCCTGCCTGTTGCCTTCAGTACATTCTGTTCCCTCCATGAAAGAGAAGGAAGGAAAGAAAAAAATCCCCTCTATTGCACTTGACATTAGGTTGGAACTTCTGGGTTTGAAGCTCTTCTGCCTCATAAACCATAGTTAATAAGGGCCCCAGGCCAATCAAAATGACTCGACCACATCTTTGGGTGGATATATTTTTGCCAGTTTGTGTATATAAATATGTGACAAATGCTTTGTGTGTGTGTGTGTGTGTGTGTGTGTGTGTGTGTGTGTGTGTGTGTGTGTGTGTCTGTGTGTGTGAGGAGGGACGATCGCAGTGGATTGATACTGGCACCGGACTGGAAGCCACAAAAAAAAAAGAAAAAAAAAAGAAAATGGCGGAGACCTGATTCTCGGCCTGTATCTTTCTGTTTTCCTAAGAAAGAAGCGACCAGCGTTCCATAATATTCGGTTTGTCGTTTCCTTTGCCGTCCTGTTAATTTCTTTCACCTTTTTTTGTTTCTTTACTTCTACAAAAATGGTCAAGAAGTGAAAGAGGGTGTTGCATTTCATCAGAAAAATGGACAAGGAACTGAAGATTATGTAACGGGATTATCAGAGGGAACTGAAAGGAGATGGGAATTCCTCCACAGAAATGACCACCTAGGGGTTTAATATTCAAATTTTGTGAAACAGCGGTTTACATAATGTTCTGTTCTGTAGACAAACAGTTTTGTTATTGAGAGGGGATGAGTGAATCAAACAAAATGCCCTTTTGGGGCAGCGCTTGTCAATTCTAAGATATTACACAGTGACATTCAGCTTTTTAATTTTTTTCTTAAAGCAGATTTTTTTTTATTAATAATGAACATATAATTGAAATTGAGTTGCTACTTGACCATTTTGTTCCTTGTTTCAGTTTGAATTTCCTGCTGTTTTGTAAAAAGTCTGAATGAATTTCACCACTGAAGAAAATTTCATATCAATTAATGAAGATGTGTATTGATGAAATAAAAGCAAACACAGAATATGTAGGTTATATAAAAACAAATAACAACTTCTCTGTCTACTTATCTCTACTTATCAGGGTCATGAGGGTCAGAGGTCAACGGTGAGGCTTAGAGTCAAGGATATTCTTAAGACAAATATTGATGTGGACATCATGGTCAGATTATCTCACAGCGCTTGTCTTGTAACAGTCCTCTGTAACCCAGACTGTTTCTTGCCCCCACCCTCCCCCTGCCCTTTTGATTCTCGTTACTGGGGCAGCTTAAAGCCAATGCCCTACTTGTGTGAGAGGGCATGATAACTAGATGAGAGCGAGGGGGATAAGAAGTACCAGACAGGTTTACAGAGAGGGTAAGTCGGGCATGGCAGGGTCAAGGAAGACATGCCAGAGGACTTGTCAGCTTTCATTCCAGGACGATGGCACTCCACATACTCGGAGTTTTGGCTTGTCTGTTTACGGCCTTATTGCAGATCTAACTTTGAAGAGGTTGAATTACACTCAAAGCCCTCAGAGCTTTGTGGTTTGGTTTGGTAGCATAACAGCAAATTAGAGCAAGTTCTTGATTGAATATCGGCCTTACACTGAGGATTACGCGGAGCAGTCATGACTGATGTGGCCAATAAACAGAAGCGGAAGAAGACCGTTAGACGCTCTACTCGAAAAATAGCTTCACAAAGTACGAGCCGGTCAGATGTTTCTCAGGTGACTGTAGAGTTAAGTACTGCATGTGATCTGTTATAGAAATGAATATTCAGTTTCTCAGATTGGAGGGCTTGACTGGCCAAGGTGTGACGCTGCCTGAGTCGTATTCAACATGTTGACATGGTGGAGAGGTTCTGACAGGTTCTGACCTCAGGCCTTTGAATCAATCAGGCTGTGGATTTGGACAATGTGAGGCCTTATCTAATATATTCTGAATTCCAAAGGTTTTGACCCCAAAACTGATCCTTGACAGGCTGTACTTGAGCTATATTCACTACATTCTTCAAAATCTGGTTATATTTAAAGATGCAATCATTTTTTTCACTTTGAACATATTGGTCAAAACATATCCATCATCACACCGTTAATATCCATCTAAAAACTTTATTATGATCAATACACTTTGCTAAGACAATGCACTACATTCATGTAATGTTTTCTGAATATGTCAGCGTTCCAGATAGACAAGCAGGCAATGTTTGCTATTGATGTAAATGCGAAGATTGATTTCCCATGTGACTTGCTGTTTCCTAACTCTCCAGCATGTCCTCAGCCTTCTGCCCCTTGTGTTTGGGATCAAAGGTCATCAACACTGTAAACACTTCCTTCAAGATGATGGGGCAAACAGAAACCAGCTTCGGATTAGAAGAGTCCTTGTCTTGTTTTGCACCAGGACTCAGACAGACAGAGATGAGCTGAATCAGTGGGACTCGAACAGATAACAAGAAGCACGTCAGATAATTTTACAGAAGCTGCCATAACAAAAACTAAACATCAATCATTTTGTTACATTGGCCGCTTCTGTCCTGTTTGTAAATTCAACCAATTCATCCCAATCCAATGACAAACATTTCTGATTGATTCCTGACTGATTCTCATTCATTCATTCATCTTCTCATCCACTTGTTCCACTTTTTGCAGGTCACAGGGGTTACTGGAGCCCATCCCAGCAGATCTACGAGGGAGAGGCAGGGAACACTCCGGGCGAGACGCAGATCTTTCCAGATAACGCCGCTACCTATTTAAAGCCGATATTAGCAGCTGTTCAGGAGCTCTCAGGTATCAGCAGACATCAGCAAAAAAAAAACTTTACACGACTGAATGAGTCCATACAGATATGGCGGCTGCTCGCGAAGGAATGTGGGTGTGTGTAAACTCCATAGTGATAAGAGGACATGAAAATAACATGACGACACTTGTTTGAGTCAACACTGGGTAGCTAACCGCCCGGCGTGAATAAGTGTGAGTCAGGCAGAACGACAGGGAGGCAGACAGACAAAGGTGAAGAGCGAGATAAAGAGTGATTAATGTAAGATGATGGCAGACAGATGACTTAAATCTCTGTCTCTCTATGGGGAAAAAAAAAATCTCTTAAAGGTCTGAAACATCCATCCAATGTTCTTGTAGAGAAGAAGACCGCGATTGTCTCTTCTACATCTGCTTGTCACGGGTCTGCTGGAGGCTATCCCAGCTGGTTGCTGGTGAAAGGTAGGGTACACCCCGGATATTATGCCAGCTCATCGCTGGGCCACACAAAAAAGACAAAGAAACACGTTAACACCTACAGACAATTTGGTGTGACCAATTCATGTGGGAGGAAGCCAGAGAGAACCCACACAGACACGGGGAGAACATAAGACCTCTGCACAGACAGGAATCGAACCCGGAACCTTCTTGCTGTGAGGCAACAGTACTACCCATTGTATCATCATGCTGTCCAAGACTAAAACTATATCTGGTGGATATGAAAATGTTTTTCTCTTACATCAAAATATTGAAAACAGTTTTGACAGCCTTAGCGAACACCGTGAAGCTTCAAGCCTAAAATATTCTCCCTGGCTGCGACATCTAAAAAAAAGAAAAGAAAAAAAAAAGGTCTCGCTTCATTTGCAATGGGAAGATAACACGGCCACACACTGTGTGTGAAGCGCACCATGGACCACTGACACTAGTACCTCTAAAGACACACTGAAACTATGAGAAATGTAACCACACACCAGGTGCCACAAAGCGCACAAATGCATTAGGGGGAATGGAGACGCAGGGAGGTGAGATTTATGGCAGAGCCGCTAACTCACATCCGTTCCACAAATACTAATCCCAGGTGGACGGGGTGGACAAAACCACAAAAAGGTCTGTGTCTGTGTCTTTCAAGGTCTGTGAAAGACACTTCAAAGATTCAGGGATCGGTTCAAGATTTTGTGATTTTTGATTGCAGTTGAATTCATGTCACAAGTTCATGATTTCTTTTAATTCATAAATAGGTTAACAAAATCTTATTATTTAAATTCTAGTGTGATGAAATTCATATGCAATGAGGAATGAATGCATCTCCTTTGCCTACTCAGTGGGACGGACACTACTGTTGCCTTCAGTTGACCTGACGAGGCTAGACAGGCTGTCTGTCTAATAAAACTCTGCTATGAAACGTTGGACTTATAAATGTCAATCTCTGAAGCAAACAAGCAAACAAAGAAACAAATAAAACTCTGAAAGGACTTTGAACAACTCAAGAAGTTGTTTTTGCGACATGCAGCCGATGAGATAATTAACCTGTAGGACGGATCCTCGGTGACGTTAATTGCTATGTGCCACTTTTTATACCAATTCGTTTTCATGCTGTGTATTGATTTATATGTAAGGGGTTCATTCACAAGTGTAGTTCTCACGGTGTTAGCGAGGTGTGGATACACACCTGATGTGACCCTTCCAGCAGTAAACACCCATTGTGGAACGAATCTTTGTTGATGTCAGCGAAGGTACAATCGCTATGACTCACTAAAATATTTGTGTCATGTCATGGGATCACTGCTATTAACTTAGCAGCAGTGAGCATAGCACTCTGTGGATGTGCCTTTGTTAAAAAAAAATGCAGTTTACAGTCTATATTTATCCAGTCATGTAAAACTTGTTTGTTTTCTCGCTGTTTGGCTGTGACAAAGTGCTGCTGTGTTAGCGCAGGGTTGACGGAGGAAGAGGCGTGAGACACCGGCGCAACGATCAAACCCAGTACACCGAGTATCTGAAAACGTTTAGTCATGCTACCTGTGCATCCTCCTCTAGAAAAACTGGTTTGGCTCCAAATCCGGCAAAGCAAAGCCACTCTTTTGAGTGCCACTCGCTGTGGTTGATGGTGGAGCCCTGTTCGAAACTGCCCATCTAAGCTAAAAAATGATGGGAGCTCTGACAAAATTAAAGAAACACAAAATGACGTCATTGTTCTGGTCTTTCCAATCGATACCCAACCCAAATGTAATGTCACCTCACGCTGAATGTGTGATCACCTGCATGCTCTCTAACCTCAATCACCAGCCTGGTGTCATGCCGTCATTGGTTTGTTCAACATAAACAGACAAAGGTCAGCAGAGACAAGAGTCTTGCTTACAGAGCTTTTGCACTAAACTGCCAATGTCACCTCTGTCTTTATTTATCCTCCCAACCGCCCCTCCCCTCGATTTCTGCAGCTGCATTCCACCAGTTTCCTTCCCCTGCCCTTCATCGTCATTCTTCTGCCTTCCTGTTGCATTGCTGTGTCCTTCCGACTCTACCTAAGACAGGAAGAGGATGGGAGGTCATCCATCATTCCCTGCAATGATAGATCGTGCATTTTTACCAGGCTGGCTCCTCCCCAAACCCAGCGCCAAGAAACGCTTTCAATTCACAGCCTCGTCAATAGCTCTCAACACGGCCCTTCAACCTTCTGCCTGGCTGCCTGACATCATTCTCACACACACACACACACACACACACACACACACACACACACACACACACACACACACACACACACACACACACACACACACACACACACACACACACACACACACACACACACACACACAGCTTCATTGGCAGTGTTTGGAAGTACCTCATCAGCTTGAGCCCTGGCATTGACTGCCTGCTGCGGCTGAATGGAGACCTCAGGGGCTCTCTGATGAGGAAGAAACAGAGCAGAGATTGAGACAGAGGCAGAGGTTTAGCCAAAGTAAATGTGCTGAGAAAAATGGAAGCGATAATGTGAAGAAGCCAAAAAATACTTTTTTAAATAAGATACCGGGAGAAAAAACAGACATGGAGGAGAAAAAGAAAGAAAAAGAGATGAATGGGGGGAATTCAGAGCAGGTAGCTGCCAGAGTGGATTACTGCAGCAGGAATGCAGCACTGGCTGCAGGATGGAAGGAGGCAGAGAGTAGAGGGGGAGAGAGAGATGCGGCATCATACTTATTATAGAGTAATGCATGTTAAATATTTTTAGCAAACACAACAAGAGCTAAGCTGAGCTCTGTGAGATCTCCAAACATAACGGAGCGCTTAAATTATAAAGACAATGGCGTGGAGTCAGCAGGTCACAGGAGCAGAATCAGCTGAGTAGGCAAAAAGCATCATGACTCCCAGGAGGCATGGCAAAACAATGGCGCCAAACACCATCATGACAGCCTCATTTTTAAAGTAAGATGCAAGGGGACTCAATCAAATCAAACTAAAGCTAAAAGAAGCTCCCAGTGTCCACCCGACACCGTTAAAATGAATTCTCTTCTTCATGCATAAACAAGTCAGTAGTCTCCGCCTTCTGCAGGCCTTTCTAAGCCTAAACTAAGCCCGGCTAAGCTAAGCGTCTCCTGGCTCAAGTTTTTTATTTTCTGCACAGACATGAGCGATAATCATCTTTTAATATTTATCCAGGTATGCTTCTCAAAAAAAAAAAAAAAGTCGTCTGAGTGGAAGCGCTCAGTGAGTAACATGACAGGACGCTGACGAGAGGAGCTCCGTTTCCTGTTTCGCTGCTGGTGGACATGGTTTCTGTTAGCTCTGGATGAGTTAGGATGAATTCAGCACAAGCAGGATGTGAACCAGCATCCGGAATAATAAACACATGCAAATGCAGCTCTGGGAAGATGCACAGAACACGCCTTGGCTACATATTGACCTTGGACTCCTGTGTGAACAAACAGTAGGGTAAATACTGGTAAGACAGCTGCACATGCTCTGTATCTTCTGACTAACCTAAAGGACACACATGAAGGGTCATATGTGTGATAAAACATATGTAATGTGTATAGAGTACAGTGCACATATATCAGTGCACCACTCCTGTAAGTCTCCGACTACAGGAAAGGAAGTGTGGCGCCGGTGTTTGTGCCCAAAAGGAAACACAAAATCAGAGGCGGGGCGGAAGAGGGCCAGGAGGCGAAGGAGGAGGTGATGGAGAGGAGAAGAATAGAGGGGGAACGGAGGAAAAGGGAGAATCAATATTAGTCATGTGATTCTGACTGACGATCTCAAATAGCAGGAACAGGAATCTCCTGCAGGAGAAGGTACTTCCTGTCTGATCTCGACTCCTTCTTCGTATGAGAAAGAGGTGCATGATTGAAAATGAATCGCTCAACATATTTGGAAATGGACTTATTTTCTTTAATAAAGGGGGCAAAGTCACCCTCTTGTCTGTGTAAGGACATCATTCACACAATTTCAGACCCAGAGAAAAAAAATGGCAAGCAGAAAGCAACACAGAGCAAAACACCCGAGTCAGGACTTACATTTCAGAAGCATCCTTCAGTCGGACGCAGGTTAAGCTCCTTTTTCCAAGTGTCCATTCTGTGAAAACAAAAGGAACACCAGGATAAATAAAAGTGGACTCACATGTCATCACAACATCAGGACACACACATATTCTTTCAGCATCGTTATGCTTGGCAGTTGGCAAAGCCCCCCCGGCCCGTGGGCATTCCCACAATGCCCTCACTGTAGGGGGATGTCGTTAGCAGTCAGGCTAACGGGCAAAGAATGAGCTAACAGCTCAGATATGGAACTCAGTCAGAGGATCATGCATGAGCAGACAAGCAGCGCTTCGCCACGGAAACAGAAGGCCCTATTCACTTCTCTAGGGAGGCACAACACCAACATACACACACACACACGCACACACACAAACCATTATCATAATCATCATCATCATCTTAGGAGCTCTCATCTGTTTCAAAACATGTGCATGGTTAAACATGTACAAACACACACACACACACACACACACACACACTCACACACACACACACACACACACACAGATGGAGCATTCCACTACAGTAGCATTCCATATGTTTGGTTAAGCAGAGAATCCAGATTTAAGACTGGAGTCTGGACTGAATTTAAAGATGAGCGAGGGAAGTAAAGGGATCGAGGGATGGGGGGTGTTAAGGATGAATAGAACATTCCTGTAATTGTAAGCAGCAACAAAGACCTGCTGGTAACCAAAATCTACAACATACTGCACACTATGAATGGAGACTATTTCATCCTTTGTGCCAGAGGTGCACAAAATAAAGGTCAACTGGAGGATGCTCTCTTTTTAACAACTTTTTAATCATCAAGAACATCTGAAAATCTTCAGATTTAAAGATTAACGCATCATCATAACTGGTGTCTTTTTTGTTGGTTAGCTCATCTCTATTTACTCCAGAGTTATGACATAACGCATATGAAAAACTTTAGCCGCTCTTGCTGTCTGCTCCGTCCACTTCAACCCAGACATCTCATCTTCCCAGGAAGGATGAATCCCCGCTGTTCCTCCCGAACCTCCATCATGTTAAATTTAGTCCAACAGCATGACACAAGGCACACACATTCTGCTGCATCATCTGACATCGGCATGCAACACAATGCTTCTATGACTCAGTAAATCTGGTGTGTGATTTCCCCATTCAAGGCTTCCATTTTTGAGCGTTGTGTGATCAATGAACACAGACTTAATGAACATATAACATCCAACGGATGCACGTTTACTCATCCAGGAGGGAATAAATCCTCAGAGACAACAAGCCTGTCGGTGTTGGTGAGGAGGAGCAGGGAGGGAAGAGTCACAGCTATTCATTCATTCAGACAGTCAGGACATCCGTAAAGCAGGAGAAACATAGAACAGCTGTCCTCTTCTCATCCCTCCCTCCCACTCACACACAAAGGAAGATTAATCACCACAACTCAGCAGAATAAACCGAGACAGAGTGAGGTGGCCGTTCCTCCTGGCTTGTTAATGTGAATAAACAGTTATCATCTCACAACTATTTGTCCCAAAGCGGGAGTCATTTCCGGGTCATCCGTTCTGCATCATTCCAGCGTCCTGATGGGAATTTCCGACCGCAGCTGAAATCAAGCAATGGATGATGACCATATTGAAGATCCAGCAATTAAAATTTAACTTTGTAAATACTCCAAATGACATACAGGAGTCTTGGTGTTGACAGCCAGACACACAGATAACAGAATACATCACTGTAGAGATGCTAAGCTAAAACCGGTCTGACAGGTAACACCATCATGGGAAAAATATGATTCAGTGTGCTCAGCAACAGTGAGTGAGTGTGTGTGTGTGTGTGTGTGTGTGTGTGTGTGTGTGTGTGTGTGTGTGTGTGTGTGTGTGTGTGTGTGTGTGTGTGTGTGTGTGTGTGTGTGTGTGTGTGTGTGTTGAGGGTTGCAGTGAGAGGTCCGGAGTTGTTTTGTCTGCTCCGAGAGGAAAGGAATGCCCAAATCAAACACAGTGAACAGGATGCCTGGAGAGAGGAGGAAGAGGCTGATGTTCTCTTTAGACAGAGAACATCCAACAGCACCAACGCGTCTGCGGCGTGTGCACTGGATAAACCGATTACGGAGTACTTCTGAACCCAGAAATCTAACATGTTGGCGGTCCTCAAAGCAAAAGAGGCCTGAGATCGACGTCACATGTTTTTATGTACGCATCGATTAAAGCCTGGTTAAGAATAAGATCACATGACAATAGCAGTCATTTACCTCTGGCTGATCCTTGTCCTCTGCTGAGACAATAGGGAGTGCTAAAATTCCATACAGTCATCCCAATTCAAATGTACTTTCAGTTGATTTTATTCTTTTTTTTTTTGAGACAGACAGACAGCTTCTACTAACTGCTTTGCAAAGTTGGAGGAAAGACTCTGCCAACTTTCTCCTACACAAGTAGGAGAAAGTTGACAGAAAGAACTCACAAAAGAAAAGAGTGAATGCTGGTGGACAAACAGAGAGGTAGACTTTTCATTCCCTGCCTTTGAAGACTACAAACAACATTCCTCCCAGTGCTCTTTGCATTCCAGTCGAGCAGCAAAATGGAAGAAGAATTTTGTCTGCGAGCTGACAAGCTGTCAGACGGATAACAATTAACCTCCTAAACTTCACCGTGAACCTGCAGAACCTGTCCCGACTTTTTTAATGTCTGCCGGCGCTCCCCTCTTCCAGAAACGACAGCTGAGGCCTTTCACACGCAATGCTACTGACTATGCAGATTAGGGTGGACTAGCTGCCGCTCATGCAAACACATCAGTGATATGACATCGACAAATGTTGTGGAACACGTCTGTCGGCTTACACGCATAGAAAGTAAATGAATGTCACGACTGGTAAAAACCAGGGGAAATGCAAGTGGGCTTTCAAAAGGAGGGTTTTAATAGATCTAGACAGGTTACAATTACTGTATATGTTTGAGGCTTTGTTGGGAAACATTTACCCCAAACAGGTTTGCAAGAACCAAACTTTTGACCCTGGTGAAGCTGGATTAAAGTCCTTTATTAACTTATAACAGGACAAAAATGCTGTTTTTCAGTTTCAAAGTTCAGTTTGGAAACACTTCCTCGTGTTGTTTTAGCTGGACCCTGCCCGGGCAGCAACGGGCCCTTCCTAGAGCGGCAGGGCAGAATTGATAGGCCACTATTGTTTCCTTTTAAGGTCAATTGTGCTTCTGGTGCGTGGTATAAACGGAGGAGCAGGAGCAGCTGGCTGGCAGCAGAGATAAAACACTAATTTAACTGCATTCTTCTGCGTAGTCCACACCTAGAGAGTGAAAGAGGAAAGGAAGGCAGAGGAAACAGATGGCGTGACCGAGAGGGGAACAGTACTTAAGACGAGAAGCAATGGGATGAAAAAAACTGAGGTAAAATTGGAACAGTTTTAAGAAGCTTAGATGGAGAGACAAATGAACAAAGTATGATCAGAGGGGGGAAAAACGAGGAGGTAGAAACTAAAGCCGGCAAGTCCAAGTGGGTGGGCGAATGTCTCTCTGTTGGCCACGGGCGTGGAGCTCTGGTGTGCCCTTGTTTGCCCCGGCAGTCAAACACACAACCATATGTGTTTGTCAAGGCTGCAACAGGAGGGATACACTTACGTATATCCATGCAAACATGTCTAACACATAAAAAGCTCTGATACTTCTGACCGGATGATAAACTGTGTTCCAAATCCACCTGAAGAACAAACTCTGACTCGAGGTATGAGCTTAACAAAGCAGCTGAAAGGGGACGTTGTCTAAGCTTCATAAAATAAACCGAGACGCTGGCAGAAAAAGAGAAGCCAGCACAAAGGTTGGATAGTAAAATATGCCTGGTATTCCCAAAATGCTCCGTGGCGCACAAATAAACCACTCAGGCTATTCAATTCCTGTGAGGCTCCTGCGTCCCAGTGTGTCCACATGGATACCCGTATCCCACAAAGACACACAACAAAACTACATATCCCTATGATGAGAGGACCAACCAATGACATAATCACAAAAGAAAACTGAAAACTCCAGTAGCTGTACCCAGCAACTTTTATTTTTCTTCCAAAGCAACACAAACCTTGGGCACGAAAGGGTTAGTTTCTTCAATGCTGCATCTTTATAGCGTCGCCACAGCTCACATTGCACTGCTTCATTTCCCCCTGGTTGGGAGAGTTAGCACGAGTTCCATCATACGATGTTGGCATTTCAAGGGAAAAACCAGCCCTCAACTGCTCTATACCAAAGCCAGTGCCAAATAAAACCAAAGCAACGATAAGGGCAGAATGGATACTGGAAGCAAGCCCAGCAGTTGGTGTTGCACAAACTAAAGACAGACATGCTAATGCATGGACAGACGGATCGATGAAAAAAAAAAAATGGAGGAATATGCATAGCGAGGTGAAACAAAAAGACAAAGAACTCACATTACATTCAAAATGTTGCAAACAAGTTGCTTAAGGTCGGAAAACCTTTTATTTTACAAAGTAAATGATCAGAAACAGATAGTCAAGCAGAAACAAAACAGATGACAAAACAGGCGAGAGAAAGAGAAAGAGGTGGGAAGTGAGCGATCGCCAGGCAACTGAGGAGCACTCCTCTCTCTGAGAACATGTATGTTTTCAGATCACAAGAAAAATAATCTGTGGGAGGAATTTTATTTTGAGAGTCGCCCTGTAGCTCCAAAGAGTAGAGCAGGTCAGACGGTAGTGTGGCTCCATATCCCTGTTACAGTCTGGGCAGTGGGAACACAAGGATCCAGGGCCGGAATGTTAGCATCATTGCTGATCTGGATGCTACATTTATTTTTTTGTTCTTGTTGTGTTCCTCTGTTGAAGGGAACTCCGGCATTGAGTCAAAGCCTCCACCAGGAACTCAAATTTGAGGGATGAGCAACATTCCCAAGATTCTTGCTCATCTGGCATTTGGAGGTTTTTCTGCCATAGGTGGTCATTTATGTCGAGATCTACTGACACATCATTTTCATGCTGGTCGAAGTCTCCACTCTGTGAGCATCTGCTTTTGCTCAGTGCTAATTCCTTCAACATTTCTTTTGATTTGTCTCACTTGAGGTGGTTCCTTCGTCCACAACTTCCGACCAGGATCAAAACAGGGCAGACTTGAGACGCAATAAAACACGAAACAGACAGCAAGGTTTTTATGTTGCCCTCAAGGACTCATCCAGAAACAGAAGCAACCAGGACCACAACTTGTTTAGTGTCAGTTTTCATTATGAGACACAATGAAGGCCATTTTCAACGCATGCAAAAATGTTTCAGGGATGAAAAGTGAATAGAGGAAACTTCTACTCGTTGGCCATAGATCTGTTCGTTCGACGGAAATTGGAGGCCTCGCGATGAACCCAACCTCTGCTGGTATCGCCACGGCGAACTCCAAGCCAGCCGCCGTCACATCAGTCAGCAGCCGTCCGACTGCAAATAACAGACTGAAGCTTCACAAATTCTAGGGGACAGAAGCTGTAACTGTAATGCTTCAGAGGACAAGTTGAAAGAGACATATTACTCTCTGCATATAAACACTTCCAAATTGTAGTGATGGTACCCAAGACACACAAACCCCGCTGGCGGGTGAAGGACTTTGGCTCAAAACATTTAGCCTTTTATGGATATTACTGAGGTTGTGGACTTGATGGAGGTTTTGCACATCTGTGTGAGTCTGTAGGTGGCAGAAGGTTGGACTCTTTTTAAGCTTCAGCCGAGCGAAGTGTGTGTAGTCTATGCCGTCCTCCAACGCCAGCATCACCAGACTGATAGGACACAATGTGACCCCCTCTCCCCCCGATTGTCTTCTGTCTGGCTACTCAGTGAAATTCAGGAAAAAGAATGCATTTTGAACCAGACTGGAATGGCTCCTGAAATATGCCAAATATGCCCCTGACCCCCGCCCTCCTTTCCTGAAGACGTAGGTCTGCTTCGCTAGTCCACCCTCCTTTCCCTTTGCTGCCCCCCCCCAAAAAAAAACAACAACACAGCATTCCTGTTTTGTACACGGCACTAAATACATACATACTTTCAATCACAGATGACCCACTCCCACAGAAAAAAAAAAACAAGTTATGGACATTAATAACACAAGTTTCCACCCAGCTGACCCAGACATGCCTTTTAAGGGTAAGCGGTTCAGATTTCTCTTTTCATTAACTTCCAAAAATACCCCTGGACTAGGCAGAACAAGGGGGAGTGACAGGAATAGGGGAAAGGGAAGGGGGGGGTCTCCTCTTTAGCCAGACGAAAGAGAACGAGAGAGAGAGAGAGAGAGAGAGAGAGAGGGAGAGAGGGAGGGAGTGAGACGAGATAACAATTGGAAAGGGAGAGGGGAAATATTGACCTGTACAGGAGAACACCTAAAAAAATAAATGCAGCTGAGGAATTTACAAGAAATAGCTTTAACTTCTTACCCCCCCACCCACTGCGACCCCCATCTACCCTCCCTCCCCCTGTCTCTGCCTCGCTGTGCCTCCCACATGCTTTTGAAGTCAGTTTTCCTTTACACTTCTTTCCACTTTTCTTGCAGGATCGACAAGGTAGCCATTTTTTTTGGTAGTTATTCTGTATGGCGTAGCAAATAAACCAAACAAACAAAGACCAAGAACACAGGGTCTGTAAAACAATTTAATGGAGGCTAAAACATCCAATAGAACCTGTAATCCCATGTAGGCACAGGTTGGAAAGAAAGAAAATCCCAAACTGAAGAAGACGTAATGGTTCCAGGTCAAACACACAGCGGACTGGTACATGAGCAGTCCAAACTCCAGCCATGTGGGGCAGCCCGCAGATTAAGATTAAACATTAGACACCTTATCATATCAGGGTATACATAACGTCCACACAAATGCATTCTTGGCAGGAATCCTGAAGGAGCAAGAACCAAATAAAGTTGCACTAAGCGTTGAAGACTGGAAAAGCCAGACAAGAATAATTATTTACATCCAGGAATCTAAAGATCACCAAATGACTACTTTATTAACATGTTGCAGCCTTTACTGTCTGAGACATTAAGACTTCAAAAGGTGACTCAGTCGGAAAAGCTTTGAGTCAAGTCTGAAGGTTGAAGTGACCCACAGTTTGAGGATGCAGTGGCAAAAAAACATGTAAACAATTCATTAAAAGTACCCCAAATAAAATTAATTACACTCATAGCTTCTAAAGATGAGGTGTAAACTATGTGTCTGCTCCTGTGTGAGCAACGGTGACTGGAAAGCCAGAATGAAGATAAAATGTTTTGTACGTGAAGGATCCGTGCTGATAATTCCGCTGGCCAAGCGTTTTTAGCTTGTTTGTAGGTTTTAATCCTCTAGTTGGAACACCATTATGAAGAAAGATCAATTGTAATGGGCGGAATAACGTGAAATAAAAAAAATGAATAAAAGGAGAAGGTATGTGTCATACAGAGTCGGCAGAAGGGAGGATGCACATCTGAAATGGGATCCGATGAAAGGATCTGAAAGTATTTCAAGAACGCATTTTTCTAACTTGATGATTCACTTGGAGTTTCAGGGGTTTTTTGTAGAGAAATGGACAGGATGTAGCGCTTTTGAAAAGTATTCTGAGACTACCTGACTCGCAAAATTATGGAGGGGTTTTTTGTATTTTTTGCTAGATCGTCTGTCAGTGTCCCACTCATATTCATAGAAGAAAAAGTGGGGTTCTCATTTTCACCCACTCGATCCTGTGTTTAAGCAAGATGACATCGGTCAAAGGCCAGTGAATTATCATGGAGTCCGCTTGGCAAATAATGCTTTTCCCACCAGCATTATTAATGGAAGGCGCACAGGAGCACTGGGAACGAAAACAGCCGTGAGCACCTGTAGCCTTGGTTAGATCAGTTCTCCCGTGATGGAACTCTTTCCTAACAGTCTCCTCAGTGAGCAACCACATCACCACACAGGACAGGAAGCATGCCAAAGCAGCCGTAAAGAGGAGGGCTGACACGCTTTGAGGCGACCAGCGAGGCAGATTCATTCACACGCATGCAGGAGTTGCGTGAACACAGTCCATTCTTCCTGTGAAATGAGAGCACATATCTGTATCCATGTGTCAGAGCGTGTGCTAACGAGAGCCCGGGGGGAGGCGTGACGACTCCCGCCCGCAACTCGACGAGTGATTGACGCTCTCAGACGCTAGTATCTGATGACAGATCAACATGGCTGACAACAGCACTGGGGGGAAAAGTGCTTTTGGCACGCACACGTGCAGACAACAAACTCACGTATGCACGAAAAGTTCAAGTAGTGTAAACTCCAGCTGAAACCAGAAACCTTCACCCCTATCTCTGGTTGACCACCAGTAAAGAAGAAGGGAGGGAAATGGAGAGAAGAGAGGAAACTGTAAAAGTAAAACAGTAAAAGAAGATTCACATAAACCAACAGTTTTGACCAACATGAAGTCTCAAAATCTCAGATGTTCCCTTCAGAAGGTGTTAAAGAAGACATGTTAGGTTTGTTTTTTTACTTGAAAAAATGAAAACTGTCAACACTTTCTTCTGACTGACTGATTAAACAGCATTTGGGTTCTTCCCACCTCCATCAAACAGACACTCCCGAGACACAATGGGTACACACTCAGTCTCATATGAATGTCTTGATGGCAGTAAGCCATCTTCCTGAAGGCATCTCCAGCCGTTCTGCGGATCCTCCGTCCCGGATACCGAGCCCATTATCGTCTTATCACTAAACACACACAATCTCACAAAGGGACAGACCGTCAGGCTGTGTGTGGGCTTCAATACGAGACCATGATTCATCTATACTATTTAAAGGAGACCTGAGGTCTTCAACTAGAAATAACTCCCACCAACACCATTCGGCCCCCGGTTCTGTCTGGGCCAACTGTTACGGAAGTGTGTCGTCTTGAGAAGGAACGACCTTGTAAAACCCCTTGATACAATTTTTCCATCACAATGAGCATCAACATCCTTTCCTAGTTCACATCTGCTTGCCTCGTGTGACACCAACGCCCACCCATTGCTATATCACACTTGACGTGACAGTACCAACGCTAACAGAAGGGGTCTCTGTGAATCAACCTCGGGTGGCGGTAATAATACCGGCGACAGGCTGGGTCCAACATTCCCCGCGGTTTGATTCTCCCAGGCAGAAAACCGCAATATTTTAATTTAATCCCCCAAGCAGTCATTCAGCCACTCCATAATCCCCAGGTTCAGTGCTTAGCTTGATAATTACCCTTATTGGACACCCATAATGATTAGTTTTTGGTTTCACCCAAACAGTAGAGGCAGTTTCATCGGGCGGTCGCTCTGCAGAGTGGAAAACCAATCATGCATGGTTCAGCCCAGGTTATAAAAGAAAGAGAGAGGGGTATGCTTAGTCTTTGCTCCTGGACTGGGGTAACGGTTCAAATGCCATCTCTGTGTAACTTTCACTAGTGGGCATCAAGATTTCCTTAAATGTCACAGAATTATCGACAGTGGCGAAGTTCCGACTGCGTCAACATTAACCACTATCTCCATCGTGTTCACTAACCGGGATGCAAGTCAAATGCACCCATCCGGAATTATCCCTTCTGAGCGCCAATACAAACCAACCAAACCCATCCTGGGAAATAATTCCCCCAAGACTGTAAACGCATGAATCAAGCAGTAATCAGGGAAAACGTAGACTCTTCTCGCTCTTAACTTTGCCGGTACTCTCGTTGAATTTTCCTTTTACATTTCTCACAACATTTCCAAACTGACAGCACGAATTGTAGACATTCCCTCCGCATGTGGTGTCATAATCCCCCCTCCAAAATACCGTAGGAAACACTTTTCGTATCTAGCGCCCGTGACAAGCTGCCACGCATGTGTCTGAGCAGGCAGACAGCGGCCTAACGGCGGCAAAGGATGGCAGCTCGACTGGCATAATCCACAGCTGGCTGGGAGGCCGACACTTACTGGCAAGTCAGAATTTTTTTTTGCCTTGTTCATGTCTGAAACAGGTCACGGCAGGCCCCCTCCATCTTTACAAGCCTCACCTGGCAGATTAGTATTCCATCACTACAGCTACCCTTTCTGCTTTTCACACACACACAATCTCCCTTCAACATTTGGGTGAAGAAACACAGGCCGCACATTGTTTAGACTACTGATGCCATACATGCACGTGTAGCCTTTACACATTCCCCTCCATGGGAAGGACAACAAACATGCACGTATGTTCCAAATGAACACGCTCTTTTTTAGATTGTTGATCCAGCCAGTCAAAGCAAGGCTGCTGCTTCTGATTAGAAGTTGTTTTTTTTTATGTTACAACTTATTAACGTGTAACTTGATTTTTTTTAAAAATAAAATATCTGTCAAAGCTGCAGATGACATATTAAAATCCCTTTATTTATCAGATGAGTGTCAGAAAGTACCAGAAAAAAGGTAATTAGTCATATGAACACAGAAATGTCACTGATCTTAACACCCTTTACATTATTCTTTGATAAATTCCTCATATAAATATAAATGAACGTTTCAGCTTTAGATTCAAGGCTAATCGATTTTGATGTCAGCCATTCCTATCCAGAATCGTCACTTTAACGTCCGGATGCATCGGGCATGTTGTTCACTTCCTGGGTCAGGTGATTCTTGTGAACGCTATATTTTATATACATCCTTATTTGTTTGTTTGTTTGTTGGTAGGAACAACTGCAAAAGCTATCAACATGTCACATGTACAATCCTTAAACGTCTGCTGTTTGACACAGTGAAGGACTTTCATTTATTATTACTATCTGATTTGAATGCATAAATAAACTGTGTTCCTCTTATTCTGTCATAACCTGAAGGGAAAAGGGACATGAAGAGTTCTTGCAAACATGTACGGCTTACACTCAACAAAAACAGAGGAAAATTTCTATGTTGCACAACTAAAAAAAATCTTTAAATTCCTACATGTGGCTTATTTAATGTGATTAATGGAGTAAAATATTCAAACAGTAAACTAGATGATATCACAACCAGCTTCCAAAACACTTCCTGGGATTCCAGGGCTTTTGCTAGACTGGAGCCTCCCCCCCATTTATTTATTGAATGTAAGTTGCACATACAGTATATGAAACCCACAATATCATATTGCTTTAACACTTTTGCAGTGACTGCAGCAGAAGCATTTAAAGTGAACAATGTCTTCTTCTGTGGCTATATTCAAATCTTTGTTTCAATATTAAATTTTTTACAGTGTGCATATAACATGCCTTCAGTATACTCCATTAATATGTACGTTAGTATATGTCAGCTGTTTGTAGCCTGACATTTATATTTGATAGGGCTTAGCTTCTAACAGAGTTAATGTTAAACTTGATTTAAAGCAACCCAAAGTTAGACAAAAATGGCAGTTAGTTGACCATTTACAAGTCAATGCACTTCTGGGAAATATAGTCCTGGTATTATGGTATAGCAACGTCTGAAGCAATGTCTGACTTGTCTTCACTTCTCTGCTGGCAATTCTATCAGATCTTATAGAAGTGATGCAATCGATGCACAAAGCAGAATAACACCGCTGTGATTCACGTAACATCAGATAAAACGTCTGACTGTCCTAGAAAGAGTTCAAAGAGGCAAAAAAAAAGTCTTGTGAAGACACTGTTGCATCAATGTCAACATGAAATACTGAGTTCGCCCCGCAGCAGCAGAAAAACAGAAACACTAAATAATCCTTTAATAAAGACTTTGTGAATATTACCTATAAATGCTGTCTGAATGAAGTATTCCAATATGGTGGCCGAACAATACTTGGAAACTTGTCAAGTTCATTACCCCCCACCCACCGACCCCCTTCAACTTCAAGGCCCGGTCTCAGCTCATATGTTGTGGTTAAACATGTGTTGTTCAGATATTAAACAAAACACATCTCATTACAATACACAACTACATTTTTATATACCTGTACTTCAACTAATCCGCTACCCCAGTTTTTCAAATTGGATCCTTCTGGGGGCCCGGCGCGTAATTCCGTGGGTGCAGCCCCACGAGGGGTCCCGAGTAGGAGCGCCCCTGCTTCACCCTCATGTTCTGAACTATAAAACAAGCTGTGATGTTAGTTAAAGCAGCAGCCAGTATGGAAGGGCCTGGTGTCGGCAACTGCACACACACACACACACACACACACACACACACACACACACACACACACACACACACACACACACACACACACACACACACACACACACACACACACACACACACACACACACACACACACACACACACACACACACACACACAACCTGAACGCGAACATGGAGCCGAACGCATTGTCACCAAAAAACTGCGTCGCGTTCATGAAATGCACTGAAAGCGATCAGAGCAGATCCAGTTTCACCACCTAAAGGTTTAATATCTTTCAGTTCAGGATGCTTTATTTTGGCTAAAAGCAGCAAGAGGACGAGGAGGAGGAGACAGAGGAAGAGGAGATTTGAAAACTTGCCGCAGTTCAGACTTCTGCAGTCCCGACTCGGGAAGCCGCTGTCTGGATCCTCAATGTTCCAACTTCAAACCCCGAAAACGCCCGAAGCGTAAAGTCAAACTTTACCTTTTGCTGGTCCGCCTCCGGGTCACAAAAAAATAAAAACAAAAACCAATAAACAAATATTAAATCCACAACTTCACAACGGCTTCAACTCATGCGGAGTCGCTGCGGCGGCGGAGACAAGTTCATCCACATATCCTCGGCTGCAAACGGAGGGCTGGAGGAGGCGGATGGGAATGCGTTTTCTGGTTTACACACACACACACACGCACCCCCCCACCTCCCCACCCCCCCAAGTCCCTAAATCGCTTTCGTCGGTTCTTTCCACTCGGATATTCCCCTCCCTTGCTCGTTTGAGATCAAACCATCACATTCCATCGCGTCCTTAACAATGAAAAAAGGTGGGTTTTCCTTCTCTGCAGCCGGAGGACCCACCCCTCGGGATGACTCTGCCCGGTCTGACCGCAGAGAGCACGCCCTTCCCGGCTGCGAGGTCCCGCCTCTCTCCCCCCACATCACAGGCTGGCCGGTGTGGACGAGTGGATCCATCCTTTTGTGCAAATACAGAATATAAATATATATAAATAAAAAATATAAATAAAAATTATATATACAATATATATATAAATATACATATATACTGTATACACACATATGTATATAATATACATATATACACACACATATACTGTATACACACATGCCTGTATGATTATATAATTATTAATATGACGCTTCATCTTGTGTGTCACAGTGTAATTAACGTTTGATTATTAAATGTTACATAAAAATAGAATAAAATAACAAAAGGAATGCTGTCACTCTAACCTAGAACAATGTCACAGTCTCAAAGTGAGCTTAAGAGGTGAAAATTGGCCAAATATTAATTTGCTTTCCAGCAGCATGCAAATATTATGCCTCTCAAAAGCTCAGTAATGTATGCTGGATTGTTCACCTCCGAGAACTACACCATGTTTAGTACAGAGAAGCAGCCTAAGAACCCGCTGTCATAAAAATAAGTCCATTACAACTTTTAAAGTTATCATACATCATAATACTGTAAAATATCAAACATTTTTCTTACGTGAAGCAATGTCAACCAATGTTATTGAGTTTGTATACCATCTGTTGTTGTTATTGTTTTTATTTACTTATGTGTGCATAAATATGAACTCCTCAAAATGACATGTAAACCACTTGAGACCCTTTTGATCCTTGACCTCACTTAGAGACAAATTATTCTCATGCATCAGGGAACAATGTGAGGCTCCTCATCCTAAATCTGTGGTTCTATGATGACCGATTCCCACTGGTGGCTGTCTGAGTTGTTCAGCAGCTTGAACCAGGGCACATTTTTAAATTGTCCATTAAATTGCTTACATTTGAAATTGATGGATGATTTTAAAGTTTCAGTAACTTCTTTACTGCCTTTCAGTTATGTAACTTTAAATGGTTTCAGTAAAACGATTGAAACTCTAAAGCCTAATTTATTTATACAGCACCAACAAGCTGCCCAGAATGAACACTGCAGGCAAAATACAATACATATCTTTGCAAAACATCTCAACAATAAAACAATAAAAGATTAAATACATCTCAGAACAATAACACAGTAAACATAAGATAATTACAAGGAGTGTAATGACATCATTTTAGGACTGTCTCTGTTGTATTGTCAAAAATACAATTAAAAGATGAAAGTACTGCCTGGCTATTCACGGGTCACATCGGCAGCACATTGCTGAGCTCTGTGAATGAGAACAAGTTATTGGATGTTAAAAGTGTCATGGTCATGACTGACTAACAGTCCTTCGTGGAGATTCCCGCATAAACTTTTATTTCCCCCTCCGATCACATCCAATCACATGGTTTGACACAACGGACATAACGATTGTTGCACTGATTTAGGTGGGAACGAGGCCAAAAATACCTAATAAAGAAATCTAAAGACGTAATCAGGCAAGCATAGACTCCAGAACGCCACAGCAGATGTGTGTGTGTGAATGGACTACAGGTATGTTTCTTAATGCGTCCTAAAGACACAGCAGCTGTAGAATATGAGCGTATTCCTGTTTCCAGAGCTGCTGGTCTGCTCTAGACATTAAAACAACTCTTGATCTATGACAAAGTGAAGCACGACAATCCATTTGGGAAATATAAACAGCGAGATGGGATATGGGACCAGACAGACATCTGTCTCAAGGCTGCTCAGATGGTTGACTTCTTATCTTTTTGGGAAGAACCTTCATGAATCAAATTATATAGATGTAAATACATGACACAGACAGTAATCTAATGTTTGAAGGTTGTTTCACATGTTTTTATTTTAGCCAGGGAACTTCCAGTGGCTACGACAGCAAGCTAATCTCCAATAATCCTGTGTAGATGACCAAAAATTGGAGTCAGCCAACAGCAGAGTACAAAGATCGGGTCAGTAGTCACCTGATGATATCCTTCTGAAGCACAATGAGGGCATGCGGAAGTAAAATAGACAAGACAGGAGGATTTAGCAGCACTTTGTAGCTCATACCGGGATTTTCCTACTTTGTGGCCATTTTACAGCAAGGATTAGGATTAATGTTCTTAATTCACTGTCCTCTCAGAGTGGGTTATTTAAACAGATGTAACCCTGATGGATCAAAATGTGGGGCAACTTGTCATGTAGGGAAACATGCACTTATCCTTCAAGCAGTGACATCAGTGAGTGACATTAACATCACTGTCATGCAGATGAGCTTGGATCAAACCTTTTAAAACAGACAGTGTGCAATTGTAACTCTACTGTATAGTAAAATAATGAAGGTACGGTATGGACCTCCAAGTGCAAATTGACTTTTGACATGTGTGTATGTCTTAATTTGGACTCAGGATACTGTGTGAGAGTAGGATCGAGCTTCAAACCCTTTGATACGGATACAGAAATATGTCCTGTATTCTACTGAGGTGCAGATCCCTCGGCCTGTCTAGCTCAACCTTTTATGTCCCTCTCTTTCTCACTACAGGGGGACATTCCTCAAACATCAGCCTCTGGCATGCTGTAAATCTGCCAAGGAAAGAGAGGGAGAGAGAGAGAGACCCACACCCTCTGATCTGCCAGGATCCCTCCACCAGACAAGACGGGCAGCCGAACACAACCTGTAATCAGCTCTCAGCCTCATGTTTTGTCCCTGTTCTTCTTGAGTGGCCTGTGGAAACCACATCCTATCCTGGATAAAAACGAGCTGCGAGGTCATTTCATGTCATCCACAGGATGACGTGGTGGACGGAGTGAGGTACTGTAGTTAGAATCCAGACAGGGAGATGTGTCTCTCAGAGTGGGAGGAGATCAAGTACAGTCAAATGTTTGGAAACATGAGATTCAACGGATTTCCATAAACTCAGCTCCAAATGAATAATCATATACTGTATCTGCTGGATACATCAGCTAATTCAATAAGATTATCAGGAAGTTAGATAGATAAGAAAGTTGTAACCCCTCAAACAAGCATGCTAGGAAAGCATGCTAACACTTAACAATGCATTCATTTCACTTCATGTGATCTCAGGTGAGGATAATGTTTTAGATTAGAATTTGTTTTTCGTTAGAAATATTAACTTGGAATAGTTAAGTAACAAATGAATACTTGATCAGGCCTTCTTCTATATACAGTGTAATTATACATCCAGCACTGGGCTTTGAACCAAACCACATCTCACATAAGCTGCTGTTCTTTTTCATGACCACGACAAATCTCAACTCATTTGCTGTGGAATATTTGCATCCACACCCAAACCGTGAGCAAGGATGCATGGTGATAAAGATTTTCTTTATAGTGTGTGTACTCTTTTCTTTATAGTGTGTGTACTCAGCAATGGCAAAGAACGTCTGGCAGTCATGCAGGACGCAAACCACCAAAGAGCTCTGCTCTGCTGTCCCACTGCCAAGCCATAATAACAGCAATGAGGCTGGGGAGGCTCGTTAACCTTAATCTAAGAATTACACTGTGGCACCAGAGAGAGGAGGTTGTGTCATTTGCTTGTATGTAGGAGCTGGAATTAAACTTTTACCACAAAAGGAGGCTGAGGCCTCTTTGAGCCATTGCAGACGGTGAAAGTGATGGTTGGTGTGGTTCCCAGAGAGCTGTAAGGATCCTCACCTGGAATAAAATTCCTAAGAGGGCCCACGTTTGTTTTGAGAACTCCTTTTCTATTCATTATTTATTAGTCTCTTCTTCCCTCTTGTGGTTAAAACGCATCAGTGCTCTTGCTTCAGTGCCTGAGAATAAGGGTTTTTTATTATCTGACTGTAATTTAAATTGAGCTACAAGTTAGAATTAGACGGGTATAGGCCTGTTATAAATTTGAAAGTAAATTTGGAGTTCTCTACCATGTTCAAGCAAATAATGACAGAACTGTGTTGATTTCTCGTCTAGTCTTTAATCATACAGCCCCAACAATGAACGCACCCGTGGTGTTATGATAAAGTTAAGCTGCGTTGCTTGATGTACAAAAAGTAATCTACAGCAGTTCTGGGTGCATTAAAATGTAAGCATGTCATTTGATATTTGTATGAGTTTACAAATTGTGTAATGTTCATAATAAGCGTTGCGCAGTTCAGTGCGGCTGTGACAGGCAGTGCAGTCTCTTATCATGGATGTGAATCCGGTGAATCCAGTGATTCACGGATGAATTATTCAACTTAAACTTCTTACGCACTGTACTTGATCATTATGTTCTAGTTGAAAGTAATTGGGAAATCATGGATGAGAGGTGCCTTTTAACACGTACGATCCAGACTGTGTGCGTCAAGACGCCAGCTGTTCATCCTTACGCACGCGTGTGTTGTGCGCACCCACTTTTTAGATGGGTTACAGCCCTGTGATCCCCCCAAAAGTGATTGGGACATGTTAATGATGTCAAATTGAATAATCAAACACGTAGGTATTGATCGTCAATCCCGACCCGTGACTCTCTGGGGTAATACACTTGTCTTGTTAAACCGGAGATGAGTAATTTTGACACTAGCTCCTGTTGCGATAATGACTTTATATCACCTGGATGTGCCACACTGGAATAAATTCCTTTAATACTAGACTCATTTAAAAAAAAAGTTGCACCCTGAAGGAAAATAAATTACTGTTTTCCATCTATAGAAGCCACAGGCTTTATCTCCTGTCGCAGACAAACTTACACATATCTCTCTGAGCAGACAAACCGTGAAACTCCGAGATTGCTCCAAAATGGGCGTCTGCTTTCGTTTTGACCGTCAGGAACAAACGCGCATGGTGCGTCACGTGGGGGTTTCCCTGAGACGACTTAGAGAACTTCACCTCCTTCCTTTTGATCTTCGAGCACTCGCACTCACACACACACTTACACACACACATATGGTAACTATACAGCTGCTGAGGTTTTATTCTGACCTGTTATAGGAGAAGGAGCCATCTGGTAAGTAGACACTGTTTTCAGACTGAAGCTGATTCATCAGATTGAATTTTAGTTGTCTATTAATAATAATCAGACTGTGTTGGTTTTTCAATTCAAGGTACCTTAAGAGCTGGGACATTGTGTGAATAGTAAAACGTGACGTTACAACATCACAGATCTTGTTATGCTTTTGTTAACTGTTAAATTTTACTAGTTGGGGTGAGGCAACAAAGGAATTGTGAAGTAGTGGGAGCGTTAAAATAAAATTACACATGTGGAATACTTCACAGGTAAAAAGGTTAACTGGTAACAAGTGATAGTATCATATGAAAGAATCATCCTCCAATGGGGTCTGCCAGCAGGGGTAGCGTGAAAGTCACCATGTTGTGTCCCACTTGCTGATAGATGTTTGTTACATTTTAAACAGTGTCCCAGTCTCTTCAGATGTAGGGTTGTAATAAATTCTGAAATAAGAATCCATCTTTTGAGACTCAGATCTTTATTTGGAGATCAGATTTCCGACTGATGCTGATGTGTTTGTCTCAAACAGACAGAAATGCAGGCCTCAACGACAGAACAAGTTGCCGTGACAGGAAATGATGGTCTAGGTGTACCAGCTATGGATGACTCAGCCTTCCTGGACTCAGAATTTCGTTATGTCCTGTTCCCTGTAATCTATGGCATCATCTTCATCTTGGGCCTTTTCGCTAACCTCTATGTACTTTTCGTCTTGCGTTGTCTGCGAGAGGCGAGGGCCATGGGCGAAATCCGAATCTACATGACAAACCTGACCGTCGCTGATCTCCTTTTTGTGTGTGCCCTTCCCTTTTGGATCGGCTATTACAGTCGCCACGGTAGCTGGGTTTATGCCGACTTCATGTGTCGGCTGACTGGCTCCTTCTTCTTCATCAACACCTACTGCTCTATCCTCTTCCTCGGAGCCATTAGTGTCAACCGGTACTGGGCCGTCACCAAGCCTCTGGATGCAGCGTCTTCCGACCACAGATGTCGTGGCATCGCTGTGTGTGTTGCCATTTGGGCATCGACCATATCAATGGCTATTCCACATTTAATACGTCCAGGGACCAACACCGACCAAAACAATGTCACTCGTTGTTTTGAAGGGTTTCAGAATGAAACCGATTCAGTGAAGAAAACAGTTGCCTCCACGCATTTTGCAATAATCGGATTATTTTTTGTCATTTTTTTTCTTGTTGTGGTATGTAATTTCCTCATTGCTCGAGCATTACTGTCTCAAAAATCTCTGGGAGGACTACGTTCTGAGGAGGCTGAATCTGTAAGGTCCAACAGATCGACACCTGAAAGGTCCAGGGCTGTGAAGCACAGGGCTCTGCAGATGTTGTGGGTCGTGGTTGGGGTGTTTGTTCTGTGCTTCCTGCCCCACCATGTGATTCAAGGCCCTTGGGTCCTGGCGGTGTTGCAGATCGAACATGGCTGGGGCAATACAGGTTGGGATCAGAACACTCGCCAGGCACTCAACGATGCACATCAGATCACCTTGGCACTCATGGGCCTCAACTGCATTTTGGATCCTGTAGTTTACTGTTTTGCCACAAGGAAGTTTAGAAAGTTCATCATTGCCCACTTAAAAAAGTTGGGCAAACGAGAGGGCTGTTCGCATACGGTCACCTCACACCTCTCCATGGACAGCAGGAATCACAGCCAGAGACTCCAGGAGCACTAGTGTATTGCGGACTGACCTGAACCTGTGGGACATACAGTATCTCTAAGAACATTCTCTCACATTCTGTGTTTTACCTTCAACTTGTTGCTTGTGTAATTTAGTAGATCCACATCCTCACCAGGACTTCACACATTTAATTTCACACTGCAACAGGAACTGTCTGAGTTGCACCAGTCTTCCTGTCTTGTGTGTGAAAACAGAAGTTTTCCAAGCAGAAGTACAACAAAATCTGACCCAAACATCTAATTCTCTGACTTGTATTGTTCTTGTCTTGGGCAGCATATTCTATCCAGCATATCCAGTACTGGGGCATACAGCTTTTTTATACAGAATGACAACTCACAGTGATAAATAAAGTCACTGGTCAGCCTTCTGCTATGTTTGTAATATATTGTATTTTTACCTACTATTAGCTTACCTGCTGTTGGAAAGGTTTTGTTGCATAAAACTGCATTTGGCTTTATTTAGATTTTACTGAAAGAAAAAGTGTTGGTTTGATTTGATATCACACAAAAACACTTCCAAAAATGTTAAAAATTGGTGAAAATGGAAATCAAACAGAATGAATTATTAAATTTTTTATTCTTTTTTAACTCGTCCTTTGATATAGTACAAGTGCAGGACACCTGACGAATGTTTTTAAAAAACTGGAACAGGAAG
Source organism: Antennarius maculatus (assembly GCA_013358685.1). Classification (NCBI taxonomy): domain Eukaryota; kingdom Metazoa; phylum Chordata; class Actinopteri; order Lophiiformes; family Antennariidae; genus Antennarius; species Antennarius maculatus. The sequence continues at coordinate 13,627,886 of CM023621.1, read as the reverse complement.
AGTAAAATATGACAGAAGTTCTCTGATGCTCCCATGTCCAAGCACATGTAACAGGATGTACAATCGAGTACAGGCTTCAAAGAACAATCCCAAATGATCCAGGTGTTAGTTCTTGGCTCAAATGTGTTCCCTGTTCTGTTCCGATGATGACCAGCCTAAAATTAGAATCTGCAGACGCCTGAAAATATGTTCAGTTTCTGACATCGATATTCAGAGAGCTTCCCACTGACTGTCTGAAACTGTCTCAGGTCATAGGTTTTATACAAAAGCACAAGGAGAAGGGTTCTGTATTGTTTTGGTGGGAACAGATTTAACCCTTAGATTCAGATTCAGCCAAATCCTGAAATTAGATTCAATTTAATAAGAAGTGTAAAGTGTATATCTAGAGGTTCAAATGTTCACGACAGTTGCGTAAAGATTTTCTCCCGTCATGCTGGTGGGGTTCAGATTGGTGTAGGCCTCGTTGCTGATGTAATTCATGTAGACCTCTCTGTCACCGTCCGTCTTTGGCAAGCATCCCCTGGTGTGGAGAAACATGAGATGAGACAGTGGGTTATAAAAATGTCTCGCTCTCAGCTCTCAAAAAACAAACAAGCAAAAACTTCAGAACCAACTCAATCAACAAAAATGATGTTTTCCTGCACAGACTTACTTTGGAGGTGATTCTGGTCCAGGGAAACCTTTTAAGAAAACACACAAGTCATCCACAGATCATTTGTATTGAATTACACCCAAGAGGAAATGTTCTACGTTGCTGTTTACCTTTAGCTGTAGTGTCGCTAATTCTTCGATAACCCAGGCAAAGAATAGTGAAGCTGATGATCAGGGCCAGGAGAGACAGGGAGAAGGCAGCTATTCCTAAATTCTCTCCCATGGATGTAACACTGGGAACTAACACAGAATTACAAGATAAACTTTTTTACTTTCTAAAATCAATGCTTTGCAAAAATGTGAGTACAGAAATAAAAATTTATAACAGTAAGTTTCAAACGTGGTCCAGACAGCAGACTGTGATGTTGCAAATTTTTTCATACACTTGTGGATTTAAAGATTGTAACATTGATGTCTTTTTGTATTCAGAGATTTGGTGCAGGTGGAAGATTCTCAGCTTCTTTTGAATGTTTGTAGCAGACATTAGCTTGACATTCGTTATCCCCGGAGAATGCACTGCAGTGGTAGTCTCACAAAATTTCATGTCGCTATTATCTGGGTGTTACTGTGTTTTAGTGAAAAACACCTCTAAAGCTATTGGTTGATTTGACATTAAAGTCAGTACAGATTTAACATTTGTGTGTTTAAAAGAATACAGTGGTACGGCAGTGTAGAGCTGCTAGACCAAGAAAATAAAAACCGGGACGTATCACAAAATTTCGTGATACGTATCCCGAACTTCGTGATACGTATCCCGAACTTCGTGATACGTATCACGAAATTTCGTGATACGTATCACGTTATTTCGTGATAAGACGAGAACGTTAAAAGAAAAGTGGTTTTATTTACTGTCTGCTGGCCATCTGTCAATCATGGCTCCTTTACATGATGCCGTTAAATTATATTTCATGCTTGGCTTGAGACATGGTGAGATTGTGCAGTTATTGGGCTCCGTGGATGAGATTTATATAAGCATGTGTACCTTAAGAAGAAATTTGAAAAACATGGGGCTATACCGGAGGAAAATCGAGTCGGACCGCAAAATAACGTGATACGTATCACGAAATAACGTGATACTATCACAAAATAACGTGATACATATCACGAAATAACGTGATACTATCACGAAAAAGGTGATACGACGTCCCGTTTTTTTTTTTTCTTGGTCTGGCAGCTCTACGCTTCCGTGGTACAGTGGTACCTCTACTTACGAATGTCTCTACTTACGGAATTTTCTTCTTACGAAATTTCTCAGCAGGAAAATATTGCCTCTACTAACATTCTCATAGCTGCTCTGCCATTGGCTATTACCTATTATGTATATTCCTGTCATCCCATTGGCTAAGAGGGATGCCACTCCACCTCTGTGTGTTTATGCAGCGTCGGTAGGAAGTCTGATAGTTGTGCGCAAATATAATAACTTTTTGAGTACGTATTCGCTAAGGACCCCAAGAAAGTGACGGAGAAAAGAGGAAAAGAAAAGACGAAGAAAAGGAGTTTTTTTGTCCATACAAACAAAGCAAGAGATAATAGAAAAGCATGAAAAAGGGATGCGTTTGGTTGATCTCGCCAAAGAATATGGCCGTAATGCATCTACAATCGCCACGTTATTAAAACAAAAGGAAGTTTAAGGAGTTTAAGGCATCGCGTGGGTGGTTGGAGAAGTTCAAAAGGAGGACTGGAATTCACTCTGTTGTTCAGCATGGTGAGGTAGGAGCGCATGAACCAAAGAGGACAAAAAAACAATGAGGACAGCAGTTAAAAGATAAATGACCATCCTTTTTATTCTTTACTCTATTCTTTGTTTTTTACGTTATGCACAACTCTCATTTGTTGTGTAACAATCTAATTGTAACATGTATTTGTAACATGTTTTGATGCATTTTTATGCTTTATAAAACATTTATGTCAGAATTTTCGGGGGCTTGGAACGGGCATTTGCAAGGAAAACAGGTCTCTACTTACGTAACTTTCTACTTACGTAATTTCTTCCGGAACCAATTAATTTCGTAAGTAGAGGTACCACTGTATAGTTCTCACCTGTCGTAAATGCTTTGTGTTTTGACGTTTTTTTGTAATTGTGATGGGCTAATAACTCTTTTGGGGTAAAACTTAAATTAAATACAAATTAAATGTGTGAAAATTTTGATAGAACATGTTGAATATGTTGTGCTGTTTTGTCTATCTATCTATCTATCTATCTATCTATCTATCTATCTATCTATCTATCTATCTATCTATCTATCTATCTATCTATTTATCTATCTATCTATCTATCTATCTATCTATCTATCTATCTATCTATCTATCTATCTATCTATCTATCTATCAGAAGCGGAAAACACTGAGATCCTACGTCATACTGTATTTTTATAGTAGTTTAAACATCAGTTTGAAAGGGCTGTCACATTGATCATCTAACATTAAGTCAATATAATATAATATAATATAATATAATATAATATAATATAATATAATATAATATAATATAATATAATATAATATAGTGTTCATCTTCACATCAGTGGGGCTTTAGATTCTTCTTTTTTCATCACTTTAGATTGTGTCCTAAAGAATCACATCGTGTATTACCTTCTGCAGTTGTAAAGCTTGTTGTTTCCTGGAAGGAATTATTTCCTGAAAAAGCCATTGCAACCACTGCAAGAAGCAGAAATAAGTGTCAAGACATATTTGAAACCCACACACTAGATTCTGTTCTTACCTTTGCTAATAAAAACGTCCTTACCTGCTCCCTCATATAAAGATGACAGGAGAAACCAGCTGAGCGACATGCTGTTTAGAGATGAACACAAGTCCGCCTCCATATTCACTTCAGGATTAGGGCTAGAATGATGGAGGCTGTAAGCACAGTAAAGGTGAGGGAGGAGGAAGTGTGAGACTGGGAAACTGAAAGATACAGAAGTTTGAAGTTCCTTTTTTCCAAATATGCAACAAAACAACGGTTCTAAAATATTATTGTCATCCCCCATTTTTTATACATTTTTTACTTCCTGTAGCTTTTTATTTTAAATCTCTGATGCTCATCAGTGCATTTTCTATAACTTTTTAGCATTTGCTGGGACAAAAGTCATTGTGAAAGAAGGAAATCAAAACTAATAAAACAAAACCAAAAAACAACAATTAAGTAACCATAAAAATCATCAATTTAGTTTGTATCACTTAAAATCTGTCTTTCAACTCATGACCTCCGCAGAAAGAGCTAAAACTTCAGCCCAGCTTTTTAGAGTTAGTGGGCAAATCTATCAGCCTCTCAACATACTTGTGTCTGAACATTTCATATTGCAGGCAGTGATGACCTTCAGGCTCCGGCTGATGATGACAGCTAAGGTTGGTGCTGTTGGATAGTTTGACACCCGGCCTGTTTCCTGAGGCAAACTATCACCAGCTGCCAGAGCTGCAGTGCAAAAAAACTCAATCACAAGTAAAAAAAAAATAAAAAAATAAAAAATCATGCATCCCAGTACTAAAGATTTATCACCATAGGAGAAGCTTCATAAAATGGAAATGCTTGAGTAGATATACCATAAATCCAACCTGGGTGTGTGATCTGTGTTACCATCCAAAAGTAGGAAGCATTTATTCTTCTCTTTCAGACAGTTTTATTTAATACACACATGGAGACAGTTTTATTCATATATCCTGCACCAGTCTGACTTCCTCTTGCATTCATAACAAAGTCGTGCACACCAGAGGGAACAGAGAACCCCCCCCCCCTCTCTCTCTACCAGAAGAAGATTAATAGTGATGCTATATAATAATAATCGGTGACTGTCCTGTTTGTGTCTGTGCGTGTCCGTGTGTGTGTGCGTGCGCGTGTGTGTGTGTGCGTGTGCGTCTTTTCTTCAGGTCATAATTTCATAATTCTTCATTATTCTTCTATTGTTCATCACTCATTTTTCTTTCTGTACCACTGGCAAGTCTGTTGGTTTCCACTGCAGACACGACAGTGACCCCCCCACCCATAGCTGGACACATGCAGAAACACATGTGACTTGTGTTTGTGACGTGTGCATGTATATATTGCCTTCAAAGACTCTGACAAATTGACATATCGTATTTAAATGTTTTAAAAGATTAACTTTTGTGAATGTTGACTATATTTATCCATCAATGACCAATTGGAAGCAGCAGGGCCTGTTGTGAGCTGGCGTCTCATATGGGGTGCACCCTACCCGTCACGCGTAGCCAGCTGGATTAGGCTGCAGCAGACCCATGACCCACAAGGCGGAAGAAAATGTATGGATGGATGGATGGTTGGATGGATCGATTGGAACAGCAGAAGGAAGATGAAAAGACCGCAGTACATCAATCAGCCGCTAGATGGCGCGCAACGCCCACATTTTCCAGCCTCTTCCATCTGTTAAAGCAGCCTGACTAATCCATAGCATGATGCTGCAGCTGCTTGATATGAATGACTGCACGTCAAGCTCATTTTAAGTTTATGAACTGTGGAAAAATACATCTTTTTCTTGCACCAGGAGATTTGAAACTACAGCAAAAATTTTGGTTGTATTTATGACACAAATGATGTGGTTTGGTTTTTAAATAAATGGTGATATTTTGTTATATCCCACTTTAATTAGTTCACATTCATGTAAGACTTTTTTTTATTACAGGCTGATGCCCTCCAAATTAATTCACACTTCTTTGTGAAGCATAATCACGCAGACACTGTCAGTAGCATTGTGACAGTCTTTTGCTCTGAGGTGGTTTTTAGTTCATAATTGAATTGCTGTTTCCCCCCCTTTCTGCTTTCTGTTTGTCTTTGTTCTCTGAAAATTAGCCCTATGGGGGGTTACAGCCACTTCGCTAGGAGGAAAACACATCATTGTGTAGCTGAGTGGGGGAACCGTGCGATTCAATCAGAGCTTTCCTCTTGGAGACAGTTGTTCCTAATCCCCCAAATGAAACATGAAGTGTGTGTGTGTTTGTGTGTGTGAGTGTGTGTGTGTGTGTGTGTGTGTGTGTGTGCGTGCGTGTGTGTGTGTGTGTCAGAGAGAGAGAGCAGACAGAAGATGGAGTGAACTCATCCCTGCATCATTCTTTGACAGATAAACTTCCACCCTCCTTCTGTCATGTGTTGGTTGTCACGGTGATGACGTGTGGCTTCCTTCTGCCATCCTGATGGCCTGCAGGATGTGACAGACACGCGTCTCGCTGCTCCTCCTCTATTACCCCCCATTCTTTCCAGGTCAAACGCTGAAGGTCTCCCTGACTGTCCGAATCGCTCGTTCTCTCCTCAGAGATCGCGTCTCTTCCTCTCTTTCTCTCTCTGTTAACTTGTGTGGTGCTTCGGAAATAATAACAGCATTGAGAATGGCAACAGCAGTGACAAGAGCTATTACAATACAACAACAGAGGACAGACAGCACTCAACTCCAGATGGGTTCTTCCTGTGCCAGGCAGGAAATGGCACCGAGCTCCCTCGCCATCATATTCCATTTTAGAAGAGTACAGAGATGATCATCACTTCATCTTCGGCACATCCATCCCCCAATGGGTTAGCAGTAAATTCATTTCAATCTTTCTGTTCCCTTCTCTGCGTGGATCCCACTTGGGTTCTTGTCATCATTGGTGAGAAATACTGGGCATTCAAACTCCAGCATCTTGCCTCGGAGCTTTTCTTCCTCCTCTCCTGCTGTGGCGTCTCTCTGAGCGGAATAGACGATTCCGTCACGGCTGACCGCACACAGATGTGTACAGCTGCACGGCATGTGCAGATAAACACACTTTAATGCACACGTAGAAAACACCGTCTCACCATCACAACACAAAATGTTCTATGATATTTTAATTAAAGGGGTAGTCCACTTATTTTATTCAGAAAAGGTCACTTTACAATTCAGCTGCCAAGGAGGTTCTAGAATCACTGGTTCATTTTATGTTTTTGTGTTTGTTTGGTTGTTTGTCTGACTGTTAGCAGGATAACACGAAAGAGGGGTTGGTCATGTGGCAGTGAAGAAACACTTAATAGACACAAGAACATGGCAAGATATGATTCTATTGGATAAAAACTGACTGAATTTGATTGACTATAACAAAGGTCTGATAAAGCTTTTGAAGAAGCTAACTTCTTTTGGGTAATATTCTATATTTCTTAAGTTGATTTAGCTAAACTTGGTTATTTAAGTCAGTATGTACACGTTAAGAGTCACCAGATGGTGTTCAACTAGTAAAGTCGATACATGATTATATTCCGTTATATATTCACCTAAATTTGTTTATTTGGTGAATTTTCTGCTTGTTTGTTTGTTAGATGGGTCACAATATGTTGTAAACAACAACAGTGGAGTTTGGATCCCTCATCCAGGGCAAACAGACATGCAAGAGATGGACAGAAATAACAACATTAACATCAACAAAGAACTCTTTAAGTGCATGCAGTGTGTGTGTGTGCGTGTGTGTGTGTGTGTGTGTGTGTGTGACCATATCATCCCTGGGCAGATGATACGCTCGGTTCTGCTGTGTAGGCCCTGTGTTGAACAGATGTCGTGGATGCTGATACTGTCCCTGCACTGAGCGGGAACAAATTATAGGACACACACACACACACACACACACACACACACACACACACACACACACACACACACACACACACACACACACACACACACACACACACACACATACACACACACACACACGCACACTACAAATATAACCTTCAGATTACAGATGGCCCCTATCAGCGGCTGCCGGCTGGATTTACAAGATGTAAATATTGAGATGGTAATCCAGCACGGGACAGAGGGGGTTGTAACATGGGGGCAGGATGGGCAACAGATGGCAGATCTGTGTGTGTGTGTAAATGTGTATCTGTGTATTAGAGAGAATATTAAGCACGCTGAGGCCCTGACATTGGGATTACGGTATTCTGTTCCTGATGTGTCCCAAATGGAAATAGTTTTGTTCCTTGTTTGAAATGCAGGTGGATCTCAACCCTCAACGTGAAACAAGCCCCACTTCTCACCCCCTCTTGACCCACGCTGTTCCTCGGTAGAAGGTGGTGAACTCTGGATTTTAGCTAAAGGAGGCCTGCGCTGAGTGTGACCTTGAGTAGCATGTGAGGAGCAAGTCAAGTAAGCGAGTTGTGAACGTGTACCTTTTGACTTTCAACCTTGATTTCCCTGCGGTGAGTGATATCAGATGGAGTAAGAGAGAACCAAAGAAATGCAAACCAGGAAAGAGGAAAAAAAGGGGAAACGGTGTTGTCATATAAATGAGACCTCGTTTAATCCTTTGAATTGCAGAGAGCACAAGCCAATCAAACTGGCACGCTATGACATCGTGTGCCGTCCTGGGGAACATTTTCTCCTGCACATCCTTTTTCATTTCACCTCCTCTCCCTGCTCCTGTCTCGTACATCCGTTTTGTCCTTGCCGTAATTTCATCTCTTTGCATGTCATTAGCAAGCTGGCGCCTAATGAATTTCTTATCTCTCTGAATTCAGTGACTGTTTTGATATCGCTTATTGTGTTCGGTTTTAGTATTCTCTACACTGGCTGACGAGGAGAAAGAAAGGAGGAAAGGGGAAAGAAATAGAAACAGGAGAGGCAAAAACACTGAGACAAAAAGAAAGAAGCAGCGGCAAAGATGGTTGTCATCGGTGATGTTGCTTTTGTATCATCCCACATTTAAGTTTAAAATGTGAGCGTGAAATGAAGTATTAAAATGTATGAGTGTGTGAGACGTAGAGGTGGATGGCAGTAGAGATTGACAGAATGAGGAGAGGAGAAAATGGAGAAAAAGGAGGCACTGATTGGAAACGGATTGGGTGAGAGAGTGAAGCTGGAGGAAGCTTAGAGATGATTAAACAAGGAGAGCAAAAATGGGATGGAGGCAGATCGAAGGACAGAGGGGCGGCAGATGGAACTGTTCTGGTCCGTTACTAATGTTCCTCAGAAGAATTAAAGTCCAAGATGAGGTTAGCACACGCTTGCTGGCTCATGCTGCCCGGTATAGGTGTTAGCGAGGGCCCCTGTAAACATCAGCAACCCCCTACTGGCTTTACCTCGACAGTAGTTAGTGACTTAGTGACCCATGCAATCCTCCACACACTGGCAGGAGACGATGCAGCAGCGCTTGGTCGATCCAAAGTGTCACCTCGCTAAATACTGACACACACACACACACACACATAGACACGCCACTCAATACAAGTGTTAAGCACATTCTTCTGACACCTTTTCCTGATAACAGAAAGCATGTGGGGTGTGATGTGAGGAGGGAGAAGAGGAGCGGGAGACGCGATGAAGAGCTAATAGCAGCTGTGTCCCACTGTCAGCATTAGCATAATGTGGTGTCAAAACAATTCCTCGTTGAGCGTTTGAGCTGTATTTTAATGAACACGGGCAGAGTTGCACTTTTGTGGCTTTGGATTGTGAGTTGAGGAACAAATAACTTTGCACTTCATATGATGTTTTAACATGCGACCATTCACCGAAGGATGTGAATAAAAGTAATCTCATATCAGAATTGCAGGATTTATTCTTTGTACACTCAAAGAGAGTCTCCCAACTGTTCTGATGTGGCTCAAACGTTTTTCTGAGCTTTGCTTGCAAATTATGTCTATTTATTCAGGAGAACTTGGCATAAAGGAGGTGAATCTGTTACCAGTTATTCTGAGAGCCCACTCCTACGACTGACTCATTCCTTTTAAAAAAATATGACTTTGACTAGAAATATGAAAGAAAGGGCAGGAAAGGGCTTTGTTGTGCAGCTGTTAATCCACCCTTATAACTTCTAGTAAAAATATGTGTAGTAATAACTTTAAACTGACAAGACAGTCATTATACTGCCTGAATCACTTTAATGCATTATAGCCGAACACAGCATTTGTTTTGAAAGCCCAGACTCTCTTGAACTATGCCAAATTAGCCATCAAAATATCTTGAAAACCCTACAAATTGTTCTCTAATGCAGAACTGCAATTGTCAGTGGATGTAATACCAGCGCTTTAGTTAATGTCAAACAAATTGGGCTCTAGAGATCTGGCCGCTTTGAAGGAAATAAATGAAGAAAATGTAATTCCAAGATCGATAAACGGGCTGCGAAGAGAAGTGACGCTCTTACATGTGCATAAATAAACCTCTCCTGAATGTCAGACAGAAGAATGGTAAGATGTGTGTGAAAGGAGTTATTTCTAACCCAAGAAGATGTTTATGAAGAAGCTAACTTTGGTTAGCATGGGTTCATTAAGATCAAGCTGAAGAAGAATGGTTTGCAGGCAAGTTAAGACCAGTAACAAGTCAGAAATGACTACTTTTTAGTTTCTTTCTTTAAACTTGCATTTCTTGTGGCATGCATGGCCAGATTATGTTATTGTCAAGTTAACGTTGACTTGATTGATTGATTTTTCCAGTTTAACCTCAGCAACTTTTGTTTTCTTGCAAAAAGAGCTTCCACAACATAACATATCAGTTTTATGCCGGAAGCTCAAGAAGCCATTGCGCACGGATCAACTCAAGGAACCAGAAGCTTCATTATACTCCCAGTCTCATCATAGTGCGCGCAGCCAGAAGGCAGCCACTGTGTTGTTCAGTGCTGCAGAGCTTGCCAACTGTCCACATGTCCTGGGCAGGGTTGAAGTGGGCGCGTCCTGCAGAGAGATGCTTAACTGCCTGAGCAGGAACATCAGGAAAACAATTCTGCAAGCTGTCCCCACACATATGGCCCTGTTTTTCATTTTGGGAGGGGGGGGTGTACACAGTGGAAAAAGGAGAGGAGACTGCAGGAGTGCTGAGAAATTTCACGTGAAGTAAGTGATGGAGAAACGGAAGCTGGCCTGAAAAAGAAAGACAAAGAGAAGAGAGAGACGGAGACTGATAACCGGAGTGGGAAGAAATGAGTAATTAAGTGAGATAGAGAGAAAGGGGTTGAGAGGGTGTGAAATGCAAGAAGAGAGTTTAATTTGTTTTTTCGGTAGTGTCGTGCCGTCACAGAAATGTGTTTACCAGCCCCTGCTTTGCCATTAGTGACACTCGGGCGCTCCTGTTGAAGAAACCAAATAGGTTCATAACTGCCTCACGTCTCCTCCAAATGTCCCTGTAGCTCTCCGTCTGTTGGACTGTGTCAGTCCGTATGTCTCCTCTCTTCACTTCATCCATCCCTCTCTCCTCCCTTTTGTTCTTGTTTCTTCCCCCCTTGCGCTCAGTCTCTCGCACAGTTTGAACCGCTTCCTGTGGTCGTGATAGAAGGCTGACCCAGAAGTGCCACTGTGCAATGAGGGATGGAGGGCTGGAGAGCACGCAAAGGAGAGAGAGCAGGTCAGATGCAGACACTGTGTCTCGAAGGGGCCGCCTCCAAGTGACAGATGTGGACATCTTCTATGCTCCCACAATGAAATGGTGCACAGAGGATCATCATGGCAGAGCAAGTCTCTTCCCCCTCGCCTCTGACAAGCCAAAACCAGCCTTTGCCAACGCATTGAATCAGAATTTCCAAAGTTTTTACTAAGAAGTTGTGCTTGAGAAGCCATAACAGAGACAGAAAGAGAGAAATGGAGGATGAAAACAGCTTTGTTAAACTATGCTATCTGCTAAAGAGAATAAATAAAGAGAATAAATAAGAATAGTGGCATTTTACTATTCTTGAGAGACATATCGTTAAATATATGTTTGCTTCGCCATGTTTGCATTCTCAGGTTCGCATGTTTCCGATTAGCACCATATTCAAAGCGCTCACCTCTGCTGGAGATCTCAGATCTCACAATTGTAATTTTCTTGTCTTCAGCTGCATACAAACTCCGCTCAGAGAAGAATAAAACCTGGAACCTTCTTGCTGTGAAGCAACAATGCTACCCACTGTGCCACCACGCCTCCCGGCTTGAAAATATATATACTGCATTGCATGTATTCCTTTTATTGTTACTTTTTTATGTCTTGTTTTTAATTTAAATGCTGAGACATTGCTGCTATATCTAGCCTTTGACTCTGCCAGTCACCTCCATACAGTGTGTCTGACTTCAGAGAACTTTTGTCTGTCAGCCAAGCTGCTTTTGTCTCCTTTGACTGCATAATAGCCTTTAGATCCATCTTGCTGCCATCCTCTGCAGGTCATGTATTATGCCCTTTAGCAGCCGTCACGGGCCTCGCTTGTTCTGCCATCCTATTGGTTACCCAAATCCAGCACTTGTGGTTTGCTTTCATCGGCAGAATCCTCTCTGTCTTCACCACCTCAGTTCTGAAGCTGACATTTGCGTGAAGCGTACAGTAAATTTAAAATAAGACACGGACTAAGAGTGAGTGACACATAATATCAAAAACTGAGATTAGACCAGATAATCTACCTCAATTGACAAAAGAAAAACAGTTTGGAAAAAGAGCCTTTAACAAATCGGTTATGATGAATCACCATCATCAGTTGTTCCCCTGCTTGCTTGCGCGCGTTCCCTGATAACGCTCCACAACTATAATCCTGTCATAGGCAGCCTGGAGGTTAATGGTGTCACTACACCGACTTGCTGCAGCTCAACCCTTTAAAGGTGCTCCTATCTTTTCATATTCGGGTGTCAACCCCGTCACAGAGCACCGCTTAAACAGCGAGACAGAAAATTTGCTTGGTTAATATTTTAACAGCTGAAAAATTTGGAGGCAGAATGATGGATAGAGGTATGGTCGTTACATTTAAGTGAGTCAGACAAATGTGTGCAAGCAGAAGATCTTTTTTTTGAGTGAACACAAAGGATTGCCGTCTTGATTTGGATGGTTTCATTTAATGGATAGGGAAACGTAGGTCGAATGAAACAAGAGGAAAAGGGAGAATGAAAAATGTGTTCTGTGGGCGTAAGTCACCATCTGTACGTATGCATGCATGGGAGTTTTTCTTTGCAAGTTCACTGGGTCTTTGCATGCATGTCCAAATGTATGTGTCTGAGTCTTGGGGACAGCTTGTGAATGGGATTTAGGGAGGAAAAGCTGCTGGAGGTAATCTTGCAGCCTACAGCTGATAAAAGCTTCCCACCTGGAGCCTCTTAACAAATGCCTGGGCCACCATCAATCAACCAAATGTCCTTCAATCACAGAGGAAGAGCGAGAGAACGACAGTGTGTGCTCAAAGGGCCATGACCTCATGCAGTATTGAGAAAGTGAACAGGACAGAATGCATGGCTGCATTTATTAGCTGTGAATAAACTTGTAATATTTCACTTGAGCGTCACCGTTTCACACTTAAAAGGGCACACCAATGATTTTACATGGTCAAATGACTAATCGCGGGAAGTATAACACTGCCCATATGAGGTCCTCCGTGGTCCTCCAGGGACCATTATTAAGTCTGAAATAATGACTTTAATGGCATTACTTAAATATCCCAGCTCAGGCTGGAAAATGAAAATTTTTTTCACACAAAGCCTTGCTCACAGTTTGACTGCGTGCAGATAGAAATAATAAGGTTATTCGGTAGTCCGCTTCTAATTCAGATCAGTGTTCATAAAGGCATAGTGACGTTTCAAAACATGTCCCGGCGATGGCACACGCTTCCATGGCGATTACCTGGATGTATAGATGTGATTTAGAGTCTCTCCATCTCGCTCCATTTGTACAAATATCCCCTCATCTCTCATGTTGGCCAACCTTTAACCCACAGTGTGTCCATCTAGCGTGTTTCCCCTTTGGCATTCACAAGACTTGCCAAGATTAATTCATTTTATGCCATCCCTGGATTTAGAAGCTGTCAATCGTCAGCTGAAGATCTGGATTATTCCAGCAGTCAGTGATTTATTTTATTCTTCACATTTAGCTACAGATACGCGCCAGGGTTTTTCAGTACAGTGTGAAAAACCCTGGCGCGTATTAATGCACCTGTAATCACACCGGTTAGGTGTGATTACAGGTGCATCAATGCAGAATTGTCATCATGACTCACTGGATACAGTCAGAGGTTCCAACTTGACAGCATTGATGAGTGCAAACTTCCACCTTGCCAGCTATGTAAAACTCATCTTATTGCAGTTTGTGACTCTGTCTAAATTAACCTTCCTTTTTCTAATGAAATCTGTAATGGAGCTCATCGACATTTGAGTCTGGTGCCCTCTTCTGGTAGGATAACTGCACGTGCAAGAGTAGCATTATGTGATCCTAAATTACTTCAGAGATCTCCACTAACTGCCTCATTTAATGCAACACTGGATGATAGCAAATGAAATTCTTAATCATTACCACCACCATTGCTTTGGATGCAGGTGGCGGCACATCAAATGGCCTCAGTCTAAGTGTGAGTCTGTGTGTGTACGTATGTGTGAACATCTGTCTGTCTGTCTGGTCCTAGCCTAATGGGCCTTCACCCCTTCCATTGCTGACAGAAAATCAATGACCCACTCAGTAGACCCAATACTGATACCTCCATGCCTAGACAGAGAGAGAGAGGGACGGGGAGGGATGAAGGGTGGTGGACAGTTGACCCACTGTAAACACTATGGATTCATGTCAGTGCTTTATGACAGACTTGTCACGCATGTCTTTTCACCAAATCTTGATTTCCATTGTGAGCTCTTGTCTCCATGGGAATCTCGTGTTCGCACACAACCAACGCAGAACTGAAATGAGTAAACCGCATGGCATTTGTATTTCTGAAAAGCATCAAGTCAGATGTTTCCATAATGTTCCTCTAATTGACCTGCTTGCTATGAGAGGAGAATGCTAGAAAAATGAAGGGGAAGGAAATAAGGTCAACAGAATGAGAAGATTGTGTAGCAGCTCATGGTGCAATCTGGCAGTCAAAATTGGTTCTTCGTCAATCTGAAACAAGGAACACGTGGGATGAGGGAAATCCTGAGGTTTCAACGTTAAATTATAATGTTAAGCTCAAATGCAGAATTAGCTTAGCACGTCAGCGAAGATAATGAAAATAGAGCATACTGGATAAAAAAATCATTCAAACAAGAAGATGGGAAATGTAAAAGGCTGCATTTTTGTCGTGCACACACATGAATGGTGTCTCTGTTACTGTGGAATTATATAGAAGAAAAAATATTGAGGCTATTTCCCATTGAATCAGTCGACGTTGTTCTGTCATGGTTTATGAAGGCATTGAACAACTATGTCATCCTCCTGAACGGGGTGTGACAGGAGGAGGAAATCAGCCCCTGTAGAATCAGGATGAAATAAATTCAGCTGCTGAGTAATGGAATACACTGGAATAGAACAAATAGAAATAAGAAGAAGAAAGATAGAAATGAGGAGAACTGAGCTTAATGAAATGGAATGAAACAGATTGGAATAAAGGGGTAAAAGCAGAACAGAGTGTAATGTGGCACAATTTGAAGGAATGTATTAAAAAGGAAAAAGCAACACAATTCAGGGACCAGGAACCCAGTAGGTGAGGGTGAAAGCCAGATGACTCCTTCTGCAACCTCTGCCTGTCACTGCTGTGTGGATTTTCCTGTAAGATACTGGATCACATGGTAATCTCAGTTTAATACACAAATCTCCAACCCAAATCCAATCAAACCTAATACCCCCGCTTGGCTGGACCAGACAGGCCAGGGCCCACCTACTCTCTCCATCCCTCACATCATCTTATCTAACATCTCCATGAGGGGTTGTGCGTGTTAGATGTTGCTAAGGACAACAAGCTTTTGAGCAAACCGATTCAATCGGAATAACTTTTTAATTTAGATGTTTAAATGAAAAAGGGCGCAAACTCAAAGCTACAAAATAAAAATACAGCCTGAATGTATTCATGTAAACGTACACACATTCTACATTAAAGAACTGCAGAGACAGAGAGAGTATGTGATCGTGATGCCCAGTCGGCGGTGTTTAATGCAGGCACAGAGGGTTTTAATCCAGATTATCAGGACTATAGAGTCACTGAGTATCCCTCTCAGCTTTACCCAGTCTCTTTCTCTCTCTCTCTCTCTCTCTCTCTCTCTCTCTCTCTCTCTCTACACACTCACACACACACACACACACACACCTACACACACACACACACACACACACACACACACACACACACACACACACACACACACACACACATGCAGTACCTCTTTTGTGTTATCCTCTAGGGGGTGCTGTGTATCCAGACACGACTCTCCATCCAATCGGCGCTTGGTGGGTTTTCAAAGCAGACAGTCTCCTCACTGATGCTGCTCACCCTGCTGCGCAAAGACCTCAGATCAACTGCACGCAGCTTGACCTATTTCAACATATTCACAACGTTATTGTTGCCTCATTTGACATTATATGATGCCTTCTCCCAAGAGATCCTCCTTTGTGTTTCACAGTGTGAACATTTGATCCAGTGATGCTGCAATCAGTGCCGACGTCTTCGTGCGTGCTACTGATTCTGGACAAAAAAAAAACCCCACACAGCTGGGGTTCCATCCACCTTACAGACAGCTGCTCCATCATTTCCATACTTCTGTGCCATCAGCCAGTTGGTCCGGATTAATTTCAGTGTGTTTAATCCCATGCAGGAGATTGATGATCGTGGCAGGCACTGTCTGGTCAGTATATGCTGGCTCACCCTCTCACACATCCCATTGACAGGCAGTCTGATTGGAACACAAACTGTCATTTTCCACTCAAATGGTCAATAAATGAGGCGTCTGTGCTGTATGCCTGGTCAGAATTCCAGGAGGGACTGCGGCCTTTGTTCTGTTCTCCTCTCCACACCAGCACTTTCTTCCCTTTAGCTCTTATCCTCACCCTGTTGTTGAAGCTTTATTCTCCCTCTTTCAGATTCTGTCTGCATGTTTCTGGGCACTCTGTAAATTAGGCTGGAAATGGAAGATTAACCTCATGGAATGAGAAGCCTCTTATTAATGCGCTCTGTACGTCTCACTCCTGTTCTCCTTTTGGTAAACTACTGCATTACAATATTATTTAATGGAGGCTTCTAATTGGAATCAGCTGGAAAGCAGAGACACTGGGTGGCCAACCCTTTATGAGGCTGTGAGACTCAAACATGGAGGATTATGTTCATTAAGAGACAGTGTTGGGCGTGCGAGTGCATGGGTGTGTGCATTATGAGAACATCGTACCTCCAGTGGGGTGGGGAGGGGGGATTTGCAGTGGGTGTGCCCACTGCTGCAAGTCTGTGTTTCTGTTTGCTTTTTATGGATTTACATTGGAAATGGTGGCATAGCTGATGTGAGGTCTCTTATTGTCACCCAATAAATTTATACATTTTGCACTTACACCACAACCAAAAAACCCTGCGTTACAGTCAACATCAGGGGCAAAATGTCTTTTTATTGTCTGTTGCTGACAAATAAATAAAAAACATACATTTCCATCCACCTCACGCTTTTGCTGAATGTAGCTTAAAATTGTCTCAAAGCTGTGCCAGTGTTATATTATATTAACATGTATACTGTATGACTGTATCTTCATAGTACAGGATGACTAAAAACACTGCTGCTGATTCCTTTAGGTGACTTATTTTGACAGTTGAAGATTTTTCAGTGTGAATGTCGCTTCTGCTGCAGATGTTGTAGTAATGAGATTTGAACATAAAGCCTTCTTTCATCACTGGATGTTTTGGTAACACACGTACAGGGAATTTTTAGAGTTGCTGATTTTACAGTTTTGCACAGGTGAATGAAAATAATTATAAATTGAAGTTTGTCTGATTTTAATCCAATGACAGTTGAGTTCTTTTGACAATATCGATTCATTCTCAACATTTCAATCCAATACTTTTTTGTAATTTTGCTCTTCATCACATTAGATTTAATTCATTATCTGATGAAAAACAGGTTGTATGAATGAAAAAGAATAAAGCATTGCAACATGTTGTCTGCTCTGATTAATGGAAGTGAAAAGAATAGATTCAGAGTTGGGACATTCTCTGGTTTACATATTTATTATGCACCAATGCCCAGCCAGCACCGTACCCATGTAAAGTTTGAAAATGGGGTGATATTATTTGGGTTCCAGGACCTCTGATCATTTGCTTTGGCAAATAAAACTGCAGAGGTCCAGCTATCCTGAGGGAAACATCAGGGAACCAGCTACTAATTCTATGATAATTTATTCTTACTTTATGTTACATGAAGTCTTTGTCGTCTCTTTTCTTCATTGTCGTGTGAAAAAAAAGATATGGAAGACTTTTAAAAACTATTCATCATATTTATCAGTATTTATAGCTTTTTTTATATTTATACTTTTTGGGACTAATTAGCATGCTAGTATGCTAAACATGATGACATACCGAAAGTGATCTATTGGCCAACTCGCTGTCATCATGTTATCCTTGTTATTATGAGTATGCTACATGTTGATGTCAGTATTTAGATAAATATCACTATGACAGTTGTGTGTTATTCTAAATGCTAATGTCAGCTAAAGTAGAGTTTTACATCTCATATTTGTTTTTATATTTCCTTGAAAAAACAAAATATAAATTCAATAAATAAACATAGGGGGTCTGTCCTTTACAGAAATCCAAAGCTAACTCAAAAATGAGGCCAACAGCGACATCACACTTTCTTTAAGCGATAGCAAAAGTGTCTCCATTTAATGTGAGCGTTTAGCACACGCAGCACAATCTCTGCCATCTGGCCTGGTGGCACCACACCGCTGGCATCCAGAGCTATTGAGCTGCATGCCCTGATTAATAAAGTGGTATCAGCTGCAGATGAGGGGGAGGCCAACCCGGAGGAGGCAGGGGAGAACACACACACACACACACACACACACACACACACACACACACACACACACACACACACACACACACACACACACACACACTAAGAGAATTTAGTGAGCTGCCACCGGAGTCGGACAGGAACCAATTGAAGACGTCATGAGTAACGTCACCCACGGGTTTTTGGAAGCTGCTGTCATTTTCTCAACATGAGTTGTTGTTGTTTTTATGTTTGTTCTAAATTCTTATCTACAGCATGTTTGTGTGTCATGATAATTAAATACATGACAAAAAATATTTTTCTTTTGCCATTTTTTTAATCTAGTTTTGGCTGTTACTTTTGGATAAATGCTTGGAATAAAAGATCTTATCAACTGCCCCCTCCTCCCCACTACACACACACACACACACACACACACACACATACATACACACACACACACACACACACACACACACACACACACACACACACACACACACACACACACACACACACACACACACACACACACACACACAGCTCTGGGGTTATTACGAGCTGTCATTGTTTAATTCTTGCTCATTAAATGCTCCAGACAATGACAAAGCGCCTCAGTCTCTGACAGCCTCTTTGTTAACCCTCTCCCTCTTATCTGTCTCTGACTCCCATCCTCACACTCTCTTCTAGGCTTTGTGTCTATTGTATGACACTCAAGGACGATTTGATGGTGTCCCGAGCCACCACTTACACATCCCTATTCACCTCCAACGAAACCCTGCGAGAAAGCGAGAAATACCAACTCGAGGACAATTTGCAGCAGCCTTGGAATGTGAGATACCACTTACCACTAAATACTAACACGGATGGAGATGACTTTGGTGTCAGCAACAGCAGTGATGTAAGATGTCATAAGGTTGCATCCTTGCGTCAAGCATCACAGAACCATCAGTCTGTTTGACCTTTACCCAGGTCCCGGGCCCCATCATAGACTCACATCCTCTCCATTTCCTTCCCTCTCATCAAACCAGCTCTGACAACGATTGTAAAAAAGAGTTTTGGGAGTTTGTGAGACAGAAAGAGAGAGAGAGAGAGGCAGTGGGTGAGAGGACTGAGATAGAAAGAGCGAGGCGCTGCCCCTGAGTGCATTCACGTAAGATCCGAGGCCACCTGAGAGCAACAGAGCACGAAGTAGTGAAGATGAGAGAAAATGAAGAGACAAAAGCACTTCCCTGGTGTAATTATGCTTTCATTTCATGGCCAAGTATCCACATGATGTGCCTCGCATGCAGAGACCCTCATTAGATTTATTGCACAGCAGAAATGTAACTGACATCTGCCTGTAGAGGGCATGGAAGTAGAAAAGCGAAGGTAAAATGGCAAAAATCATTTCAGTTGAAGATCCAGAGGAAGTAAAGTCTATATCAGGTGTAGAAGTCTGAACAGATACTAAAATATATATATGGGCTTTTATTTGTCAGATTGAAAAATCTATTTAGTTCACATTTTATTAAAGAAATAACACTTCATGAAAACACAACAGTCTCAAAGAGGAATGAAATAAAAGAATTCTTTCTGGCTGAACTCATCTTACAAACTATTTAAAGTCATTAAACATCAGGATTTGTGTTATTCTTCCAACATTCAACCAGAAAATTACAAAATACTCTCTTGGTGTGACGTGAACCTGCAGATATTCCAAAAAGATTCAAAAGGTGTTGACGTTTCTGACCATAAAGGGATTTTTTTTTAAAATTTCGATCAGTTTCATCATGAGAGGAAACGACTCTCACCCTGAATTTGTTTCATTGCTATGGGATGTCCTCTCTGGAAATGTCCAACTTCCTTCTGGGAAGGCTGGAGCTGCTGCCACGCAGGGACGAAGTTACTTTGTGACCCTGTATGTGTGATGTCATGTCAACCTGGTAGTTCATGTCATTATTTTTCTTTTTTCTAAGTGCGCTCTGACCAGCAGCTCAAGCTGCGACTGTGCATTCTGTGCTGATGTTCAGCTTTTCTTGTGGTCGCCATTGCCGAGGTACAGGCTTGTATTTTTTTTTTTCTTATATCTTCAAACGTTTCAAGCACAGAATCCAATGCTGTGTGGATTAGTCATCCCGGCCTTTGAGTTCATTATTTTCCACATCCTTACCACAGACCTCTTCAGGTGTGTTTCTTCAAAGTGTCTGCACCTCCTTTGTCATTCAGTATTTCCAATTTTGATAGCTCCACAGTAATTAGACACACTCGTCGCCTCATTGTGCACGTTTCAGTCTAGTCGTGTCGGAAGACTCAGTTTTCACTGTCTTCCTTTCTTACTTTTGTGAGCTGCATCTTTCATGCAAGTTTTTTTTTCATCTGTGCTTCGTTCTGCCGACTGTAAGTGTCAGATTCCAAATGAAACTCCACGTTATGATGGTAAATCAAGCCTCCCCCACCCCAAATTTAACACATTGTACATCGTAGATCCGACGATGGAAGTAGCTAAAGAGTGAACCTTCTTCTTTCCTTCTTACCTCTTTTTATAATGGGAAATCAATTGTGAAAATGCTGGAGGATTTCATATCCTGGAAACAGCGCTTCATTCCTGTTGCATCTGATAGTCCAATTGTCTCATGCGAATTGTTGAAAGTTTGACAGCAAAGGGGAAATGAATAGGTCTCCCAATAAAACAATTTGTGGGCAGTAAACATTGACTTTGAGCTAATAGATTTCTGTTCCATGAAAAAAAGGCAATAACAGAAACCCAGAGCTTTTACTTTTGCTCGTACCATTCTGAAAAATGATACGTAGCATAAATGTTAATAATAACAGTTTCAGAAATAGTGTTTCCTGCTTTTATGTCAGCAATCTTGCCTTGTTTTTGTTTTGTGTTCATTCAAAGAAGTCATATCTCATTTCTAGAACCAGAAAAGTCCACATGATGCACGTGCACACACACACACACACACACACACACACAGACACACACGCACAGAGTGCACACAGAGCACTTACAGCGAATAATTCCTACTGTATATCCGTGCTATGAAAGCGGCAGCATCCTGATGCTCGGATCAATGTTCCAACAAATAACTGTAATGTGTCTGACTGTGAACGCTGTCATGCCCTACCTGATGCACTGTTGAGGAGGAATGGGATGCTAATGTAGTTAAATCTTCATGCTCATTACTGCAGCAGGGACGCACTTCATTAACAGCTCCCTCCTAATGTGCCTCCCTTTCTTTTTTTTTTTGGTGATTTTGTGTGTTTGCTAGAGTTGTTGTGAAGCATTAATAGACAGGCAGGGAAATGGACAGATGGCTTGTGTATTTCAGTATGTCCTTTTCTTTGTTGTACACCTATGTTTGGTTGGAGGTGGGGGGAGGCACCTGTGAGTCACTGCTTATAGTCAGCATCAATTGAATTTACAAAACATAAAACTCTTTCTATGTAGTTATAGTTTCATCCACATCTCGACTGTCTCAACGTCTTTGTCAGAGTTTGTGCGTGGCCTTCATGCAGATCTCTTTCTTTGTCACTAATAAAGATTTAAGGGATTTGCAGGAAATAAGCCAGGAGTAATAGGTTTTACCAAGATTAATCTCATAATTATACTTCATAGAAATAATAAGGACACTAATGGTCACCCTATAAAGGAGTTTCTGTTCCTCAGCAGGGCCCCCAGAGTGGTTTTTACAACACATGGAAGTTTTACTGGGGAGCTTCTCCACACACACACACACACACACACACACACACACACACACACACACACACACACACACACACACACACACACACACACACACACACAACCTCTCACCAGTGTCTAGAAATCCGGCAATTAATGGGCCGGTAAATGAGATTGTTACTGATGTGTGGTTGGGAGGTGAGCGAAGGTGTGGAGAGGTGATGGAGGGAGACAGGGGGAAGACACAGAAGAGGGGGAGAAATGAGGGAATGGAGGTGTGAAGATTTTATGATTCAAATTAGAAACTTTTACTACATGATTTAATTATTCAAATTGAGGTTCCAGGCTTGGAATTTGACTTATTTACCCCGACACAACAGGTGCAGCGACATCAAGTCTACAAACCTATAAAACTTTATAACTTGTGCTTGCATGAATTCTGTTTGCCATTTAATAAAATGCTTGAAAAGTCATTCTGCAATCCTAAATAATAAATAATCCTAAAATATTAAATATTCAAACTGAACTGTAAAGTCACATGTGTATGTATAAGCCATCTGTGACATAAAAGAATAATCTTTTGGCACTGAAGTCTTAAAACCAGCTTGAATCTGATTTCTCTCCTCAGCTGTTGTCTGCTTCAGGTCAAAATTTTTACGACCATCCTCTAAAACTTATTGACTAAACATGCAGCGACATGTGAGGCTGCACACAGCAAGAGATAACAAAACTGAGCTTCAAACCATTTCAGTGTTTTATGGCTCCATATCTGATTCGTATGAGTAATGTGAAACAGTAGGTGTTCAAAAACTTTCAAAACTAGCCTTCATCAGCTATGCTTTGAATGACTGACTATATTACTGCTTCCATAGTCCAAATATTCCCCATTATGCTTTGATAATATTTTTACAGGTAGTCAAAAAATGAATAAACAAACAAAAAACAACACATATTAAGGAAACTGTTTTTCCTTTAAAAAAAAACATTTCATTTTGACGATCATCATGTTCCTCTTCTGGCTCCTTCCCGATGGCAAATCCAATCATCCCTTCACACATTTCCGTATTATGACCCACATCCTCTGACGGCGTGACTGATCTGAATTGCTGATTTCCCTCGCTTCTTCATTTGTATCCTGTCCCTCATTGCTGATCCTCGGTGATCGCAGCAGAGGTCCCGAAATGCCATGCCACATATGGGTGGGCGGGGTGGCGGGGGGTTCGGCTTTGTGCATCGGCCTGTTCTTCCCACAGGTGAATGGTGCATCAGAACGAAAAGCCATCATTTATATCACTTAAGCCAGAGGACACACTATAAGAGCTCAAGATGAGGGCGGAAAACACACATGTTTGGTTCCATGTTTGCGTATGTTAGCACATAAAACACATAAGAAGGTATTGAAAGGTGCATACTCATGCATACGCAAGCAGACGTACATTCGCACACGTCTGCATGCACAGGACACGAGTGTGAGACGAGTCCAGGGCTTATCCCATCTCTCGCCTGTTGTCATTTGGAATGGACTCTAAGCCTCTGCAACCCTGCAGAAGATAAGCGGTTAAAGGAAATGGATGGATCTAACGCGTGGGCGCGCAAGAGTTTCAATCCGAGTATGTTAATGTCGTATAAACATGTAATTATCATGTCATTAGTCAAGGTATAGATTTACATAATCTGCCAAGGCTTCATCTTATAATGTATCTTTGTTTTACTTATTTTAATACATTCAGGGATTTGCTTCTCCAACGGTGAACCGATTTTTCACCCCTCTGTACCAGAACTTTGATATGATTTGATGAATGTATTTTCCCACCTTTGTTATCAGGCATTTTGTTTGATAGGATTCAGTTGTTTGTGTGTGTGTGTGTGTGTGTGTGTTTTAAATACAAATGATAGTTAGCTTATGTAATACACACATAAAGTTTTTGCGTGTATGTATGCCGAGGGCTGCTGCCCTAGTATCACCATATCTATCAGTAATCTGTGAGGCTGCTCACAACAAATGTCTTCAATCTGCTGTCTAATCGTAGCTAAAACCGGGGAAACACTAACACTCTGACATCATGCAGCAGATGATGGTGAATCTGCTCTGCTCTCACAGGGCTCCGCCGGTCTGTTTACCATTGTCACAAAGTGGAGGGAATAGAATGGAATAGAGAACAGAAATGACTCATGTTGCAGAATTCCCACTTAAGTTTAGCTTCTTAAAAGTGAAAGCCATCAAGAAAAAATGAAGCCCAGACAAAAAAAAGTTCCATATTTCACAAATTGCAATTATAAAAAACAAATGTCAAGCTCCGTAATTCAGGATGAAAAACAGCCATAAAACAGTCTTCAGGATAATTTCACCCACTGGTTTTGTCATTATTCCCAGAATGATGGCAGCGTTCATTTGACGTTCCATTTACAATGTGCCCCTGCTGCAACTGGAAATACACTTCATTTACATGCAATATCAAGGAAAAAGCCCCCGAATGAATGGGAGCCATCCATGCATAATACATTTAATATTTAAACTGACTGGAACTATATTTTATCTATATGACTGAGCCTTTGGCATAAAACTGCTTCTCTGATATCAGCCTTGCAGTATACTACTGTCACTCAAATGATATTATGGCAAGCAATGATATCTAGCTGGGAGCAGAATCAATTGGATATGGTGCAAATAGTAATTGAGGTATAATCAATATGCATCATGTTCTATGTTTTAGATGCGACATTCAATCACACTAATGACTCTTCCTTAAAGTGAGTAAGTGAAGCATGATGGTACATTTCAAACGCTGCCCTCGCCCGGTCGCATGACTTGAGGATGGAATGCCTGCAGCCGAACAAACTGACAGTATGTGGTGTGCGAATCGGCGCTGTGACCTTTTCTGGAATGGTCGCACGCTCTTTTGATGTCAACGGTAACAAATGCTGGTTAAATAGGCAGAATCTGAATCTACCGTAAATAAAAATCTTCTCCTGCTCCTGACCCTCAAATACCTGTCCTAAATCCACTTGTAGGAGACCCCAAATTAAAGACCTGATGCTGATAGGTTTTGGTGGGAATGGTGGGATAAGTTGAGCAGAATTGCAGAATGGAAAAGGTAATATATGAATGAATGATAAGCGAGTGTGGAGGAACTGACTGCTCGAGGCTCTGATTTATAGTCTTGATACGGAGACAGGAGCGAGGGAAGAAGAGACTTTGAGCTAACTGGCTGTTAGCCGTAGACATGTTGTTGGTAATTTCCATACTATAATGACATATTGGTAAGATTTAGGACAGTTGACTGACAGATTTCAGCTGAAATTATTTTAAAATGAAATGACAGCTCACTCAAGAGTGAGATTGTTACCAGCAGACTAGCCTTACAGGTATCATTTCTTCATCCGTCAGTTTCTTCTATTTCCTCAACATCTCCGTATCTCTTCACTGCCACCCCCCCTCCCCCCCGCCCCCTAGATAATAGTTCCTGTCCCATTCTGTCCTCAGAGATGGAGCAGAATCTGATCTGACATCCTACAAACACCCCGTGACGACCAAATGAACAGAAATGAGGAAAAAAATAGTTGGGTCCGAACCTAAATGTCTGCTTTAAAGACAGGTTTGGTGAGGTGTCATGTTCACTTCTTCAGTCCTCAGCGGTTTCCCACCATTTCTTTCCTTGTCCCTGCTGCATAGTGGATAATAAATGATGTGACATTCTTTCAGCATATCTCCACGAGCATAATGTGTACTTTTTTGTGTGTGTATCTGTGTGAATGTGTGTGTCTGTATATGTACGACGCAAAGTTGATTGATGGATGGACGATGACAGGGCTGTGATGCAAGAGTTGTCATGCATTTTCATATTTGTCTGCCTGGAAAATTATGCATGGCTCAAAGTCGTCACTGCACAATCGCACACACCCACGCAAACACACACGTATGCAAGATATAGATAGCACTGTGTCATGCTGGCTGATATGTTAGTGCCATGTTAGCTCCCGCTGGCAGACAAGTCATGTCCATAAGGTTGGAGGCTTACAGTATGTAACGCCAAGCAGGAGGGAACAGGGAGGGAGCAAAGAAAGAAGGGAAAGGACTGCAAGCATCAATGTTCTGAACAAAAACTTCTGCAGGGATACCAATGCTAATAAACTATTTTGTTGAAATTTTTGGGCTCTTGGGCAAACATTTTTGATATTCATGTGCTTGTGATCAAGTTCCAGCCCATTTTTCAGAATGTCTGACAGTGTTGTTGTGTAAGGTGTGAAATGTTCTACTTAACTTATCAGCAAACACATATAAATAAATACCAAGCATAAACATCCTTTTATACTCAAGGATGCACGCTAAAGAAGTTATGACTGTTTATGCCACAAGCAAACGGCTTTCATGAGACACCCAAGCGAATCATTGCTATACCGCGTTGTCACACTTGACTTATTAACTTATGAGGTGACACCAAGTGTGTGTGTGGAGGCGTCATCGACTGCCGATTGGTCAGAGAGAATCGTCACTGCCGTTTGTCATCGCTTCGAGATGACACACAGATGAACCAGACCTGATATTTTTGAACAGTCTTGCAACTGCAGATGCCGGCGTGTGTGTGTGTGTGTCACATTCAAAATGACATTATGGTATGTTTGTGGAGGGTGTTACTATGATTGCAGTCTGCAAAGAGGGTGTACTACAGCTGTAGTGTAAAAACTATAAAGCGATGCGAATGAAGTAGATGGCGAGCCGATACCGTGGTTGTAACAGACATTAGATCACATTAAGATCTTGGAAGTCCAAAAATAAATCTCCAGTGATCTGACATGTCTTTAAACTTTTGAAAACCAGGGATCCTGTGGCCTCACCCACAATGCATCTGGGAGTGTCACAAGTTAATTTAGGCATCAGATAAGCTGACAAACCTATCCAGATTTCCCCTAGGTCTGGTAAAACAGGCTTGTTGAAAATATGGCGTCAGTTGATTTGAAATTGACGAGAGAGACTCCCTTAAGAGTCCCAAAAACACGATGCAACTGTTTCCACCGGCTAGGTGGGATTTCTCCTAATGGTTCTCCTCTAACTGAAGAAAATATAAAATGGCCAAGTGGGGAAAGAAAGAAACAAGCACAGAAAAAGCCCCCTCTCTTCCTTGTAACCAAAAGATAAGCACAGCAACCAATCTAAGCCCTGCTTAACACAACTACTCAAAGGGTAAATGTTAAAGTATCCCAGTCAGAGAAGTGTTAGCTTCACGCCACGCATTGCTGACAACACTTCAGCAGACATCTCATTAACAGTGATCTTCATCCCTCTTGTTTTTCCTCTTCACTCTCCCAATCTCTACCTCTCAATCACACCCCCCCCCCAAAAAAAAATAAAAAAATAAATAAAATAAACAGGCATGCACACACAAACCAATACTCATTACAGCTATCCTCATTGTCCAGGAAGTGGAAGCGATAGCTTTTTTCTTGTTATTTCCATCACCCCTCTGCTTTGCCTCCTCTGAGATAATACTCATTTATTCCACTGGGTGTTTACATAAGCCATTCAGGTTAAGTGACTTGCCGAGAGGAATGACAGACAGCAGCTTTCCTTTATTCAAAGAAAATTGGATTCATCAACCACTGCTTAATGGTTGCATTTACCACACTCGAACACATTAGTAGGTGTTTGTGGTGTATTTAACTGTGTGTTTGCTCAAATGTATACCTGAATAAACACCTAGACCTTATAATCTAAATAAGGCAAACCGGCTTTAGATGAATATGCTATTGGTTTTTTGTTATCAGTGCTCAACAACCCTAAAACCTGAAGCCTTTACACTGTTGTGGCTTGTCAAAATTATTCTCTGTATTCACCATCATATATTACAACTATAAACAGACCTATAAACAGTATGCTAATGTCGAGTCTCGGTCTATGTCAAAAGAGTGACAGACGACGAGGTCATTCTAATATGTACTTTCACTTTAGCCGCTCTGGAGGTTATTGTAGAGACACAAGCATCAAAAATTTCACCTCACTGTCATCAGAGACATGATCCTTGAATCCAGATGTTATTATTTTTTTGACTGACCTCCTCTTGATAATAACATCATTGAACTCTGGTCCCCTGAACGCCAATAGGTAGGTGATATTATTGCATTTGTAAAGTTAAAGAACACCTTGCTGCTCAGGAATGGAATGTTTATGCTTTTCATTTGAAATTTTTATATACATGTACAGAATGGAAAACCACATTTTTCTGGTTGACTGAAAATGTTAGGAGTAGGTTTGGATGTACTGTTTAGAAATGAAGACATATGATTAAAGGGAAGAATTGCCTCTAAGTCAGGACATAATAAGAAAGACACAGCACAACGGAATCCTGAATCATTTTCCAATCTTCCCCTTATGCTTCCTAACATGCACGCATTTCAAACGGTGAGCCAATTCATTCTTGTTTGCTTCACTCGTAGACAGGCTCTCTCATTGTAATAAGTTTCCATGGGACAACAAACCATTGCAAGTGTGTACCTTGTTTCTGATTTATGAAGCATTTAAAAGGTTGCAGGGGGAGGAAAAAAGACAAAAGGTCCCCGACTAAATAAAGCAGGGCTCAACCGAACTCTCAGAGCCAACATCAGAGAGGGAGAGGAGAGGAAGGAAGTGAGAGAGGACTCGTGATTAACTTTCATTTCCTATGCCTTATTATTCCTTCCCAAATGAAATTTCAGAGGAGGAGATAAATCTTCCAGCAGTGGGTGCACACCTTAATGTCCAGGAATAGCTACTGCTCACCACCGTTCAGCTTATCGCTCTAAATTCATAGCAAAACTAGTTGCCTGGCTTGACCTGGCGATATGAAAGCCTGCTTCCCTTTATTGTGTGAATGTTGTGTGTGTATATGTGTGTGTGTGTGTGTATGTGTGTGTGTTTTCGTGCGTGTACCAGAGAGAGGAGGATAAAGCCCTCACTCCTCCTGCCTTAGGTTGATATTTATAGATACAAGCAGTGTGTGTTCATAGGTGTGTGTGCATGAGAGTGCACGGCCCCAGTAATGGTTGGTATGAAGTGATCAATAGAATTGAAAACATGAATGATAAAGCCTTTTAATCACACAGCTCTTAGACGGTTTGTAGATGGACACATGGATAAGTAGATATTGATGTCACGGCTCAAACATCCATCCTGCTCATAACTCTGCTGTAATGGAAGGAGCGACCGCCCATTGACGCCACACAGCTATCGGCTCGCTGTGCTCCCGAGCCAACAGGTAAGGACCACTTTCCTTTTTCTCATTTCTCCATTCCAGACAGCTGGACTTATTCTAACAAATGACACCAGCTCTGAGAATTGAACTCATTAATGTATTTCCATTATAGATTCAATTTGAACACATTAAAATAAGTTTCTGCATTACCTTTTTTTTTTTCTTGCCTAGGGGAAATTTGTCTGAAGGAAATAATGAAAGTTTGTGCAAAAAAAATATGTAAAATGTTTGAAGAAAAAGAAAAAAATAAGCACAACTTCTCTTTGATATTAATTTTAAAGAATTAATATGATTAGATGGTCGCGATATAAACAGAATCAGTTCACCTCTTGTAGTTCTTATGTCAAATGGATTCACATTTATTTTCTATCAAAGTTTCTTTTAAAATAAGGTCTATAAAACACATCCCTTTGACTCCATATATAGTTCAGGTATGAAAACACTGCTGAATTCTCATATAGTATGAGAGTAACATGGACGTCAATTGCATCAATTTAAATCTGGATCTTGAAAGATTCCAAACTTTACGCTACAAGACTTTGATCATAAGTTCTGGTGAAATCTGAACAGCATCTTCCTGCTTTATTTATACAGAAACTCAGTTGAGATAATAATAATACTGTTTTGTACTATGAAAGGGGAAACTGCTTCCAGATTCTTCCTGTAAATTTTTAAGATGTAGGTGAGTAAAATAAAAAAAAACTTTCTGAAAAGAAATTACAAACATAATAAAAAAAATCCTCATATCGTTGTGTAAACATATGAAAAGTACTTGATTTACATTGTTCCTCATTGCATCTATGTCAGCTCCCCAGGATAAACAATGTGCCTCCCTCCGAAAGCACAAGTTCTCTTTTACTTTATTGTCACTATAAACATAAGCCAGAGAGCTAAAATAAGACATACAATAAAACAAGTTAATACAACTGTACACAATTCAAATGAAATACATATCAAATGAACTGAAATGCGCATCATAAATAAATAAACATACCTCTTGACCACATGAGCGAAAGGAAGTAAACAAGCATTCACTTGTAGTTTCTTGCTGCATGCTGCTGTGTCTGACAGTTACTAACGGGTTCAAGCACAGAAGGCCGTTTTTTTCCCCCCCAACCTTCTGCATTGCAAGAGATTTTCAAATCTTCGCTCTTGTTTATGAAGGAACAGCAGAAATACATTATCTGCATTTTGGTATGACTCAGGCTGCCAATCTCCTTCACAACGGACAAGACAGTCAAATTATTAGCACAATCATTACATTGTGCAAACGTAGATTGTACATGATTGCATTAGCACAGTCATTAGCATAATTAATGTTTTAATGATTTGTTTATCCAAACAGGCTGATATGATAAAAACAAATTAAAATATGATAGACTGATTTTCATCATCTAATTTTGTGATTTTTTTTTAAACATCGCTCCTTCAAATGAACATATATCCTGTCTGTTCTTCATATCAAACTATTGATTCCGAATGCCAACATGGCCCTGATTAGGTCTCAATAGTATTATCAGAAGCAAACATTTGATTGGGACTATATTGCGAATGTGAAAATGATAATGAAGGCACCGAGCAGACTTAAACAGGACAGCCATCGTGAGCCTTGGGAATTTCTGTGGTCCAATTTTTTGTTTGAGAGATGCTGGAAATCCGTTTGCTCAGTTTCACAAGTACAGTTATATTCCCCAGATATCATTGATATTCATTTTTGCCTGAGATGGAGCCATTTGCTCGCTTTCTCTGCCAACTGCAGTCCACCCACCAGTTAAATTTATGGCCATGCTTTGAGACCATGGAGACCGGCAGACCAAGCCTGTGTCCCTTGTTAGCACCTTTGAATTATCTGTCTTGCTTTACCCACTCAGCTGGGCTACAGATACAACACATGGTTTGCATGCTTGCTTCTACTGTAGCGTACCTCCTCAGTGGGAGGAAAGCTAATACCAACAGGAGTTTTAATTGAATGTGTGGTGAAACATTTTGTTGAGCATAATTCCTCAGTAATTACAGGTACGATACAGAGCTGAATTTAATCAGCGCTGCAGGTGAAAATTATTCTTAGCATGTATATAATGTAAGTAAAATGATTGACAGACAGCTTGAAAAAAAATCCGCCTCTATCATTTTAATTTACATTTGATGGTTAAATGTCAAGTGAGAGTGCAACAATAGACTAACTCTGTTAAATGTTCCTCATGTCTTTATGCCTCACTTTCCCCAAAGTTTTGGGGCAGGAGAAAAAGTGTTCCCGTGACTCATTAGTGGAAGAATTTGATTTGTTTTTTTCCAACTACCATGATGCTAATTATATCAGCATAGTCAGGCCTCACACGCATCGATATGTTCTCTCTTTCCTTTCATTTCGCTTGCTTTTGTCTTGACTGCCAGTTCACTCATGTTGGTATGTATACACCAACAAATTCTAAATGAGTACGTGAGCACAGGCGGACATACATTTCTGTGTGTGGCAGTGCCTTTATGAGTGTGCTTGCAGTGTTTATGCATTTCTTTGGAGTGATTTCTATCAGACAAATTCACGGTTTCCTGGTAGACTTAGTTTCTGTGTGTGCTGGCTGCAGCTCAACTGAGTGAAACTCTGCCTAAACCAGAGGAAGCGACAAGCAGAATAGAAGAAAGGTATTTAAGGGATGTATCACATTCTCAGGCCATTAGCCTTTAGTCGAGGCTTTTTTCCCCTCCTGCCTCTTGGTTACTGTTGGAGGTGCAGTTCAATAGTTAATTAAAGGCTGACACCGGAGAAGAGCCTTCATAATGGTGGAGAGCAGAATGGGTCTCCCCCAATTTACCTCACCGAACCGCACAATTCATCTTTCCTCTCTCTTTTCCTTTTAATCCAGTCTGTGCAGAATTTTTGTTCAATATCAAGGTCCTTGCCTGGTGACAGGTTGAGATAATTACTGAGATCTGGCAAGGCTGCTGCATACAGTATGTTATGAGTGGAAAACATGCAAATTCATTCATCAAACAAATAACCAGGTGAGCTAAAATGATCAAATTGTATAATAGAAATTAAATTTGATATGAAATATAAATAAAAGACAGTAGCTTGCAGCAAAACACCCGCTTCCATCAAAGGGCAATCTCTGTTAACTAAACGAAACCCTTGTGCAAAATGCAAAAGGACATGAACTCCATCAAAATATTTGCCCTCAGGCTTCTTGCTTTGTCAAATGAAGTGGACCAGGAAAAAACAAAAAAGTAGAAATTTTTTTTGCATTCAACTCTTTATCCAAATCACCTTCACCTTAAATGGGTTCGTCCTCACAGCACGGACAGATTTTAAAAAAAGGTTCATCCAAAACCAACAAGTTGATTATGGATATTAGATGGAAATATTACAAAAGGCTTGATTGCACAATATAAAACTCTGAAAAAACATCCATAGAGTAATTTTTGAATACAAAAACCAAAAAACAAAAAAACAAACAAACTCCGTAAATGTAACCTCCTTAGATGAGATAATATCCAAAACCCTCCGTGACTGTTCTAATTTAAAGACTCATAAGTCTTATCGATTGTTTAGTTGTGCTTGAGTTGAGTTTCCCTGTGTGATGGGGGATTATTACTCATCATTTTCATTTGACAGTTTTCAGTTAGCGCATCAGATAATAAGGTTAATCTGTTGGCTTGTATATAATCGTGCGGCACTTGAGTTTTTCCCCTGTTGGATGCACAAGCAGGATATTTAGTGATTTCCGTCGAATAAAATGTCACAACCAGTGGAATGGCCAAAAAAAACATCACAAAAATGATAGAAGTGACGATAAAGTGGATTGCTCCTTTAAAGGAAGCTGTTTGACATGGACACATGAATAAATTCTGACATACAAAGGCAGCAAAGGACACAAAAGTGGTGTTTACGCAGAGAAAACAGACATTTTGACAGGAAAAGCAGGGGTGTAACTGACGACATTAACGGCAGCTGCGCTCCATTTAATGTCTCGGTAAACCATGCCAAAGTGCAGGCTTAGTAGCATGAAACGGGAACACCTAAATGTAATTGAGCCATCACTGTTATTAATTACATCTGTGCTTCCTGTCGTGATGTACCAAAAATGTCTGCCTGTAATTTGGCCTGTAAAATACACTCCTCCTACTTGGTGGTAAGCGATCTGTGTTTTTCTGTGCATGCACTTCTTCTCTTTTCTGCTTTTGTAGAACAGGGAAAGATTCACTGGACAATAATGGTGGTAACACCTCTGCCTGTCGCACCATTTCATATTTACTTTTGACGATCTGCCCTCTGCACTTTGTTTGATCAGCTCACAGCTTTTGAGCTGCTGTGTTTCTGTTGAAAATTAAGCTGTTGTTTGCCTTTTTAGAATCAACAAAATCACAAAAAAAAAGTTGCTCCTGGTACCGGTTTAACCTCCATCGGCCTAGCTTCTGACGGTCGCAGAGATCGTCGACCGCACTGCAATCCAGGCTGCTGTTTTTTGTGTGCCTACGCCACAAGTTCTGCTACAACAGAGGGCAAACATCTTCCAACTAATGATCTACTTTATATTTCTTTTAATTAGGTGTATTTAAATAGCTCTGAGCAATAATTAACTAGCCAGAGCATCCAAGTGGGAGTCGGGGAGTGAGTAAGGCTTTTCTGTTGTTGGGTGTTGTTGTTTTCTTTCTGCAGCGAGCTCTGCCGGGGCGCTGCGCCAAAACTGCATTAAACAGGAGCTTGTTCTTTCTGCCCCTCTTCTCCTCCTCTGAACATTTCCACAGGGATGAGGGTCTGCCTCTGGAAGCTCCTCATTGCCTACGTGACAACAAACAACCCACCGTGGGACAGGTGCCGAATGAAAGAGTAGGAGTACAAATCGACAGTCAAACAGAAAACATGAGTGAGGAAACGGGAGTGAAGAAAAAGGAAGGGAGAGGTAGAGAAATAACACGATGAAGGAGGGAAAGACGGGGAGGAAGATGAGGGGAGAGGGGCGAACGTGGGCGGATGCTTCCAGGGCACAGCTCAAGATGGTGTTTGAAGTGCTCCGGGGGTCTCTTCCCTTTATTGTCTCTCTTAATGAGCTTTTTATGTTCTTGTGTATTTTACACACTATGTGATGGTCGCTGAACGCCTCCTTCATAGCCTCCTGACGGATCTGTTCTTTTTTATCCGGCTATTCACCACTGCATGTAAATTTAATTATAAGCATCTGGTTGGTGAATAGGACTAATTAGCAGATAGGGGTTTGAACATCAGGTCAGAGGCTCTCCTCCTTCTTGCCGCCCTTGTGTCCTCACGCTTTGCCCTTTATCTCTCCGGCAAAAATCCCGCTGCTTTTTTTGGACTGCTGTCTTCACTGTATTTATGCTAACGGTTTTTCAGTTTTTATAGTATAGTTACTGCAGAATAAAACCAGTTTGTGAGACTCAAATAAGACTATTGGGGAAAAAAAGCTGTCAGAGAAATGACAAGTAATATTCTTAATTCAAAGGCTCAGCTGAGCTTTTAGAAAAACAAGGGGGCTATAATTAGAGGAGAACGGTGAATTCTGATGATGGTGAGTGAATAATCCGCTAAAGGGGTTTGGGAGAAAAAGACAGGCTTCGGAAACTACAAAAGAAACAATTAAGTTTGCGTTTAAATATTCTGTGTGATTTCAAATACTATTCTCACAGCCGGAAGCGTCTCCCAGGGCAAAATATCACCTATAATGATGCAGCTGCACAATGTAGAGAATGGATATATCAAAGTTATGGGCTTTTTTTGTATCCTCAGTTTGCCACAACTTAAAAGAAACCCCATAAAGACACACATAAATTTAGCTTGAGAATAGGTCCAGCGATAGTTTCCTTTATTTTAAAGATCTGAACTAAGGTTATTTGCCTTCTCTAGATTGGCAAAGCCCGCTCAAGCATGAAAGCAATGATTGATTTATTCATTTGTTCAGTAGTATTTAAAAGCAAATCGGAAGAACAAATATGCTCTCCGTTTCTCTGGTCCATGAAATGATGTTTAAACGCAGTTGCCCTTAACGTCTCCTTGACGTGTGACAGAAAGCTTCGGCTTCCTTTATTGCTGTAGCTTTCAGCAGGAAGTTATAACTTCTCTGACTAACCTTGATTTGATCAGTGATTGGGGTTAACGTGGACTTTTTGGTCTGTCTTCTTTGGCTTTGAGAGACCTCGGTCAATGACAACATGGCTCTATGATTGGGAGTGAACTCTTCTACGAGGGCAGGAATGGATGGAGAGGAACGATGCTGCAGGAGCTAAGTTCTTTCTTTCCTTGGATAAGGACACGATGGCTTTATTGTGTTGTAAATGCACTTATGTGGTCATTGGGTTGTCAACAACCCACGGCCCCCCCAGCCAGCCAAAATTTCTGGCATCTGTTAAGGAGATGAAGACTGATGGTGGAGAAGGATGAAACTGAATACAACATGGAGGACCCAAAGGCCTTGTTTCATTTAGTCCCGCGGTCACAGGGGAGAGCGCTGACTGACAGCAGAGGTGACTTGTCTGTCGGCTCGGCTGATTGCTGCACTGACTGACTTCCCTCCTCTCCCACTGTCTTTCTCTTTGGCGCTGCTGCTCTCACATTCTCTGACTTCTCTCGTCTCTTTATCACTCTTTTCACCCAGCTGTCTCTCTCCCTCTCACTCTGTCTCTCTCTCTTGTCCCTCCCTCTCATGGATAGCCGTCATCTAAAAAGAAAGTTTCGTTTTCCAATAAACATGATAATGTTGGGATAAAGAAACAAGACAATGTTACACGAGCAGATACTGTTTCTTGTCTTTACAGCGCTGGGTCAGAGCTTTAGCTCTGCAGTTGTACTTCTTTGCACAAATGCTGCCAGCAGTTCAGGTCAGCTGCATTTTGGAAGGGAGCAGGTCTATAGAGGTATTTATTTCTCAACAACAGCAGTGTATTTTTGGCTTGAAGAGAGGCATTTTTCAAATAAAACCTAGTGTAAGGTTGGAATGGATGTGTTGGTAAAGGTAACAGCAAACAGCTGCCACCCACTGATATTTGTTTTGAGAGCAGCAATGGTGCTAAACCATCTCTCGCCTCATCATTTGATATTATGTGCAAAAGGAAAAGAGAGGTGAAATACCTGCATATTGTAAAATCTGGTTGTATAATGACGTGTTTGGTGGAGTTTTGTTATCTAAGTAGCCTTCAAGCTACTTGTCTCACCAGTGCCTGAAATAATATGACCCCACCACACTGGCCTCTCGCATTTTCTTTTAAGGCAGTGCAATCATTTCCAGTCTGATGCTATTACAGGGTCAAAGCAATGGTGTGTACCAGGGTGAGGCAAAACTCAATATATCACACACACACACACACACACACACACACACACACACACACACACACACACACACACACACACACACACACACACACACACACACACACACACACCTATGGACCAGAGCGGAGAGCTGCAGAAGAGGAACAGGAAGCACCCAGAACAAGTTAGTTGGTATTTAAAAATTATGTCCTCGTAAAAATGATGATTACAATGTTTCTGTGCAATGGGACGAAACATCGGTGAGGCAGGGGAACTTTTAGATATAGTCAAAACGACACACTGTAGCTGGCAGCCTATCTTCTAAATTGCTAATAAAAAGAGTGTTTGTAGGCTTAATGTTTTATTTGCTTTATTGAGAAGAGATCGTGTGACATTAAGTTTTTTTCCTTGTAAACATAACATAAGGCCTCCAAAAGTAGGAAAGGGGCAGAATGAGAAAAGGAAAGCGGCAGGCATAAACAAGTCGGGTCTGGCTGAGTGAGCAAGCTAATTAACTTGAAAAACTATAAAAATGTAAATTGCAATTTGCTACCGTGGGCATCTAATTAAAGCCACTGGAATGTTAAGGACCAAATTGAATTTCCTAAAGAAAAGAAAAATATATGATTTTGCCACATTGTCAGGTATTGATTGCCTACAGTGGCCGCGGGGAGGAGGGAGAGTGTGGAGGTGAGAGATGCGAGGAGGGAAAGCAAAGGGAGGCGAAAAGATGACGCGCACCAAGGGGTGGAAAAAATACTGGAGAAATAACTATGGCGAACTAAGAGCTCCTGCAACTCCTGCAAAAGCAAAACATTAGAGACAACAGAATGAAATTGGTCGCTTGAGACGGAAAATCTAATTAGAGCCAATCGCCTTCCTAATACTCCACAGGTGCACAACACCGACAGTTACATGATACTTGGAAGAATTAGACGAAATGAGGATTGACTGGGACCTGCTTCAAATCCTCATAAGATTCACCAAATCTCTAAGATCATCCACGGCCCTGGAATTAATTGTGTTAGCTTAATTGATGCGGTGCACATATGGTAACATGGTGCAAGTATTGTACAAGGAAAAAAATGGTGTAGGTTTAACTTGTCATGTCATGGTCTCTGGGTGATTAGTGCGCACTAAGTAGTTATGTGGGGTACATGCATATGTTTGCTGGAGTGAGTACGTACAGGCAGGTAAATAATTTGCTCCTCATGTCAGTGTTGACTTCCCAAGTAGCATTTTAAATGGCAATCCATTTCTCAATCCAAAATAGAAGTGCATGAAAAAAATTAAAAATTAAACCCTGCAAAAGCTAGCCAGCTACATACACTTAATTCTATTTTAGGCCTGTGCAGCTCCAAATAATAAAGTTTTCATGATACCAGATGGGCACAGGAAGGCTGAGGATTGTATGGCTTTTATTGAATTAATAAACTATAATCACCAGCCAGCTGAATGATTCGGGTTTCTCCATACATAAAGCTAACAAGTGGGATTCTGGAATAGCACTTTTAGTTTCACGGCTTTGCACACTTTCACATCTCTACTGCTTTTTCTTTACTACATCTCCTTTATCCTCCTCATTCACATCAATATATGAAACAGGATCCATCCACTGATAAAATGCACTTTACTGCTGAAAAGTATTTCTTTTATTTCCTCCCCAAAGCTAAAAAGATCATTTCATTTTTAAGCTGTGCATTCTGTCTGTGAAGGGAAGAATTGATCTCACTTTGAATGTCTGGCAAGTCTAGACAGCTCATTGTGGGGCCAAGAGAGCAGAGATGATAAGAAGGAAAGCTCTGATTGACAAATTTACAAGCCTTCATAAATCCTTCCTTTTCTTCTTTTCATTAGTTTCCTTCCTCCCTCTGCCGCCTACCAGCATCGACGATTGCAGTTTGTTAACCCAGTAAAAAATTTTATATGTGCAAAGGAAGGGGATGGTCTGTCTGTTTTTCTCATGAGTTACGAGCTGCAGTAAACAAACCTGCAAAAGGCAATAAATTGACCGAATCAGGATGGCAGCTCCAATAATGCATTAACAAGAATCGCTAGGTTTCTGTGGTTGTACTGAGTGTGGAACGTGTGTGTGTGTGTGTGTGTGTGTGTGTGTGTGTGTGTATCTGTGCATGTCTGTTTGTGTCTGTGTGGACATTACCTAATTTCAGTCATTTCTTTGGACAGAAAGATTTATTACATTGTCATTAAATGTGCAGGTTATTAAAAAAAACACATATAAGTTATTATTCCTTACCTTAAAGTAATTAACGTTGGATATTTGCAGGAGGGTTAAAAAAATCTAGTAAAATAATCCTATCCAAAACAACAACAACACAAGTCGGAGTGTCAGACGATACCACAGTTAAATTAACTCCCGTTAGAGGTAGCATTTATAGAGTGGATATTGCATGGGCTTGCAGTATTGTCAAATATTCTTGTTATTTTGTCCACCCCCTGTTCGAGATTTTAAACGGCTGCCAGAGAATTTGCAGACTCCTCTTCCCTTTTGTACTTTGTGTCAACCTGAACTGCATGAAAGGAAACTTCATCAGTCGTACAGTCTGTTTGCAGGTCTTGTGAAGGGATACTGTACTTTGAGAAAAAGTTGTAGAAAGACTTCTGTGGCTCCAGAGGAAGTGAAAAATCTGACAAACTGCCTCAAGTGATGTCACTCGCATTGCTGTCAACTGGAGCTGAAGACTTCAATTTTGATAATGAAAGCTATTAAAAAAGGAACAGATTTTTTTTTTACATTCTTCATCTCTCCTTGAGGCTTGAGGGGAAATTTTAGCCTCTTCTAGCACAACACACTTGACTTTTCAAACTCTCTGTGACAGAGTTGCTTTCTTGTCATTGTAGGCACTACATTTTAAAAAGGAAGGGTACCCATCCATCCAGTGTTTAATTTGTTGGTTTTCACATCTCTACCTTTGCGGAATGAATTTTATCCTCGGGGTGTCAACCCCGTCAATAATTTAAAAAGTATGAAAAAACAAGCAGGTTCTGACAGAGTTTTCTTACAGGAAGCCTATAGTCTACATTGCTGGTACTAACCTGACCTGAATTATCTTCAGTCACGATGTTCATGAGCGTCCCCATGCAAATAAATTGATCGTGGATTTGTTTCCTGCTAAGGAGTTTGCAGAGATGTGGGTAACGAAAGACAAAATGCTGCAGATGACGCGCCAACAGGAAAGCCAAAAAGACCACATGAAGTCCGACACACGAGCAAACTGTTCCATTAATCTTAAATTTGCTGATTTATTTTTGATGTGACATGAAATCATAATCTATGAAGTGTTCATGCTACATTTTACAGGTTGTTTGCGATAGGCTAAATCCTCGTGTCAT
This sequence comes from Antennarius maculatus, assembly GCA_013358685.1. Taxonomy (NCBI): domain Eukaryota; kingdom Metazoa; phylum Chordata; class Actinopteri; order Lophiiformes; family Antennariidae; genus Antennarius; species Antennarius maculatus. The sequence continues at coordinate 13,588,116 of CM023621.1, read as the reverse complement.
GTTACTGTGATCGGCCCTTATCCCTGTTCCTGAACCCTAACCAGGTCATCTTCCACATCGGGGCTGGCACCAAAAACTACATGTTATTAAGTTTGTATTAAATATGAATGTTAAACTGGTTAGAATTTGGGCTCACAGGGTCTCCTATTAACCTTAAAAAGAATTAGGCCTGTTGATTGCTTAGTGGGGCGAAAAGTGTCCCGGTCCACTTCATCTGATGACTTTTTAAAGGTGACTGAGTTACATTTCAAGAGAATCCACAGCTAAATATCACAATATTGAGTCACTAATAATTTAACTAATGTGGGTCAAATTTTATAGGGTTAAATTATCATGGTACTAAGCTTTGAGGCGTGACATAATGACATAATGTGGAACATGACCTTTAACTTGATGGAGGTTGGTGTCTCTAAGTGCTGTTTAGTATTTATATTAATTCAAAGTCATAAAAATGTATTGTTCCTTCCTTTACTACAGATGACTCACATGCTGCAGCAACACTCACACATATTGATCCCTAGTAAAACACTCAGCGGGCAAACTGCAGTGAGACCGACCACACATTTATGAGGATGTAACGATTACTGCCATGTAGTTTTGGATCATACATAGACTTTAATATTTTCCTTTCTCTGCCGGCTGTGGCACCTAGGGACTTCTTTTTTTTTTTTACACCAACCGTGCTTCAACAACCACTGTACATTTTCATTGCCTTCAGAACAAAATCATTTATTACAACAAACAGCCTATTAATAAGAAATCAATATGAGACTCCCAGAAGTGTTTTGCGCAAAACATTAATGAATTTTTAAAAACCTCTTAGGTGAAACAAATTGAAAAACTGAAGAAAGCAAAGTAAGAGAGCGGCAGATGCTAGAGACACCGAGGTAAATGATATGTAGCAAAAAAAACATACGTATGGTGTTTATGATGAAATTGTTGTGAACATGTAAGAGGGTTGAGAAAAACCGGGTCCTTCAGGAGTGGCAAAGCCATTAAACGGCATATTTATTACTCCCCACATATCATTTTAATTTAAAATCACTGCATCAGTGATGTGAGTTAAACACGTATTGATGTATCAGGGGTGTGTGTTTCATATTACCAGCCTCATTTCCTTTTATTTGACCTCCGTGGGGCTTTTGACTACTCTGTGTGCAGAATCAGAATAAATATGCTAATAACATCTGTGTCTTTTCACTTCTTCCCCTTTCAGAGGTGACATTTTAAGTATTCACATATTACAGCCGTAAATAAAAGATGGACTCTGCATAAACACATTTGACGCTAGAGAGGGTGGAGAGGATACGTTTTTGTGTTGTGACCACCGTATTTTTCAATGTATCACGGTTGGTTTATTGCCTGTTTTGACCGCCTTTACTGATTTGCCTAATCTGTGTTTTCACTCATGCATCATTCAATCTCTATTTGTGTTGTGTTTTTGTGCGAGAGAAGACAATGGCGTGGAGAATTCTTGGTCATCAATGGCAAATATTATCTCTCTCACACTCTCACACAAACACACAGCACACACATGAATGCTTCTCCACTGCAGGGCATCAGAGTCCATGATACAACCCTGCATGCCATGTGTGTCACAAATGAGACCCCCTCCAGTTGGCTTGCAGGAAGACCGCAGAGCCTTGGTACAGAAGGACACAATGAGGCGGCCGCTCAGCTTGGCTGGTCAGGCGTAGCCGGAACAGGAAGAGAGATTAGCTCCCAGAGGCTCTCTGTTGGTGTGTGTCTTTGTGTACGTCTGTATATTTGTGTATGTGTGTGTGTGTGTGTGTGTGAAGCATCCTTCCTTTTTCACTCAGGAACACAATCACCACCAGGGTCACAAGTGCAATATATTGTAAAACAATGTTTGTTATTTACGTGACAGAACGCTGTTTGGGGATGTGATCGATGGGAATACAGTGAATGTGTGTGTGTGTGTGTGTGTGTGTGTGTGTGTGTGTGTGTTAGATTAGTTGCTCGTGTAGCACAGGGAAGAAAATGTTCATAAGATAAAAAGAAGTCTTCCAAAATGAAAGTGAAGAGAACAGAAGAAGCCTCTTGGATGAGACATCTTCAAGCATTTTTTATAACACCTTATTCAACCCAGAGATCCCTCGTGAACCGGATGACTGAGAGTCTCCACAGGCATCTTCCAAATGAAAGTTAGCATCAACAATCGTGAACATAATCTAAAAAGATGTACAGGATTTTAAGATTTTCCTTGTTGCACTTGTGCTCCCACGACATCTCCAGCAGTTTCACTTTGTAATGTAAGTTCAGGTTTCATGCAGGGAGGTATGCTACACCTCCCCAGGCAGGAATGCTAAGCTAAGAAACCCTCTAGTCTAAATGAACGGTATGTGAATGATGAAATGAACGAAGAAATCATATCCCACAAAATAAATTTCAGCGCATCATCTGCAAGGCAATGGAGGCGACAAATACAGTTTTATTTATTTCGTTATCACTACTCACATGTTGCATGTCTACAGGTTTATCATTCCAGAATTATACAGAAGAAGAAGAAGATACACGCATTCTTTGCATCTCCCCTTTTCTTAGCCACGCCTTGTTCCTGCAGTTTAGCTAATGGCTTTAGCATCGCCTATAACCAAATGCAAATCGGATGCTGTCGGATGTTTTATTTTTATCTGACATAGAGGACACTCTTAAGTGCCTACTGGGTCACTGAGTCCACCTTCTGTGTGCTTCATTTTTACTAACTTAATCAAGTGTACATACATATATCCCCATACTGGTTGAGTGTGGACAGACACACCATCTAATTTGGACCACAGCATTCGTGTTTAGTTTTGCTTGCCAGCCTATCCACTTCTTTTAAGGCTGCCCTGATCTCCTACTGCCATTCCTCATCAGGTTGCATAGATCCCTGCCTCCTCCTGTGTGTCCCTGCTCTGATTCTCTGATCACTATCACCTGTCCTGTGCTATTTCCCATCTCCCCGTTCATTTATTCTGTGTTCTACTCTATGATATAGCCTCGAGTCACTCCTTCCAGGATTTCCTAGTTTCTTAAGTAAGTTGTTTTTTTGACTTTTAGCCTAACTTTTTGGAGTTCTCCTTTTGTGGTGATTTTGTCTTTGAATATTGATTGCCCAGATACAATTTTTGATACAGTTTTTGTTTTTATTAGACTATGTGCTTTTAGTTGAATCATAACTACTTGTTGCAGACCTTTTCAACAAAAACTAATCCTTTTTACCATATTTGCTCTTCCTTTACATCTTTTGTGTCTGTTCAGTTATTAGCCTATTTGTTTGTGTGAGCATGCATGTACAGTAGCTCTGTATGTACAGGTATATGGATTACGTAATCCTGAACTTCAAGTAAAATAAAAAAGGCAGAAAGGCATTGACAAGCACACAGAGAATGTAGGAGTTTAGCTTTCATCAGGGATAATAGCTAAGCTTTTTTCCATCAGAGACTGCAAGGCTAACATAGAACCCATTTCCTACTAACTAGATTTTCATGATCCTGAATATACATCTTAGAGCAGCGTATAGACAGACAGATAGACAAAGAGAGAGGCAGACAGACACGACATGTATCCGGAGGGGAGAGTGGTATTCTGTGAGGATTGATAGACTCCATATTGTGAGCTAATGATCTCCCTTGGGCGCTTGGGAGAAACGATGAAACCAGCCTGCATGACACTGTCACAATCCCTATGTCGCGCTGCCACCTTCATCTCTCAGTCTTTTTTCTCCCCATCTTTCTCCCTCTCTGTCTTCGTCTCAACTTCTCTTTGTCTTTTCTCTCTGGGAAATGCATCGATTCACCTTTGTTTGTACTGTCACCCACACATATTCAACTGTCACAGCGAGGAGCGGAGTTCAACCAATTGATGGAGCTGATTTAGAGTAAGAGGCATGCGCTGTCCTCATTTCCTAAAAATGAAAGTCAACAACATCTATTCTCATTTTGTTCAGTCTGGGAGAAAATTGCCAGAAATGTCTGTGGGATGTGTTTAGAAGCTACTGAAGAGATGGATTGGAATAGGTGTGAGATAGCATAATTTGCACTTGTGCAACTGCAAGTACAATGACTGTATTCAGCGGTTGTGTTCATGGAAAAGTATAATCACCCTGCGTGAACTGATTCTCTTTGCTGTGCCAAGTTGTCACTACTTCAAGATAACACGAGGTAGGAGAGGCGGTAAAGACACAACAGTCTGGGTTCAAGTGTAGGTAGAACATATCTGCCAGTAAGTAGAGAAGAAGTTTTACTGCTGAAAGAATATTTTTTTAAATAAAGACTGTTTTTGCTGTACTCTGAGATGACTGTAACAGTTAACTGTGCTATTACTGTTCTGTGTGGGTTCTCTCAGTGTCCGCGCAGTGGACGTTTGGTAGCAGCATTAATTTTAACAGAAAACTTAAACACAACTTTAATCCAGCCTTTTCTGTCCACAGGCGTTACCTCATGTGTCCAACACAATGGTTATCCACCCCCCCCCCATCAATTAGACAGACAGAAAAGGAAATCACATTCTTTTCATCATTTTGTTGTTTTGTGTGTCATTGAGTTGTTGCTTTATGTCTTTTGAAAGTCTTTTCCTAACTTTGTAGCTTTTTTAATCTATTTGAAGTATTTTTTTTCTTGTTCCTGTCACTGTCATAATGCATCTCTTTGGAGTCATTCTGAGTCTCTGTCATCTTGAGGCTGACTTTTCAACAGGAATATATTTGATTGATTTCTGGCCCCAGGTATTATATTAGAGTAGATCAATTCTTCAGAGCCCAGCAAATATGAACGCTGTGATCAAAAGTTCAAAAAGAGAATTCCTGACTCTAACTTGCAGAATTACATTCATTCTGTAGGAGCACTAACTTTGATACTGATGTAGTCTGATTTAAAAAAAATCTAGCACTGAAATATCACCAATAAGATTAATTCTTTAAGTAAGTGTGCATGAATTCTTTTTGCCATTTTTGTGGCTGACACCTCACCACGTTTGGTGAATTGTCACTTTTCCCATGAGAGGAAGTAAATTTACAGTTCGCTCAGCTTCACCTCGCTTTATCTCACCTCAGTTCTCAACCGAATGTACGCAGCAAGGCCTTTGTTTTGATTGCCTTCATGCCTCAATATTTTTGACTTGTTTCATTTAGAGATAGACACCGAGGGAGGGGGGACAGAGTGGGTGAGCCACAGCTGGTGAATGGACCGAGATGGGGTGGAATATGGGCTGAATGATGTTTGTTTGCTTTGAAATTCCCAAAACCTCATCTGTTTGAATTTCACTGCTGTTTAAACCTGGACAGAGATTGTGAAAAGATAGTGCCACATTTCAAAAGATTTATGCATCAAGGCTACTTGTCGAGAGTATACAAAACTTTCTCTTTCTGTCTGAGTCACCACGCCATTTTCTGAAAATGACTTGATTTCCTGTGTGTTTGTTTTTTTACTTGCATCATCAAAGGGAGGCAAATAAAAGTGCTATTACAAATCTCAGACGAAAAATAACATTGATTGAAGGCCCACGGGACTATGAATCACTTACTGAGTCAAATTCATCCCAGCAGCTTAATCTTGATGCACGCAGATGGCAGCTTGTTTTCCTGTTTGTGCCAATATAATAATGGAACTTGTATCTGAAAAAAAAAAAATTCTTTTGTATTGCAAAGGGAAATTACATGTACTTATAAAAAAAATAAAAAAGGTTTCGTATTATTGTGTGGACTATTACAAAGTAGCCATGGATGTTATTGAGCTGGCACTGAGATTTTATAGGATTTGTAAAGTCGTACTATCATCACAGCAACACCTGTCTCCTGGGACTTGACAGGGTTATTGATCAATACCAACTCAATCGCTCCTTCTCGGTTTTCAAGCACGAGTTCTCAGATTGAAAGAGCCTGCAATACTGTATATCCTGAACTAGAACATGTCCCATATTAAAAGGATTTCAATTTTCAACGAAGAAATTTCTAAAGCGAATGACAAAACACAATGCAAACGCTGGAGTATTGTATTAAAAAATTACGAATAGTTTATTTTCTTAAGAGTGTCTCCCGTTTAGGGTCATTGGAGGACTGAGGTCAGGTACATTTTTGTGGTGGGAGAGTCATGCAGAGTCCACACAGAAAAGTCCAACACAGATTTAAACCCACGACCTTCTTGCTATGAGGTAACAGTTCCACTTTTCTGTCCCGATATTGGTATTGAAGATGAGGATGAGGATATGAAGAAGGCTAAAATAGTTTCACATCAAATCTGGCTGCAAATGATCACAACATCTGTGAGAATGTTCGGGTTGAAGCAGTAGAAAAACAGCGGGGTGACATCTTACTGATGAATTATGTTGATGATACACAGCCAGAAGATATAATGAACAGCTAGCAGCGTTTAGCGGTTAATTCTAAAAGGAAGAAAATCCACCTACAGAATATTATCCATAATGCTACCAAAGATCACAAACTAAAAGTGTGTTATGTTGCTGCTAGGTGTTAGGTGTGAACAAACAAACGTGGAGAAGAGAAGGGCCTTTGTTGCAGTGATGTTGCATGATCACTGTGTTCAAAGGGCTTGTGTCTCTTTCCTCTTTCCCTCCCTCTCTCTCTGTCTCGCTTTAAAGTACAGGCAGATTGCTACCGGTCTGAACCCAGGTTCACAGGTTCCTGCCTGTTGGCAGTTTTTCATTGCTGCTGTTGCCAAGTGCATCCAAATTGGCAAATGCTGGTACGGTGAAAAATATATACAGTAATCCCTTGCGTATTTGCACTTCAAAATGCCCGGCTTCACTAAATCGCTGATTTTTAGTAGGTAATCATGTGGTACTGTATGCGCATACTATTGGCTGACAGCATCTGGAAGTGCGCTGTGTTCTGAGACTCACGTGTATTAAAGAAACACTAAAAAAGTGCTTTAAACAATCTATGAGAGTGTGGGAAAAGGTAATACAGGTATAAGGTGGTTCAATATCAGTATGGGGAGGGTTCATAAACATTTAAATTACCTGGAATAATAAAATAAATAGTGTGTCGCTAGATTGCAGAATTTCATTTTTTGCAGGTGGTCCTGGTACACATTAACCGCGAGTAATGAGGGATTACTGTAGTTTGGTATCTTTTTCTGCTCCTTTGGAATATGCCATGAAATATTTTAAATTTAAATTTTGTTAAAGATTTTTTGTTGCTATTTGGTTTCTAAAACTGAAATGGAAACGCGGTGCACGTTTGACACCAAGAGCCAAATAATGGTAGGCCTTACTGAGTGATCGTCTTAGCTTTGGTAGCCTGTTGCATTTCAGTCCATTCAATTTGCTCCCATTACCACGTCTAAATTGCTCTCTGTCTCACTGTATATACTCACGCTGCTGATACAATTAAAGTAATTTTCCCTTTGCGTTAAGAGAGCCAGTGAGGCATACTTGTTCTATAATTACAACTCTTGTGTGATTTCACTGCAGTGCCCCAAACCACCATATCTGCCACAGCCTCTTTCCTCAATGAATGTCAGATCACACCGTGTGGTCTATGCTGAGAGACACTATTATATTTCAAACACTGCAGGGACTTCTGAAACAACAGGGACACTCATTTCCTTTTTTTGAATCTCTTTTTTTCCTCTGTTTTTGACAGCATTCATCTTGTATTTTTGTCTTTTATGTGTGGTGACATCTGATCCTTTTTTTTTTTTGCTGTTTATTTCCTTTTTACTCCTCCCTTAGTCTTTTTATATCTCCCCCTTCCAATCTTCATGCCTCGCATGCTTTCACACTCCATTTTCCATGCTGGCTCTAGGTATCCCCACTGTGGAGAACTCTTGCCTGTTTCATCTGAGTGTAGAAACAGTGTGTTAATATTGCCTGCTTATACCCATTGGGTGGGATAATGGCAGCCATCAGTCACTGATGCAGCACAAAAACTGACATTTCACCCTCCTTGTGCTGACAAACAGCATATACCTCCCACTGCTCCACCACTTTTTTTTTCTTACAAGAACTCCTTTTTTTCTGCATCTCTCCGTCTGCTTTCTATTTTCTGTCATTTGTCGCCCAGACTACTTTTCCTCCTGCTACTCAACATGGTTCACTTGTTTTGAGCAGGTATCATCCAATGAGGGAAAGATCATGACCTCTGAGGGATGTTGTTACAGAGATGGAAATAGCGCTTGATTCTAAAAGCTTTACAACTGATCAGTTTACTCATGCATAAATTATGCAGTCAAGGCTGATACTGAGAGACACATTAAGAGTCATGGCTACGAATGCAACTCTATCATCCTCCAGGGAATGTTTATTGTAGGTCACTGAAGGAATTATTAGCAGGACAAATGACACATATATGACCAAATACATGCCTTTCAGCAGCTCTATCACTTTCTTCTCTGTGTGTATTCCAAGAAACCAACGTCTTACAAACAAACATCTTAAAAAAACCTGATATTTAAATATATTAACAAATCAAAAGGCAAAAAACTGTTTTTAGAATTTGAAATACAAATTCAAATACTCCATCAATGACTTAAATATGCATTAGATGAACATAAACAGCTTTCAAGCACTAACATACAATTTGAAGTTTTAATAAAATGCAAATCATTTAAGGAATTTTTGTACACATTTAAAATGAAAGACAGAACAAAAGCATAAATATTTCTTTCTCTCAGTAATGAATGGGGTGGGATCATGCATGCCCGTTGTTCTCTCACAGAAAAGAATTGCAGACGCTTATTTCTTGTAACTGCTTTGACTGGGGTTGGAGCCCAGCAGTAAGCCTAACAAAACAACACAATGACCAGTCAGTCCTCCCAACTGGACTCAATACAGAGGCTTGAAAAATGATCTTTAGTTTAGGATAAAACACGATTATTTATTTGTACTGCACAGCCAGATTGATCCTTTTTTGCTCGAAATTTCACAAGGAACAATATCGCCCGCAAAATGCAGCACAGCCTGAGATGATGAATTAAATGAAATATTGTTCCTTTTATAATGTGATTCTGAAGCTTTCTGAAACTTCCTCTTTTCTTTTCCCTCTCACCTCCCATCATTTCTTGTTAATCTGATGAAGAGGCTTGCTAGCGCAGCAAGGTGAACTGTTGAAAAGCCATAAAGGCTTAACATTAGCCATGTTTTCCACTGTACCATTCTGACTAATGGTTCAGAATCACATAATGCTCTGTACATTGTGAATGCTGTAAATAAAACACAATGAAACACACACACCTGCTTCTTTTCTATACGTATATCCTGTGATAGCAGCATGTGCATTATGCTGGAGGAAAGCATAAGGATGTTTACATACAGTATATAATATTGAGCTGTCTTTTATTTGTCACTGTACACTTTCGTATAATGTTTGAGGTGTTTTTGAAAAGAGCTTTTCTGGCAAATGCTACAATAGAGCCTCACAATATGCACATAAAAGTGCAATTTTCACAGATCTGTCACAAAATGTCATTTTTATTGGAACATGCACTTTGAGGCGTTAGCTTTTCCCAATAACCAGACAGATTCTGGTGTAGATTTGTCTGCCCTTTCAAATCTCTGTCTGCAGGGCGAGCGGAGCAGTAACTGCACCGACACAACAGGTTATTCAGCAACTGACTCTTTTCATAGTTGAATGTCTCTAGTGGTTCTCAACCTTCAGCTTTCTAATGTTGTGTTGTGTTGTTTTAGAATTGCACCTAACCGTAGTGTACTTGCTCAGCAATTTTGCTATTTTCATGCACACATAGCTTCACACACATTCTGACATTTCCTTGTGGTCTAAGTAAGATTTCCATGTACTTTATGTGCTATGACTAAAAGGTAATAGTGGTGCAGCCCAGTGGTTGTAGGTGGAGTTGCTGATGATCGGTGATCTGCCAGGGCACAATCCAACAGGATGTGACTGTTGTGCAATGACAGCAAGACAACACCACCCAGCTGCAGGGTCAGGGCACCAGAGACTATGGGTGCTCTCCCTGCATATGTGACAAATACGATGTGACATGTCGGTGCATGCTTGAGAACATTGTCCCCCTTCACTCATAATGGTGAGCTGTTTCCCCTTCTGTTTCTTTTTTCTCTAATGCACAAATACACACACACACAGACAGGGACAGACACAAAAATACAAAAAGAAAAACCTGCTACGTTCTGTACTTCCCTCTCTCTCTCACCATGGTGAATACAGAAACATTAAAACACCCAAACAGACCAATGCAGTTACTCACTTCTCCAAGAAAACACAAAGACAGACACACGTCACTCCTCTCTTTCTGTGGATTGTCAGCAGAAGTGTCCACCTTGCCCTGTACTACTAAAAAATAACTGATAGCTTTAATTCTTCCTGGTCTTTTCTGTTCCTCCTGCTCACTCCTCACTCTCCCTGTCCTTAGAGGTGCATTGGAGTTATTCACATCATCACACCTCTCCAACACCTCTCCCACAACCACAGTTAAGTGCATTTGCAGACCTTTCCAGATAGGCTGCCATATATATTTTAAAGGCTTTCATAAGCACATTTGGACACATTTACCCAGGGGCCTTACGGGGCATAGTTTTGTTCTGTGGCTTTTCGGGTTAATTTTTTCCTTTATGACTTGGAAGGATGCATCGAAACATTATTATTTTTGGAATACAATGCTCTCTTCATCTCTCATTTAGTATGGATGGGCACAAAGAATTTTCTTACTGCAATGACAAAATACTTGGGGCGACGCAACTCATAATGTCGCAGAGATGTCTACTGAGGTTAGCAGTCTAATTAGAAAGCAAGAGTCTGCCTTGACTTGTAGTACAATTTGGTACCTCTAGAGGCAGTAGTCTCATAGTGAATTCACCATAGAGACACTATGACCTGCCCTATTCTACCTCTGATTAGCTCAGCAGTGATGTTTCACTGAAATAATAGGAAAATTCAACTTTTGCATTTTACATTTGCACAGCTGTGTCCATCGTTCACACTGTATGCAGTACCTTTGTTCATAGTGGTCAGGCTTTCTCTTATTTGAAAACTTTCCACCTGTTCATCCAACCATCCATGAAATTGTTTTTTTTATATTTCAAAACTATTGGGAAACGTGAAAAGGTGTGGCACGTTTTTTGTAATAGACTCTCTGTACATTTATCCGCCTGTCTTCTGCAATTTGGGTCCACAACAGTCTCCAGGCAGCCATAACAAAAAAGACAAATAATATCCTATGAATGTGAATAATACAATTTTTGATATATAGTTGTTAATAATGAGATCACTCAACAAAGAATATGCACATTAAATACACACAGAGACAAGTGGACATGACACTTAAAATGAAATAGAAATATATTTGTGGTCTGGAATCAACACACACACACACACACATGCACGTACGCACGCACACACACACACACACACACACACACACACACACACACACACACACACACACACACACACACACACACACACACACACACACACACACACACACACACACACAGCACTCACACACACATTTGTATTTCTCCATTTGGTGCTGCTGGACTGTTGCTATAGTAATTTCACCTACACATTTTCCACATTTTCCTGTCTCCACCTAGGACCTAGGAATGCTGGTAATGCTAATAATATTTGAAGTTAAACACCAGCTGTTCCCGTGCCTAATGTGAATACCAATATGACCGGCAAACGTTGCAATTAACGGAGCCAAGATGTCAGGACCACTAGAGAGGCAGGCTCCGGGCCTCCTGCTCCAGGAGAAGAGAAGCAGATGTTATGTGAGATGACTTTTCTGCTTTTGGGAGGGGCTCCCCTTGTCCCCCATTTCCCCTCCCTCCATCTGCCCACATGAGATAGGATCCCCTGTATCATCTTTACTTAGGGGAATCTGCTTTGAAATATATCAGCTTAATAATGCCTGTCTCTCTTTATTTGAATGTTTTTGCACACAGCAGAGTCAAATCAGTCAGGTGAGTAAGTGGCATGCTGGTTTCTTTTCTGGGAAGAAAGCAACTTGCATTTGCCCTGCCATAAACAATTTGTCACTGCAGGGATGTTCTGTTTGTATGTGTGCCTTTGCATCTGCCATTCAGAAGGAATGCATTTGAATAGACTGAAATAAAAATCATGTTGAGTCATTCACAACCAACCATACAGATTACAAAGACTAATCTGGGTGATTCTAAAAATGTGATTTATGGGTGGAAAGATTTATATAACACACTGCTGGATTTCTGATTTTTATCTCTCTTCTCTCTCATCATTCTCTTCTTTTAGTTAAATGGCAGCAATGTAAACACACAAAGCTGCATTAAGGTCACAAAGTAACCAAAACTGCATTTCTTCTTTCAGATGTGCAGCCACACTAATCCAAACGCATTTAATTTGCTGACCCTAGATTATTAGATCCCTCACCTCAATGGAAGTCTTTGAAATATATATAAATAACCTTTTTTTAATCATCATCATCATCATCATCATCATCATCATCATAATCATCTTGTGTCAGAACCCTGTATATTAAAGAAGAAGAAAAAGAAGTAAAAAGAAACAAATTTTTATTATCCATCCATTGTCCATACCGCTTCTCCGCTTAAGCGGGTCACTTAAGCGGACACAAACAAGGGGCCTGTAGGAATAAAAGTGCAAAGACCTAAATTCTTTTTACTCAGAATTAACTTTAAAAATGGTGCAATTATCAGCTCGGCTAAGCCCCAGTGCTTTGAGAATCCTGCTGCCTGATTATATGAGTCTAATTTTAGAACTACATGTAACACAGTATTCCTTTTGTTTGAGCAGCGACAGGAAAATAAGTGTATTATCATTTCTGCAGATTCATCCACAGCTAATTACCAGTTTGTTGTTCTAAGACAATGTTCATGTGTACCAGGTCTTAACTACTGGTAGTCCTCAGACATCAGACTAACAACACAAGACAGTTTCCTAGAAAAATATATCCGCATACATTATTATTGGACAGAATATTTGCTTTCTGTTACATCACAGTAAATGTGCTAAAATATCTAATGACAATCTGCTGGATGTTACAAACAAAGAGCACTGTATTTTTAATAGGATTATGATGAAATCAGCCGTGCACCCCAACATTTCACCATCTGACATTTAAATGTGTGGTTTTACCTTGAAAAGAGCTTTCAGCATACACTAAATGTTAACAAGTAAGACATACTTTAGATGAGGAGTGACAACCAGCCATAAGGATTCTTTTTTACAAAGTAAGAAACAGTTTAATTTACTGCATAGATTTTAATTTTACAAGAATGCGTATAAATGATTTATAATTCCCCATAACCATTTTTAAAAACTTCAATAACTTTCTCTAGACCCAATAACTCTCAAAATTACTTATCTGCTGCTGAGGAGCCCAAAATGTAATTTGCATTATAGTAAAGGGAATGGATATCAGACAGCTTGTAAACAACATTTTGCCTGATGTGGTTTCTTGTTGTTTTGCAGAGGAAGTAATTTGAGTAGGCGGTTGCAAAATGTGGTGAAATGTAAGACACATTCACTTTGCAGACTGCTTCTGCTGAAGGAATTCAGTTATAATGTACAGTATATGGATGTTACCTTTGCCTCATGCGTCTAAACCAGCGGTCCCTAACTTTTTTTGCGCCACGAACCGGTTTCATCTAAGACAATATTTTCACAGACCAGCCTTCATTTGCTCGATAATTTTTAATGATGCCAGGACAGCTGTAGTCTAATAATAAATCATCCACAATGGTTTTATGTGTAATGCAGACATCAACAGACAAAGCTCCTTTTTTTATAAATTGATAATCAACATCTCTGTAAACAAAATAATTGTAAGAAATAATTATATTAAAAACTCGATTGAAGTGACTGCACTGATGAGGTTTATTTTGAAATATAGCGACGTACAATCAGTGCATTCAATGTAGGAGAAATACTGATCATTTCCAATAAAAGAGTGAACAAGTCAATCAAATAATAATAATTGCAATAGTGAGAATTAGTGGTTTCGGACTGCTGATCTAGGGGTAACGGGAGACAATGACATCTGAAGTGTGTTCCGGACGTCTGGTCTACTCTGCAGTTTGGCTTTCTGTACGGTCACTGCAGAAAATCCCGTTCAACAAAGACAGGAGGTTGGATATGGAAGCAGGGTTTTCGATACTTTTTGGGCGATCTCAGGATAATTCGCCTTGACTTTAATCCAGAACACTGGAGCAGTTGTGGGCTCTTAATTTAGGGGTAGCGGCTGGTAACCTGTCACGTGACCCAGACCTGTCAAGAGGGACAGATGCACGTATTTGTCTGAGTGCCATTCTGCACAGATGTCACTTTTCAAAATAAAACATCTTTGAGAATCCAACATACATAAAACGAAAGTAATGTAAATCATTTTTTCTTTCTGTGCGGCCCAGTACCAAATGACCCATGGACTGGTACTGGTCTGCGGCCCGGGGGTTGAGGACCACTGGTCTAAACCATGATATCCGCATGTAGAGCTGTCCTTTTGTGAACAGATGAGTCAGAGATGTAAATGCAAGGACTGAACATAACTTTACATTCATAGTGGAGACGTAGCTTAACCCTAACCATCTGAACCGGGGTTGCTTTCTGAACCCCAAATCTAAGACCAAGGCCTCTTCCTAAAATTCAATGATTTACGTTTAAGGGGTCATACCTTGTTCCCGTAAAGAGGGTTAGACCTGAATACATGACTTTGTAATTAGATTCACTTATCTGCAGCATGTTATACACATATTGTAGAGCGCAATATCTCTTTCACATTCACTTACCCTTTATTTTCTCTCTCTCTTTACTAGCTCTAATACATAACCCCAATGGAGTTGTGTGCGAAAGGTGCCAGCTTTATTGTGACACAAATGATCCAGCTCGGTGTTGCTGTTCACACATTCAGCTTTACGTGACATTGACCCGTAGATGACAGGAAAGCTCAGTGCTGAAGAGTTTTAGGTTGAAATCAACACTCGTGAGGTCAAACTGTGAGCATGTGGCATTTAATGGGCTAATTTGATGACTCAGAATAAGAAAACTTGAGAGTGACACAATAACCGGTAATCTACTTAAGTCTGTTGATCAGCTAAGACACCTACACTAGGAATTTAGATGGCATGAACAAAAGGGTGTTGGCTGTAACAGATATCATCATGTGACCAATTATCAAACAGAGCGCAGCAACACTAGATTCATTATTTATATGTTTGTCATCTGGACCTGTGTCTGATTATTGCTGCTATGGTCCAGTGAGCATGTCAGAGTATATACTCCTAGGAAGTGCCGGCTATGCTTTGTAATCTCAGCTGACCTCAAAGCTGCTTCTGTAATGCATAAAGATCAATACGCTGTGGCTTTGTGAGCGAGGCCTCGCAACTCTGGGCCCATATCAAGTATTCTCGCCAACTGCCTGGCTGTTTCAAGAGATCTATGCCTTCGGATTTATCAGGGCTCCGGGGAAAGCAGACTACAGTTTGGATACCTCAATTGCTTTCTGAAAAAAAAAAAAAAAAAAGCTTGTAGTGCTGGATTTGACACATCTGAAATTTTTCAGTTTTATGTCAGGATTTGACAACTTTCAGTGGGGTATTTTACAGAAATCCACAATCAACAAGTTTACCATTCAAGAATTTGCTCCATGTTGGTTGCTTTCCAAGCTTTTTTATCTATGTATCATGAGGACATTTCAATGATTACATCAATAAGGATATAGTTGATTGGTATTTGCAGCTTTTATTTTGAACAAAAATATATGGAACAAGGCAGTCAGAGACTGCAACATACCGCGACGCCCCTTATTTCAAAATTGGAATAATAAATTACCCAAGAGTGCGACTGGTACTCTCCCTTATCCAACTGGTCAACTGCAGTCACAGTTTTGTATTACATGAAGACAGTCTGGCTTGAGCAGACCACATCAAGGTGTCCTGAGTGTCCCCACTGTCTAACAAATATATTTGATGGATTGCAAAGTATTGCATACATGAAATCTTTCCTGTAGCCTTTGCTACAGGAAAGACACAGTGGACATTCTTGTTGTTGGAATACCAAAGTAAAATGTACCTTCATGAAATTCCCTTACATGCTTGAAAAACATTTAAACTCCAGACAAACATGACAACAAAGTCAAGGCTTGCAGTCTTGTGATAACCTAAGAAAAAAAATCCAGTTTTCCAGCAGGCAAACATTACATGGATTAAAGACGTTTTGGTCATTATTGGGAGGGTATGCAGCCCTACATCAGTTGTGGACACAATAATAACAGGAGAAAATGATTACACTATCAAGATACTATGATTTGTGACATTGTACTGCATTGACCGATAATGTGTGAATTAAATTTAGCCTCTAGTTTTGTGAATATGTTCCCAACCTTCTTAATCTTAATAGTCAAGCGAAGCCAATTTACAACTGCTAACCAAAAGTTTAATTTAAATGTGCTGTGGTTAGCTTCACATTGTTTTCAATGATTGTTAAATTCTCAAGTGTAATTTGGAACTAGCAGTTCTCCATTTGTCATATAATGAATCACAAAAAGGATTTTTGAAAGATTGATCACAATCATAGTGCATGTGATTATTTAAATCTCTGATATGTTAAATGAAACATTAACATGCAAATTGATGCTGAATTCATTTTTCCAACCCTCCCGAAAAACTCTATAACAGACGTTAAATTTATGGGCAAGCAGATTTCTCTAGGTTAGAAATCAAACTGTCTGACGCATTGTGCACCTGCATGGGTGTTTTCACTTATTCTGCTTAATAGGATTAAGTTGGGCATTAAGTAGAGCTGCTTAAATCTTTGCACTAATAAAAGTTGCAATATGTAGGAAGTTTGAGGCACAGCAGGTGCAAAGAAAACCAGTCCAGAGAAGGCGCAAGAATGAAAACACCTGTCGAAACGTACTGTGGATATGTGGGGCATTATAAAACAGCACACCGCAAATGACTTTTACAGTGAAACACAGGCAGCATGGTGTTGCAGAGGATATTGCTATTGCCTCACAGAGAGAGGGTTTAGGGTGAATCCTCTCTCTTTGCTTGGTGTCTCAATACCTATATGGGTTCCTTCTGAGCGATCCAGCTCAGGGTCGTCTGTGGGATGGGAAATGGTCACCCTACGCTGCTGGTTGATGTGAATTCGAGCATGAACGGCTGCTTGTGTCTTAATGTGTCAGCCACAAAAGACAAGTTGTTTTAGAAAATGTATGTTTGTGCAGTCACGTGTCAGCGAACATGCAGTATGGCTTTAATTACACTGTTCCATAGATAATGCATTTGGGGGTGTCCCCTACAGCACAACAATCGATGTCCGCTCTCCCTACAGCCTATCGGTCTGGTCTAATGGCTGCTTGTCTCATTTCATCATAATTGGGGGCATGCGACTCCATAGCAAAGCCTCTCCTGCTGATTCATCTGCTGGTCTTCCTTGGATCCTCTGCCTTGTAGCTACTGGTTTCTGCAACTAATGATATCCTAATTGCTGTTTTTCCTCACAGTGGACAAAGGTTGTCAAGACTGATGGTGGCCCCGCATATTAGCTGGCAATGAAACTAGGGACACAGCAATGATAAAGGAACACTGTGGATGCAGAATAAATAATACAAATGAATCAAAACAGGGTGCATTGTGGACCCTGTTTGATGTTGTTACTCATGTTTCTTCACATGATTATTTCTCTGCCTGTCAAACCACCTGATTTTTCCAAAGTGTGTCAATAGCTGTAAAAAATGCAAATGAATCTTTACTATGTAACTCAGTTTGAAAACAATTAATGTGCTCTAAAAGCAGATCTTATAAACAGAAATATATACCGATGCAAGAGGTGGTTGACTGAGACAGCCAGATATTCATACATAAATATGAGAGCAGAGGAACTCACAAGACAGGCAAAACCAGAGATACATTTTGTATTTAATGCATCAATCCTGCAATGTCTGCATCTAAAGTCCAGTTTCCATCCCAAACTGCACCCTCACAGGAGTGAGATAGTGTAGTGCTGTTTGAACAATCATTTCTCAGTTGAGCTGAATTCATGCTGACGCTCCTGTTTGCTCAGTTTGCTTTCTGAAAATTCCCCTCTTCCTCTTTTAATCCTCTGAGGGAAAGCGGAGAGAGAGAGAGAGAGAGAGAGAGAGAGAAAGAGAGCGACCAGCATTGACCAGCTGACAGGGACATAACTTGCCTTCCCTGCATACCTTGTTTACAGTGTCCCTTGCTGCTTCTATACCCTCCTCTCTCAATGGAGCCATAAAAAACAAATAGGGGCTTTTAGAGAAATTGCCTGTGCACTGAAGATTAATAACAGTTGCACCAGTTCCCATAAGAAATCTCCAGAGGCAAAAATGATACTGGGAGATTAAAAGAGCTACACGCCTAAATTGGAATGATTCAGAGCCCAAGCTGTCTCTAACCAACTTATTTAGAAGAGACCTTGGTCTTTCTGCCAGGTCGAGAGTTTTACTAAGAATTTCCATCTGATAATCTGCTGAATGCGTACAGTGATTGAGTGTGTGATGACCATTTGTATCTGAGATGGAAGTGTAGTGGCCCTGTAGCAAAAACACACAAAAAGACTTGCTGTCATGTGTACTGTCAAATCATTAATTGAATCTTTGTAACCCATCAGTTAAGCTTGATGGGTGGGTTGCTGATGTCATGGTAGCCGCGTCACGTTACAGGTAGTGTGATGAACCAGCAAGGTATAAGTGTGGCAGGTGTTAAAAAAAAAAGAACTCTATACACCTATTAACCTATTGTACTTAATAAATGTATGAAGAAGGTAAAATAAATCAGCATCATAGTCAGTCTTGTGGGAAAAAATAGAAAATGTATTTGAATCAAACATAAAAAAATCAATGATTAAATAATCACTTTAATGCTTGAACATTATTTCCTATTGTGTGGCAAATTGCTATATTTAATCTATAATCTCATGTATGCTATGACTTTTGTAATATAAAACGACCTACAGTACAGTAATTCAAACACATCTCAGGATACTTGCTCGGGGCTCTGACCTCGCAGCGCCCCGGGATTACCATGGCAACAAGGAAACATGCGTCTCCGCAGCAACCAAACCAAAGCGTCTCAGACTTTGCTTAACAACCGCCACAGAACAACGACGTGTGTGTCGCGTATCGCGAACTGAAAGCCACGCAAATATTGATTTGTTCGGTTTCACGTCGCCGTTTTGAAAGGGAACACCTGTGGAAATGTCGCGGAGGAAGACGGAGCTGAAGGCGGAAGGATTCACCGTTCGGTCCGGCATGAGGAACTCTGTGGTGAGTGACGTCGTTAACCTAGCAAACGTTAGCATTAGCAGCAGACTCACACTGTGTGTAGCTTATGTATTACTCTGAACAGCCTACTATGTTGCCTATTCAACGTGTTATTAAGGAAGCTGGGGCAACATTAAATTACATAATAGATAACATACATTTAGAATAAAATTATCCAGGTGCAGGAGCTGGATAACTTTAAGTTTGGGCTAGCTGTTACATGGAGGTGTTAGCTCTATGGCATCACAACAAGAAGAGGGAAGGCAGTGACGTGCGGTGAGGTTCATGGCTGGTGAGGCACTGATTTCATCATAATTACATTTACAAAAATATGAACCTACAGTTTAGCTTATTCACCATTTAATTAGCAACAGGTCATTTTTAAAGTCTCAGAGCAGAATTGTTTACACATACAAACTAACACACAATTAGCACATTTGATTAAAAAAAAAAGTTATGTTGTTTCCTACTGTTAGGTAGGTAAAGTTTATATGTTAAGTTTACTTATAAATGAAGTCCACGCGCAGCTCCTTCTGAACAAAAGGACGGAAAAGTGCGTGCCTCACTTCGTGCCTTTTCCCAGTCGTTTCAGGACCGTTCAACTCAAGAAAGACCAGTGGATCGACTCAACAGCTTTTGGATAACCATGACCTGGATTACTGAGAACCTACACAGACAACTCGAGAAAGACGTTACACACATACAGTTGATGACAAAAAGCACTACATTATATACATCAGCTAAATTATGGAAATTTAGTTCAAAGGGCAAACGTGTTAAAACATTTTAAAAGCGACATATGCAGGTAGAGATCGCGTAACGGTCTCACTGTATAGCATGCCAGCACTGCTAGCGGAGTCATTGCGCAATCCATGTTGAGATTCGGCTGGCTGGTGCCTCACCGCAGGTCTCTTCTCAGTATTTCAGCAGTAAATGTGAAAATTCAGCGATTTTGAGTAGAAATAACCTAAAATTGGTGATGTTAAACAGAAAATAGCTTTAATAATACACATCACTGGATAAATATAACCATTTAATTTATTTTCTTCCATTTTTTTTTTCTTTCATGATGGTTGGTGAGGCCGTACCTCACCTGCCTCCCCTGACTGCATGTCACTGGGGGAAGGTAATGTGTTCGAACCCTTTCCTGTAGGAGTCTCCTTGTCATCCTCTCTGTTTGGGTCATCTGAAAAATGAATGCAGCTAAAGTGGTGACTCCTACATGCTGTTGTCTTTGTGTCACTATCTAGAAGAAGTTACATGTGATGGAGAAGGATGGAGGGAACTGACAGCCCCTTAAGGCCACTTTAAATTACCATCTCACTCTTTCTTCCCCTCTATTATCTCTTGTTATTCAGCAGAACCTCACATCTTTCTGCATTTTGGGCAGAGCAAATTTCAACAAAATGAATAGCTGACACAGATGAGGGTAATAATGGAATTGTGTTGCTCCTGTGCTCTGAATAGAAGTGTCTGCATCTCTATCTGTCTTGGTTATTTTTCACACAAGTGTGGAGATTTAAGACTTTCAGAATTGTCCAATATATTTTTATAATCTTAACTGAAAATTTTAGAACCAATTTCAACACTGTAGCAACATGAATGATATGATATTCAAATACTATTCAAATGAAATATTTTACGAAAAAATGCTGATTCCTTCTTTTACAACATGTTGATGATATCACATTAATATCGCAGACAGTTTTCTAATCTGGTTCAGCAGGAGTTCTTTTTCAGAGGACTCTTGCCTTATTACCTTTATACCACACTTAGAAAAAGTCAGGTCCATTTGATACATAGTAATGGAAGAGCTTCACCGATCTGATGACAACAGTAAATACTTGGGCATGAAACTGCAGCCGTCTTTTCTATGACAGGGATTGCCTTGAGATGCAAAAGAGGCAGTCAGAGCTATCATTGACCTCATCCTCCTTCTTTGAAGGTCATAAACAAATCTTCTGTCAAGCGTTCACGGGGAAGGCTCCTGCAAAGCACTTTAATATTCACTATCTCCCCAGAGGATCTGAAATGTTTGGTACATGGATGATACTCCTACACTGCTTTGCTGCTGGCTAAATCCTCAACAAAAACCATTACAGTTTTTAGAGGCTTACTTGTGTGTGGTGCCTTATACATTTTTCTAACCTTGTTGTCATTGGCGTACCGATACAGCGAGGGTAGCTTTAGAGAGAGCTGTGATTTGTTGGTAACAACAAGGCCATTTCAAGCCATGAAAGGATATCAGGGCTTGAAGCATAGGCTTATTATGCTTTAAAGTATTTGTGGCCATAGAAATTGAATCAATGGCAGAGACCTCTAACACACCACCACCACCACCACACACACACACACACACACACACACACACACACACACACACACACACACACACACACACACACACACACACACACACACACACACACACACACACAACCACTGCCAGCAGCGCCACCACTTTTTTTGAATGATTCATCACCTAGCAATTAATTAGAACAAAAAGAAGCACCATCAGGTGTGTGGTTGGTAAGAAGGGTTTAAACTGTTGTGACAGAAATTGCTATAGATATGTAAGCACCTCAAAAGAAACATGAGGAAATAGAAAATCTTAACTTTCATGACATGGTGACATCAGACAGTTTTCACTCGAACCAGGGTGCAATGTTTGGAATAAAAAATATACAAATCCTTCCAAGTGAGAACTTTAGAATACTACTAATGTCTTTTAAATTTTTAAGTTTGAATTATGGATTTCTTTGAATTATTCTCATCCACACTTGTCTCTTTGTTGCCATTGCTATATAAAAAGCCATGCAGTCTCTAGTTAACTCAACTAGAATGGTCTTGATTTGTCAGAAACAAATCAAATATTCTATAGAAACAATATTCAGGGCAGAACACCAGACTGACAGGGGAAATTACTTTTTGTTACAGCTGCTTTGTTTCAGAACATAAAGACAAAGTCAAAACAAGCATAAGGAATTTAGAATTAACAATAAAGAGCAAACAAATTAGGGATAAATAAGAGAATAAATAAAAGAATATATGAACGTACAGTATATACAGATACACAGATTTTGGTGTCTGCTTCATTCTTCTTCCTCACTGTTAAAGTGAGGCATTGTACAGTTTTATGGCCACATGCAGGAAAGATTTCCTATTGCGTAGAGTAGTATAGAGTATTTAGGAAAAGTCATCCCGCTACTGAAAGAACTCCTTTGTCCCATCAGTGTTCTGTACAGCTGGTGGTACTCATTGTCCAAGATGGCCCTTGATTGGGTCATTTCCTCCTCTGGAACACTACAGTAAATCTAACTTTTGCCCCACAACGTTACCAGCCCTGCAGATCAGCCTGTCCAGTCTGTTGGCGTTCGCCACCCTCAGACCACTGCCCCAGCACACCACAACATAGAGGAAAGCACTGGCCACCACAGACTGGTAGAACATCCTCAGCATGGTGGTACAGACATTAAAAGAACTCAGCCTCCTCAGGAAAAAGAGACTGCTTTGGCCGATCTTTTAGAGGACATCCGTGTGCTTCCCCCAGTCCAGCTTGTTGTCAATATGAAGTAGTGTGCTTGATTGGGATCAGTCGTGCTATGAAGGGTTTGCTTAATTTATAGACTCTTAAGGAGATGAAATCTGTGACCTGAGATCAGCATCATGCACTGTATGTGTGTTATAACATATCCTGCAATACTTTTTCTTATTTAACCCTTGACAAAGACAGTCTCTGATGAGGTTTTCAAAGCATTAAGTAGGGGAGACAATGAATGTGTTTTTCCTGGCTAGTCCTTTGTGTTGTACATTCCATGTGCAATACACACACGAGAACAGAACATGGACAAAGATCCCTTTAAGACAGTGTATTGCACAGTTCATCTGAGAGTGCAAATCAATATAAACTACACCTGATCCCAACCTCAACTTTCGTGTGGTGAGATTTTGAAGATTGCACAGCCGATCGACTGGTGTTATGACAAGCACACCTCATTTACTATTTGCTTTGTCTCTGGGATAAAAATTGAGCTGGCAAACACCCACTACGACCCGTCAACACCTTTCCCCTCAGCATCACCGTCATCCCTGGCTCACCCCACTAACCCCGGGGGACAGATAGAGACTCCATGTTTTCAGACGTGACCTCCATATCTTATCCCTTTCTTTCCCCTCAGTATCATCATTATATACTTGAGCAGATGTGTCAACTCCATATGCTGTCTCCTTCTATGTCTTTACCTTTTTCTCTTTCTGTTTTTCAGTCTTTCTGTACAGAACGTCATTCAACCATGGTTAGTTCAGACTGTCTGAGAGCAAATGGTCTTTAACTATCCTCTTCAGAAATTGTACCATCTATTCAAATTATACAAGTTGCAGTGTACAGTTAATCCTTGGTGAGGGTACATTTTACAATGCAGTTTATTTCAGCAATAATACAGATTAAGAAAACAGGTATATCTTCTTTTGAAATAATGTATTAATGTCCTCTATCCATTGAAACACTTAGGGATTGAGAAATCACAACAAACAACACAAACCCAGCAAGGATAAAAGGTTTGCTATAGAAATGAGGCCATTGACGATTATAATGGATGGCAGGCAGTTGTTGGCCGAGATTGAATCCTTGAAAGCTTTTAAGGAGATGAATCTGTCTATTTATTACTTTCACTCACAGTCAAAATCATTCCTTCCCATCCCTCCAAACACATTTACCTGACACAGGAACTAATAATGTGCCCAGTATGATACATAAATTGGCCATGAAGTAGTCTGGGATATTTTCTGTCTGTGTTGTATTTGAGTCACACACATGCAAGTTATGATTTGTTGTCTAGTGGCACGCTGAAGAGTCATTAACCTCACTTGTAGCCCTCCTCCGATGGTACTTTCTGACACACAAACAAGCTACGCTAAAACTGCTTTTTCAAACCCATCACTGCTTCTTCAAAACCAGAGGCCTCTAGTCCATCCTGGTATGCAGCTGTGTTTGAGGAAGAATTTAGTAATGGTAAACAGGTTAAATTCTTAAGGCTTCCTGCCGTTTCCATTACTATCGATCAACCACAAAGCCTAAAGGTAAGATTGGATGCAGAATTGGCTGATTTGAAAATCATGTTTTCACCCTTAAATTTTGACTATGTTGACTTTGGCTGTTCAGTCCATACTTTAAATGCATTGGAAAAAGACTGACCCAAATGATCCAAAAAATTTATCTTAAAATGATCAGTAAAACTTAGGAAAGTAAAGCATGACTGTGAAATGACATTTATTTTGAGACCTTCTTTTGATGGAATAAGGATCATAAAATGTAGAACTGTAGAACTTAAGTCCTGTGCTCCTCATACAAGTGTCAACAGATAGATTAGGTAACATTTAATGGCAGAGGAAATTAAATGTTACCTGCCAGTCATTATGTGTAAGCATGACTGCTTACACATCTTTGACCTTCACCACAATTTAGAATAAGACCATCTCTAGAATTCAAGCAGATATGAAGCAGAAGATGAAGCAGTACTTCCATAGAATGTCATTGTGACCTTATAGATGATTATGTGCATTATTTTCTTTCCTCAATGCCTGTTTGACAATCATTTTCTGTGTATATGTTCTCCTTCAAGCTCATGTAGCTCCAACCTAATTAGATGGCTTTTAATGGAGAGTGTTTATGTGTCCTTCCAGAGCCTCCATTTTCTAGTGTAGAGTTAATTAACCACATGCCATGCGATACCTAAGCAGAGGACAGCTAGACCTATGATGCAAGTACTGTTATAAAGTACTGAATTCAAAGAACACAAAGTCTGTGAAGCAATACATTGGATTTCTTACAGTATTGGACTTGTTTTTTTTGTACAAGACTGAACATGAAATGGCTTCCTTTCTGAACTTTTGCTAGAGCTTCATTTTATAACATCCATCCATCCGTCCGTCCATCCATCCATCCGTCCGTCCGTCCATCCATCCATCCATCCGTGTTCTTGTAGATGAGACGACCTTAATCATTTCCTCCACGGCTTCTTTTCCACTTTCAGGGTCATGGGTATAGTCCAGCTGGCTACGGCGAGAGGCGGGGTACAATGAGTTGCCAGCACATAGCAGAGCCACATAAAGGACATTATGTAATATATTCACATTTAATTTATTAAATCACAGAAACTGTGTCACAGTATTTACACAGAATATACCATAAAATTGCATGTATTCCTGCATGTATTCCAGGGCTAAAAAAACCCTCTTGTTGAATTTATAAAAAAGACAAAAGGGAAACAATTCTTTACAAACTTGACAACTTTATACATGGAGAAATGGAGATATCAGTTGATGGAATATTTCTGAAAATTCAAATCTCCTGTCAGCTGATGTGCTTTCAGGCCATTTTATTTTACTGCCTGTCAAGCTTATTTCATTTAAGTATGCCACAAATAAAATGCAAGACAATTCCACACTTATAAATATTTGGCAGCCTACTTGTCACATTGGGATACAGCTTTTTTTATTTCACTAAGTGAAACAATATTGATTTTATTCTTGAGGTGATTGCATAGTTGCAAATTCTGATTTCTGCACAATGATATCAGATAAAAAAGAAGAGGTTTTCAGTATTTAAAAAGTGTGTGTGTCATTAAGAAACTATGCCTGTTGCAAATGAGTCATTATGCCCCTGATGTCCATAGAAAAATTTAACCGTGAATGAAGTAATTAAGTATATTAAATGGATGGGCCATTAGTCATTTATTCATCCGTCCTTCATCTCTTCCACAAATCACCCTGACTTGTCCTTGCTAGAAAAAAAATCAGGTCTTGGTTGTCTAATCTACCTGTGTTAGGCATGTATTATCACTTCTCTACAGGGTCATATGTGGCAGCTCACATACTGCTTACATCAACATAATAGGAACCAGTAGCAGAAAAATCAATTTATCTGACAGACAATGTTATTCCATTCTAATAAGGCAAAATGGTGGCCTTTGTTTCACTGCCCCACACTTTGAAAATCCTTTAAAATCACCATCAGTGCAATAACACTAGTCTGACCTTTTGAAAATTGCTGACCAGCTCAGAGACCAAAATGAGCTGAATGTCCGTAATCCCTCAAGGACAATGACCAAATCCACAAGGTATTAGTAATTCAGTACATGGTATATGCAGTCTTATAGTAAATGTTAGAAAGCATTAATGTTGGAATACAAATGTGTTTCTGTCAGAGTATTAGAATAATGCTTTCTCTGAAGAGAATAGAGTTCAGAGCAAAACTGCAGTTTTTCAATAATCTTGTAGACTGTATTTACCATTACTATAGAATACATTGCAGCCAACATCATAGATGATGCTCCAGGTCTGTGGAGAATGTTAAGAAAGCAAAGCTGCAAAACCTTGGAGAATTGAAGTTGTGTATTTGTTCCCTTCAGAATTCCACTGAGGATTATTCTGCTATTTAGCTCATGTCTCGCATCCAGCTGCATCAAAGTGCTCCCAGTTGAAGGTGTGCTGGTGGCACCAGCTCTGCTGCAGCAAGCTGGAGAAGACAGGGACTAGGGAATGGCTGGAAGGCAAATTTACTCCGATACTGTCAGAAATGATCCACATCACTGGCTGGAATCCCACTGCTCAAGCCACCTCTGCTCATTACCCGTGCCGCCCGGAAACACCGAGCAAAGTCTGCTAACGAGTGTTTGACCAACATGTGCTGTAGGAAATGGAGACAGGCAACCTGTTCATGTATCATCCTCTCTCTGTCTCTATCTCATTCTCACTCCTCTACTTTTTTGTCTCCCTCCCACCCCTTTAAGATGAGAGGAGAACAAAGGGAGAGAAAGAAGAAAAGCAGTATAACCTCTTGGCCCTCATCTGCAGAGCACAACAGAGCATGTCTGGTCTCAGACGTGGCTTTCCCTGCTGTTTGAAGGCCCTCATCTCCCTTTGATTTCAGCCAAATGGTTCAACACAGTGACAGATCCTCAACTTTCCACCTGTCACTCTGACACCCATCTATTTAGAGCTGGTGATTATAAGTGACTCTGTTTGGATTGTCTGCCTGGCTGTCTGAATAAGATCATGACATTGACACTGATGTGAGAATGTAAGGGTTAGAGACAGATGAAGAAAAATCCCCTGACAAATATACCCTTCTATTTTTTTGCTGCATCTTTACACAAACATTTTTGGCATTCAGTTGATGCTCTAATCCTGAGACTTCTAATGAGTAGTTTAAGGGTCACCATTACATTACCTTCACAACATTCCTCTGAGATGGCCTAAAAAAGACTTTTCAATCCAAGGAGGGTTCTCAAAGCCTGCCTTTTTATGAGAGGTAATTAGGGGGTAGAGGAAGGATATTGGAGATTAAATATAATTCAGCGAGCACAGGATGATGTAGCACAGCTTAAATAGATGTGTGCTCATTTTATGATTGAAGATGAGGGGTTTTTTGCTTTGCTGAACTTTGTAGGTCACGTTAAACTTAAGTCTTAACAATAAAGACTGACGGAATGTTTTTAATCATTGCTTTGGTGTGGTCTGTTTTTTGTTTTATAGATATTGACATCAACTGTGAGCTATTAACAATGAGACTAAAGACCTACTGACTATTATTGTTCACTCACTGCACAATTGCTTATCTCATTTACACAGCCTCTTGGATTTTCGTCATTGTTTTGGGACAGACGTGGCTGATAGATTTTTGTCCAATCCCAATTTTCCCCCTTGGCCCTAAGACTTTGTTCTGTGTGTTCTCAGGTAGGATGATGTGTCCAGTTTCTTTAGCGTATCAAAGAGTAAGTGGTCATCTATCCTTTGATCCGCTAAATTTACCCCGCGAAAGATCCCGTTGTCTTTCGCGGAGTAAAGACGCAATGCGCGTGTGCTTACAACTTTTGTGTCTCTTTTCATACTTGTTTCATTGTTTACGTGACTTTTATATAATTAATTATGCACAGACAAAGTATGCATGTCTGTTGGTTGATGAAATTATGTTCAGGGTTTGGGGCTTTTTTACAAGACTGGAATAGAATTAAATTGTTTTAAATGGGGAAATGTTGTTTGACTTACAAGCTCAGTCACAAAACAGATTACACTCATATCTCGAGGTACTAATGTAATGGTTTTTCATGTCATTTGCATTAGTACAAATAAACACTCCCTCTATCTGCTCCTCAGCTGGCCCACCTGTCAAATTTTAGAATTCTGTGCGGCCCATCAGTCAATAGTTACCCCACCCCAGGTCGAGACACTTTTTCCTTATCCCAATGATGTATAGAGGAATGAATTGTAGGTCTAAGATGAAGACATGAGTGATTTTCATACAAATCCTGTTCACTGAACAAAAGCTCAGGGTGGTTTACACAAAGTGATACGGGCATGTCTTTGCTTTAGCTTGTATTTATTTGTTTGCTTTGTGGCTATGAGCATGTGTGTGCCTCCCTGTGGCTAACTAAAATTGTCTCCTCTCTGTCTGACAGATCTGCTGTAGCATGCACAACGTGAGATCTGAAGTTGTTTTTTTAACATGGGATGAAAATTCTTCCTCTTCCCAAGTCAACCAGAAGGGTGTTCTATCAGTTATAGCATTATCCTCGAAGGAGTTCTCGGTAATGGGCCTTTGTTACATGTATGTAAATCTTATACAATTTCATGTTAAAATCTCTGCTGGGAGCTTCCCTTAGTGTAGTCAAAAAATTTTAGATGGAAAAATATTTTAGGTTCCATTCAGGTAAGATAAAAATTATTTATGTGTTTTGTCACTTGTGGCATACGCTGAGTTATGTAGACTGTGTGCATTGGAAATCTAAGTGCAGGGTTATAGCCTTCTGTGTGTTTTCCCCATTTTAATTTATGTAAAGGTCAAATTTCAGACTGTTCCAGGCTTTGTTCTCTGTGCTGTTTCTGTGTAAGCAAAACTCCAGCATCATTTTTAACAGATGGTCCCACAGGTTTCAAGACTGATTTCCAGGAACAGAAGTCAGAGTGGGCACGATAAGACCAACCAATATGGGTTCTTTCCTAATGCGTGCTAATCACCTAGATAATGTTAAACAATATTTCCCTATCACAGCACCTGAATCTTTTGCCATGTTCAAACTGGTTCATCTACTTATGAGATTGTGTGTGAGACTCATTGTATGTATTTTTGGGTCGAGGTGGGGTGTTGAAAGCAGACCTGCTTCCTCCTTTTCCATCATTGTGTCTGTCTGTGGAGAAATCAATGGTCTCCTACTGCTCTGTGTGTGTCCTCCCGCTATTCTATCTCCTGTGGGCTGGTTGCTGCCAACTCAAACTTTTGACAGCTCCAAGTGATGTTGTCGTGAAGTGAATCATGAATACATTCATCGGCTGATCTTTCTCACCAACTGCTGATCTCCATGCATGGTTCCAGCCTGCTTACCAATATCAGCAACGCTCCAATGTGACTGTTTTTACTTTTAGTCTACAGAATGGGGTGTTTTTTTAACAACTGTCAAACAAAGTTTGATTTCAGCTTTTAAACGAGTCATGCATCTATTCTCATCTGTGACCAGATGAGAATAGATGCATGAATAACTACTCTGAAACAAAGAGTGTCTTTACTGACTTCAAGAACCTTAATATTCTCGGGGCGGTTATCAGTCTGACATAAATTTAAAGTAGTTATAAGGATGTTTATAGACTTATTTGATGAATAAAATTAGAAGGATGGGTACGTTTGTCTTTTTTATCAGCATTAGAAGCAATTGCTGCAAATCAGATATGTAGTTCTTCTTCTGTGTGTCATTAATTTCATTGCTCAGTGCAGAGTTTTAATACATTCAGGTGTCATCACTTACCGGAGCTGTAAAGGCAGAGCATCAGATCATTGTGCGACCCACTCCCTTAGCAGTGGTCCCCTTGCTGACTCACAGGTAACATTGTATAAAAATTAACATTCCAATAAATTACAAATTTATTTGTGTAATTTAATGGACACAACGAGCCGCTATAACCAGAAGTAAGACCTGGAATGTCTTTTCAGGCCATTTTACTTTGAGCCATCTGCTCAACTGTGGTTTGGAGGTGTGGATCAACCAATAGAGCTCTGTAAGCACAAGTTTTTCATGCCTCCTGGATGGTAAGTGGACCTCACAGAAAAGATGAAAAATACCGAGGGCACCCTCACTTCTTCTGTTAACCTCATTCTACCTTCCTCCATTTCCTTGCTCATGCTCACTTACATTGCTATCCTCACGGTCTCGTCTCAAAGTCTTTCTTTCACATTCCATTAACATCTTCCCATGTCTCTGCTATTCTTTTAAGTGATGGGGTTAAACTAGAGGAGACAGAAAACAGTGGGACACAATGCTCCAAGCTTCTTTTTGATCTTCTTTAAAGTTATCCCTCTTGCACACAGTCCAATAGTAGGTTGCTGTCACCCGTTTCATCCTTGTGGCGTTTGTAGTCACACAAGATGTGCAGTATTGCCTTTGCCAAGCAGTGTCGTCATTTTTCATTATAAACATCCCTGTCCTTGTGCTTGTGTGTGCGTGGCTTAGTTGATACAAAAGCCTCTGACACAGTAACAACTGTAAAGCACACCTCTACGGTCCTGTGAGCTCTGAACAAAAGACTCTGTTACCTTTCATCAGTCTGTGGTTTCCCTCTCCAGTGAGAGCTCTTTATTCATTTGTTCTCATCCGACTTCTCTCAGATCAAGGATAATTTCTGTTCATAATGAAATTCGCTCCCAGACTGATTGCACTCTTGCTGTTAGGTCACCAGACAGTAATGGATTGCTGCACCAATATTACATTTTTATTCTTTTGAAACAAGGCAGCCTCTTGCTAAACAAATGAGTAAGCAAAAATGTAATTGTTTGACCATATACCGGAGTTTCAGGCTAAATACCTCCATTATGCTCTTTGTCTCGTGTTCATTTAGATGCATTTTATGATAACGCATGCATCTCCAGCCAGCTTACATTGCTGCAGGCTAGCGGTCAAGTAGTAGGCAGAAAATAACCTGTACATAGACGGCCTTTTTTTGCCTGTGGCCTGATGTGAAAGCTGACCTTATCAAGAGAGACTTGGCCTGTCTAGTCCATCCTCTTGGACTCGCCCACCCTACTCCCTTCGTCAGGAAAGACATCCCTTTCTATGGAGCTAGATTTCAATAAACTGAGAAAAGCAGAAAAATGCATGAAGAGCGAGGCAGCGAGGATGCAAACAGATGAGTTTCCTTTTCACTGTTACAGTAAGCAGGTGATGCAACAGCACCATTGTTCCACTAACAAATGCAGTGTAACAAAATGCAATTTCACCTTGACAAATAAGAGGCAGAAGGTTGAGAGGAGATGGATAAAAATGAAGAGGGAGATTATCACGGACCTTATTTGAGGAAATGCAGCAGTGATGGCAATGTAGGCTTGGCAATGAATTGACAGCCTCTCAACAGACATCTGTCAGCGATTGTTTTGGGGTGGTGGTATGGAGACAGAGAAGACAGGGAGAGAGAGAGAGAGAAGGAGAGAGAGAGCATTGGAGCTGGAGCTGGAGGCCCAGGCTCGGTGATGGATCACCTACATGCTGCAGCAGCCCCGGCACGCTGAACTCACCCTCAGAATTGATGAGCCACACCTCTTGTTTCCCCATCTCCCTCTTGCTGTCATATCTATTACTCCTCCATCACCCTCCTCCATTCTCCATCCTCTTGATTTCATTGCTCTGTTCTTTCTCATTTCATTTTTTCAGTCTACTCTATCTGTCTTTCTCTGTTCTAACTCACATTCTACGTTTTACCCCAATTTCTTCACTCTCTTTCTCTTAATTTATGTTTTTCCATTTTTTTTCTTCTCCTCATACCTTTTGGATATTCTGCTCTGCGCGTCAGATTGGGTGGGAGAGCCATATCAATAAGGTTAGAGAGAGCATCTCTGTTTTTCGCGGTGACACCTTTATAAATGACAGGAGCTCTAAGCCCTGCTGGTGCTCAATCACCTCTGCGGGGGCTTGCCGATGGGGAGCTCAGCGTGTGAGGTGTGAGAGAGTATGAGTGCATGCATGCCACATGTTGGTGTGTTATTGCCTCTCTGGGTCTTGCAGCAGTCGGGTTTACGGTGGAGCTAGTTGGACTGGACAACAGTATTAGGGAGGAAACAGATCTGGAGGCAGAGTAAAGGCGAAGGAGAGAAATGACAGCCCAGAGCTCAGCGGAACAGTACTGCCTTGTTATGACTCCCTGATGTGTGCACCAGGGGCAAACAAAACAGACACTTCCTCCCTTTATTGCCTTACACCACCTCCATCTCTGCTCTGTAGTCTGTCGCCTCTCTGGCTTGCTTTATGGCCTCCACTGAGGTGTGTGATGTTATCTGCTTGTATAGGTCTATGTTATAGTCTCTTTTTCACTGTCAGTGTTTGTGTTTATGCCAGTGTTTTAGAACAGGGATGAATTTTTGATCACACAAGGAGGGTGTGCTGCACTGCATGCCACCGCTTCCGCCACATATAAGAACAAAACCACCTCTGCGTCTACTCTCACCAACAAACATTGGCAGATTAGCGGATTACAGGATGACGATTCAGATATGTTTAGTAGATGAGCGGAGCCAAAAAGGATTTGATGCACGACAGAATCAGCAGCAGTGGAAACTGAGTTAACACAATTACGTGCTCACACATACAAGATTGAATTTATGGACGTTATTGTGCACAACATGGATGGGAATTGTGTTCCCTAGTCAATGCAGCTTCTCAGCATGTTACAGAACAGAAGAAAGTAATTGTATGTGTTATGCTGCTCTAAAATTAAACAAGTTTGACTTTTTTATATAAATGGTGAGTACCACAGGCAGATTATCCTTAAACTGCTAGGAAAGCTGCTATCTGTAGTGGAGGGATAGGCTTCTGTATTGGACTGACTAGGGTTTATGCATACCCTCAAGAAATTATACCAGTGTGCATGGATTCATGTATATTTTGCTTGTATTTTCATTCCATCTATTAGTGTTTGTTGCCTGCCAGTGATGGCGACAGTAGAGAAAACAGGAGATAGGTGTGGCGCTTACCGCATCCATGGACGCTGTCTGTAAAGTGACTGCAGTGTCATCATTCCCGGCCATAATAGCTGCTCAGCCAGTCAAAGCAGTCTGGGTTCATTCTCTTCTTGCTGCCCAGTCTGAGGTATTTTTAGCCTTCTTGTGCGGTGTGGCTCAACTGCTGTCGTAGCTACCTGGTTAAGAGGGCTTTATCACTTCTGCAGGCTGGAGCAACCCCGATCTTGCAAGCTTTACAGCTTCCTCTTTTCACAGCCATGGCTGCAAAACATCATTTAGTATGGGAAAAAGAACAGGGGGGAATATTACATATGATCTCAATTAAATAATATGAGGGATTCTATCCTTGTGACAATTTTTACTTTGTGCTCGATGTGATAAGACATTGTTCTACAGCAGCAAACTGACACTTCAATATTTATGACAGTAAGTAAAACAAATCAAACAATTAACTGATTAAATTCAAATGCAGGAAAAGAAAAAATAGAAGGAATCTCTTTTAGAGAATATGACATAGCTTTAGGACAGTGAATGAACAAATTGAGTTCCTGCACATCATTCAACACACCGCAGTTCTATTGATAAATAGAATAACTGAAATAAAAGACAGCAGCATCTGTATGAATTCAAATTTGTTGTGATAAATTTAGATATTACTAGCTCCTTTTGTTGTGTTTTGCATGCATTGTTACTCAGACATTTTGCTATGCAGTCTTTTTCCTCCAGGTATGCAAACCTGCGCTGGTTAATTAACCATAATATTATTCAGTATTCCCTATATGACAGACAAATGCTCCAAACAGATTCATTTGAAATGACTGTGCTGCAATCTCATGGTGCATTAGAGCTGTTTGAATGCAGAGAGCGTTTGGAGACACTCAAGAGTCCCTCTTAATAGTTTTCTTCTGCTCTTCTTCCTCTTGGGCCTGACTATATCGGCACCAGTTACACCCTGTTACACATATAAATAAAAAATATTACTTTACTCCATGGTGGGAGTTTTAGTTACATTTGTAACCCTGGGCTTTTTTGTTTATTCCTGATGCTAGATAAGAAGAAAATGCACTTGCTGCTTTAGTAGCATCGTTATAATACTCTTAAACCTTAAGAAATCTGGTAGCACACCGATCATGTGCAGGCCTGCCAAAGATAACACATCCCAGTCTTAACGCTGCTCAGCCTGTGGGCTGCTGTGGCGAAATGCTGTTACTCAGTTGGTGGTAATCTGAGGATTAATGACAGCAACTCATCTGCCAGTCATGCGGTCGTCCGACACAGATGGCAGGGAATGCACACAAGGGACACCGACATGGAAGAGATTCACTGCAACATTCTGTCATTCATCCATTAGAAAATGCTGTGGCAGGGATGTCATGTTTTCAATCAAATAAAGCCAAAGTGTTCAAGTTCCATGAGTGGCTCCCACTTAGATTACGTCACCAGCAGTTCAGAGGACTTTATTTCAACACAGAGATCAGCTCTACAAAGATGTACTGACCCACCTCTTCCCTCCCTTGTGGAAATTGTTTACTGGTTTTATATAATTGTGAAAAATCCTGAAATCATTGTATGTATTATCAGTTTTGAAGAATATAAAAAAAGAAAAGACCTGCACCAAAATTTGCCAGGTTTTTATTTTAGTCATGGTGAGAAAATAGAACTATACTATAGAAACAGATAGAATTTTCTGTTTGCTCCATCCATCTATAATCTTTCTTGCAAGGAATGTTAACAATTACATTATCATTTTTTTGTCTAAATATTTACTCTCTCTTTTGAACTTTAATGATTTTTTTATTTACCGCCTCTAAATGCCTCCAAAGCAGCAGCAGATACTGTTGCTGATGTGATCGGCATCCCATTGACTTTCAGTGGCCACACTAATGAATTCATATTCAGTTTGGAGGCAGAGAAAAGACGATCTTAACAATGCCTTTTGCACTGCCTCTGGCTATTTGACCAACTCACACACAGACACAGACACACACACACACACACACACACACACACACACACACACACACACACACACACACACACACACACACACTATCTGCGCTTTTCCCTCTTCAGGAGAGCTGTCACATGAGTCTCCTGGAATTATCTAAAGGAAAAGGCAGTCGAAGAAATGAAATTCTTTTAGAAGAAAACAGTCATTTCTGATTTATATATGGCTTTCACTTTCAGTGTTTGTTTTCATCTGTCTTTTTTCTGTATTTTCCCATTTTTCCTTGCCATTCATATCTGACCAGGTGGTGGGTCCTCCGGCTGCAGGTGCTTTTCGGGAGCGACCTTCCAAAGCAACCAACTTTCGCAAGTTCTATGAACGTGGAGACTTTCCAATGGCATTGATGCATGACAGCAAAGGAAACCGCATTGCCTGGAAGGTAGGAATGGTGCCCTTTGATAACCATAGCCTTTTCTTTCACATGTACTATTAATAAAAGGCCCTCTGTGCTAGATTTGCCATCAGGGGTTTTGTTGTCTTTGCTCTCAGTACCCTGAAATAACCTTTAGGAACAAAGCTACAGCTGCAGTTAACTGTTGGGACCTCATTAAAAGCTTGTAAAGCAAGAAAATAATAGCTGAAAAAATCTACACAAACAAACATCAGTCACTCACATTCACTCTGGGTGATCCTTATACCTAACGTATGAATCCGTCCTTGCTGTCAAATACTTGTGGTGAATTTAAAGACCTGATAGTCGCTAGACAAATGTAATTCATCATCATCATTATCAAGTTGCTTGATGCTGATGATGACAGTTTCTTCCATCGTCACAGGTCCAGTGTGGGCTGTTATCCTGTAGGAGGCAGTGCAGATTAGCTCACTTGAAGGCCCCACCTGCCTCATAGCGCCGGTTGCAGCATCTATCAATCACAAGCTCTATATAAAGTCAGGGCAGTTGACAGTAAAACGCGGGGAGTATTTGTATATGCATTTGTGTCTGTCCTCTACGTGTGTGTGTATTTCAACACACAGGCCTTCACAGAGCCATTAGGCTCCTGACTGCCACAGTGTGTGTGGGATGGATGCCTTCTTCTAATCACCATGTTGCTTTTTTTCTCGTTCCAGTTCCCATTATGCTGCTAGCTATTCTATAACTTCACCATAAAGCAACCCCCTCATAATGACTTTTATTCATAGTAAGCAATGACAAATGAATCAAACAAATTTCCCCTTTCTTCTCTTTCTCCCACTTCAAAGAGAAAAGGGTAGGTGTGTGGGTGATCAAGTGTGCGTCTGTCTTCAGGTGGAAATATTCAGAACATTCTCTCTGACTCTCCATGAAATATTTATGCTAAATATTTGCCTTGACAAAATATGTTTCTTTTAGGCTCCACTACTTGAAATCAGTCAGCAAATGGGATAATGTCTATGAAAGGGTGGCACACTTATTAATTTTCCTTTCATATTTGCACCTTTGCTGATCATTTTAAAAAATCCTTCACAAAAGGGGAGTGTATAACTCAACCCTTTTGTGATTCTGTGGAAACACCTTACAGCCCAAGTGGAGATATGTTTTTTTCTATATTCTTCTTCTTCTTTTCCTTTCGGCTTTTCCCTTCAGGGGTCGCCACAGCGAATCAATTGCCTCCATCTAACCCTATCCTTTGCATCCTCTTCTCTCACACCAACTACCTTCATGTCCTCTTTCACTACATCCATAAACCTCCTCTTTGGTATTCCTCTAGGCCTCCTGCCTGGCAGTTCAAAACTCAGCGTCCTTCTGCCAATATATTCACTATCTCTCCTCTGGACATGTCCAAACCATCTCAGTCTGGCCTTTCTGGCTTTATCTCCAAAACCTCTAACATGTGCTGTCCCTCTGATGTACTCATTCCTGATCCTATCCTTCCTGGTCACTCCCAGAGAGAACCTCAGTATCTTCATCTCTGCTACCTCCAGCTCTGCCTCCTGTCTTTTCCTCAGTGACACTGTCTCTAGACCAAACAACATCGCTGGTCTCACCACAGTTTTGTACACCTTTCCTTTCATTTTAGCTGAAACTCTTCTATCACACATCACACCTGACACTTTTCTCCACCCATTCCATCCTGCCTGTACACGTTTCTTCACCTCTTTTCCCCACTCTCCATTGCTCTGGACTGTTGACCCTAAGTACTTAAAATCCTCCACCTTCTTGATCTCTTCTCCCTGTAACCTCACTCTTCCACTTTGGTCCCTCTCATTCACACACATGTACTCTGTCTTACTGCGGCTAACCTTCATCCCTCTCCTTTCCAGGACAAACCTCCACCTCTCTAGCTTCTCCTCCACCTCTTCCCTACTCTCACTGCAGATCACAATGTCATCTGCAAACATCATAGTCCATAGAGATTCCTGTCTAACCTCATCTGTCAGCCTGTCCATCACCATAGCGAACAAGAAGGGGCTCAGAGCTGATCCCTGATGCAGTCCCACCTCCACCTTGAACTCCTCTGTCACACCTACAGCACACCTCACCACTGTCTTACAGTCCTCATACATGTCCTGCACCGCTCTAACATACTTCTATGTTTTTTTCTATATGATTTGCATTTTGTCAAAATAAGTCTTTTCTCAGCCTTTCTTGTGTTTAAAGCGGTCCAGTAGAGATGTTTGGTACTTTGCGTGTACCTTGGTTTTATGAGTTTATGTGTGGCTGCAGTGTAACAGAGAGTGTAACCATGAGGGGGATGCCGTATGTTTGTATTAAGACGCCCTCAGGGCACAGGTTCAAGACTGGAGCTCAGGATAAGTCCCAGTCTGAGAGCTCAGCCCCCTAGCAAATAGAAGTCTGGGGAAAGTAGGAAAGACTCCTTTGGAAAGAAAAATAAATGATGTGTTGATCTAGTTTGTTGGTTGAGTGTATACGATGCGTGCATGTGTGTGTACATGCGCACATTGCATTAGTATGTTAGTTTGACGGCCTGCTTTGATAAGCATTTGTATTCAAGTTGGGAATTTTCCCTATGATGGCGGTTTTTATACATGTTTGTGCAGCAGCTAATAGAGCCCTCATTAGAATAAAAGTCTAATGTTAGGTCTTGATGTCCTGATCCTGAGTGAATACTAAATGCTCGAGGTACTCCTGGAAATGAGTTGAATTGACTGTCTTGAAAATGACAATGAGGAGATGCTAGCATGTGGCTTTAAATAGCCTTTGACGTCTTTTGTCAATGTATCTTATAAATATTTAGAAAAAGTAATTTATTTAATCAAGGGAAACCGCTAGTATCTTTATAAACTGTGAAATTTAAAACCAACATCCATCCATACCTCAGTTTAGATGGGCCTCCTTATCAATTTGATTGGCTTCTTCTTCTGATTTAACAGTTACCACCCATCATGCTGCATAATGACCATAAAAAATTTAGATGGCATTGAAATGTGTGCCGCTATTGTCTTATAGATAAAATTTATTTAGCATTAAAATTAATTAAACCAAATTATGTGTCTTTTATTCAAGAGATTTCTTTAGAATATAGAGCATATGTCACACATGAATCCGAAATTTACATTTGATGTTTGTTTGTTTTTACATTGCTGTTAATTAGCTTTACATAAGCAAAATTAAACAAAAGTAATTATTTTAAAAAATACAAAACAGCTACAAATTGTTGACCTTGTCTTGTATATTTAACAACTTCAGCAGCACTCATTCATCAATCATTAGTGGTAATCAGAAATTAGGGGGTCATTTTATTAGATTAATATCTCCTATATCCAATAGACAGGGACACATTAATTATTAGTATACAATAAAGATAAATACTATGGAAAAAATAATGACATCAATTAGACTGTGATATGTGTTGCAGTTTAGGTCACATTTGTATTATAAAACTAAAAAGTAATAGAATTTTTGCAGTAAAATTTTTATCTTTACATTTATTCTGTCTGAACAATTCTTCCATCTTCCAGGCTACTTTGGTAAAGATAAAAAAATTATTAAACTCATACAAGCCAAATTACAGTTCCTGTTCTGGACATACTGTATATATATAAAAGAAAGTTCTATATTTTTTTTCTCTAAATTTGTAATGCAAAAAAATATTTCAGTCCAAGACCTGAAAGGAAAGGGAAACGTAATAATTTTCTCTTTAAGACTGAACTGGACTGAAATGAACAATCCCTTCAGACTTCACTGACATCACATATCCAAACTTACATGCACATGTGCATTCACATCCACATCCACAGGAGAAATTGACATTGTCCTTTTAGGTGAAAAATAAATGTAAGCATGCAAAAATATATTGCACAATAATATGAAATATACAAAAGTAAGAACTAAAATTCTCTTTCTCACATACGTTTTCTTTCCATCCAGAATTCATTTTGAAAAGTCGACACAGTTTTCTAAAAATTATTGATAAGTAACCGTGTTTACCCTCACCTGAAAATGTGGTGACATTTCTGAAAAGAAAGACCTTCTGAACGAAAGGGAAAAGCTTTCTCTCCAAGGCTGAAGTTGTCAAAATGACCTCAGAAGTGTCGATTGGCTTTGAGTTTATTTAAGTTCTGTGTCCTTACTTCAGATTTCTGTGGCTCAGTTTCTGCAGAGTGATATTCTTTAGTTTCAAACTTGAATACAGTATTTGACTTCGACTGCTGTATTTGACTGGTTGCATTGTGCCACTTCAAACTTTTGATAAAAAAGTTAAAAATAGACTGGCTATCTTTCCCACATTATATGAAGAGCCTTTGTGGTCCAGCTAGAAGCCTCTTGTGGTTTACATTCGACCCTTGGGGCACTAACTGGTGCCTCCTGCTCTGGATTAAAAAGAACGTATAGTACGAAAGTGGTCTAAATAACAACAATTGTTGGTCAAGGGAGGGACATATAACTCTCTGAATGTATATGAGTGTGTCTGTACTTGTGTGTTGGTGTAAGTGTTCCGTTATAGTGTATGTTTGAGCCTATATGTACAGAGAAAATGCAAGTGTGCTAAATGTCAAGGGCAAGTTGAAAAAGGAAAGGTTGTATCTGAAAGGTAATTTGGCTCTCCAGAGGTAAAAGCCTCAGCTGTAATGGCGCGCTCAGGTAAAAGCTTTACACGTATGGGGAACATGTGCTGCAGATAGATAAGAGGAGAGCAAGTTCCCATCCCTGTCTATGTCTATTTGTAATCCTGTGTGTTTGTGTGGTTGTGTGTGCTTTTCTGTGTGTATGTTTGTGCGTGTATTTGGGCCCCGCAATAAAGTAGAAGCCAAAGGCCTGGAACAGCTCCGTAATCTACTGTGATCCCCGGTACCAAAAAAGGAGAGATAGCGAGAGAGAGGGAGACAAAAAAAAAGGGGGAGGAGAGAGACAGAGGCAGACAGAGAGGAGGGAGAGAAAGAGAGAGGCAGCTCCACAGGGACTCAGCAATCAGGAGACATGGCAGCCGCTTGGCTCTCAGTTATAATAGATGAGTCGAGGTCTTTTTGCATTCCCTGTGGGTCTCGGTTTGGCTCTCCCATCCCTACCCTCTGCCGTGTTGTGCAGGACTGCAGCCACGCATCATGATACACATCCTCCTCACATGTAGAACACACACCGCCTTAACAGCTGTGTTTATGTCATTTAATTGATCAGCCATCCGCTTCATCTTGTCCCTTGATCCTCTGTTCATCTGTGTGTCTCCTGTATGCCTCAGGTTGTTGTTTTGTCCTCTTTACAAATCCTGCCTGTCTGCATCCACCGGCTTCTATTCTTCCACGCCCCCCCCCCCACCCCCCCATTGATCATGTATTTTATCTTTTCCCCTTTGTCCTTTTACCGGTTATGTCTCGGGGCAGAAGGTAAAGCCATTTTATAAAAATATCAATGCAAACCTGATTTCTGCCCACCCGCTGTCACTACACAAGACTCGGTCGGCAGAGGGGGCGCATAGATGGGGATGGGGAGGGGGCAATCAATTAATCTGATCAAGCGCTTTAGGAAATGGAGAGCGTAAGCGCTCCTAGGGGATGGATATCCATCTCCCTGGGATGATTGAATTACGCACAGAGTGAGAGTTGGAGAAGAGGGAGGGCTGGAGAAATGAGGAGGTTAGGGTGACCGAGGATGAGAGAGCGGGTGCTTTGGAGACGCGGTGGGAGTAAGTGCTGGTGGTATGAGAGGATGAAAGATTGAGAGCTGGGGAATGAAAAAGAGCAAAAGCGAAAGAGTGTGGTGAAAGAGAGATGAGGTCATTGCAGGAACATCAATGGAGAGGAGCCCTATTTTTCTGAGTCCCTTCTCCCCATCTAACAATTTACATTGTCACACCTTATGGCTGATAACCCCCTCTTTTGACAGCTATATTACATGGCAAGGGTACATCATTTTGCTTTAGAGTTAATTCGCAGCTGCTCTTGACAAAACCTAATTTATTTTATTCTGTAATGTCTTACAGTATGCAAACGTTCCAGTAGTATAGGAGGGACTTTGGCCTGTAGTAGAAAAATGACTTTGTTGTCACAATCTAAACTGAATATGTTACGGGAGTATAGGCCAAGGAAATATAAAAACAGAAAACTGAAAGATCATCTATGGCATAGTAATAATAGGTTTACAAGAGATTGCTACTGTAGTGGAAGATCATTGTTTTTCAGTAGTCGCTCTGCTACCTACTAACTTACCAACCAACCAACCAACCAACCAACCAACCAACCAACCAACCATTAATTAGCAAGGCAAATAATTATTTTTAAATACCAAAAAGAGTGGCTGAGAGAGAATCTGATATTTTTTTCTCCAAAACCTGAAAACACTGTAGCTTCAGTCCAATTAATGACCAGATGGAGGAAATGTTTTCCTGGTTTTGCCACCGATTTCCCACAAAATGGCTTTACCACAACAAGAAACCCCAAATGAGAAACACATGCATCACCCAGATTATCCCCTTTTCCAGATTATTCTGGCAGCAATGTTGTGAAAGTCACAATATGCTGGTATGGCTGGCACATATCTTTTCTGAGACACACTCACTGCGCATGTAGCTCAATGTCTCTGTACCCAAGAATCCTTAAAGTAAATTATGCCCTATAAAACAATCTTGTGGATTATTCACGGAAAATGAGAACCAAGAAACTTTTCCATTTCTACGAATCAAAAATAGTTGTAGCATGACAGGTTAGGTTACAGTCGTCTGGTGTGTGTCTGAGTGTTGATGTTGAATTGATCATGTAGTCCCAGTTATGAGCCTTGTTTGCTGCAAATCTAAAAATGCCGATTCATCACCTTAAATGGGTGCCAGCGTTTTTCATAACATTGCATGTTAACATAGAAGCTAGGAGAGTCGACATCTGTGGGTATAGAAATACTGTACTTCTCTAGGGTCCATGTCTCTTAAGATTGTGTTTTATTGTATAGATCTGACAGTAATGTGTGTTTAAAGTATGATCATATATGTCCATCATTCTAAATTATAGAATGATGGACCTGGACTTGAAGTTCGAATGACTACTTTCCTCTTTTATAAAGAAACAAGAAGTGGCTGAAAGAATGACTTCCTAAAATAATACTGTACTGTAGAACAGCAAATCTGCTATTTTGCATTGAAAGCAGCCACCTGAGGTGTTTTTGTCATTTTTTTTCTTTGGAAGATTCCTATGATGAGACTCCTGCAAAGCAAATTCCGAATTCAGAAGGACTTTATACCAAATATATATTGTATTTGGCCCGGAAATGCCATGGAATCCACTAGAAGTACTTGACGACCGTGGATGGAGGAATGGAGGGATGGATGGAGTACATATTTCACCCTGTTTATTGTACCATCTAAAAAGTAGCTTAGATTCATTTGAACTTGAATGGGTTAATTGTTTTGGTTGCACCAGCCAACGATAGGAAAATGATCAAAATTTTATTTGTATCTTAGAACTTTATTAGTCGTACCTGAACACGAAAGGAAATTCACTCAATGGCATTTTGGAACAAACATTTTTTGAAAGCTGCAGCAAGTACAGGAGATTGGTGAAGCAGAAAGAAGTATGTATTCCTATAATT
Source organism: Antennarius maculatus (assembly GCA_013358685.1). NCBI lineage: Eukaryota > Metazoa > Chordata > Actinopteri > Lophiiformes > Antennariidae > Antennarius > Antennarius maculatus. Next base: position 13,544,929 of record CM023621.1, on the reverse strand, counting down.
TGGGGTCTTTATACGCACTAGATTGACTAGAAGCACATTTTTATGAAAATGTATTATGCACAAGACGCAAACAAACGTTTCAAAGATACTTCAGCTAGCCAAAGGTACATTACCATCGTACTTTCACAACATCTGTTTCACAGATATGCCTCACCAAGTGAGCTTTTCCATTGTTTTTTAAGTTGTACAATATGGTGCAACATATTGCAGAGAAATTCACTACTCCATTCAGATGCCACACTCTTGCAGAAAATAGCCTATTCTTCTTTGGTCGAATGCAAGCCATTCTTTCTTTCCCGGCGTATGTGAATTTCTTGTCTGCTGTGAGTACTTGAGCTTTGTAGGGGAACCTTTGAATAGAGAGAATAAAATGGGGTTAACCATGCGTTTTCTATGGCTGCATGGCTGAAAGCTGGATACTCTGGGGGGATAGTTTTATGTCATAAGGAAAAAGATGAAACACAATAAGAAGGGAGAATATGAACAAGCTCCCCTGGGCTTTTCTGTGAGAGGAGAAAGAGAGAAAAAGGAGGGAGGTCAGATTAGAGAAGTGGAAAAAGCACCAAGCATTCTTGCTGAAAGAAGAAAGATGAGAAGAGGAGGATGAGTGGAAGAAGGCGGTGGAAAGAAAAGGCTTCCAACAAACAACACTGGCTAACCATCAAGGCCTATATGGGCTGCCTCCCTGGAGGGAGACAATTGTCAAACGACTGCTGGGAAGGACCCCGATGAGCAGCACCACAGCAATGCTGCTGGTGTGACTGCAAGAAAGGCAGGACTGTTGTAATGGATGCATCCAGCAGAGAGAGCTTGACTGCGGTTCTTGAACTGATACACCGCCTGCCACCATCAGCCATTATGCATAGCAGAGGAACGCCACACGAAACTGATGATGGTTGGATTAGCCTATGGGCCTTCTATTCCTGCTATGGTATGCGAAAGATAATTGCAAAAAATTGATTTCTGAGAGAAAATGGAGAATCACTGAAGAGTCTTTTATTTTTGAAAATGACCCACAACGTAAATCATTATAAAACTTAAAGTCTCTTCTGTGTTTATGAAACAAAGTGACCCAGTGACCCAGCTTCATGTCTGGTATTAAAATCTATCCTGGGTGGTCCAATCTGTTGAAATGAGTTGTAAAAGCGTGATGAAAGCGCCGCTAAATTTTGGCAGGTAAGACTCAGTTTAGACAAGAAAACAGTCTGGTACAGCAGTCCTGTGACAACCTGACGCATTTTATTAGAAAAGAACAAGCTGATATTTTGCATTTGCTACTGCATCAGAGAGAAAAGAATACACAAATGGTGTAGAAACTGACAAGGCTGTTCAGCAAAGTCTATAAAATTACTCCTCACTCAGCAGCTCTCAAAATTATGCATTTTTGTGGGAGAGTCTGGGCATGTATTGGTTATAAGTTCAATGGTGAAATCAGTTGAAACACTGTGTTAACAAACATCTGCTGTTTACCTTGGTAGGCTGGAGACGGCAAACGTATAATTAGCATCAGAGTAAACCAAATAGAAATCAGACAGCCTGTAATCAATTTTGCGTGTTGCTGTGGTTTCTTCTCAGATTGCAGACCATGCTGGATAAATAAGTGATACTACAACACTGGAAGGATGTGCACACATACTGCTTATGGAATATGGTCATATGTGACCAAGATCACCTATGAATGGGATTTGAGTGATCTGATACCAAACCCACCCTCAATGAAGATCTGGTACATTTATACCCATTCTTAAATCTTGCGATGTTATCGATGTAGACATATATTAATATATTCTCTGGCCAGAGCTTCAGTTTTATGCTAAGAAATTCAAAATATTCTAATAATGCCAATGTCCATCAATATATCTTTTTTACGCCAGTGGTATTAGCTTGTCTACTAGGTTATTGATGAAACAAGCAACCAAGCAACTAAGCAACCAAGGATGGATCAAGTGAATCAAGTTGAGTTGACCCTTAAAAAAGGTCAGGTTCTTGCCAAAAAACTTTCCATGCCTGGAATGGAAACATGGAAAATTACGTCTCAGTATGTTTTGTTATGATGATCTTTCACCATGAAGTCTATTACCACGTGGGCCTTTGCTTCCATCCCACTGTTACATCCTGTGCTGGTCTCCAAGCGCATACCATCCCTCTGGAGATCAACTACTGTCTTGTGAAGCTGAGATGACCTCTAACCTCAGCTGCAACCATTCACAGCTGACTCCCCTGTGCAGATGGTGACTAAAACAACACATGCATTCACACATAGGAAAACACAAGAGTGTGATTCCTTGTAGGAAGATGAAAAAATCTGGGTAGCTGGGAGTGGAAAAAGTGAGAGCCAAGTGACTATCGGCCTCCAGCTTTACCATGAGGAATATGGGAGTCAGGATTTGTCCTTAAAATCCCAGATAAAGAAAATTTAAATTCTACCTTTCTCTTATGCGTAACATCTCATAAATTCAGTACATTCCATCTTAAAAGGAAGAAGAAAAAATAGAAGTAGCTCAGGAGTAGTGGAGGTTCCCTGCCATTTTTTTTAATCACACACTTAATAAGCAAATATCCATGATGTGATAATGATCAAATTTTAAACCTTTTTATATCGTGAACTATACTCTGAATTAAACTAATTGCAATCTTTCTATTATAGATGTTAAAGTTTTTGCTGGACCTGTCTGTGTCACTGTTCCAAAGTCCCTCTCTCCTTGGGATAACTTTTGTTGGGATTTGGCATGATATCAATGGAACTGACTTGACTTGAAATCACAGTGAAGCACAGGAAGAATTTTGTGGAAGAGGCAGGGTTGCTACCAAATTAGACATAGACAGAGAACAAGCCAGAGAGGGATGTGGCTCATATCCCAAGGCTACAAATAATGTCCCTGAATGCAGCACCTGTCCAACCAGCCCCTCCCTTCCACAAAATAAGCCAAGGATCAATTGATTGGCAGTCGTATTTGCCGGTGGGCTCCAACTAAAGATGGAGCCTTTAATTAACTTAATGGACTGACTGCAGCTGTATGTGAACCAATGAGGAGGAATGGAAACAGATAGTGGAGACGGGATGAAAGCTAGTATAAAGAATAAAGTGGGCTTAACTGCACATCACCTCTACTGCCAGTCAGGATGGACACAACAGACCCAAAAAGGGAGAAGTTTAGAAAAAGTGGGATGCTGTCCTGTTCCCTGCATCCTATACCAGTCTTAATTGTGGTCGACACATGCTATTTACTTTATCAATTATCCTTTATTTTCAGAGACTTGCTGCATTTTTGCCTATCATTTTCTTATACAGATCAACCACCAGCAGGTCTGTTGGTCTCAGTGGGACATGTCTGGTAGCCTCATAGACGTCTTTATGTCAACAATCACCCCAGAAGTACTGAATTCCAGCCAGCCACACCCTGTTTTCTGTGCAGTGCTGACCGTCCTCCTCTATCTACCCACCCAGAAACATTGTCATTCCTATCCACTCATCCATAATGTCAAAGGTTAATTGGTTTGGAAATGATTCCACTCATTCTGACCATTAATGCTGTTATCATGCTTTTATTTGAAAAGAAAGAAAAACTACCCCCCTCATGCACTTAAGCCTTATTTAAAATAAAGGGGAAAAATCCAATTTAATCTTTTTTTCTTACTCTGGCCCAGGCTTGTCCCCACAAGTCTTTTCTTTTAAATTATGGCAGAATTTCATTACCTTGAAAGCTTTTCTGCCCCCTCCCTTTGCTCCCCTCCCTGTCGCCAATACTTTGAATGAATCAGGACTAATGTCTTTCTTGTAACCTCAAGGTCGGAATATTTGGATCCATGGAAGTGCTCAAGGGTCCCTGTGATTAATGCACTGTACAAAGTACCTTGAAAAAATGCGGTGGCTGATGACTGCACAGAGTGATCAGTTGTACACACACACACACACACACACACACACACACACACACACACACACACACACACACACACACACACACACACACACACACACACACACACACACACACACACACACACACACACAAATATGCAGACACACGACTGCATCTGCTGGAGGTAGTTGTGGTTAGAGGTGCCCCTGTCAGTGCCCTTGATGTAGATCATGGGAGATATTCATATTCAAATAGGGTTACCTAGAGGCTGACTCTCAATTCCCCCAAACGCTGCCATACATTGCTTCGTTTCCCAAGGAGTTTTTCTTTTTTTCTTTGCTTTTCTTTCTTCAATATGTTACATCTTTACTTACACAAGCTTTATTGGACACAACCTGGTTATCATTTCCCTCAGAGCTGCTTAAAGAGTGATGGATTTTCATTGGTGCGTATCTTCCCTATTACAAAGTCCAAGTTCTCTGCATTGCAGCAATATCAGTTATCATTTACTTATTAGTATAGAACACCAGGAAATTAATGAATTACCTCTAAATGTCAAGGAGAGATACCCCCCCTTGTATCCACAATAAAACAAACAGTGGCTGAATAGTACTATGGTCCTGATGCTTTTTGCTGACACAGCAGCAATGTCTGATAAATGTCTGATGCAGAGGTCCTCGTAATGGGTGATGTGCATGCTGTCCACGCCCTATTGATCAGATACACAGAGGCCTCTGTATTGAAGTTGTTAGCAGAGCTGCAGATGCTTTCTGCACATTTGTAAATTATTTACATTCAGTTTCACAAAACTGATCAATAGTTAATTGAGTCAGAAGCTGTTGGAGACAAAAACTTGCAAACTAAGGGACACAGTTTTAAAATTCAGCCAGGATTATTTTCCCATCATACATTGAGGTGTACTAATATTATATTGTGTTGTATTTCAAATGGAAGGAAGCAGTACTATACATCGAATGGTAGTCTTCGATCTCTTGCAGCAGTAATAATCCTAATTGGTAATGTATTAAGGTAAAAGCAATCACTGTTCTCTTGATTGAAGTGTCCTTTAAAGTAGCAGGTAGATGCCTCGAAAAATTGGTTTCTAAAAATAATTGATAGTAATTAACAGGTTCACACATGGCAAAAGGAAAACTGCAGCTAGTGTACAGTACAGCTGCAATGAGCAGTTTTATTGATAATAAAAAATGTGTTAGAGCTTAAGGAAAAACAGTTTATTGTTAAAATAAAATATGCCAATTGGAACACATGACAGACATTGAGAAGAGGTGTAGAGTACTTCATTGTCATCAATAGTTGACAAAATTGCAGCAATCATAGGTAAGCTGTTCCTGAAACACCATCTCTGATGATGACACTGAGACTGCATCTCTGTCAACCACAGATGAGTAACTCCTTCAGGGATGACTAAAGAAAACGGCATCAAAATATAACAACATAATGAGTTGAATTCAATTCATTCACGTAATTTAACCAATTAATAAATATGTTGTTCAAATTAAGGTCTTCAGATTATTTAGCTGACAAAATGCTTGTTTTAGTTTATTGATTTTTGTTTACTCCAGAGGAAGCATGTCATCTTCTTGTTGTTAAAAAAGACCTGAAAATTTTGGACTAGCCCATGTCTACACTGATTCAAAAGAAAAGAATTGACATCACCTCAATCACTGTCGCTAATGCTGACTCTAGCAATAGTGATAGACTTTGTTAAACTCTTTGTTAAAGACTTTGTTGACCTCAATCAGATCATTTGAAACAGTGACTTCAGAAAAAAGCTGCTGGTATCTAGCTCCTACTTTCTAAGATGCTAACAGGGAAAGTGTAAAGAAGGCCCCGGTGTATTTAAGTTGTTAGTCCTTCTGTATGTGTGTGAGCTTCTGCGTCTCCCTGAATGATTGAGTGACAGGAACTGATGAATGTACGGTATGTATTGTAGCCAGCCTACAGTTTAGTAATCTCTGCTGGAACACCTCAGGGGATGGGTTGTATGCGCCTAGATCTAACTGTTAATGCCACATGTCACTCAGTGGATTATAAGGAAACATTAATCTCATTGTTTCAATTTCCATTTGCCCATTTGAGCTGTGCATGTACCATTGTTAACTGACAAATGTGGCAATGACTAATCTGCCTGGGTGTTCGACCACCACACCTCGTATTGGTTTTGGTATTCGCTTATCTGGCTTCTGTTTCCAGCCTGTCACTGATAAGAGAAAAAAAGTCGAGGGAGGTGTATGTATGGGGAGCTGGGAAAATAAGAAAAGAGGGAAGTAAAAAAGTGGCTGTAAAATGGTGGCTATCAAAAAAAAAATTTTTTTTGTTTGTTTTTTTTACTCTGGTCTAACGCAACCCAAATGATTCCGGTTGGGTTAAGGTCGGCTGATTGTGAAGGTCAAGTCATCTTTTAATTTACTTCTTTGTCATATAACCATTATGTTACAGGGAGGTTTGTTTTGGGTGACTGGACTATTGGAAAATGTTAGGGTTTTGCTCTGAACAAAACTCTTTTTGGTTCTTTAGCTAGGTTGAGAGGTGTATCTTCAATGATGAGACAAATTGTATTACAAAAAAGGGTTTACTGAAGAAGTTCAGCATTTAACAAGTTAGTGAGGATACAGCGCTGGGCTCTCCAACAGACGCAGCAACAAACCTCTGGAGAAAAGCCCCGAATTGGTTCATTGGCCGTGATCTTTATAGTGTTTGGGTTAGACTTTCCTTGAAGAATGAGCTCACTAGCCGCCTGACTCAGCCTCACATGTATCAGTTAAAGTTATCTATGTGCCGTACTTGTGCTGTACTTTTGTGTTCAGAAGATTATGTGATAGACAAGAAGTAACTGTTGTGCTATCTATGTTTGTGTAAGCAGATGCGTTTTGTGGTCATTTCCATGGTTAAACGGAAATTCTCAACACAAACAAGTGATTAGGGAGTATTGTGGATGTCATTGCAGTGATAATGGCTCAATGTGCCTTCGTTTTTGAACAACACACGAACAGTGCCATTAACCAAACACCCTACTCTATGCCTCATGGTGGGAACCACAAATACTGAATCCATATATTACCCTTATCTGTGCCTGAAAGACAGCATTAAAACCAGGAAAGAGCATTAGAACCAGAAGTTTCAGATTTAGGCCTGGCAAAGCACAGTGGCTTCCTGGTGTAGCTTCCATTCTTCATGTTTCTTTGCCCATGCTGGAGAGCATCATGCTTTTCTCTCTTCTCTTGTGTCATTGCATTGATTTTACTCTGTAGGCCTGATTCAATTTTGTCTCCAAAATTTTGAGGTTGTGTCTACTTGAACTCTGTGAATCGTTTTTGTAATCTGAGGGGCTGTTCATTTATTTCTCAAGCTAGTAAAAATAAGCTTGCGCTCTACAGCAGAGGTAAGTCTTGGTATTCCTATTCTACAAATCTCCTCATGACAGCTAGTTTCATCATAACACTTACTGGTTTTATGTGGATAAATTCAGTGTTCCTCCAGTTTTCCAGAATCCTTTACCTGCAAGTCCTGAAGTAATGATGAACTGTTTTTTCTCTTTATTAGATGGGAAATTTTTGATATAGTATGAATGATAAAGGCTATTTACATAGTGTCAACTCCAGCGTGTAAGGCTGAGAAATTAATGGAAAATAATCAAAAATTGACATTTAGAAGTTAAAGGTAAAGAAATGTAGGTCATTGTCAGTAAATTCAATCAAAATATTCCCCAATACTTGCACCAATGAAACACCTCTGAATATATCATTTTCAGTCATGTGGCTCTGCCCTGTCCAACCAATTCGTTAGTTGCTTGAGGTGCATGCAGATCAGTATAGATGAATACAAAGCTAGTGCTGACTGATTTCAATTAGAGTAGCTCGACCTAAAAAATGTCGTTTGTCAGTTGTTTGAATACAATTTTAATTTGAATAAAAACTATTATTATGCTGGTTGATCATTTTATTTTGTTGTATTTATCTGCCACACCTTAAAGGCCGCCTGTAAAAATATTGTTTTATGTTAAACTCGGACATCGTGTAAAAAAAGTTGGGGACCACTTTCATAGAGGAACTCAGTGGGTTTAAATATATAATTTTAATCAGGAAAGACTAGTGGTTGAAGTAAATACGAATGTTTATCATGTCAAATGATATGTGATACTTAGTATGTTAGAAAGACTTGCAGGGAGATTGAGATCAAAGGCAGATGAGGTATATATCCTCTGTTGGAGTCGAGATGCTGGTGGTGGTGGCCGATGGCCATGGTGAAGCTGATGAATGATGAAGCTGTGATCTTTGAAGACTGCAGTGATGAGGAGGTGAACTGTGCAAGAGGGAGCATGAAAGAACTTGAAGAATGTAAGAGTCATATTTGAAAAGGCAGTAGCAAGATGATAGGCTATCGATGAAAGTGTGTCGCTGTGTTAATGGATCGATATGATTGGATGGCAAAAACAGCTGATTACAACTGACGGAAAATAAGTTTGAGGATATATATATATAGGGATAAATGACAGAATGACAGGACTATAGCTCAACTGTGCAAAAGTATAATCTTCCTGACCAACATCCACTGGAGCATCATTAAAATGCTCAACAAAAGATACACTGTAACATCACTAAAATAGTTTTTCAGCATGACATCTCAGGAGAAAGTCTTTGTTGATTTCACTTATTTCAAAATTACAGACATGAACTTCTTCGGTATTAAAATGCTCACAGTTTTTAATAGTTCAGCTTATTTACAGTACAGATATTTCAGAGAATTTTACAGCAGTGGAAAAAATATGTAAGAATTCATTTAGAATAATCCAGCAAAATGTTTGAAATAATCCAAATACTAATACCAATGCTAATATTAATATTAATCCATATACAAGGCGCATCGGATTATAAAGCGCACTACGGTATTATGAGAAAATTATAGGCTTTTAGGTGAGCCTTATAGTGCGGAAAATACTGTAATTAACATTTGACAAGGCACACTTATTAATTTGAAGCCCTTTAAAAAGAGCTTGACCTTATCAGTTTGGTCAAAGTTATGGCAAAGTTGTCACCAATGTCTGGTAAATGGTGGACACGTTCAAGAATCCACAACATGAATTATTATATTGTTTATGGCATACTTCTGTATGGGTCTGTTGTCGAAATGAAGAAAAAGCTATGAATGGGTGGATGTGTCTTTTAGCAAATGCTGTTAAATATAATTCAACCAGTCTTAGAGCACCAGACACAAAAAAGACATAAAGACATGATTAAAGTGCAGAGTTTCTTTAGAACTCTGCATCGTCATTGTCTTATTTAATGGAGCAGATAAACCAGAGGCTCAGGTTTGCCCTCCTCGTCTAGGGCCTCAGGCTGGTACAAAGTCTTGAGAGAAAATACTATACATTGGGAACATCAATCCTTCAGCAGCTCTAGCAGGGTAGTCACTTGTGTTTTGATTTGTGTATGTGTGTGTAAATAAAGTGCATGCACACACACTTGCACAAAACACCATCCTATATTTCTCAGCACAAGGAGGAAGGTTCAGTAATTTGTGTTCAGATGGATGAGTAATGGTAGAGACACACAGCATGGTGCCAACCATGACTCCATCTTCAATCTGAGCCTGACCTGACCCAGCAGTATTGCTAAATCTGACTCGTTACATGACGGGTGCTCTGGCTCACCTCGCCTCACTGAGACAACCTCTGGTCGCAATCTGGGTGTCTTTGTCAGCCAGAGCAGCCCCCAGAATCGCTGAGGTGGTGGATTTTCCTCTCCTCCCTCACTCAATCTCTACCCCCTCCCTTCTTCCTTCCACAGATCAGCATTTTGTCTTTGCTGTAACCCAGTCACACACCCGAGGCTTTATCAACACCAGGGGATAGTAGACTCCACATCCCCCACCACCACCAAATAACTTGCTTGCTGGCAATTAGCAACAATCCCACTTTTTTACTGTATTACATTAGTTGACCTGATAATGTAGCCGCAAGAGGGCACAAGCCAGTGTCTTATTGTGCCGGTCCCAAGCCCGGATAAATACAGAGGGTTGCGTCAGGAAGGGCATCCGGCGTAAAACTTTTGCCAAATCAAAGATGCGAATCAAACATATGACTTCCATACCGGATCGGTCGAGGCCCGGGTTAACAACGACCGCCATCGGCGCTGTTGACCTACAGGGCACCGGTGGAAATTGGATTACTGTTGGTCGAAGAAGGAGAGGAGGAAAGTGCGTTCGCACGAAGAAAGAGAAGAGGAGCGCCAAGAGTATAGGACTAAGAGTAGGGACGTTGAATGTTGGAACTATGACAGGAAAAGGTAGAGAGTTGGTCGACATGATGCAGAGGAGGAAGGTAGACATACTGTGTGTCCAGGAGACCAGGTGGAAAGGTAGCAAGGCTAGAAGTTTAGGAGCAGGGTTCAAGTTGTTCTATCATGGTGTAGATAGAAAGAGAAATGGAGTAGGAGTTATCTTGAAGGAGGAGTTTGTTAGGAATGTCCTGGAGGTAAAAAGAGTGTCGGATAGAGTGATGAGTCTGAAGCTAGAAATAGAAGGTGTGATGTTCAATGTTGTTAGTGGGTATGCCCCACAGGTAGGATGTGAGCTGGAGGAGAAGGAGAAATTCTGGTTGGACTTTGATGAAGTGATGCAGAGCATACCTAGAAGTGAGAGAGTTGTCATCGGTGCAGACTTCAATGGACATGTTGGTGCAGGTAACAGAGGTGATGAGGAAGTGATGGGCAGGTTTGGTATCCAGGAGAGGAACACAGAAGGACAGATGGTAGTTGACTTTGCAAAAAGGATGGAAATGGCTGTAGTGAATACTTTCTTCCAGAAGAGGCAGGAACATAGGGTGACCTATAAGAGTGGTGGTAGGAGCACACAGGTAGACTACATCTTGTGTAGACGATGTAACCTGAAGGAGATCAGTGACTGCAAAGTAGTGGTAGGCGAGAGTGTAGCCAAACAGCATAGAATGGTGGTGTGTAGGATGACTCTGGTGGTGAGGAAGATGAAGAGGACAAAGACAGAGCAGAAGACGAAATGGTGGAAGCTAAAAAAGCAAGAGTGTTGCATGACCTTTAGGAAGGAGTTAAGACAGGCTCTGGGTGGTCAGGAGGTGCTTCCAGATGACTGGACAACTACAGCTAATGTGATCAGGGAGACAGGTAGGAGAGTATTTGGTGTGTCATCTGGAAGGAAAGTAGATAAGGAGACTTGGTGGTGGAATGAGGAGGTACAGGAGTGTATACAAAGAAAGAGGTTAGCTAAGAAGAAGTGGGACACTGAGAGGACTGAGGAGAGTAGACAGGAGTACAGGGAGATACAGCGTAAGGTGAAGGTAGAGGTAGCAAAGGCCAAACAAGAAGCTTATGATGACTTGTATGCTAGGTTGGACAGTAAGGAGGGAGAGACTGATCTATACAGGCTGGCAAGACAGAGAGATAGAGATGGGAAGGACGTGCAGCAGGTTAGGGTGATTAAGGATAGGGATGGAAGTCTATTGACAGGTGCCAGCAGTGTGATGGGAAGATGGAAAGAGTACTTTGAGGAGTTGATGAACGTGGAAAATGAGAGAGAACAAAGACTAGAAGAGGTGACTGTTGTGGACCAGGATGTAGCAAAGATTAGCCAGGATGAAGTGAGGAGAGCACTGAAGAGGATGAAGACTGGAAAGGCAGTCGGTCCTGATGATATACCTGTAGAGGTTTGGAAGTGTCTAGGAGAGGTGGCAGTAGAGTTTCTGACTGGGTTGTTCAACAGGATCTTAGATAGTGAGAAGATGCCTGAGGAGTGGAGGAGAAATGTGCTGGTGCCCATTTTTAAGAACAAGGGAGATGTGCAGAGTTGTGGCAACTACAGAGGAATAAAGCTGATGAGCCATACAATGAAGTTATGGGAAAGAGTAGTGGAAGCTAGACTAAGGGCAGAAGTGAGCATTTGTGAGCAGCAGTATGGTTTCATGCCAAAAAAGAGTACTACAGATGCAGTATTTGCTTTGAGGATGTTGATAGAGAAGTACAGAGAAGGCCAGAGGGAGCTGCATTGTGTTTTTGTAGATCTGGAGAAAGCTTATGACAGGGTGCCCAGAGAGGAACTGTGGTATTGTATGAGGAAGTCTGGAGTGTCAGAGAAGTATGTTAGAGCGGTGCAGGACATGTATGAGGACTGTAAGACAGTGGTGAGGTGTGCTGTAGGTGTGACAGAGGAGTTCAAGGTGGAGGTGGGACTGCATCAGGGATCAGCTCTGAGCCCCTTCTTGTTCGCTATGGTGATGGACAGGCTGACAGACGAGGTTAGACAGGAATCTCCATGGACTATGATGTTTGCAGATGACATTGTGATCTGCAGTGAGAGTAGGGACGAGGTGGAGGAGAAGCTAGAGAGGTGGAGGTTTGCCCTGGAAAGGAGAGGAATGAAGGTTAGCCGCAGTAAGACAGAGTACATGTGTGTGAATGAGAGGGACCCAAGTGGAAGAGTGAGGTTACAGGGAGAAGAGATCAAGAAGGTGGAGGATTTTAAGTACTTGGGGTCAACAGTCCAGAGCAATGGAGAGTGGGGAAAAGAGGTGAAGAAGCGTGTCCAGGCAGGATGGAATGGGTGGAGAAAAGTGTCAGGTGTGATGTGTGATAGAAGAGTTTCAGCTAAAATGAAAGGAAAGGTGTACAAAACTGTGGTGAGACCAGCAATGTTGTTTGGCCTAGAGACAGTGTCACTGAGGAAAAGACAGGAGGCAGAGCTGGAGGTAGCAGAGATGAAGATGCTGAGGTTCTCTCTGGGAGTGACCAGGAAGGATAGGATCAGGAATGAGTACATCAGAGGGACAGCACATGTTAGAGGTTTTGGAGATAAAGTCAGAGAGGCCAGACTGAGATGGTTTGGACATGTCCAGAGGAGAGATAGTGAATATATTGGTAGAAGGATGCTGAGTTTTGAACTGCCAGGCAGGAGGCCTAGAGGAAGACCAAAGAGGAGGTTTATGGATGTAGTGAAAGAGGACATGAAGGTAGTTGGTGTGAGAGAAGAGGATGCAAAGGACAGGGTTAGATGGAAGCGGTTGATTCGCTGTGGCGACCCCTGAAGGGAAAAGCCAAAAGGAAAAGAAGAAGAAGACATTAGTTGACCTGATAAACTAAATACAACAGGAAGGAAAGAAAAGTTTGACAAGAAATAGGTGGTGAATGATGCAAAAGTAAGAAAATAAAATACACACAAGACACACACACACACAAGCACACACATACACACACACGGACTTGATTAAGTGGTCTTTTAAAGGCGTGAGTAGGTGCAATTCAGCAGCTCTTTAGTCTCGGGAGGGCCTGTCTCAATTACCCTAATGAGTCAGAGTGACTCTGGCTTCCTAAAAGGGCTATGGGAGACAAGGAACCCTGCAAGACCGTACAAGTGTGTGTGTGTGTGTGTGTGTGTGTGTGTGTGTGTGTGTGTGTGTGTGTGTGTGGGTGTGTGCGTGAGCGAGAGAGAGAGAGAGAGAGAGAGAGAGAGAGAGAGAGAGAGAGAGAGAGAGACAGGATGTGGATGCCATGTAAAGTTAAATAAAGCGTGCTGGTTTCCCAATGAGCCACAGATAGCTGGTGGTCTGACACACTGTGACCTCCCACTGTGCACATCACTTTCTCATCTGGGCTGTCAGGGAACAGCAGTTAACCCCATTGTGCCCTGAACCTTAGCCTTGACTAAACCAATACATACTTTCAATAAAGGTCTAGGTGGACACTTTTTTCACAATAAAAATAAAATAATTTATTGTAAAATAAAATAATTTTGTACCCAGTAAAGCCTTTGGCTTTCTTCTTCATGACATAAGGTAATTGATCCTCTGTACTGATTATTAAACAGACAAACATGTCTCAAACTGCTGTGGAAGCTATCAGCACAGTGAGATCATCACTAGTACCCTCATGCATCCAGCTTCCCCTTCACATGACATTCTATTTGCAATTCAGTGCAGCCACGCAACACCCAGTGGCCTCTCAGGAATACATGTCACTGTAAGTGCACAAGGCTTTACAATTACTGTGTGTTAGTCAATGTCTTTCTATTTACTCACTTGTTCATGGCATAGACATTGCATTCTGGTCAATTTATCTTATGTCTGTTTAAAGCAAAATTCAATATCTTTTATTGAATTTAAAGAGAAAACATATTCCTCATGAAAAGGCATTGTGGGCAGATTCCCCTGTAAGTTGGTTTCTAAGTGATTGGTTTTTTTGATGACTCATTAACCTTTTGCTGGCATTCCCTTTAGGTATTGCTATTAATATGGCCAGACTCCTGACAAGGTGCTACATAATATAAAAAGTTGATTAAATTAATTCCCAGTGGACCTTATTACATGTAGTTTTCTTTTTATATTTCTTCTTAAAATGTCTGCTGGTATTGAATGGTTTTGTAAAACTAATGAGATGTTGAAACTTTTAGAAAAAATATTTTGCAATGCTTGGTTTCCATCAAACCTTTTCAGTTCTATTCAGGATTTAATAATTTTCTAATGAATAGCTACAGTCTACGGAATTAGTTCATGCTGTCCAACTTGAAACATTTAGTTCTCTTTTTTTTATATAAGTTTTGTTTTTACCTTCATATGTGTTGCCCCCAGACAAAGTGTCATTGTTTGGCCAAAGCCTTCATTGATAGCCCTGTCAACTTTCACTTCCAATTGCTGCAAAACAGCCAAAAACATTTGTCATTCTTTCTGGACCACTGAGTGAAATATGACTCATCCGCTTCAGAAATGTTGAAATTGAAAAAGCACATTGGCACACAGTGCCTTTATTTCAAAGCTCCTCCCTCTACCCCTTTCCTTGATACTCTCAGTCATACAGAAGAAATAGCTGCCATTTAGACACTCCTAACGGCCTCACTTAATGGCTCTTTGTGATAGAAGTTATATATGCCAGGATTAATGTTAATCTGTCAGTCTGGGGGAAGAATTGTGCACATGAAACAGCTATTCCAAAAGGCTGAAGCCTCTTGCTGACTACAAGAACGCTCCTCCTCTTGTAAGGAAGTAATGAAAAGTTGAATGCCAAAGCCAAGAATGATTAAGCTCATTGCCATTAACTTAGGTTTTGAACTGCAATACAGCTAGCAGAGCTTGGTTTTAGGTGTTAAAAAGTCAATAGCCAAGAGTGCCGCGTCTCTGTTGTCAGCCCTGACGGAAGACCAACGACTAGCCAGGCTGCCATTTGTCTTTCTGAGTGAGATTTCTAATAACTGTAATGGCTGTGGCAATAAATTACCACCAGCCTGTCACAGAGAACATAGTGCAGCATTTAAATCTAACAAAGAGCCCCCTTTCCTCCTCCTTCTATTACTTTGATTTTATACTAAAAACTTACTCTTGTTCCCTGAATGAGTACTGTAAGTTAATTCCATATAGCCAAAAATCATTGCAGAGCTCAAGGATGTTACTTTCTAACGCGACTGAAAATTATTGCCTTGTCTCAAATAGAATGCATCTCTTGTAGATTTTTCCATTTAAAGTGCTACACACTATATTGCCAGCTAACTATTTGAATTATTCAGCAATGTCCTAACTACATTGGTGACCTGTCTGCTGCACTCCCACTTTAGCGAAATAACAAATTAAAGCTGATAGCTGAGATGTCATCTTACCCTTGACCTCATCATTATTTGCCCTCACACAAGCTAGTGTTTTTCCATCCCCTACCATGGCGTTGACTGCAGCCCCTCTGTGAGATGAGCGTGCTCAGTAATTGGAGCAGTGGGAGGCGATTTGTTCCCGTCCTTCCCTTCAGGAGCTGCAGTTTGCTGGTGGGCAGTCCATGGAGCAATGCCATCCTGCCATTTGTCAGATGGGGTGCAATTTCATCTGTTTCCATCCATAACTGAAAGTGAGGAAGAAATGGGTGGTGATGGAGACTTTAATGCGGCTCCTCAAACTGTGGCCTACTACTGGCAGTGAACAGGCAGAGTTGTACAACTCCACCCTGGTGGCAAATACCACACACTGTGCTCATAGTCTTGAAATACTCAATATTTACAAGTGACGCATTTCTCAACATTATGGCACTGTGCTGATTTTGTTAGAAGACCTGTGGTTTAGATGGATGGTAGATACTGTGCCTTTGGGAGAGAGTGACGTGTTGAAATAAAAGCTTCCCAAAATGAACAATTTGCCCCTTAGCAACAGTCGAGAGATTCCAGTCATTTTCACCTTAACTTGTTATTACTGCAGCTCCCTGAGGTAACATGTATGACTTTCTATTTTCACAACTTTCCGTGACTGACCAGAAAAAGAGCAGAAACATCTTCCAAAGGTTAGATTTAGAGATACTTGAAAAAAAGCCTGCCTTAGTGTTGTGTACTTTTACAGTGTTCAATGTATTCAGACCTGTTTTCAACAGTGCTTTAAAACAAGCTAATCTGCTTCACTAGCAATCAAGGCTTCTTAGCGAGGTGCCATAAAACAAAGACACCATGCAGCGTGCAGCTGTTCGGCATGATAAGCATGCAAACTCTGTCTTTCAAACTTCCAACTATCCATTTACCAAAACCAATTATTTTTCCAATCCAAAGGTGCACCTGATACCTCTCCCATCAGACTGCTGTAGCAGGGACAGAGGACTTCTAAGGAAGAGCGATGGGTGGTATGGGCAGAGCTGCTCTGAATGTGGGGAATGATGAGCTGTGTTATTTGTAACCACAAATTGATGTTCTTTGTAGCCATGGGTTGGTGTAATCTGTGGGTTGGGAGAGGCAGACATCATGTCAGGCAAGGCAGCTGTTCTGCCTTTCTTCTTGTACTGCAGTAAAGGGCTTCCTTTCAAAGGAGCCAACTGCATCTCTATTCAGCTGGGCAGAATGGAGTCACTGTAGTTCTTTCAAGACCTCAGATAAAACTGGACAGGTGGTAGAATGTCAGTTGAACTTTTACACATCCTTTATTCTCCCATTGTCTGGAATCAATATTAATTGTTATATACGTATCTGTGTTGTCTTTTTTTGTGTAATTTTGTCAAGTTTACCTCAATTCGGGTGCTACTCTTTTTTAAATTATATTCTATTTCATATTTTGGTCGATTCTCTTAAGCACAGAATGCGTTGAGTAAGTAGTTTTCAATTATTTGTGATGTCTTCAAGTATTTCATGAAACCCTTATTTACTTCATTCTAAATGAACACTAGATTTAATGGACTTGACTAAAAACAATTAGAGATAAAGAAAACCCATTATTTTAGATGTTTATCAATTCAAGTTACCATCACAGGGATAATTACATAGTCAATACTGACATTTTTCCATTGTTCAGGTTTTCCTTGCTTAATGTCAGGGAATCTTAAGATTTTATGAACTAGTATAGCGTTATTAAAATTGAAAAGAAGGTGAACCTGTCGCACTTATTGTGCCACACTGTCAGAGAATCACTGACAACTGAAATTCGATTGAAGAACAGTGATTAGATGACTCTACAGAGTTGCAATGGTTTGTTATAAATTCATATTGGTTCACAGATCCTGAAATCGTAACTCATGTTCACATTAGGACTGTCATGACATGCGTGTTTACGAAATAAATGGCTACATGAGCAATGACAGGATACTTTCTTACTAATACATGCTAGTTAAGATTGGAGCAATTGAAGTAAGCCTCATATTACAAGGCTTTAGGGGTGGAGATGAGTTAGAGTGCATAAGGCCTGGAAGGAAATGCAATCCCTGCCATTACTGAAGTTATAATGATGCACTGTGTGTGCAACCCCTGAACAAGATTGATCAATAAGTCACTGCAATGAAGTGGCACATCGATTACACCAATGGCAGGGCATTTACAGGTTTAATCTGTATAATGAGTGTAACCTTTTACTTTCAGCCACCTGCTTTCAGCCTGGCATGGACCTGTCCAAGGCAGCAGCAACCAGAGAAGGGGTGGGGAGAAGAGAAGATGAATGTCTGTGCACATATATGTTGTTAGGGATGGGGGGGTATTGGGGTGGGAGGGTGTGGCTTATGATCAGAGAACATGCTCATAATGATGGAGAAGACGTGGGAATGGCAGAAGCAGAAAGACTAAAAGTAGACGAAGGAGAGGTGAACCGTTTATGTGACATCCAGGCCACCGTTTCTATTACAACTGTAGTGTATGATAGCAATGCAAAGGCAGCATCATCACCGTCATCAAGCATTCATATGCCGGAGAGAGACCACCAGTGATTAATGCGTGCCATGGGTAACTCAACTCATCTGTCTTTAGCATTTATAGCGTGTCCTCTGCCTCTCACTTTCACAGTTCCTTCCTAGCATGAACAGCTTTTGTTGCTCCTTCCTTACATCCCGTTGTGGTGGATGCAGTTTCCAGTCTTAGAACCACATTGATACATGTGACTCACAATAACTATTTTCACACAGTACTTTGTTCTTGCCTTAAAGTAATTGCAAAACTCTCCCGTCAGTTATTTCCCACCCTGCTTACACATGCTATATCTCAGACATCATTACTTTTTTTCTTCCTCTTCTGAAACATACACAAATACCAATTAACAAAGGATGAACTGCCAATTAACCTACATGCTTATCAGTGAGACACAGACTTGGTAAAGACTGTGAAGCTGAATTTGCTTTTTAGAAACAGCTTGTTCACTTGTTACCATAAGTGTCCACGTCAAGCCTTCTTTGCACGGCGGACTCGCCTGAAAATTCAGTGGCAGATGGGATAGAGTAAAAGTATGCTACACATCAAATGCTTGACGCAGTCCTTGCGATTGGAAACTGGTCATCTTTATGATAAGGGAGGTGGTCTGCAGAGCCTTTATTTGATGGGGTTTCTCCCACAGATTTAAGACTATAATGTTAATATTTTTCAATGGGGTCTCTTTAGGTTGTTTCAAACTGGATATTTTACACTCTTGCATATCTTATCTATATACAAGCTTGGTATATTTAGATGCATCATGTCTAGTTATAATGTTGTAGTATAATAAGGTAATGATTGATAATCTACAGTGTATAGCCCCCACTATAATTCTAGTCTAGTATCAGTACAAAAGATAATCCCTGTTAGTCTTCACCTATGACCCACTAGACATGTGTAGTAATGTGTGTTTTTCCAGAGACCTTTTTCTTTGTCTGTATTGCGTCATTTTCTTAGTATTTTCCCGTGTTTAGAACATTGCAGGCTTGTGAACCCCCAACAAAATAACAGCAACTGTGATTGTACATGCAGGACTAAAGGGCAAACAGCAGATCAGATTAAGCCTGTACTGTATTTTCACAAAATACGGACAGTTAAAATTTTTGTCCATAATTCTGTGAAATTGTACTTTTTATTTCATTGATTAAAAAAAAAAAATTTAAAAAATGCCCTGGAATATTTGAGAAGTAGTCTCTCCCAAATGGGTTCAACAATATACAGTGTTGAATTTTAACATGAATTAAATTATTTTAAATATATGTAGGTACTTTGAATTGAATTTAAAACCTTGTCTATTTTGACTTAGTTGGTTTTGTTTGGAATTGAATGAGGGTGTGAAAGTGCGACAAGATCAAATATATTTGTTTTTGGACTAAAGCTATAGATTCATTTTTTTAAACAAAACTATCATAAAAGCTACACGCCTAACTGTACACTACTTTTGAGTGCATATATAAACCAATGAGCAAAAACAGAAATCACCAAGGAGCTATCCTGTAAACGATTAGCCTATAATATGAAGTGCTGTCGTCAGAGTCATGGTAAATGTTCTTTTCTATAGATGGCTGCAGAAAATATCTCTGGGACACAAAGTGCAGTGAGCATGTTGTCGAGGGAATATTACTGCAGTGTTATGATGGGTTTTTAGTCTGTCATCTGTGCATCCCCAAGGGTAGGAGCCCCATTCACAACATTGCCGCATGCAGGAATACTTTGACATATGTGCTGCAATGGACACGCTGGCAAACACAACAAAGACATTGATGTGTGGGAACACAAAGTCACCGGCATATCCACATATACTGTTTCCTACCTCAGTTTAATAGGTACTGCCAACATTTCATCTGAACTGCGCAGTAGTGATTCATATTAAATCAATCTGAGTTGAATTTTGGAACCTGAAGACGCATCTGCAACAGAAACGAGGAGCTAGGTTGGATTTGTCACTAGATGATAATGGTAGCAGCAGTTGTGCTCATACACTCATGTTTTCCAGTATTCCACAATTCCAGTTTGTCGATGTATAAAAATCTCTGATACATAAAACCATGAAATACCTTATCTGCTGATGACTTGAAGAGCAATGGAAAAGGCAAAACTAACTAGGTATTGCCATAAGGTGCAATTTGGTGGTCAGTTCAGAAGTGAATGCCAAAAAAAATGCTGTACAGACACACACACACACACACACACACACACACACACACACACACACACACACACACACACACACACACACACACACACACACACACACACACACACACATCATAGCCATCATCACCTTCAGAAAGTTGAGAGCCTGCAGTAGTCCTGGCCAAGTTATATGGTGCTTTGCCAGTCAATCTCTGCCCCACTCCCCCGTCCACACCTCCCTCCACTGCTCTCTTCCCCTCTCCTCATCTCTTTGACTCCCAAGGACAAGGAGACCCACTGTACAATGGGACACCATTTATCACTGCAGGAACAATTACTGGAGACATTTCATTGTCAGAAAATTTCAAGCCAATTCTTACCACAAGAGGAGACGTAGAGAGAGAGAGGAGAGAGAGGTGAGAGAGAGAAGAAGGAGGAGAGAGAGAGAGAGCGAGAGAGCGTAGAATTCCTCTCATCTCTAAAAAAAGATCTCTTCTATCTCTCGCTCTCCTCTCTCTCTCTCTCTCTCTCTCTCTCTCTCTCTCTCTCTCTCTCTCTCTCTCTCTATCTGCCCAATCCTGCTCTCTCCTTGTCTCCCTTTTTTGCCCTCCTGTGATCCCTTTTTTCTCCCTTCCTTTTCTCTGCCTCTTTGCATGACTTCCAATGAGCTCTATTGCAGGTCAGACTCTCATTAAGCCCAAACCCATTGCTATAGATAACAACACAGAGGTGGTGGAGCACTGTATTCTGTCTCATCTAAAGCCACTGACAGGCTTTCCTTCCTCTGTTTCTAACAATGGGTTCCTCTTTTGCCAAAGGAAATGCACAGAAAATTGCCTTTGATACTGTCTCTCCAGCCATGCGCTTTAATCAAGCCTTTCAGAATGGAACAGTATGAAGACTAAGGACCAGTCGGTCGTCCGATCACTGTTTGATCTCACATGCAGTATGTTCATCATAAAGCACAAAAAAGCAGCTTGGAATGAAATTTCCAAGACAAAAGTACCTATGAATGTCCTTTTTTTAACATTTATTTTTTAAATATGTGATTCCATGTTTGCACAACAGAAACCTTTGGTTTAGCAAATGTTGTATACTCATTTGTGGCTCGGTGCTGAAGGCCTCTATCATTACAGAAGGGGAATGAACCACGAAGCTACAATCACCTTGCGCCGAATTTGGCACTGGACTGACTGACGCTGTGTTTTGCTTCTATGTGACATCATCTTTTTTACAAATATGTACATCATTCTCTTTTTGTCCAGCCTTTATTTTTTAATATGCCACATTAATTTACAACCAATTTGTAGATTTTTCATTGTCTATTTTTAGATTAGCATTTTAGCACGATAGCAGATTCATCCCACATGAAGTATCACCCCGGGTTTGTGTCACATCTGTGCAAAGTGGAAAAGGTCGCTGGGTGTCAAATGTGTTCTAATTTATGCACTGATATAATCACTGTTAAATGTTTTAATGACATTTGAAAAATGATTGGGTCTGTACAGAAGCAAAAAAGGGCAAACTACCTCTACCCCACCGAGTGCTGAGCTATACTTCAGTGGTATCAGCGGGTCAAGAAATAATGTACCGTATTTATGTGTATGTG